>CM034150.1:34411149-35011149 GCA_019776745.2 Taxus chinensis
AACAAATGAAGAGTTTTTTTCTTCAATCAAGCAAGGAAGGGTTTTGTCCTCCTTATTAGCCACACAAATGGTTTTTCACCCTTTAGTGGAAGTAATTGAGTAATCAACTCAAAAACCATTCAATGTATATTGTTTGACAAGATCATGATGCACAATGAGCCAAGCGAACCTTCTTTTATACATTTTTGTGGCACCAAAACCACTTAGGAAGCCTCCAAACTAGGACCGACCTCATAAGGATGCTTTACTTTTATTTTCCCTTTGGCTTTTCACCTTCCAAACCCAGCTGACCCAACTTGTGTAGAAAACTATAAAAGAAGAATGCAAATGCTCACAGAAATAACTGAAACATATGACAATCACTTCCCTTGTTAATTTCCTTCTTGCCCACAGGAAGTGGAATGGGCTCAGAGTTTCAAAATCGGACTAGCTTGCAAAAGGGGACATTATAGTCCTCCCCTCTCAAAAATTGCTTTCCCACAAGCAATTGCAAGCTCTCATGCCCAAGTACTTTCATGCCAAAGTGAAAAAATATGTTGTAATGCTCCAATAATCTAGATCCTGTACCTATAAAGTGAAAGAGCTCTTGCCAACACAAGCTCATATGCCCAAGTACCATTATACCAAATCAACTAAATACCATCGCTGTCAAGTGGAACAACCTCCGTCCACAATGATCGTGGTGGCTACTCCTTCCATCACCCACAACTATATGCTTTCCCTAATTGAAGCCTTTTACCCAAAACATGAGAACATCTTTCACACACTCCCTTAAGGCCAAAGGCTACCCCAAGTGCTCACTACTGTGTTCCGAGGTACCCCTTTGCTCTTCTCCAGTGATGAAGGATCCCATACACTTGCTCCATGACTACAGCCTTAAGCTCCAATGGGTCCCATAATGTTATTGTGGGTTGATACCTCCAAGGTATTGCACCAAACGACTTGCGTGCAAGCTGAAAATAAGTCGTAACAGCCATAAGTCATTTAGGATTCCCTCCAATTCAGCACTAGAATGGCTGGGAGGATTTTCTTCACTAGTGGAGCCTCTCTACTACCATTACCATGCATGAAAACCCACTTAAATTGCACATGTACAGCTGTTCATGACTGAAAATATTATGACCAGCAATATAGAAATGATACAAATATGACAAACCCATGCAAGCTTCAGTAATGTGATTGATGTAGAGGTGGTGGATAGCCATACAAGGACTGCAAACTCTCCATCTTCAGCCGCAATCCCATATACTTGGGTGAAGAGCAAATTCAGTTGCTTTTGCTTCTTCATACATGTACCTGCACATGGGACAAACTTATTAAAGGAAACAAGGGTTACCATCTTCACCACTTCAAGCCTTATAGACATGATGGCCAGCTCTTTCTCCTTGCTTGCAAACAACTCATAATCTATGTGCGAGCGATGATTGTCCAATAATGTATTCATGTTGTCCAAATTACAATTGTAACCACTTATTTCAATCAAAATTAAAATGATGGTGGCTGGAATCCCTCTTATGACAGCTGTAAGCATGATGTTTTTGGTAGTCCCTTTCAACCAAGTGGCTGGAAATTCTTCTGCACTTGACAACAAAATGGAAAGGGGGTTGGAAATGTTGTGGACAACAAGTGAAAGGAAGGTACATCAGCAGTCATATTGAAAACCCTTCATGAATTTCCTCAAAAAGAATGTAGTGGAGACTAGGAACGAGTCATTATTGACTGCAAATGTTTTGAAAGATTGAAAACTATCCCTTCTCATGAATGTCCTCTTTTGTGTGGAACCAAACAGAATATTGGATAAGCTAGGAATAACAGTACAGACATTTATGGCAACATGTTTTGAAACCCATCAGTCAAGACTCTTATTACTTTCAATCATTCCTCCAGTTCTCGGCTGAGTTACAATGCTTGGGACAGCAAGATAACATTCATCTTGCTCACTTCCAAACACAAAATTCACGAGCTCCACATCTATTTTTATAGGAATACTTCTTCTAAGGGCATGTGCATTGATGAGGAGCTGAAAATTCTTATGAAATGATTGTAGTACAAAAAATGAAAATGTCGAGCTTACCATGTGCCCTCCCAAAGCTAGCGTGAGTTGTTGTAACCTCTTGGTGCAAGGGATGTTGAAGCCATTTTGTAGCATCACCCTTCACAAGGAGGTTTGAATGCACAACATCTCCAAATGATTCCCCATAAATTTTCTTCCTAACCATACACACAGAATAAAGCACTCTCTAGCCATAGTAACATTGAACCCATCAAGGGCTTCATCTTTCTTGTAACTCAAAGCACCTACATGCCCTATGCTGCAAGTGGTATCTTTGACCCTACTGCCCTTCTTAGCATGCCTTCCATGGCGACGAGGATTTTTTTAAAGATAACAATCCTCTATTAGAACCAATACTTCCATGCTTTGAATCACGGATATAGTCAAAATGTTTATCCTTCATCTTCCCATCAATTTTAACACGCAGCTCAAGATAAAAAAATATATTGCAACGACATATGAGGAATTAACAAATCTGAAATATGATCATTACTATCATACCTTAAGCCATCCTGAATATGTTTACCTTCCTTTGACGGATGAGGAATGATTGAGGCATCTTCTACACTTCCGACCTTGTGACCTAGAATTTCTGAGTTAGGATCAACCTTTTCCTTCACCTTAGATCCTTTATATTCAATAAGTGAATCTCTTTCCACCTTTACTTCATCCATATTTTGTTGACATGTGCATGGAACATCTTCATGGTTCTTGCTAAAGTCATATACACCATCAACTTGCCTCTTATTGACTACTATTCTGAAATTCCAGGAAACTAAACATCAACCTTATCATCCAGCAATTGGGCTTTAACCACAAAATTCTCTACACAATCTTGTAAATCGAACTTTCTTTCTTTCTTTATTTGGCTCGTACTCCATGATTTCTTCTTCTTTCTTTATCACAAAAGAAGAATTATTTTCCTCTTCCTTTCTCAAGGCATGTTGCAAGTCTCCTTGTGTAGCTTGTGGTTTAACCCTTGTTCTAATTTCAACTCGATCTTTCTTCAATCCTATGAACTCAACGAGCGACGTGGCAGCACGAATCTCATCCAAAAGAGCCCTATACTCCTCATAGATGGTAGCAACGTTGTGGCCTACTAAATATTGTGTCTCAACCTCTGGAATGGATTCTTCCCTAGGGAGGAAGGTAGGCTGAAATGGCGTAACAGTTGCTCGAACAATTGACTCTAAGGGCTGCATCACACTATGAATCCTCAAAGAACTTTCTTCTCCATTGTGGTGTTGTCGCCCATGAAGATTTTGCAAAGTTAGGGCTAGTAAATCCATAGTATCTACCAAACTTTCTTGTCGTTTAATGAGTTTATTCAACTTGGCCTCTTCAGACTCTTTGTGGCCCATGTTATCCCCTTCAAGTGGTTTCTCTGAATTCTTCGTTCTGAATGAATACCCTCCAGGATGGAAAGATCTATGCTCTGTGATACCACTGTAATGTCCCTTTCTAGGTTGAAACTGAAAACAAAGGAAATAGCACAATCCCCAATTGAGAGTAAACTGAATTTCACAACAGCCAACCAAAAAATATTATAAACCCTAGCAGCGAAATGTATTTGCACTTTTAGGGCATCAAACACCCTCCAAACAAGTTGAAAATGGATGAATAAATTTTCCAAAATATTATACTTGATAAATGAAACAAATACCAATTAAAAAAACTTCAAAGTATAAGCAAATTTGGAAATTCTATACAACTGCAATTAAATTTATGACAGTGGAATTACAGCTCACAACAATAGCTGGAAATGGGGATTCCAAACCCCAAAAATCTCATGAAAGTGTGCAATCACCCTCTAAAATTATGAGGAATGTGAATATCAACATCAAATGAAGAAATGTGCCCTAGATGGCACCCAACTTGTAATGTCCCCTTTTCCAAACCATAATTAATTATTGCAAACCGATTTCCTTTAATCCATTCCCCTAGGATTAAAAAGAATTAATTGGGGATAAAATTGACTATGCTTGGTGATTGTTATTATATTTTAATTATTTAGGCAAGTCGAATTATTTGAAGAGCAAATTGATTTATTCCATGGACTAATTAATTATTATTTGGGATATATCGATTTAATTAGGCAAAGGTCAATTCCTTTAGGGCATTAATTAATATTTAATTTTCTCTCATGCATTTAATTTGAATATGTTTTGGAGGGAATTAGCTTTTGGAATTGGAGTTTGAATTTCAGACCATTTTAAATTCGAATCTCTCCCGTCTAAAGAAATACGTCAAAATTGGAGGGAAACATTGGAGCTCTACATTGCAAATGTATAAAAGGGGAAGAGGCAATCCCTTTGAGACATGGTAACAGTTTATCAAACTTATCTTCATGCTTGAAGAGGGATGTATGCCCACTTATGATCCAAAAATAAAAGGGGTTCTTCAACACAACCATTGTGTGAAGTGTGTGTGATCTTTCAAGCTTTGAATTGATAAGTTCTTGCATAATATTATTGATTTATATAAGGGGCCTTGTTTGGGAGTGTTTATTCATGCTTTGTCGAGAGTTAGTGAAGGTTTTGTGGTGATTATATGTTGTTGGTTTATTCTGCTACAAATCGACTTGCTTTAGAGTGAGTTTGGCATATGTTGGAGGTGTTTTAAGTACTTGAAGGTCTATTATTATTTCCATATTTTTATCATGCCCAAATCGACTTGTTGAAGGAAATTTTGGTATAAATTCATGGTGATTTGGTAAGGATTTGACTCTGATTTATTTATGCATGTTATTCTACGTGTATTGTGCTTATTTTGATGATATTTTGGGCCATATTCACTGTTGGAATTAATTAATGTCAAATCGACTTGCCTGGGGATTTAAAATATTATTTTGAGAGTAATTTTTGGCAAGTTTAGAAGTTATGTTAAGATATTTATTGCAGATTCGTGGGTCACTTTTCAAGGGTTTTGGAAGCATCTACAAGGCTGAAAATTATTTATTTAATTTCCCTAACCCTAGGCGACTTGTATTCATATTTGAAGGGTAGATTTGAAGGGGTTTGGTTGTCAAAAAAATCAGTTTGATTGTTGGTTGGAAAGATAAAATTATTAGCTTTCATTTGCACTTTGTTTCATAAGAAAATATTGAGTTTGGAAGAAGTTATTAATTTTCAAAGTTCAGTTGGTTTTTTGTGCATTTATTTATTTTTCACTGCTGCAAATTAAATCTGGTTTAAGTAAAGTTTGAATTCCAACTAGCTAGCCCATCTAATCCACCACCTTGGCTCACTCCAACCTCATTTGGATTGTATTGAAGCCAACATTGGATTATTTGAGATGAACCTAGGAGGGTTTGCTCTTCTAAGTTCATCTGGAAGTAATTTATTAGCAAATTTAATTTAATATCCCACAAGTGGATATTACACAACTCCACCTCCAAGCAAATCACTACCCTAGGAGAGGGCCTAAAAATGGTGCTCAAACCCTAGCATCTCTTCTCCAATCAAACCCTAGCTGAAAATATGCCACATCAATCTTCTTGAAGCCCTTGGAAACAACAAATTGAAGAGTTTTTGTTTCTTCAATCAAGCGAGAAAGGGTTTCATCCTCCTTGTTATCCACACAAAAGGATTTTCTCCCTTAAGTGGAAGTAACTGAGCAATCAGCCCAAAAACCATGCAATGTATATTGTTTGACAAGATCATGATGCATAAATGAGCCAAGTGAGCCCTCTTTTATACATTTTTGTGGCACCAAAATTAATTAGTGTTGGCTAGATTTTTTGAATAACACAAAACCTAGGCAAAAATGAGATAAATCTCCCTCATTTACCGGTGAGGCTCCCGTGTCAGATTTGTCAATAAAAATATGCTAGTATCTATATGGGGTTTTACTTTAACTATTCAGCTCATGAACCATAGCTGTATAGCTCTGCAGCAAGTAAGCAACTGTTTAAGAAAGGAAATATTTATAGAAAAAGGAAATAATAAAACATAGGGAAGAAATGGGGAAAATGTGCAACCCAATCAATAGATAACAGAGTTGATTGCATGCACATAGAAGAAACTAATACATATCAACACACAGAATTAAACACAAAGGCAACTCCAAATCTAGATCTAAAATAACACAAAGTTTATTTAGAAGATCTAAAGATATAAAAGCTAGAAACAAAATGCACCGTGACACAAAGTTCTCCAGAAATCTACTCCTTTATATTTCTTTGCTTCAAGTGGCTATTAGGGGTTTCAGCACAAAGTTTGGAACACAAGAATGTTGCTTACAAATTTTGATCTTTAACCCGAAGGTTCTTCCTCTACTTATAGAATGTAGAGAGGCAATTACAAGTCGGAAGCTTTTAGTTGAACTGACACATGTGGAAGTCGGAAAGGAAACAACTGACAATCTCTCTCCTGGAATTCCTCTTTGCATGACATGCATGATTTGCAACTAAAAATAGAACCTTCTATTTTGCACGTCTGCCACCTATCTCTAAGTAGTAGACTTCTTCAAGTAATGGCTTTTAAACCAATCACTTAAGTTGTATAATTTAATTGATCGCTCAGTTATTTTGTCGGAGGAAATAAGAGAAAGAAGAAGAAAGAGGAAAGCTGCAATCTTGTCCTTTTTCATATTCTGCATGCAGCTGATTCTTTTGCCTTTGATTCTCACCAAACTAGACCTGGAAGCAGCTGGATCTAGAAGCAAGCTGGATCTGGAAACAAGCTAGATCTGGAAACAAGCTGAATCTAGAATTTTGCTTACGGGTGTTGCCTTCGCCTTGTCTTCCCTTTTATCTTTTAAGCTTTTGTAGTTATTCTCTTGTACATGCATCAGTGCAATGTCTTTCCGTAAATAATTCATCATTTTTATTTTTAATTGCATGAGCAATTAAAAATTCTAGAAAGCACTCCGAGTGAATGCAACTTCAATGAAGGCTTCAACTGGAAGATTGAGAGCACATGCACAAGATCCTGGAAGGAATTTTCCACGTACTGACTTCTACACGGGCTGCATCAGAAACAAGAGGATGAAACTTTTTTATCGGAAGCTTTTGCAATTATGAGATCTGGATCTGAATCTGGATCTGGATCTGGGCCTGGATTCTTGTCTCCAATGTCAGCAAACCTGGAAGCTAATGCATGATTCCGCTGAGCTTTCTCGTTCATCCCCGCTTTGCCATGGCTGAGAGCAATCTTTGTCTGAACAATTCTTTTTCCTCTTTATTCGGGCAGAATTCTTCACAAACCGATGCAGATCTGAATAATTCTTCAAATTCGGAGGATATGTTCAATGTATTGGACATTGATTTAAGCTCCCTTTCTCTTATAAAAACACCTGTGATGAATTCCTGCAATTAATTTTAGACAAAGATGGCAACCGGAACATGAACAGTGGATTTTAATCATAAAAATTTGCATATATTCAAGTCTGCTGCCCCCAAAATTTGATGCTTTATTTGCATGCAAAGCAAGCATGAAGTTTACCAACTTCACCTGAGCACCTGTACCACTTATGCAGACAATTATCCAGACACAAATCAACCTCCTTCAACCTATGCGCCAAAAATTGGAAGCTTCCAGCATTAATTACACCTTCTGAGCAAAATTTCCTCTCCAAATGGGGGCGCACTTTTTCTTCTGGGGCTGCACTTCTCTGCTTTTGAATTAATTAATTCATCCTTATGGCAGCCCCTACTTATATAATCCTCATAATTCTATGATTAATTGATGTCTCTCCTATTCCTGACAATTAATTAATTATTTAATAAGCTTTACTTTTCAAATGGGACGCCTATTTTGTGCATGCTTATGGCTGCCACTAAATAAATTAAATTTATTTAATTTTAGGCTTCTGCTTCCAGTTAACTTAAGCCTCACAGTATGCTTTGACCTTAACCACTAAAAATAGGAATTAATTAAATCAATTAAAACTTAAAAAAGTATTATTCCTCTCCCAAATGGGGCTGCACTTAAATAAATTAAATTTATTTGATTTTGGAATTTCTATTTTTTAAAAGTCTTTTTGTCCACTTCAATGGGATTGACTTTACCACAAGGCTAGGCGCCAAAATTGGCTCCGAATAAATATTAACAAATATTTATTTAATGCATTATGATTCACCCCAAGGTGGGTCGCACTTTCTGGAATAAGGAATTTCTATTTTTAAAAGTCGCATGACAATGGGATTATTTACCCTGCAAGGCAGGTACCCTGAATATCCCATCAATGCACTTAAGTCGATTTTTCTTTTATTCCACAATGGAAATTATTTACCCTGCAAGGCAGGTAAGAAATTCCCATGATTCACTTAACCTGTTTTTCTTTTATTGCACAATGGGAATTTTTACCCTGCAAGGCAGGTAAGAAATTCACGTCTGCCTTCTACCTCCAATTTTCCCATTGTGACTTAAGTGGCGTTGATTTCTTGGGAAAAAGTACCCTGCTAAGGCAGGTACAAAATTCCCACCTGCCTGCTGCTTTCAAAAATCCCATGATCCACTTCAAACCCTCTTTTTCAAAAAATGCAGCCAGCCCCAAAAGAAGCTTTTTGGTGCACGACTTCATCTTTTCCCAAGAGAACCAAACCTCCAATGGCAAAATTCCTTCTAGCACAACGTGCATAGGTGATCTCCAGATACTCCAGGCCAAGAATCAAGGCCAAACTAGCAAAGGAATTGATCTAGAGAAATTTCACAGAAAACGAAACGGGAAAACACCAAAAACACAAAACATTGTCAGAAGTCACAAATAAAGCCCAAGATCCATTCCTGGTTAAAACCCTATTGGTATATGGCAATATTGACATGTACGACCACAACAAGGTTAAACCGGAGCAAAAATTGCCTCAAATGGGGCTCAAAATAATTAAATACGGATTTCCCCGCAGGCAAAACCCAAGTGACAAAATAAAACAATTTTGGGCATCTTAGTATTTGTCGAAAATGGGCTTATATGGCTCCTTGGGAATATCTTGACGTACATTACAGGATACTTTCTGGCAATTAAAACACAAAACGACCAATTTTTTTAAAAGAATGAAATTTTTTCGGATAGGGTAGTCTCAGATTTCAGGGTGAAATCTGGGGACAACCAATTAGGAGAGTGCCCCATGGACTTGGCATGCCGACAATGAGAAGGTAATACACTGGACTTTTAAGTTCCCTTAGAGATCTTATGCATCCTTTCTAACCCATTGTCAAGCACCTGCACTTATGTACGAAAAGTGTAAAAGAAGAATGCACATGCTCACTACAATAACTGAAAAGTGTGACAATCAGGTACCTTGTTCATTTCCTGCTTGACAAAACGCAGAAGTGGAATGAACATGCAGCGAGTCGCAAAATTGAACTAGCTTGTGAGATGTTGTGCCACTGCAGCAAATTACATATGAGTCAATGTGCATGGTGCAAAAGATCGCTCACTTAAAGGCTGAGGAGCACAAAGCTTCTTCAAATAAGAGTTCTCAAGCTTGCATCCGCTGCATCCGGATCTGCCCTGCTTACGCAAGGATTGATCAACCCTTTCTTGAGGATGAAATGGTCCCATTATTGCTCCATTAGTTCACTGGCATGTAGAAACTTGCCTACTCCTAGAATTTGTTAAAAGTGGGTACAACTTAGCCTGATTAATGTATTGCCCTACCTTGCACAGAGACTTGGAACAAACTCACATGTGCACCTTGGCAGGTGCAAGTCCGTGTTCACTGACAATGGTTTTGAGTCCTTTTGTGTTCCCAGTACGCTACTAGATCATGCAAAGGTGGTTAAGTATTGGCTCAAGGAGCTCCACATTAAACACTAGATGAAGTACTTCAAGTCTTGGCTTGCAAATCTATTCAACTTGGAAGGTGGAAATCTCTATAGAGCTAGTCACAGAAGTATGGTACAAAGACCATAGACAGTCAAAGCCTTGTATGATTCCAGTGTGGACTTATTGATAGCCCTTCTTCTAAAAATATAACCAGCCTTAGAAATGATGGATCTACAGTTGAATTCATGATCGTGTGATGACTTCGAAATCATGGCATTCAAGTGTACTCTTCTGTTGTGGGCTAAGATACTCATGTTGTCTCAACCTGTAAAATGGGCCTAAACAAACTAGATGTGTCTCCTAGAAATTGCTTCAGTGTTCTTTTTTGTTAGCCACGATGTGTAGAAAGTTGAAACCAAGATAAATGTGAACGTAGATGGAGCTGCATTGGTAGACAGATGACTAGAGGTGCCACTAGTAATAGGAGAAGCAACCAAGACATGTCTGGACCATGGAGGAACTGCACGCATAGAGATTGTGACAGAGCACCGAACAATGTAGTGCATGTTGGATGCATTAGACAATAAATTATCAATACCACAATGTGCACAAATGCAAGACTATTGTACATACAAAACAAATAAACAAGTGTGCAGAATAACAACTTCCAGCTTGTCCAATTGTCTATGGAGTGAATATGTTCACTAGGACCAGCTACTAGTTGTGTATCCATCTTTTTTCCAGCAATACTTGCAAACAAATCTAACCTTAAATCACTCTTAGGCTGCGCTCCCATGCAAAGGGAAAGCTAAATTTTTTGAACAGGTGAGGGAGTCCAAAAACCTAGACGTGGTGTAAAGAAATAATGTGTGGATTCCATGACAAGTTGATGCCCTTTTTGCATGCAGAGACAAGATAGGTCGTCTTCGAAAACCTATCAGACATATGGTCCAACGAATCTAACACAAATCAATATGCAGTGAAAGATTCAGAAGGTAGCTTCCAAACATGAAATGCCAAAATGATAGATTACCATGGCCGGGGTGGAACCACTAAAAGGTATGTATAAGTCCTAGCTGTCCTATTCATAGGGCTTGGCGATGCCCCCAACTACTTGAATGTGGCTGGTCAATGGTCTCCCTGAGCATGTAAGCTGTTAGTAGAAGTGTTGTAGCATCACTAGTGTTTTCGTATTAGCAACAAAAATTATCTTGTTGTAAACCTTGGACGACATTGCGCCATTAGGAATACAAAGCAATAGCCCCAATCTTGTAGAGACCGCCCTCTTGACGAATGCATGGAAACGGATAGCACACCAAAGCTTGTCTATACCTTGATGCAGAGAGTAATGTGACCAACTTCTGCGAAATTCCTTTTATGACATCTAAGTCCAGAGAGGCACCCAGTATGAAGAACATTTCAACTCCAATAATCTGCCAAATTTCATCTGATTAAGTTGCTCTTTCAGATATATCGTTTTCAGTTACACAAGTTATCGTTGATTCTTTAAGTAGAATCAGAATGCCACTTCACGTGGCTACACAGTAATCTCTGCAACTTTCATTCTGCATGTCGGAGGAACTGATAGTAGCTGTATGATCCAGAATGGATGAATCGTCTCTTTACCCAAGATGCCTGTGTAACTGCCATAATGCAGTGATTACTTGCACAATGGCGATATAACATTTTTCCATAAGTGGAGTGAGGCAAAGCTATTACTATGTTGAATGTTATTTACTTGGTCTAGGGATGACGCAACTAGATGTTCCATGTCTTAATGCCAGTACCGCCTCAAGTGACTAGTCAAATGCATTCAATCTAGCCAACTCATAAAAAGGTTAGACAAATGTCAGGTATTGCCAAAACAAGTGGCTACACAGAAGGAGGTGTTCATTGCATGTTTTCATTCATTCTTTCTCTGATAAAGACATTTTGCTCTGCAACCATAAGAGAAACTGTGACCTGCGAAGATATATGGTTTCTCTCCCTCGTTCTTCACTAAAAGCAATTTACCCTGCGTCTTGTCCCGTGTTTCCATCTAAATAATGCATAGACGCTTCTCTCGATTGCTGACCTCATGCATTCCCAACGCAGCATTTGAGTCTCAGATTCTCAAATCTGTCCCCTGGAGCACCATCGATACCCTTCTTCTGTATAGCTACTATCAAATTGCACTTCACTGGACCAGTTCTTGAAACCGACTACGATACCTACAACCACGTTAAAACCTGCACTGCCCAATGCCCTCAACCCCGACTATTGGTCTCCCTCACGAATAGAAGACGTCTCACCCTTGAGACCATGGCTATCCAAAACCGTCTCCCATAAATCGTGGCTACCCTGCAAAGATGTTAGAGCTTTTCTGCTTTAAATAACAAGATGATAAAAAGTGTACCGTGCCATAACTATTAAGCATAGGCCCCTCCATAAATCATAGCTATCCGTACAAACTATGGCACCTTAAATCATTGCATGTTTTTATACTTTTTTTTCGGTACAGTTTGCAAATATGTTTATCTTGATAAGATTCTAAATCTCATTAAAACTTCAAGGTTCCTGACTGAGTTTTTAATCCTTTCCCATAAACTAATCTCAATGTAACACATCACCACAAGTATGAAGTATATGTAAGCTAGTATGCAGTGGCTTACATGGTATTATGGATTAAAATGTTTAACAAGGACATCAATCTAGAGAACTCGAAAAGATGTTCAATCACTATCAACAATAATTGTACGTCTACAATAAGATAAGTTCATAGATTTGATGATAAATGTAAGCAGTGTTAGAATTTGAAAAGCATTTCAACTTACTCGTTGTCTAAACCAACTAAGCTTACTGCTCCCATAGCGAGGTGAAAGCACACAATGAACAGAAGAATGTTTGAAGAACTTCCGAGTTTCCTCATCATGTGTCTGCATAAGCCCTTCCTGCAATAAGGATAACAATACTTATGCTGCACCATGTTGAGAATCATGCAAATACCACAAAACTTCCAATTAGTATCATACCCCTGGAAAGTAGTAGTAGATAACATGAACAATATATCAGCAAATTACCACATGAAACTCATTACCAACAAATTAATCATTCTCATTATCACAGAATAAAATCCATTATGGGTCCATTTCACTGAAAACCCAAATTTGCATCCTACAAGAATAAACAGTATTACCCAACGCAGTATTTTATAGTACAAGTTACCTAGAACAATTGAAGTAACATAAACTGCAGCATCAGCTTTTCCTTCAAAACAAATACACACATGCATGTAAAATAAAAATCCATGTCATAATGCCTCCCTTGTTTCCCCATTCAATCTAAAACTCATATTGCACCCATCCTCTACCAATCCCCAATCTAAACACCCAAAACCCATCCAATTCCATGCTTCCTCCCATTTCATGTTTAATGTTATCAAAACCAAATGCACTCTTTCCCTTTCCTCCAAAAGAATACTCATCACCCTCCTCCCACCCTAAGATTGTCGGCAAGCTAGTTGGAGTGAGAGAAAGAGAGCGTGTGTGCATGCAAACTTCACTTTTTCTCTCACCTACTGTCATGTCCCTTTTTTTGAGCCAATTCCAATTGAAGACCTTGGACCATTTTCCTTCCTCATGGGTCCAAGCAAACAAGCTAGAGGAAGATAGCAATGTCATCATGTGCTTCATTTCTTAATTGGCATTGTAATTGTTGGTGAGCCTAGCACCCAACAATAAATTAGAAATAAAAAGTTATTTAAAAAGTTATTGGTGAGCATATAGGCTCCCAAAAATACCAATAAGAAATTAGAAAGTACCTTCCTTAAGAGGTCGGCCATCATTTACATTATAAGCACCCCTTATGGTTATAAAAGGAAGGTCGCTTGACCATTAAAGGATTATGTTATATGAATTTCTCATTTTTGGTAAAGGATTGCTTGTCAAGCATATTTTCCCTCTCACTCAAGGACGAAAACACCTAATCAAGGCACTCCCAAGGACGAAAACCCTTGTGGAGAAGTGGTGTGGACGAAACCCCACACTACCCTTTAGTGGATTTCTCTCTATTGTTGGTTATAACAAATTTCTGCCCTGAGCGACTTGCTTAGAGGTGTGTTTTCAAGGATATTGTTGGTTTTTATGTGATCTCTTTGCATGGTTGAACTCCCTATGATTTATAAAGGTGAAATCTTTCATTTTATCAATTGTTTGAGTGCAAATATATTTATTTTCAAGTGGAGCGACCTATATGGATATGGTAAATTTGTATGTGTGGTGACTGCCTTGCAACAGAAATCCCAGGAGGCTGTCAATCATCCTCAGGGGCATTATGGATGAATTCTTGCTCCATATCGGATTTCAGGAATCTCCTAGCAAAGCCTAGAAACAACTTGAAGCCATGTGCGAGGGCACTAGGCTCTACAAAATCATTAAACTCATATTGGAATTCATGACAACTCTTATGAAAAGAGACTAGAAAATCATAAACTATCTCGCAAACTTTAAAAACATTAAATCCCAGTTGGGTTGTTGTAACTGCAACCTAATCCATGGTAATCTCTTGTTTTTCATTATTCAAATCTAACTTGAACTCAAAATATCAAATTGAAATAGATATTCTTAATTTAAACTCTTTCTTTCATTCTCATCCAAGAAGAAAAAACAATGTTAAATTTTGATTCAAAAGAAATTGCCACTCCACTCTTCTTTCCCAAAATCAGAAGGATTTTACTCCTAAAAAACGATTGAAATCAAAATGCAAAACCTAATTCCAAATCAAAGTTCAAATCCTCAAACAATATCAATGGATATAAGCAAAACTTTAACAAAAATATTAAACCAAAATTCAAAGGAACTTGTAACAAATGTGGCAAATTTAGTCACAAAGGAGACTATTAGAAGGAAAATGTCAAAAATAACAAAGGGAAAAAGTTTAGCAATCCTGATCACGATCAAGATCAAGAGCAGTATTTGAACTCAAGTAAGACTTGCTTTTTCATTATTCAAATCTAACTTGAACTCAAAATATCAAATTGAAATAGATATTCTTAATTTAAACTCTTTCTTTCATTCTCATCCAAGAAGAAAAAACAATGTTAAATTTTGATTCAAAAGAAATTGCCACTCCACTCTTCTTTTTCAAAATCAGAAGGATTTTACTCCTAAAAAACGATTGAAATCAAAATGCAAAACCTAATTCCAAATCAAAGTTCAAATCCTCAAACAATATCAATGGATATAAGCAAAACTTTAACAAAAATATTAAACCAAAATTCAAAGGAACTTGTAACAAATGTGGCAAATTTAGTCACAAAGGAGACTATTAGAAGGAAAATGTCAAAAATAACAAAGGGAAAAAGTTTAGCAATCCTGATCACGATCAAGATCAAGAGCAGTATTTGAACTCAAGTAAGACTTGCTTTTTCATTATTCAAATCTAACTTGAACTCAAAATATCAAATTGAAATAGATATTCTTAATTTAAACTCTTTCTTTCATTCTCATCCAAGAAGAAAAAACAATGTTAAATTTTGATTCAAAAGAAATTGCCACTCCACTCTTCTTTCCCAAAATCAGAAGGATTTTACTCCTAAAAAACGATTGAAATCAAAATGCAAAACCTAATTCCAAATCAAAGTTCAAATCCTCAAACAATATCAATGGATATAAGCAAAACTTTAACAAAAATATTAAACCAAAATTCAAAGGAACTTGTAACAAATGTGGCAAATTTAGTCACAAAGGAGACTATTAGAAGGAAAATGTCAAAAATAACAAAGGGAAAAAGTTTAGCAATCCTGATCACGATCAAGATCAAGAGCAGTATTTGAACTCAAGTAAGACTTGCTTTTTGAAGAACTTAGTAAGATATAGGATGTTTCTAAAATCTCCCTTTAACCCATCAAAAGCTCCTAAAGGTTGATAATTAAATACCAATTATTACCAAATCTAGTGTAGTTTATTTTAACTCTATATTATTTGTGAAATGTGAAAATACTCAATTTACTTTATATGTTTTATTTGTTGATAAGCTTTGTTCTAGATATCAACCTAGTTTAAATTTTATGTTAGAACAATAATTTGAGATAAATGATTTAGGCTTGGTTCATCATTCTATATGCATGGTTGTTTTCCAGGACTGGAACTCTATAATAGTATCTCGAAATGGTAGTAACCTACCATCATTAAAAATACAATCAATTATCTTCTATATTATGTGTGTTCTAAATGATGCTCAGTTATATGGTCTTTTACAATTCTAACCATGTTTTGATAAATAGATGATCTGTGGTTGGATTTTCTTTCAAGTTTGGTATAGGTTATATCACTTAAAGTAGCAAGTAGCAACCAACAGTGTTCATCTCCTCTATTGAAGCAGAGTGTAAATGTGTTATGGAAGCAACTAAAAAAGCCATGTGGCTAAAAACACTGTTGGTAGAACTCCTTATGGATGTCAAAAGAAGTACTCCACTCCAGTATGACAGACAGAGTGTAAAGCTCTTGTGAACAATCTAGTTCAACATCAACAAACGAAGCATATCAAGATTTATGTGCAATTCATTCAAGAGAAAAAATTTCAATAGTGAAGTTGATCTCCACCTCTAAATCTAGTGATCATGTGTAGACGTTGATCTCTACCTCTGAATCAGAAGATCATGTGACAAACTTCTTATCGAAAGATCAAGTGCAGATATATTCATGTAGCCCCTATGAGCTGTGAAGTTTTACAATTTTCAAGCAATGATAGGCCCTTCAACGTTGTCATTGAGGTGGAGTGTGCTCGACAATATCACCTCGTAATAGCCTGTTATATCTTCCTTCTATACTTTTATACTGTAAAAAATCACCCTATGTGATTTTCTAATCATCAACCTATGTGACTTTACTTGTAACCCATCGAAGCGTTGTGTTATGGAGATTCCTTGTTTAATACAAGGCCCCAAAAACTCATGTAAGACATCATATATGCTCTTATTCAGGAGGAACTTCAGATATTTCTATTAGACAACCCCTGTAGACATGTCAACCGAAAAGCATCCTATATGGTTTAAGGAATGTAATTCCTTTTGTATAAAAAGGTGCCTTTGGCATGTATCCCCAATAAACATCGAGTGTTGGAGCAAGTAATGTTTGTGAGGACACATTTGCGTGGCCACCACAATAAATACGACTACAAACTAATTTTATGTTATAAACTTAGATTATAACTTATATCATAAGTTATATATATAATCAATTAATTTATTAATTGAATTAAGAGTAAATCGGTTCAACCGAAAGGTTTTCATTCACGCTTTAAATATAGTGATCTCTCATTGGAGATTGATTAATCCGAACATTATTGTCGTGCATTCATATTTGATTGTGAAAGTGTAAAAATTGTGAAGAAGTGGAGGTTGATAGTGTTGGATATGCCTATAATTGTCAGCCACAATTATGTTCCTCGTTTATTAATATAAAACTAGAAGTGCATTTTATAGTGGGGTTTTAACTTGTAACAAGGTTTTCTCCACTAATTTTGTGTACGTGTTATCTTTGTGTTATGTGTTATCTATATATTTGTAAGATGTTTTCATTGATTTTATAACACTACTACTCTTTAATATCCTCATCAAGATTATTAGCACAATTGATTTTATGTGATATTTAAATTCCCTGACAAGGGTTACCTCTCTAACCCTAACCCTTGTTTACTGTCATGTCCCTTTTTGAAGGCTAATTTTTGAAGATCTTAACCCATTCTTCCCCTCGTTGCTCTAAGTAAGAAAGCAAGGGGAAAGATTTGGATTACATTTTTATTATGGTTTAGGTAGTTATTTTTATTATTATCATATATCCTAATGGGAAGCCTAGCGTTCCAATAGGACTTACGTAGTTAAAAAATAAAAGTATTTTGAGTATATAGGCTTCAAATACTTATTAGATATTTAAAAGCACTTATCATAAGGGTCGGCCATCATTTTTGGTATTATAAAGCACACATTGTGGTTATAATAGGAGGTCGCTTGGCCATTATTGAATCATGCTTTTGGTGAATTTTCATATCTTGGTGAAGGATTACTTGTGAAGCAACTTTTCCATCTCTCTCAAGGACATAAACCCTTGATTGAGACCCTCCCAAGGATGAAAACCCTTGTGGAGAAGTTGATGTGGACGAAACCCCACACTACACTTGGTTTTCTACACAGATGGCAATTATAGTGGAGCAACTTCTAGGAACCATAACTTTTGCACCGTAGCTCCAATTGACTCCGTTCAAAATGCAACAGAAAGCTTGGAATGTGTAGAACATGATGGAAAGGTGTGGAACTTTGTTCGGCAAATTTTGACCCCTGAAATCTGCATCTAAAGGCCTAAAATTGCAATTTTTGTAGTGTTGTCTAAAAATAGTAAATTCGTGAAAATGGTCGCCTATGTAACTCACGGAAGAGAAACCACCTCATCTCCCTCGAGACTGGTGACCTTTCACATTCTTCTAGGTGCCTCTTCGTATTTCTAAAATTAGTATATAAATATATGTAACCCGAAAGGGAAGGACAGAGATCTCCTCATGGAGGTAGCTATTGTAATTACAGTCTTTGAGCAATTTACATCTTAAGCATATACATTCTTTCAGAGATAATTTTGATCATTTACATCTCTTCTCAGAGATAGCTTTTCTGTTTACATCTGGCACAATTGTTATTCTGTCCTTTTAATTCCGAAACCCCCTTGAGTTTTGGATCAATAGTATCAGAGCAAAGTTCTCTTGAGAGTGTATGATTCCCAGGATGAGGTCGGGATATAAGAAGCTTGGGTGGTCCACACAAGATCCTTCAGAATACTTGACTGGTCGTTGCAGGAGACCTCAAATGGAAGACAACACCGGGACAAATGATCCTCTCAAGAAGATGGTGGATGAAGCTCTCATGGAGAAAAAGGAGCAGATGTTACAACAATTCACCCAGATTCTTCAAAAACTACAAATGGGAAATTTGGCATCCTCCTCTGCAATCCAGGCCTTCAGTGCCCTGACACCCTTCAAGGTTCAAGTAAATTTTGATATTCCTATTTTTTAGGGTAAAATAAATTCTGATGCAGTAGAAAATTGGTTGGACCAATTAACCTCCTATTTTTCTATCAATAAATTCACTGATAAAGAAAAGATAACATTTGCCCTCCTGAAATCGTCACTTCCTGTCAAAAATTGGTAGGGAGTGTACAAGAACAAATTAAATGGGGATGAACTGGGCATTGTAGAGGATCCCACATGGGATGATTTTGTGGATGCCATAAAGGAGGAATACTACCCTTTTGGAGCCTATGACGATCTGTATATATGGTGGCAGCAACTCCGCCAAGGTAAGGACCAGTCGGTTCAAGAGTATACTGATACTTTCCATTCTCTTTCTGCAAGATTAGGCATTCAAGACACAGAACAACACAAGATCCTCAAATATCGTAGTGGCCTGCAATGGTACATACGGGAGGACATGGACCTCTTCCAATTCCATACCCTCGGCGAGGCATACAAGTTTGCGGTCAAGATTGAACAGAAGCATCGAAAGAAAAATACAAAGAACCAACCTCCGACGGGGAAAAGCAACGAAGAAGGCCAAACAGAAGATCAAGGTAAGAGACAAAAGGAGAAGACAGGAAAGTGGTGCGACCTCCACAAGACTAATAGGCATTCCAAGGAAGAATGTCGAGCCATCAAGTCTTTGCTCACTGAGTCATCATCTCCAGCACCCACTACTCCATCGGCAACACACCTCGAGGTCAGAAATGAAGAAGATGAAATTATAGATGTTGAACCAAATGCGATCATTGCCACCACACAAGTCAAGAAGATGGATGAGAAGGAAATGCTATTTCACTCTAAGCTCTGGGTAAAGGGTAAGCCTCTACATTTTATCCTTGACAGTGGAAGTCAAAAGAATTTAATTTTTGTTGATGTTGTGAAAAGTTTGAACCTTCCTGTAAAGCCACATCCCCATCCATATAGTGTCGGGTGGTTGAACCCAGGAAGAGATCTCCCTGTCACACAACAGTGCCTCCTCTCATATGCAATCAAACCCTTCCAGGATGAAGTCTTATGTGATGTTGTTCCATTGGATGTTTGTGATGTGCTCTTGGGCCAACCATTCATGTGGGATAGACATGACATCTATGAGTCACGACCTCGAAGGGTCACCATTACCATTGGGAATCGGTGCTATCAGATACCTGAGGTCATTCCCTCCAACTCTATTTCCCTCCTTGGTGTCAAGCAATGTAAGAAGCTGGAAGAGAAAACAAAACAACCCTTTATTCTGATAATCAAACCAAAAACTGCCCACGAAGTTGTTATGGCCACCCCAGACACACATTCAATGCAACAAAAGCAGCAGACGGACCAAATCATAACTGAGTATGATTATTTATCTCAGTACACTCAGCAACATGTCCATGATATTCTACAGAAAGTGAATGAAGAGCACAAACAACGCCATGATCAACACGGGTTACAGATCCAAAAACAATTTCCACACTTTAGGGGACCACTTGGTGCCATGGGGACCATTGCTTTTGAAGGAGGGAGGAATGATCCGTACAATGACCCAGGTGGCCATTATAGTGGGGCAACTTCCGGGAACCATAACTTATGCACCATAGCTCCAATTGAATCCGTTCAAAATGCAACGGAAATCTTGGAACATGTAGAACATGATGAAAAGGTGTGAAACTCCGTTTGGCAATGTTTGATCCCTGAAATCTGCATCTAAAGGCCTAAAACTGCAATTTCTATAGTGTTGTCTAAAAATAGTCTAAAAATAGTAAATTCACAAAATTGGTCGCCTATGTAACTCACGGAAGATGAACCACCTCATCTCCCTCGAGATTGGTGACCTTCCACATTCTTCTAGGTGTCTCTTCGTATTTCTAAAATTAGTATATAAATATATGTAACCGAAAGGGAAAATTAGACTTCTCCTCACGGAGGTAGCTATTGTAATTACAGTCTTTGAGAAAATATACATCTCTTTTCAAAGATCATTTTAAGCAGTATACATCTCTTTTCAGAGATAGCTTTTTTCTTTTCATCTGGTACACTTGTTATTCTCTCCTTTAATTCTGAAACCCCCTTGAGTTTTGGATCAATTACATTTTTATTATTGTTTAGGTAGTTATTTTTATTATTATCATATATCTTATTGGGAAGCCTAGCGCTCCAATAGGACTTACATAGTTAGAAAATAAAAGTATTTTGGGTATATAGGCTCCAAATACTTATTAGATATTTAAAATTACTTAAGGGGTTGGCCATCATTTTTGGTATTGTAAAGCACTCATTGTGGTTTTAAAAGGAGGTTGTTTGGCCATTGTTGAATCATGCTTTTGGTGAATTTTCATATCTTCGTGAAGGATTACTTGTTGTTGTCCACTCAAAATTCCCTGCTCTGTCAAAGGTAAAATTTCAAAATTTTGAGTCTAAGTGTCTTTTCTGTCAAGCTGGTGGTGTGGAAAAAGTCTTGGAAGTCTAAAAAATCTAAGTTTTGGGTCATTTTGTAAGTATTTCGGGCCTGTCGGATATTTTTGTCCCGGTTGTCCCAAGTACAAAAGTGCAACTCTGTTCCCCGATCGGCCGAAATCCTCTGAAATTGTCCCATCTTCGGGCCCGTCGGAAGTTTTTGTTCCATGTGTCCCGAAAGCTTTTTGTGCAAGTCATTCCAATTTCGGCCGAACCATTCCCGAACCGCGTACTTCGCTCTTTTCTGTCCCAAATGTCCCAAATCAAAAAGTGCACTCTGTTCCCCGATCGGGCCGAAACCTCCGAAATTGTCCCATTTCGGGCCCGTCGGAAGTTTTTGTTCCAAGTGTCCCAAAACTTTTTGTGCACGTTGTTCCATTTTCGGCCGAAATTCCCGAATCGCGTACTTCGCACTTTTCTGTCCCAAATGTCCCAAATCAAAAAGTGCGCTCTGTTTCAATTTCGCCCGAACCGGCCGAGTCACGTACTCCGGAACTTTTTGTCTCAAATTTCTCAAGTTCAAACTTAAGGTGCACTCTGTTCCATTTTTCAGCCGATTCACCCAATTTCGCCCCCACTGTCCCGAGTTAAAAAGTGCAAGCTGTCCCATTTTCGGCCGAAACTCCCGAGTCGCGCACTTCGCTCTTTTTCATCCCAAATGTCCCAAAATGCATTTGTGCGTCCTCTCCCTGTTTCACCCAAATCGGCCGAGCCGCGTGTTTCGCGCATTCGCGTCTCACATGTCCCAAGTGAACCTAATGCAATTCATACTTAGTTTTTTCCCGCTCGACCCGCATGTGCTAAATTTGAATTTAAGTTGCGAAGATCAAATCCCAAAGACAGCTGGCAGAAGGACGAAGCTTTCAAAAACGCCATTTTCATCAGCTTTCAAAGATATCCATTGTCATCTTCAAGATGAAATGTCTGGTGTGTCCCTCGTGGCAAAGACATAGCTGAGACGTTAAAGAAATTCAAGAAGCGGTTTCTAAAAGACGGTGGGTCCTTGCTCAGCGACTGTCCACCTGTCCCCTTCTTCATTCTTTTCTCTTCTTCCTATTTCTTTCGTATTCCTTGTAATTAGTTAAGGTATTGCGTTTGGCATTCCTTAACGATCCTTTAGTTAAAATAAACGGTTACGCAGAGTAACTGAATGGTAAGCTATATAATGGCCTTCTTTCCGCCATTCTAAAAAAAAAGAGGAAGAACTTGGTATACTCTCGAAATTGTAAATAGATCTTGAACGTATCAATACAAAAGGGCTTTCTATTCATTCTCTATCTGAATCTCTGTACCTCTGTGTTTTCCTTTAGTATTGTGAAGATTATTTTGTACCTAATTTGTTAGTCTCGCTGATTGCTTTTGCAAATACAGTGATCTTGCACAACCAAGAAAGAACTTTGTGTCTTTGATTAATGAATCTGAAGAAGGTCGTTTGAAGAACTTTGTGTCTCTAATCATATTCAGCTAATACAAATAATCTTGTTCCAAATTCCCTGCAACTTCGCACTCGTAAAGAATTATTCTGTTATCTATAATTCCAAACATTTGTTATTCTTCTTATCTTCGTACCCTCTTTCCTCAGTCCATTTGTAACTGACGATCTTTGTGGAAAACATTTTCGTGGTATCCAAGTTCAACCATAAAATGACATTCTGTATATTTGTAAATAAGTTCGTGTCTTAATAAGGGAAACCTCTCCCATTAAAGAGGAGGGACTTCTTGTCCCCCTAACTGTTGCTCTTCTAAAAAGTCCTATTTGAAAACCAATAGTTTTTTGGCGACTCCGCTGGGGAAAATCGCATTCCAGTGCTATATTTTTTCGATCATCCTTTGATCTGGCGACTCCGCGTTTCACTCGAGGGAGAAGGGACCTTGGTATCGAAGATTCTCAGTTTCAGCTTTTGGAGCAACAGGGTTTTCCTTTCCCTTCAAATAGAAGAACTCGTTCAACGAAGCACTCCACCTGTTCGAGAAAGAAGTCCTTCAGAGCCTGCTAGTCCTAATCTACAAGCTTTAATCCTTGCTGGTGTTACAGTTCCCCTCCCGAACCGTATTTCCAAGAAGAATGGCACAAGTACCATGGGGTCAACATGTCGGGCCCCTGGCTCTCACTCAGCCTTTGCATGAGTTGCCTAGAGGTAACCGAAGAGAACTTCCCCAAATTCAAAGGCGACGGCAAAGTGCACCCTGATGAGCATATCGCAGCCTTCATAGTTGCGTGTGGAGTCTTGGGGGTTGAACATGAAGACGTCTCGGTAAGACTGTTCGTCGAGACGTTACAAGACAATGCTGCTGACTGGTTCTATCACCTTCCGGTTGGTGCCATCATCGACTGGAATACCATGAGAACTCAGTTCGAAAGCTCCGTTTCAAGCCGGCAGAAGATGTGCATGCACTGCTTGCCTAGATTTCTCAAATAAAGAAAGATCCATCGGAACCCATGAGAGAATTTGTGGCTTGATTCAACAGACTGATCAACAAAATTCCTGTGAATACTCGGCCGGTTGATCAAATCCAAAAATGTTTCTTTTTGAATGCCCAAACGCCTAAAGTCAGTTATGCTCTAAGAAGGGCTAATCTTGGAACGTTAATTCTGGATCAAGAACTGGCTGTTTAGTGTCGAGGATGACCTAATCATGTCAGGGAAGTTGAAGAGAGATCCTCCCAAATCCAAATCTGCTGCTTCTTCCTCTTCCACCTCTGGACTCAATACTGATCCATTAGTCCCAGAAACTTGCAAACGATCTAGTAGCTATAAAGAAACAATTAGCTCAGCATGCACCATATGCAGATGTTCCGAGAAGAAATTTTCAACCCAGAAACCGTTTGCCAGCTCCCCACACAAGATTGGCACTTGAAGGACCTCCCGTCAAATTTCCTGTGAATGCAACTTGCGAGGTCGAAGAACCAGAAGATGATAATGAGGCTTGTGAGGAGTTCCTGGAGGAATTCGATGATGAGGCAGAAGAACCCGAGAGATCTCGAGTCAATTTCTTTACCACTGAAGGCATTGATGATGCAGATGACTATGATGAAGTGGTAGTAGATATGAACAGTGAATCCTTCGCTGTCATGACTCGGGAACAGACACATCAGAGGGAAAAGGTGACACAACCCCTGAAGAAGTCCAAAGAGCAGCCTGCAACTATTCCTGTAATTGCCAGAAGAGGATCTCCTATTCCTACCTCATCTGCACCAAAGGTAAGTACTGCCAACCCTGCCCCTAAAGTGACTTCTTCTTCTTTTTCTCCTAGGGTTGATAAGCCTAAGTTTCCAAATGATGATGGACCATCCACCTCTGGATCCTTTGACATTGTAGATCATCTAAAAAGGACCAAAGTTCAGATTTCAGAGGCTGAATATTACCAAACCCATCCAAAAGCTTTTGCCAAGATGATCCAATTTGTAAATTCCCATTCCAAGACCACCTCCAAAGGCCTTTTGCCCACACCTCCTTCTGCACCACAGCCCAGTCTAGTAGCTGCTGTCACCTCACCTGGGGACAAGATCAAGCCTTTCTATGTAACACTCCTTATAGCTGGCCACAGGCTCAGTAACTGTGTCATAGATTCCGGAGCCTCAGATAATGTGATGCCCCGCCAAAGTAGCTCATGCTTTAGGCTTGACCCTTACTCATACTTATGGATCTTGCTACTCCATGGAAAGTAAGGAAGTACCTTTGGTGGGAAGGATTAAATATGCACAAGTGGCTTTTGCTGCTTTACCTGAAAAGAAGGTCTTGGCTACCATACTAGTAGCAGACATTCCTCCTTCCTATGGAATGTTGCTAAGCAGAAACTTCTGTAAAGATGTGGGTGGAGAGATTCAAATGGATTGGTCACACGCTCTCATACCTGTCCATGGACAAATAAAGAAGCTACTACCTGAGAATCAGTCCGAGTACATTGTGCAGAAGACAGATGATCCTAAAGCACAAATACTCAATGAGGACAGGGGCCATGGTAATTACATGATTTTGTCCCCTGATGAAACCCGACCCTGAAAAATATCACCTAAGGATCCCAATGGTGTCTGGATCTTAGAATTTGATGGCAGTTGTTCTTCGGCTGGTTCTAGAGCTGGTGTTCTGTTAATATCACCTGAGGGCTGCCTGTACCCCTTTTCATTTAAATTACAGTTCGAGAACACTAACAATACGGCAGAGTATGAGGCTCTCATCCTTGGACTGCAAGTGACCAAAGAACGAGGTGATAAAAAATCTTTTGGCTCGTGGTGATGCAGAGCTGATCGTGAAGCAAGTTAGAAGCCTGTTTTAGGTAAAAAATGGAAGGCTGAAGCACTATCGGAACCAGGTTTGGGATTCAATTGAATTCCTTGATGCCTTCTCCATTGAAGCAATTCCTAGAGAAAAGAACAGCAGAGCTGATTCCCTGGCTGTCTCAGGGTCACTATTGATTCCTCATCCTGAATTCTCTCAGGATAAGTTCACTATTGAGATGGTCCACCGACCTAGTGTCCCTGACAATACTAGTAAATGGCAAGTCTTCAACAACGACCAGCATTTGCTTCTTCCTTCCTGGAGCATCTAAGGGCAATTTTGAACAACTGTATTTCGAAGGAAGTGACAACCTGCCTCGTGAGAGCGTGTCTTCGGACCAAGCCGTCACCCAAGGAGAAGAAACTGATCAGGAAGGGTGCATTAAGCTCAAAGGAAACAAGATCCCCAAAGGTTTGGTGAGTTTGGAGGAGTTGTTTGATAAACATGACAGATACGTGAGATCTAAAGCTTCCACTGGACCTCAGCAATCAGCTGAGTATGATAAAATTGATATTGGGAGTTCTGATGACCCGAAGCTGGTAAATATCGGGAAGTGTTGCGCATCAGATGAAAGGGGAAGAGCAATCGACCTTCTAAGGAAATATAAGGATGTTCTTGCTTATTTTTATGAGGATTTAAAAGCCTTCAAGCCAAAAGATATGCAGCATTCTTTTCCTTTCAAACCAGGAATTATGTACCTGCACAAACTGAACGAGGACAGATTGGAGGTTGCTGACAGAATAGCTGCCCACCAGCAGAAGGTGAAGATTTTGTTTGATAAGAAAGCTAGGAGCAGAGAGTTCCAAGTTGGTGATACCGTGCTGTTGTGGGACAAAAGACACGAACCTCGTGGTAGCCATGGAAAATTTGATTCTCTGTGGCTTGGACCTTTCAAGATAAGACACTTTGCTGGTAAGAACTCTTTCTATCTTGATTACATGGATGGTTCCCCCCTCCCACTTCCTTATAGTGGGCAGTATTTGAAGTTGTTCAAGTCCTAGGTGACTAGGGAGTCCCTTTGTATATTATGTACAGTGTTTCTGCTTTTTGCTTTTGGTGTGTTTCCCTTCTGTTGTTGTGTGTGTTGCCCTTGTATTGGTTTGTCCTTGACTCCTTTTGCCCAATGGATAAGGCACTGGTCTGCTTCACCGAGTTGTCTAAGTTCTTGCCTTGTCTCATTCCATGAATTTATACCAAGTCATCCCCAGAAGGAGCCAGCTGTTGTCCACTCAAAATTCCCTGCTCTGTCAAAGGTAAAATTTCAAAATTTTGAGTCTAAGTGTCTTTTCTGTCAAGTTGGTGGTGTGGAAAAAGTCTTGGAAGTCTAAAAAATCTAAGTTTTGGGTCATTTTGTAAGTATTTCGGGCCTGTCGGATATTTTTGTCCCGGTTGTCCCAAGTACAAAAGTGCAAGTTGTTCCCCGACCGGCCGAAATCCCCGAAATTGTCCTATCTTCGGGCCCGTCGGAAGTTTTTGTTCCATGTGTCCCGAAAGCTTTTGTGCAAGTCATTCCCATTTCGGCCGAAATTCCCGAATCGCGTACTTTGCACTTTTCCGTCCCAAATGTCCCAAATCAAAAGTGCGCTCTGTTCCAATTTCGCCCGAACCGGCCGAGTCGCGTACTCCGGAACTTTTTGTCTCAAATTTCTCAAGTTCAAACTTAAGGTGCACTCTGTTCCATTTTCGGCCGATTCGCCCAATTTCGTCCCAACTGTCCCGAGTTAAAAAGTGCAAGCTGTCCCATTTTCGGCCGAAACTCCCGAGTCGCGCACTTCGCTTTTTTCATCCCAAATGTCCCAAAATGCATTTGTGCGTCCTCTCCCTGTTTCACCCGAATCGGCCGAGCCGCGTGTTTCGCGCATTCGCGTCTCACATGTCCCAAGTGAACCTAATGCAATTCATACTTAGTTTTTTCCCGCTCGTGCTAAATTTGAATTTAAGTTGCGAAGATCAAATCTCAAGGACAGCTGGCAGAAGGACGAAGCTTTCAAAACGCCATTTGCATCAGTTTTCAAAGATATCCATTGTCATCTTCAAGATGAAACGTCTGGTGTGTCCCTCGTGGCAAAGACATAGCTGAGACGTTAAAGAAATTCAAGAAGCGGTTTCTAAAGACGGTGGGTCCTTCTCAGTGACTGTCCACCTGTCTCCTTCTTCATTCTTTTCTCTTCTTCCTATTCCTTTCGTATTCCTTGTAATTAGTTAAGGTATTGCGATTGGCGGTCCTTAACTATTCTCTAGTTAAAAGAAACGGTTACGCAGAGTAACTGAATGGTAAGCTATATAATGGCATTCTTTCCGCCATTCTAAGGAAGAGGAAGAACTTGGCATACTCTCGAAATTGTAAATAGATCTTGAACGTATCAATACAAAAGGGCTTTCTATTCATTCTCTATCTGAATCTCTGTACCTCTGTGTTTTCCTTTAGTATTGTGAAGATTATTCTGTACCTAATTTGTTAGTCTCGCTGATTGCTTTTGCAAATACAGTGATCTTGCACAACCAAGAAAGAACTTTGTGTCTTTGTGAAGCACCTTTTCCATCTCTCTCAAGGATGAAAACCTTTGATTGAGACCCTCCCAATGAAGAAAACCCTTGTGGAGAAGTTGATGTGGACGAAACCCCACACTACACTTCATTTTCTACACTTCATTGCTGGTTACAATTGATTTATGCCCTAAGCGACTTGCTTAGGAGAGTGTTTTGGGTGAAGTGGCCGGTTTTTATGTGAACAATTTACATGATTGGATTCTCTATAATTTCTAAAGGTGAAATATTCCATTCCTATCAATTGTTGAGTGTATTTGAGTGTATTTGAGTGATATTTCAGTTCTGGAAATTATTATTTAAATTTGCAGATGGGTTGCATGATAAATTAAAAAAAGCACTTGTGGATTTCTAAAAATCAGTTTTCTTGCATTTAATGATTGCTTGTTATTTATTACAAAAATTGAACATTTTTCCAAAAGATTTGAGTGATATTTGTGCCTAGAAAAGTGTGTTTGACTTCTC
The DNA here is from genome assembly GCA_019776745.2 of Taxus chinensis. NCBI lineage: Eukaryota > Viridiplantae > Streptophyta > Pinopsida > Cupressales > Taxaceae > Taxus > Taxus chinensis. Next base: position 34,439,676 of record CM034150.1, read on the forward strand.
CTAAGAGGTCGCCACCCTAGGAGTAAAGTGTTAGCAGCGTTTGAGGGTTTCAAAGGAAATTTTCAGTCATCTACAGTCTGCCCTAGTTCTGATTTCAGTCCTTCACAAACAGTTTTGGGTCATTTTCGGAGTCCCCCACAAGGGGACATTACAATGGTATCAGAGCTCCATCCTCCCAGCCTGTGAAGTATGGCAATTGATAGTGATATGCATTACTACCAAATAAGGTAAAAGAGGAAACCCTCAGAGTCCCGAGAAGAAAAATTGGACATGATCATGAAGACGCAAGAGGCGATAGCGGATGCACTGGATAGGCTTTCCCTAGCCATTCAAAACTTGCAGGGTAGTGGTTCGGACAAGGGGGTCCTTCAACCCTCATGACACAAAGAAGGAGAAAATTTCTTTTGCAAGGCCCTGCAAACCCCAATTTGTGGCCAAGGAGGCAATCGCTCCACATGGGAGCCCTAGAAAAGCTCATCACTATACAGTTTGTGGGCAAGGAAAGAGATGTCACTGTTGTTTTTGAAGTGGAAGATAAATAAGATTTTAATGAAGAGGGGTAGCAGAGGTATGAGTTTGTTTGGATTGAAGCTCCTTCGTTTAACAGGCATGGGATCCAGGTTATGGGAGCACTACAACATGTTCCTCCACCTTGATATGATGATACTTGGGCATATGAGTTTGCATTTGCTTGACGGAAAGCGAATTTGAGAAGGAAAGACCGTAATGTCCCCTTTTCCACATTAGTCACTATGAAGGCCTTGGGCCCATTGCACCTTTCGTGGGCTTCAAGGAAGGAAAGCAAGGGAGGTGAACATTACCATAATTGTAAGTGATTATATTTTCCTTATTTATTTGATTATTAATCATGACTTGGAGTGATTTGATTAGGTGATACGTGAATGACAAAGCAAAAAAGGAACTTCTATCTTATCCTTCATTAAGGTCGGTCTTCTTGAGAGCTACACTAGAGATAAAGAAATACTCCTTCCCTTTTTATGAGGTCGGTCTTCTTAAGTGAAGATTAAAAGTGCACTTCCCCCTTCATTAAGAGGTCGGCCATGAAAAGTTGATCTTCTAATTCATCCTTGGTGCCAAAGAGGGGTACTTAAAGAGGTTGGAATGGAGGAGATAATTATTATTGATCATTTGACATTTACTTAGGATTTGGAGCCAGTGTAGCTTCTCTTCTTGCCATTGGAGGACGAAACCCCTTCCGTGGCTATCTATTGAGGATCCAAACCTTCAATAAGACCACACTTGTGGACAAAAACCCTCTTGTGTACATTGGTGGCTTCATTTGGGAGTCACAAATGGACTTCATTGGCAGATTTTTGGATCACCAAGGTGTTTATCTATGCATAGGGCACTTTTACTCCAGCTAGGGAACTTTCAAGGGTGTTGGCACCCTTCCTCCACTTGATCTACCCACCTGGGAAGTTTGGGATCACTTTCGGAGGAGTTTCCGTGGATGGAAAATTGTGATTTCACTTTTATTTGATAGGAGGTCTCTCCGATATCATTTTGAGCATTTGTTTATGGAGTTATGAATTTTTGAAGTTTCAGTTGTGTTTGCACTAGAATTAAAATTATAACATATATACTTGCACCAAATTTCATCTTGCTCGATTGATGAAGTGTTTTGGATATTTCTATATTGATTTTCAGTTTATATTGCATGAGAATATTATATTGAAAATCCCATACAGTTCGTTTCCCTAGGAAATAGAAAATCAGGTTCATCGCTAGGGCTAAGTGGTGATATTGTTGGCTGCCATATGAATTCCTTTGTTGTCACAAATATTCAATTTTCTCTTTGTTGTTAATGGCATTTTGAGTTTGCTCCTCTAGGATTTGAAGTGATTGACAAGTGGATGTAATAAAAATCAGAAGTTGTGATTGGGGTTTGAGTCCAAACCTTTGTTTTCGGTTTGATGCCCTAGAAGAGATATTAAAAAAACTGATGAGGAGGTTATGGATGGCCTCAATACATGCATAGAGAGGATGATCCCTGGTGATGACACTAAATATGTTATAAAGGAGCTGCAACTTTACAAGAATGCAATGGGGAGACTCTTTTCTTCAACTCTATGCATTAAAAGAAGAAACACCTCTCAGCCAGGTAAAAACAAAGAGTCATTTGTTTTTACTTTTTAGTCTCGTTCCTCAGACACTAGTACTAAACATCTTTCATTTATTCAAGCCTAGTTGACTTACAAAATTATATATGTCATATTTGCAGATTTTTAGTGACAAGATTATGGTGTAAAAATACCAAATCTTCAGAGGCTAGCCATCTGCATTTTTTGTCAATCATGTAGCTCTTTTAGGTGAACATAATTAGAGGATGTTCAAAGTTTTGCACACAAAGAAGTGCAACAAGTTGACAACACAATACCTCAATGACCTTGTCTTCGTGAGATACAATTTTTGTCTTCATGTGAATCAAGTGGAGGGGGTACAACAGTATGATGCAATTGACTTGGATGAGATCGATTCATATGACAACTAGATTGTTAATGATGTGAAGCTCATGTTTACTGCAAAGGAAATAGCAAATTTGGAGAGGCAGACAAAAGAAGCAATAGCATCGGAGGCATTAGGATTTGGTAAGAATTTAAATATATATCTTAGTGGATGATGATGTTGGTGTTGCAGAGAAGGAATCTTTACCTTCCACTTCCACTAGGCAACCATAATAGACTTATTTTAGGCACACCTAATGAAATGTAATATGTATATTATATTGATATTTCAAACTTCATAGGACTCTATGACCATTGAAGTTTGTAAATTTGTACTTTGTACTCTTTTTTGGTCGAAGATTAATAGAAAATATACTTATGGCATTCTATACATTCACTTATCATGTCATTTAACAATATTTTACATTTAAATTAAGTTTATTTTAGGAATTTAAATGTTTTTAAAGTAGCAATAAAGTTGTCAAGAAATTGTTGATTCCTGATTTCCCAATCAAATTTTGGGTTGATTAATTTCCGAGTACAATTTTTTGAGCTATGCATCAAATACATACATAACGGATACGAATATACGTGCCTCGCAGATGATAATCCTTACATATATTTTCAAATGGTTGAATCAAATAACCACTCTATCCCACAAATAAGTTTACAACAACCACCTCTATCACCTATTCCAATTAAAAAGAAAAGTGCACTTGAACCAAAGGAAGAGCCTAAAGTTAGTACCATTCCCAAAGACCATACCAAGGTACCACAAGAATAGACACCAATTCACCCCCAAGATAATAAGAAACACCGCAGTGATGACTCCAATGATGAGGAGTATGTTCAAGACAATATAGACAATGTTTTGGATAAATAAATTCTACCCCACTAGAACCTTGTGAATACCACGATAATTCAAAACCATTTGACATACATCAGTTATATGATTTATCTCCAAAACAAAAAGCTCCTCATAAGACAACTCCACATGTTAGCGACACCATTGAGGATAATCATGTCATGGTCATTACTAGATCACAGGCCATTATTCAAAAGCAACGAGAGTTACTTAAACAATATAACACATGAAGTTGCATTGCCAAAGTTGTCAAGGCCCCTCGTATATGACCTTCATTGGACACGTGTACTTCGACAATAAATCCCGCAACACACATATGCTCGTTGGCTATAAAAGAGCCCAAACAACATTTTGTGTCTACTATATGGCTCCATGTGTCACATGAGTCTTTTAACCACGTGCGCTGCACGAGAGCTCCACGACAAACTTGCATGCGTGACCCATCTGGGACACCACTGCATACTCCTATTGTGCAATAGCCTCCATATGGAAATAGAGCTATCGTTGGCCCTTGGCTTGACCCTACACATTCTTTACATAGTCACATTATTGGATATCAAACCGCACAAAACTATTTTTCTAATGCAGATAACCCCTCTACTTCTTCTACTAAACATGACATATTCAATACACATATGGATACAATCCATCCACCTAAGAAGTGTATGTACTAGCCCTCGCAAATTGTGGATCACCACTTGTACATAGCTTATTGTAGACACATCTTTGCACAATTACCAATCATTTGACATCTTCTCCCCTAGTTCTAGACTAGGGTTGTTACCCGACGATGCAACACATTTCATGGGTCCAATGTGATTATTGAGGGAACATTTCTTAACTAGGACCCCAAAAGTGTCTCTTCCACTATTTACAGCCAATGCCCCAAGGCCACTAGTACCGATTCCAGTTAGCAACTCTCTCTTTTCAATCTTCTATATCGTTAATACAAAAACAATACAATATTACAAAAATACAAATCCAAGACCTGAACGTGACTTGTTTAGTCATTACATAGACTTAAGCCTTATGATCATTTGGATTTAGCACTCTACATTCTATCCTTTCGAACTTGAGCTTTATGGTACAAATCAAGCGGTTACAAATACCTTAACCCATGAACGTCACACACTTTAGAGCTTCTACAGCCTAGCAACCTAAGGGCAACTCACCATACTGGGGGCATGTCTATGTTGGGGCATCTTACGCTTTGTGCTTAATCAGACCACATCCTTAGCATGTAGCTTCTTATAGCCTTCTATCTCGAGACATACCTACCACATTGGGGGCATGTCTATGTTGGGGCATCTTACACTTTGTGCTTAATCAGACAATATCCTTAGCATGTAGCTTCTTATAGTCTTCTATTTTGGGACATACCTACCACATTGGGGGCATACCTACACCGAGGCCATTTGACCAACTAAGATTAAAACTATCATACCCTTATACATTAGTCCATCGTGGGCAAAGTGCTACTCTTGCTTATCTTACACTGCTTTATTTCTCACGATGTGTTATATTGTGTTTTATTTGATGATCGCATTGTTTATCTCTAGATATTAATTTGAGCATGCTCCATGATTACTTGCACTTATCATCTATTGTTAGTGTTTCTTCGATGAATACTACTATGTTGGCTAACTATTATTGGACTTGGAATCGTGTTTTGGCTATCCAACATTGTTGATTATATTGTTCAATTCTTAGATATATCTATGTTTGCTTCTATGTGCTTCACGCTTTTGTACTTGCATGATTCGACTACTCAAGGCACTTGTATATTCTATATTTTGTGATCCTATCTAATTTGACTCCTCTAGGGCCTAGGCACTTGTATGTCGTATGCTTTGTGATCTTGTATGATTTGACTTCTCTAGGCACGTGTATGTTGTATCCTTTGTGATCTTGTCTGATTTAACAGCTATGGGCACTTGCATATTGTATGCTTTGCCATTTTGTCTAATTTGACTGCTTTAGGCATGTGTATGTTGTATGCTTTGCGATCTTGTCTGATTTGACAACTCCAGGTGCATGTATGTTGTATGCTTTGTGATCTTGCCTATTGTAACTGATCCAAGCACTTATATGTTTAGTATCCCTTAATTTAAATATTAATGAAAAAACTGAGACTGCTGAAAATGAAAATAACTGGAAATACACTTCAAATCCTAGTAGAAAAATGTCAAATCACCGGAAAACACTTGTAAATAATTTAATAATTTAATTCAGCACTCATATGCAATTGTAAAACTCAAATATAAATTTATTTTAAACCCTTTTAGCCAAAAATTGTGAGATTCAAATTTCTAGGGTAAATAACTGAAATTTACAATTTTTACTTGCTGAAAATGACAAAAAGACAGCAAATGACAAAAAACATTATTGAGATTTTCAGCATTCAGAACGACCACGAAAAGGCTGCCCAAACCTCCCAAGGGTGACATCATCCCTAGGAAAGACCTGAAATAATCCCAAAAGTGTGGCGTTTCAGTTGGAATGATGGGAAATGATGCCCTACTTGATCCCTTGATGTAGATCTGACTTCCCATATGATACCCTCGCTGCAAATTCTGATCTAAAATGTGTCCTAGTTTTGTAAATCTGATCTAAATCTCTGAAAATATGATTTAAAGCTCAAGTATGAGCTTCGTATGAGACCACCAAGATAAAATTGTAGGTTTTCATCTCCAAGATCTAAATGCTAATGAGTGTTTTCATCCTCAACAGCTTGCCATTGAGGGATTTCGTCAACAACTCAATACGGAAGGAAACTACTCACACATAGGAGATTAAATGATTAAAGATGATTCCAAATGAACCCCATTACCTTCCTTTATTGTAATGTCCCCTTTTCTGGACATTTTTGAAAATGAAGAACTGAAGACCCTCAACCCATTTTCTCTCCCCATGGGTTCGAGGATAAAGCTTGGGGGTTGTTCTGAGGTGTTTGTTGTCTGCATTGTAGCCCCTTGACATGCCTTGCGCTACAAGAGGGAGTCTCTAGTTAATTTTAAAATGTGCACATAGGTTAGTTACTTTTTATTATTCAATTAGAAAATAATGAAGTGCACATAAAGTTAGTCTTTTAATATTTTCATTAAGTTTTATTAGTTTTCCCTCCAAAAGGGAAAAGGTCGGCCATTTGAATGTTGCACCCCTTATCTTATAAAAGGAGGTTGCATGGTCATCTTTTGGTATGTTGGATTAAATCATTTATGTCTCTCCATGCTTGGAGAAATGGGATGAATGCCCTAGTTGTTGCTCTCTCTCTCTTTGACAATCAAGTTGGAGCTATTGAAGATCTGATTGAAGACTTATATTTGCATTATTGTGGTGGATTACCATTATTGTTTATGCCTTAAGTATGGCGAATTTCCTTGGTGGAATATTTTAGTGCAAATCCTTTTTTTCTAACCCTAACAACTAGGGTTTGGGGTTGTTTTTCCACATTTCGTGCCTAGAAAAATATGCAAAAATACTCATTGAATTCCTCATAATGTTGTGAACATTTTGATATGTCATTTGCGCGATTTGGTTGGGTATTTTGTAAGATATTGAATTTACAAATTTTGACTGACTTTAGAGTAGCAACCTGTTCTGAGTTTTGTAACAGCTTTTTGGGGGTCTTCCCACCCTTGGAATTTGGCGATTTTGGGCTTGTTGCAAAGATAAAAATTCAAGGATTCTTTTGGTCTTTGTTTCATGCGAAAATACTAAGTTTTGAGGAAGTTATGCCCTTTTCAAGTTTTGTTGTGTTTTCCTTTCGAATAAAAATCAGTTCTAAGGTTTTTGGAGAATTTTTTAGGTTATTTGGGCTTCGTAAATTAGTGGCAGCTTTGAGGATTAATTTCATCATTGTTGGAAAATTTTGGATGCCCTAATCAGCCCTAAATGTGTGTATTCAGGCTTCATAAATTAGTGGCAGCTTTGAGGATTAATTTCATCATTGTTGGGAAAGTTTGGATGCCCTAATCATCCTTAAATGTGTGGGGCGAAATAGTAGGAGGGTCAGATTTGCATGTTTGGCAGTTGTTATAAATTGGTTTACATCATCTTGTTCCTTGTATTTTTCCGAGTTCGGGCATATGTCATTTGCCTAGATCGGAGTTGTGTAGAGAAAGTTATGCTATTTTAAAGATTGCTGCAGTTAAGGTTTCAAATTTAAATTATTTTCTGGTTGTTGTAAAATCTGATTTGAATGTGTTTAAATTCCGATTGTTTTCTTCCAATCTATCCCACCACCTTAGCTAGCTCCAACCCCATTTGGGTTCGAAATAGCTGACATTGGGATAATTAAGGTTGATGCAAAAGGGTTTATCCATTCTTTGACTTGATTTTAACAAGTATTTATTCATCTCCTAACTTGTCTAAAAAGGGGACATTACAGTGGTATCAGAGCAACCACCCAGGGTCTAGTCCCGGCACAGGTTGCTAAGTCGGCATTGCAGTGTTCGTTCGGGGCTCATATAAGGTAGGGCATGGTCCTGCTATATAGGTGCAAATCCAGCCCAGGGTCTAGACTAAGAAAGCGTGGTGGGATGTTATGATCTTCATGTACGGATTTCACTAATGTCTTGATGTTTTGGTGTAACGGTTCATTACATGTGGTATCAAAGCAACTTTCCTCTATTCTTGTGGGTGTTGTTTGCAGAGTCTTTTGAATCATGGAACTAGCAAGTGATGGGGAATTGAGGATCAAGCTCTACAGACTTGGGAAATGGCTCGAGTATTCTCCACATGTGAAGAGTGTGTTTTGCTCAACACTCTAGAAGAAGCGTCAAGTTGTTTGTCTATAATAGAACAATCAGATTATGGCTCCATGTTTTCAGCGATATACTCTTTGGTGGCCCATTTGGCTAGATCCGAATTGTTGACGCATGATGAAGTGGATGTGAGACTCATGGTCATCACTTGCATTAGCGAGATTACAAGGATAACAGCGCCAAGTTTGCCATACAATGACACCACCATAGAAGAGGTCTTTGAGCTCATGATAGGAAGTTTTCAAAAGTATTGAGACACCACAAACCCATACTTTGATAAGAGGGTTAAGATCTTGGAGAATATGGCAAAGGTAAGATCTTGTATACCAATGTTAAATCTTGATTGTGATGATCTCATTCTCCACATTTTTAAAGTAATTTTTGTTGTCCTACATGATGATCACTCCCAAAAAATAATTGTTGCAATGCAAACCAGCTTTTCCCTACTGTTGAATGAATATGAGGATCCCCCACAACCATTGTTATCTATGCTTGAGGAAGGTTTGAGACAAGAGGAGTCATGTCTTGCTCATACTTTAGCCAAAGGTGTTTTGGATCAATGTTCAAGTAAGGTGAACGCATATATGTTAGCAAGGTCTCTTATGAAGCAAGAAGGATCAACTCTCCAAGGTATGAGTCACTTAGTGTTTGGTGATAAATTATTGATATCTAATGTGTGCATCCAACTTGGTGATTGCACAGAAAAATCATATTTGATTCAAGAGGAAGTGAAGGAAGAAGAGCCACCAGATAAAAATAAGCAAAATACTTTGTTGATTGAAGAGGTTTCTTTTCCTTTTGAGAATTGTATGCATGATGATAAAGTGATCATGGGAGATGAGTCAAAGAGGAAAGAGAATCTTGATTTACAAATTTGCATGGACAAGCAAAATGAGGGCAGCCAAGAGGTAATCAATGATCATTATTTGGTTGTTACTAATGTTACTTGGGTTGGTAATGAATGCAAGGATGTAGGGATGTGTGCGAAGCAAGAAGAGGAAGAATAAAGGGTGATCAAAGTCCCTTACTCAAATAAAAACAAGGACAATCTGCTTGCTGGTCTATTTATAACAGTAGACATTAGTGAGCAAAAAAAGGGCCCTTTCTACTATGAAGAGGAGTCCAAGGTTGTTTCACGCATGGGTGGGTATTACATAGTCATGGCAACCAAGCCAAGGCATGGATATTATCGTGATGACCTTGTTGTCCATTCCGGGACAGCCAAGGTAGCGAAGCAAACAAATGACATCCAAGGCCTTGAAGAGAATCATGAGGATATCTCATACATGCATCCTCCAAATATGAAGTTTAGTCATCATTATGAGATATCTACAAGCAAAATAAATGAAGTTTTCGAGCAAGGAAACTTCCCGGTTCAAAACCACCATGTTGGGCACTCTACGGTATGGGAACCAAGTGTTTTTCCAAAGGTTATCAGTTCTGATTTTCTGATTTTTACATCTGATTTCATGGGGTTAAACGAAATTTCAGAATTGTATATGGCTAACACAAGTATAGGTAAGCATGACTTGATCTTAGGAGATCCGGAAATAAGTGGGAAAGGTGTTTTTCTATGTAATGTCTCCTTTTTGAGACATTAATTAATTAAAAAATTATTATTATTATTATTATCCACTCCCCTTGGATTAAAGGATGATTAATTGATTTGTCCTAATGAATTAAAAATTAAAATATTATTTATTTGTGCAAGTCAAAAATAAATAAATAAAAAAGGGGAAAATCGATTTATCATAGACCAATTAATGATTATTTGGAGGTAGATGGACTAATGGAGACAAGTCGCATTTTTTAGGAAAGGATTTATTCATCCTACGAGCACATTTATTAATAATTTGGCATGGGTCGATTCCTTTGGGCATCATTTGTTGTATTTAATTTTCCCATGCATTTAATATGATTTTTGGGCAATTAATATTTGTTTTTGAGTGTGACTTCCATGTTATTTTTAAATAAAAGATTCTCTCCTAGAAGGTGGCATCAAAAGGAAGGAAGTTTAAAAGAATGTGCAAGGAAAACCTATAAAATAAGATGATCGACACCCTTTTTTACATGTTGACGGTTATTATAACTTATCTTTATGCTTGAAAAGGGATGAATGCCCACTAGTGGTCAAAAAACAAAAGTTGTTCATTAACACCACCAATTGTGAAGTGTGTGTGCCCTTTGAGAGCTATGAATTAATGAGTTATGTGCATTTATATTCCATATATGTGAGTCGCCATTTTCGGGAGAGTTCAAACTTGTTTTAAGAGGGGTTTTGAGAGTGATTTATAGTGAATACAATTTATTATATATTGGTTTTCCCTTGATGAAATCGACTTGCCTAGGGTAATTTTAAGCTTATTTGGGGGTGTTTCAAGTGCTCAAATACTTGTTCATTCCAGATTTTTAGTAAGCTCAAATCAACTTGATATGAAACATTTTGGCATGATTTTATGGGGTTACACATGAGGGTTACAATCTGATTTATTTCTGCATCTAATTGGGGCATATTGTGATCATTTTAATAATATTTTGGCTCGCTAACACTGTAGGAATATATTTAATGCAAGTCGACTTACCTTGGTATTTGATGACAGTGTTTTGGAAGGGTTTTTGAAGGGTTTCCAATTTGCTGTCAGATTAATTATTGCAGATCTAAAAGTGGTGATTTGGAATGTTGGGAAGTGAAAAATAAGGATGGAATTAATTTACTATTTTTCCCTTAACCCTAACGACTTGTTTTGCAAATTTGGGGGCAGATTTGAGTGGGTTTTGGTGGGTTAAAAATTCTGATTGTTGGTTCAATTGAAAGCTCATAATTTTATCTTCCATCTACAAATTATTTCATTCAAAAAGAGTCAATATTGAGGGAGATTAATTTTTTAAGTTTGCAGTCATTTCCACCATATTTTAATTTATTTTACTACTGCTACAAGTTATTTGGTTAAAGAAGTGTTAATTCCGACTAGTTAGCCCATCTAAACCCTTACCTTGGCTCACTTCAACCCCATTTGGGTTGTATTGAAGCCGACACTGGGTTAGTTGAGGTGAACCTAGAAGGATTTCTCTTCTAAGTTTACTTCCTTTGCAAGTAGTTTAATAAAATTTAATTAATATCCCAAAAGGGGATATTACATTCTGAGTGTTAATGATGACTTTCAAATTAAAAGACTTGTTATGGTAGCAACTAAGGATCTTGTCACTCGATGGACAAGAGAGTCTTTTACATGTTTTGATGATGAGGGCAATAAAGGTACGCTTGGCATGGACAAGGGCAAGATGTGTTTCAGATTGATTACTCATTGCATGATTCACACTCACCAAGATGCAATTTTTTCTATCCATTTGGCCATGCATTTGACTATTTTTCAATTTGCTAAAGTTGGGGGTGAAGTTTCAGCCGTGTTGAGGTCATTTTGCTCCCCTAGATTGTTGTTCTTTTATGATTGTGTGAAATTTCTGAAGTATGACAGTTGTCCTATCATTTTCATTTTTGTCATAAATATTTCCAACCCCCTTATTACTTATATGGATGTGTTTTTAACGATGCAGTTAAAGAGTTTGTTGTTGATTGTTGTTGGCTTATGCATGGTTAATTTGAGGTGGATCCCATCCACTTTGATCCTGATTTTTTAGAGAAAAATGCATGATTACAGCACCGTTTGGGGCAACATAACAGCATTTGAGAACAGCCCATGTATGGGGAAGAGTTGTGATCTATTCATGCCTTGGAGACATGGAGAAGAAGCTAAAAAAGTGTTTCTCAATACTTATGATTTTTCTAATGTGTTTGCTTCATGTGCAGGATTGAAGACATGTGAAGAAAGATTGTTGTCCTACTCACTTCATGAAGGCGTTATTGAGTGGGCAACCTTGGAACTTAGCAAAGCTCATCTAGTTGATGACTCCCAGTCTTATGATGAAGACACCATTACTTAGAGCGCATATTACGGAGTTGATGACCCACCTACTTGGATTGACATGAGGGAAGGAAACATGTTCTTCCCAACTCTTCACCACCTGACAGGCACTGGATCGAGATTATTGACTCACCACCCTACATCTTCTCTTTAGCGCATGATACATGGATCTATGAGCTTGTTATTTCTTGAGGGCTAGCAATCTTGGGAAGGGAGGATTGTAATGTCCCCTTTTCTAGACATTTTTGAAAATGAAGAACTGAAGACCCTCAACTCGTTTTTTCTCCCTATGGGTTTGAGGATAAAGCTTGGGGATTGTTCTGAGGTGTCTGTTGTCTGCATTGTAGCCCCTTGACATGCCTTGCGCTACAAGAGAGAGTCTCTAGTTAGTTTTAAACTGTGCACATATGTTAGTTACTTTTTATTATTTAATTAGAAAATAATGAAGTGCACATAAAGTTAGTCTTTTAATATTTTAATTAAGTTTTATTAGTTTCCCCTCCAAAAGGGTAAAAGTCGGCCATTTGAATGTTGCACCCCTTATCTTATAAAAGGAGGTTGCATGGCCATCTTTTAGTATGGTTGGAATTAAATCATGTATGTCTCTCCATGCTTGGAGAAATGGGATGTATGCCCTAGTTGTTGCTCTCTCTCTTTGACAATCAAGTTGGAGCTATTGAAGATCTGATTGAAGACTTATATTTGCATTATTGTGGTGGATTACCATTATTGTTTATGCCCTAAGTGTGGCGAATTTCCTTGGTGGAATATTTTAGTGCAAATTCTTTTTTTCTCACCCTAACAACTAGGGTTTGGGGTTGTTTTTCCACATTTCGTGCCCAGACAAATCTGCAAAAATACTCATTGAATTCCTCATAATTTTGTGAACATTTTGATATGTCATTTGCACGATTTGGTTGCGTATTTTGTGAGATATTGAATTTACAAATTTTGACTAACTTTAGAGCAGCAACATGTTATGGGTTTTGTAACAGCTTTTTGGGGGTCTTCCCACCCTTGGAATTTGGCGATTTTGGGCTTGTTGCAAAGATAAAAATTCAAGGATTCTTTTAGTCTTTGTTTCATGCGAAAATACTAAGTTTTGAGGAAGTTATGCCCTTTTCAAGTTTTGTTGTGTTTTCCTTTCGAATAAAAATCAGTTCTAAGGTTTTTGGAGAATTTTTGAGGTTATTTGGGCTTCGTAAATTAGTGGCATCTTTGAAGATTAATTTCATCATTGTTGGGCAAGTTTGGATGCCCTAATCATCCCTAAATGTGTGGGGCGAAATAGTAGGAGGGCCAGATTTGCATGTTTGGTAGTTGTTATAAATTGGTTTTACATCATCTTGTTCCTTGTATTTTTCCGAGTTCGAGCACATGTCATTTACCTAAATCAGAGTTGTGTAGAGAAAGTTATGCTATTTTGAAGATTGTAGAAGTTAAGGTTTCAGATTTAAATTATTTTCTAGCTATTGTAAAATCTGATTTGAATGTGTTTAAATTCCGATTGTTTTCTTCCAATCTATCCCACCACTTTGGCTAGTTCCAACCCCATTTGGGTTCGAAATAGCTGACATTGGGATATTTTAGGTTGATGCAAAAGGGTTCATCCATTCTTTGACTTGATTTTGACAAGTATTTCTTCATTTCCTAAGTTGGGCGCCCAAGTGGGAGAAAGCACTCTTTCTTATAAAGTGGCCCTTTTAATTTCTAATTAAGCGTTGATTTAACTTAAAATTAGAAAAGGCCCCTTTATTTTATTTTAATATTAACTCTTCTCTAACCTTTGACAGTGGTTTTCACTTAATTATAATCTTGAAAGTGCAAAATCAAAATTGTATGCAAGCTGGAATGAATTTGCAGCAGTCATAAATTATCCGAAACCTTATCCAAAACATGAGTATGGCAGGTGGAATAATTGTCTTCAGCAGTTCCAATGGCTGGAACACGAAATAATATAAGGAAAATATTTTGAAATCTGCCAATTTGTGGTTGTATATGATTGATAATAATAGTCCAAAATGAGGGAAACGGAAGCATCATAATACTTGTATGTCTAGTTTTTCCACGGATGGACAGGCGACGGTGAGAGAAGAAGCGAGGGAGCTTGATCTGTGAACCCATCAAGAGGATGGCGACAGCGACCCGTTTTAGCTAGACCCAGGAACATGGGGAGGCTACAACGCAAGGAAGAGGAGCCACCGGGGGGTCGCGGGACACTGTGGATGGAGTGGCGAATGCTACGGCAAGGGGATTGTGCCCTAACCCTAAATCTAGTCCTGAAAAATCCAAAACTACGGCCAGGCTAGGTTCGCGAGGAGCCGAATCCAAAGGAAATATAAATGGCGGCGCTCAGGGTAGTGGAAAGGATTCATTCAAAGATGCCCTAGGTAAAGTTGAAGGCAATAAACCAGGAAATCAACCGTATTTGATTGATATTGCTGAAGAAATCCTGTCGTTGGTCATCGAAGGCCAAGAAGTGGAAGAATATTACCAAAATTTATCCCGAGATGCCATCATAGGCCGATTCAATGGAATATGGCCTTCTTCTACAGCATTGTATCAATGGATATTTCAAAATTGGACGGATAAATGTGAAATCTTCCTTTGTTCCCGAGGTTTTTTTGTGGGTTCATTTTAGAGAAGCAGGATACTTTCTGAGATACCTAGCTGATGGGCCATGGTTCTGGGGAACAGCTGGTTTATTTTTGACCCCTTGGTTCCTTGAATTCGACCCGAACACGCTATCGATTTCCAAAACACCGGTTTGGGTGAGACTTCCCAATCTTCCTCTGCATCTTTGGTATGTATTGGAAGATATTGGCAATGTATTGGGCAGATTTTTAAAAGAAGACATAGACAGATCTCATGCGGGACTGTATTCCTACGCCCGTATGTGTGTGTAAGTCGATCTGAGCAAAGGGCTGTCAGATCGAATTAACTTAAAATTTGGAAATTTTCTACATTCTCTACCCTGAGATTACGAAAATACGGCTTTCCGGTGTCGGAATTGCAAAAACCCGGGTCATTTGCAAGCATCTTGTCCAGTGATTAAGAAACCAATTAAGAAGAAAGGCTCAGGATTGACCAAAGATCAGGGATCTTTGGATCCGGAGTTGGTTGAAGTGGCAACATTCAAGGCAAAGCCATGCAATGAGGAAAATATGGTAGCGGAGAATATGGAATGTGGAAAACCGGAAAATGTTCAGGAATCGCAGGGGGATTTTAGTTGCCAACGGTACGAAAAGGGGTCTTTATCCTGCTAAATCAGATTCGGAGCAAGAATCTTTGTCGGACAATCAGATGATGTCTACAAATCTTCTTCAGTTAGCTATTACAAATGAGAATGGTAAGTGGCAAGAAGTTAAGAATAAGAAAATATAAAAAAGGTCGAATAGGCAGTTTAGAGGACTATTTTTCGACCCAAGTTGGGAAATAGCCTTTTTTTTGTCGTTTGGTTAAGTAATTTTTCGTAGGGTATTATCTTGGGGTATAGGCCCAGTTTGTTTTCTATCTTTCATGGGTATTTAGGCCCTGTTGTTATTGGGAACAGGTCCCATCAACCCGCTTTATCAATCAAAAAAAAAAACAATAGTCCAAAATTAGAAACCCTGGACATCAGTAAGATAAAAATAGAACAGAAGCTGCAATACTGAAAATCCTTTGCAAAACTCAGCAATGCCAATACTATAGAGGCTGGGAACAAGTTACAATAGCCACAATCTACCAGGAATTTCACCTGAATCAGAACTGTGACGCCTGACATGTTTGTTCCCTTCAGCTGAATCCTTCTACCCACAACATCTAATGATAAAATCATCTGAAACCGTGCGAACTTGCAGATGTTCATGACTATTAACAGCAGTCCTAAGCCTGAGAATTCCAAGTCTAGCAATATGACCATGGTATAACAACCACAAAACTAAAACTCCTCTTTGTGATTGTTGTTACATTGCTTATTTTGGACTCTAAATGTTGCTTCCATGCTGCCCCACCAAGTTTTCAACAAAAATTGGTTCGGGTAGACCCTATGAGTGTTGATAAGTGAATGTAATAGTCATATATAGCTCTAGAACTCTTCAAATCAGTCAACTGGTGGTTATATCTGACTGATAGCAGAAGTCCCAACTCAAAATCTGTTGACAAAAGTATCATACAAATGGTGTGGCAGCTGCCATACTGAAAATTATCCGCACAAATCAGAAATGACGGCAATAAAGAGGCTGGAAACAACCATATTATGACTGAAAATACCTTGTTGGCAGCAGCAAATTGAATATCATTCACTCTTATGACCGAACACACTTGTATGGTTGCCATTGAGGCGGGGTAACTACTAGGATTCTTGATGACTTAGCCTTCAAAGTGAAGGTTTGGAACATGGCTATCCCCATTATGACCCCCCTTTCATTGTGTGGTAAGAGATCATCATCCCTTGCTCTTAATTCCTTTCCAAACCACCTTAAGGGTGTTGGAATGTTTGTACTTAATGATCTCAACAAGTGACCCCTTTCACACATCATGTTAGACCAAGAAAACTTCATCATACTTGTCAATCTACCTTTGTCCAAGGAAAGTACTATTATTCCAATACATGAAATTAGAAAGAGCATCATACCATGGCTGTAGCATTGTATTTTCTTACTCAAAATTGGGATTATGGTGGTTATAGCTGAGAATAAGGGTTTGGCTACAAACCTAAATGAATCTGATCTAAAAATACACCAACACCCAACAAGCATCAATCTGAAAATGACTGAAAACACACTTCAACCCTTTTAGAATAATTAGTAATCAGTCCTCTAGGGCAGTGAACTGTATAGGGACTTCGCATCAACATATAACCATGCAATAAAGGCTGAAAATGCTTCCAAACAATTAATTCAACCACAGCAATATTTATCAATCCAAATTATATCAAAATAATAGAGAAAGTAAGTGATCACACCCAGCTGTAATTATTTTTATGACAGAGCCAATACAGCCAAAACCAATGTCTGAAAATAGTTCATAAATCACTCCAAAAATCACCAACAATCAGAATTCAGCCTCATAAATTATGAGGAACAAGTTCATAACCTCAAAATGTCCAAGAGTGCCCTAAATGGTACCAAGCCCTTCACCAAAGCAAGTCACCTAGGGTTAGAAGGGAAGAAACAAACATGAATCCTCCTTAAAGCTCACTTTTGACTTCAAAGCAAAGCCACCAATGCACACAAGAGGTTTTTCGTCCCCAAGTGTGATCCTATTGAAGGTTTTCGTCCTCAATAGGTGACCAAGGAAGGGGTTTCGTCCTTCAATGGCAAGAAGAGAAGCTACACTAGCTACAAATCACATGTAAATGTCAAATGATGAATAATAATGATATGATGATCCTCCTCCATTCGAACCTCCTTAAGTACCCTTCTTTGGCGTCAAGGATGAATTAGAAGATCAATCTTCATGACCAAAATCTTAATGAAGGGGGGATATGCACTATTTAATCTTCACTTGGCCTCCAAGAAGACCGACGTCATGTGTAGAAGATAGAAAATCCATCACTTAGTCCAATCACTCGAAGCCATAATTAGTAGTCGAATAAATAAGGAAAACATAATCACTTACAATTATGGCAATGTTCACCTCCCTTTCTTCCCTTCCTTGAAGCCAACGGAAGGTGGAATGGGCCCAAGGCTTTCATAGTAACTAGCTTGGAAAAGGGGAAATTCCAACGAATCAGTCATTTGAAATCAGTAAACCACTTGATGAAGATGGGAAAGGATCAAATGAAAAGTTGTAATATACAGATAGGAAGGACCATTAAATTAAAGAATGAATTCATGAAAGACTAGGTTTATAAACTATTCCAGGTATAGGTGGATTCACAAGTTTGAGTTAACTATTGAGCTTGATTGTGAAGTCAAAAGCTACAAGCACAAAATTTCAATATATATATATGATAAATGGAAAACAATCTCCTTATGGAATTCCAGATAAAAGGTATCATACACCAAATTAGTGTCTCACTTGGCAGTGACCGACAAAATTACTTTTGCCTTATGTAGAAACTCCAATTAAGTATTGAAGACACAAAAATGATGACAACAATACAAAGAGAAAAATTCCACATACTGATGAAAATCTAACATGGTTGAAGGTATTGTCATGATGGTCACTCTCTCTTCCCCATCTCTCCCCCTTTTCTCTTACCATCATAGAGTGGTTGTTTGATTCTAATGCTTTGTAGGTTCCAGAAGAGATGATGATCATGGAAAATGTTGATCCCTATGTTTAGGGAATCGAAAAATATGTCAAAAAGTACGAGACACTTCTAGCAACTAAATACTTGATACAATGATTGCTCAATGAAAATTAAGATTTGAAAGGATACTTGTAAAAAAATTTGCATAAAATGCACTCAATCGTGTCTTTTTGCTCTATCTTGCTCTGACGTCATTGAGCTTCTATCTTGGTTTTATCCTAATTGATTGATAGCCTTCCAAATAAATTAACAATAATCTAACTACAATTGTTGTGAGTTTTCATTATATATTCAAAAGGCAAACAGACTTTTCCAATTGGTCCCATCTTCCATTATCTGCCCTTTTATACTAGTAATTCTCCAAATATAATTTCCCCTGATGCACTACTTGCAGATCCACTTCATGTGCTAACCATTTACACCTTAGAGGGTTGAAAGTGAAATAATCAAGCCCCTTGTGAGAGGTACAAATGTTCAAGCTTCATTCCAAATTCGCTTGGAAGTATATGTATAAATACAAATAGAACAGAAAGCAATATACTGATCTGACAAAACAACTTATATGCATGATAAGACAATATATTACATAATAGAATGGGCACAATGCTCTCCCAAATTGCTATTTAAGTAGAGAGGTTACAACCACACATGTTGGGACCTTGTTACTATATGTTTGTAAAAGATATCAAGTTGTATTGTATAGTGAACTTTGAAGTGTAATGGAAGACACACCATTGGTGAAGAGCATTGTGTACATTCCATTTTGTAACATATTGTATTATCAGGTTTGGTTGTAACCTCTCTACCATTCTCGAAGAAATACTCTATTCTATCACTCTATTTTGGTAAAGAGATTACAATCACACCTGATAATACAATATGTTACAAAATAGAATATACACAATGCTCTTCACCAATGGTGTGTCTTCCATTACACTTCAAAGTTCACTATACATGTTGAAGTGTAATGGAAGACACCCAATTGGTGAAGAGCATTGTGTACATTCTATTTTGTAACATATTGTATAATCAGATGTGATTGTAACCTCTCTACCATTCTGGTAGAAATATTCTATTCTGGCAAAGAGGTTACAACCACACCTGATAATACAATATGTTACAAAATAGAATGTACACAATGCTTTTCACCAATGGTGTGTCTTCCATTACACTTCAAAGTTCACTATACAATACAACTTGATATCTTTTATATACATATAGTAACATAGTCTCAACCTTTCATAACGACTCTCAGTAAGTAACATTGAATTCAACAAGGGCTTCCTCTTTCTTATAATTCAAAGGATTAACCGGAACCCAAACTTTAATGCTCACATAGTCTTGCAAGAAAAGATCTATGTGCCGTATGTTACTCCTCAAGTTCTTCACATCATCGCCAATTATATTACTAGACATCAAACATGACATGTGATCTTTCTTATCTTAACAAGAAGCTGCCCATAATGACACAAGTATGGCAGCGGCATAAGAGGAAATAAAATGTGATTTTTTCAGCATACCTTGGGCTGCCAACAAGGATCCCACCATTCCTTTGTTGGTACTTGTTTGGAACATCTCCGGAACTCACTCCAAGGTGATAGACTCCCTCAATTCGCCCATCCTTGACTGCTCTTTGGAAATTTCCAGCGAACTGAAAGTAATCATGAGGAACCAGAAGTGCCTTTTCTTCATGAACATACCCTTCGGTAATGTCATCCTCTTTGCCTTCATCCAAATCTGATTTATTTTCAACAATTTGCCACAAGCACCCATTAGAAACCAATGAAATATCATTAAATATTAAAGAGCTTTTACCTTGGGACTCATGCTCCATGATTTCCCTAGGTTCATGTTTCAAACTTTCATCAAACCGTAATGTCTTCATGCTGTTGTTCTGAAAATCAGTCAAGAAATTTACTTTGGCAATGGAAATGGGGGCTTCTAGGGCTTCAATGGGTTGTTCCCTCTCAATGCCCAACAACTTTGGTTGTTCTTCTTCCTTCTTTGGTTCAATCTTCGGAATGCTCAAAAGATGGTTAGGGGCCTCTTGGAAAATATTCTTTTCCCCTTTAGTACCCTTCACCCTCACATCTTTTTTTAGAATAGTTCTCATGATGATCAATACCTTGCAAATACATAGTGTGAGCTTGATGCAACAAATTGGTGTCTACCATTTGTTGCTGGTATGTAAATTCCAGCAAACTGAAAACCGACATGAGTATATGGTGAGGCCTCCTTTTGAAAGGCATGCCACTCAACCGGTCATCCCGAATCTTAGCCTCAAGAACCTCTTGTAGATTTTATTTTCCTTCACCATCTTGCTACCACATGCAATCATTGGAAATCACAAAAACATCATTTATTGTCAAAGAATCTTTACCTTCACGCTGCATATTGGTCTTCTTTTGTTCTTGTTTTATGATTTCTTCTTCTTGCCTTATCACTAAGGGAGAATCTGTGTCTTCTTTGGCTAGAACACCTTTCCCATTTTCTTTTGGCATGGTGGATTCCTCCATGGGTTGTTCTCTCTCCATTATTTGCAGCCCTGATTTTTCTTCTTGCTTCGCCATTGCAACTTGGAAGTTCTCCTCTTCCTTTCTCCATGCATGTTGAAGATCCTTTTGTCGTGCCTGATACCTAAGTCCTTACCTTGCCCTTCCTTTGTTCACTACTATGAATTCTGCAAAGGATAGGGTATCACGAATCTCAACTGGAAGGGCCCTATATTCATAGTTGGCCGCAATGTTATGACCCATTGAATGTTGTGTTTCAACCACTGGAATGACTTCTTTTCTTCGGAGGAAGGTAAGGCCGGAATGACCTAGATGAAGAATCACTCTCAATTCGTGGTGGTTGAATATTATTGCTTGCCTTTGAAGAGTTTCCTTCACCATTTAGGTTTTGCATGGCATGGATCAAGTGTGCCATCTCATTCGCCAATTTTTCTTGCCCTAGGGCAAGCTCCTCAACCTTAACATCATCAATATGCATGTTTGTCATTTATTTGTTCTTCTGAATGAAACACTCCATGTTGGGAGGATCGATGCTCTAATACATCTGTAATATCCCTTTCAAGGGTTGAAACTGAAAAAAGAGGAAACCAAACAAACCCAGGTGAAATAAATTTTGATTTTTATAACAGCAGCTGTAATATTTCTTAAAACCCTAGCAGTGAACTGTATAGGGACTTAAATGAACCATAAAACCATGCACAATAGCTTGAAATTACTTCTAAATAATTATTTCAACTACGGCAGCCAATATCCATCCAATTTGCAACAAGAAATGGAGAAAAGCAGCAATAATACATTGTTGTAATTAAATTTGTGACAGCAACAGGGCAGCCACAAACAAGGGCTGAAAACAATAGATAAGCTCCTCCAAAAATAGTCAAATTATGGTTTTCAGCCTTATAAATTATGGAGAATTAGAATATCAAAAAATATATGAATTATGTGCCCTAGAAGGCACCGAACCACCACCAAACCCTAGTTGTTTCCCTAGCGAAAAGCTCCAAAAATCATGCAAAGCTTTTATAATCTTTCTTCTTAATGTCCTTGATCCAACCAACAACCAAGTCTTCAAGAGATGTCTTCAATTCACCAACATGGAAAGTTTTCGTTATCCACCAAGCCACAAGGAAGGTTTGCATCCTCCTTGGATACCACACAAGAGGGTTTTCTTCCTCAAGTGGAATGGTATTGAGCAACCAGCCCAACAAACCAAGTGTAAGTGTAAAAATGTGCTAAAGATGATCTCAAATGAGTCATACAACCTATTTTATATCCCTTGCTTGGCGCCAACAGACAAATAGATGAGGACCGACCTCCAAGCTCACTTTATCTTTTAATTCTTTGTTGGGAAACTCATAATCCCAGCCGACCTGCTTGAGGGAGATAAACACCAAAGAAAATTATTAAAAATAATAAAGGAAAACAGAAACAAAGCTCACTTACTTCCCTTGTTCACTTATTCTTCTTGACCACAGGAAGAGAGTGGCAAGACATCTTCATTTGGCCTCAATTCGAAAAAGGGTACATTACATCGGTATTATCTTTCTTGGCAACAGTAGAAGCAGCATTGACCCCACCTTTCTTTTTTGGAACGTTGGAAGAATTTGAAGAGGAAGATGGACCCTTTTTATCATCCAACTCAAGATAGTGGGCTTGAGAACAAGCCTCATATATGTCCTTTGGCTTGGCAAGTAGAACAGGCCTCCTTGAGTGACTATGCAGCCGTCCAACTTACTTCATGAGGGTGTAATGATCAAATGTAATGTTCTTTTCTTGGGTTGAAACTGAAAATAAGGGTTTTTGGCTCAAATCCAAATGATAACTTCTGATTTTTATTACAACCACCAGTCAATCACTTTAACCTCAATGGCACAAACTGAAAATGGCATTAGCAACAAAGAGAAATTTGAATATTTATGACAGGAAAGGAATTCATATGGCATCCTACAATATCACCACTTAACCCTAGTGATGAACCTGATTTTCTATTTCCCAGGGCAGCGAACTTTATGGACTTTTTGAGACAATATTCTCATGCAATATAAGCTAAAAATCAATATAGAAATATCCCAAACACTTCATAAGTCCAGCAAGATGAAATCTGGAGCAAATATATATTTTATAATTTTAATTCGAGTGCTAACTCAATTTAAACTTCAAAAATTCATAACTCTGTCAATACTTGGAGTTTCAACATAAACAAATGCTCAAAATGAGATCAGAGAGACCAGCTATCAAATAAAAGTGAAATCACAATTTTCCAACAACGAAAAACCCCTCCAAATTGATCCCAAACTTCTCAGGTGGAAAGATCAAGTGGAGAAAGGGTGCCAACGCCCTTGAAAGTGCCCTAGCTGGAGTAGAAGTGTCATATGCACGGATAAACACCTTGCAGTTCCTGAAATCTGCCAATGAAGTTCACTTGTGACTCCCGAATGAAGCCACCAATGCACACAAGAGGGTTTCCATCCCCAAGTGTGTTCCTGTTGAAGGGTTTCGTCCTCAATAGGTGACCAAGTAAGGGTTTTTGTCCTTCAATGGCAAGAAGAGAAGTTACTTACTCCACCTCCAACAGAAATCAATATCAAGAATAGCATAATCCTCCTTTAGCAAGTCAAACCACCTTATATACCCTTCTTTGGAGCCAAGACTGAATTAGAAGGCCAATTCTCATGGCCGACCTCTTAATGAAAGGGGAAGTGCACTTTTAATCTTCACTTAAGAAGACCAACCTCATAAAAAGGGAAAGAGTAGTTCTTTATCTCCATTGTTGCTCTCAAGAAGACCGACCTTAATGAAGGAGAAGATAGAAGTTCCTCTTTGCTTTGTCATTCACCTATCACCTAATTGAATCACTCCAAGCCATAATCAGTGATCAAATAAATAAGGCAAATCCAATAGCTTACAATTTTGGCAATGTTCACCTCCCTTGCTTTCCTTCCTTGAAGCCCACGGAAGGTGGAATGGGCCCAAGGCCTTCATAGTGACTAGCGTGGAAAAGGGGACATTACATAAATCGATTGAGTCATGAGCAACGTGACGCAAAGCATATATGGAGAGCGAACGAGTTGCGAGCAAACTTGAGAACAACGCAAAAAATTGAAGGAACTTGGATCGCACAAGAAAATCAACACTCGCAAAGGGTTGGAGGATCTCTTTAAGAGGAGCACAAGGAATATGGTTGCACAGAAGTAGTGGCAAGAATGCATAAGCACAAAATCTTCAAGCTTTGACCAATTGGACTCCAAGGAGCACGGATTGGCTCCAAAGACTTTAGAGCTGCCTTGGACTCTGTAACCCTAAGAGATGGACGTAGGGGACACGCATTAACTTACAATTGACTGCAGGGATCAATTTTGACACATGGCATTACTTGAGGCCTATATCCAAGCATGTTGAGCAAAGCATTTGAGCAGTCCGGAAGATACTGAGAAAGTTTTGCTACATTCAAATTAGAGGAGGGAACGTCTAGAGAGGATTAGAGAAGATTATGCGACATCAGAGGGAGAGAAAGAGAGAAGGAAGTGAAAGTCAAGCTCGAAGAGCTTGTTGTTGCAGCTCAAGTGAAGCATAGCCTATATAGATCAATTTCTTGAGGCCTATATCAAGGCATGTTGAGCAAGTATTTGAGCAGTCCGGAAGACATCGAGAAGGTTCTGCTAGATTAAAATTAGAGGCAAGAAGTCTAGAGGGGATAATAGAAGACTCCGCTAGATCAAAGGGAGAGAAAGAGAGGAGGAAGTGAAAGTCAGGCTCAACAATTGTAGTGTGAAGAGATTTTTGTTGCAGCTCAAGTGAAGCGTAGCCTATATTAACCGCATGGATCAATTTTGACACATAGCATTCCTTGAGGCCTATATCAAGGCATGTTGAGCAAGCATTTGCGCAGTCCGGAAGACACTCGGAAGGTTCTGCTAGATTCGAATCTAGAGGTGGGAAGTCTAGAGAGGATAAGAGAAGATTCCGCTAGATTGAAGGGAGAGAAAGAGATAAGGAAGTGAAAATCAGGCTCCACCATTGTAGTGTGAAGAGCTTGTTGTTGCAGCTCAAGTGAAAGCGTAGCCTATAACTGATGTTTGGATATCGTAATATGTTGCTATATTTATGTAGATATGTTGCTATGTTTGTGTACACTAGTGTGTTCATATGCAGCTAGGTTAGGGCGATTCCTTAAAAGCCCCGTCCATGTGACTGCAACATGAACATCTTCAGCAATACATTTCTGAATTATGCTCTGACTACATTCGAAATATTCACTTCTGCAATAAGACCTACCAATATCTATCAGATCATTGTCCAAATTGTCTATAAAGAAAAATCTTTCAACCACTTTTAACAAAAGATTGAATCTTACAGAAACCAATTTTAAACTTTATTAACAGCAAATTAAACGCACGACACGCCTGCAACTCAAAAAGTCATACATCGCAAAAAAATTCCAATTTCTTCAAATGGGATACTTTCTTCTAGAGGGCCCGAATCATGCATGTAACAAAAAATCAAGTAGTTCATCTACATCAGACACACCTGCAACTCAAAAAGTTCAACATCCAAAAAACAGTAAATTTTCTTCAAATGGGATACTTTTTTTCTAGAGGGCCTTTCATGCATGTAACAAACAATCCTAAAGTAGTTCCTCTGCACCTTTATATATTAAAGTTTAGGCATTTTATTTCTTGTTTGAATCTTACAAGAAACAAATTATAATATTGTGCACACTTATCAAACAGTCCTTGACAATTCAAAAGTCTAGGTTTCACAATGAAAATACAAACTCGGACATTTTTTGGGTTTACCCTAGGACATACTTCCAATTATATAAACTCCATCAAAAGAATGCAAATTTGTTCAAGGGGGTTCTATTTCTTTTCTTTCCAGTTGACTTGATTCATGCAGATAATGAAAGAACAGGTAATTCAAACTCCAGAGAAGTGATCATGACCATTCAGCCACTTGTGAGGGAAAAATCTAATTCACAAAACCACATACAATCTAAGAACATTTCAACATATACCATTTGTGCCAAAATTTTGATCACTTATACAAAAGCACAATCTTCATGCATTGATCTTCAAACAAATTTACAGAACACGATCGAATCTAAATCACAACCTTTAATCCATATGAAGAATAGTTTGTTTCGATGAAGGTTACAAAACCTTCGTCTATCACAAACGGTTTTGAAGCAATTGTTTTTGCCTTGCTATTAAGCACCATACTTTGAAAATGTTACTTCCGGAGGCCATAACTTCTTGTTAGGGACTCAAATTAAATTTGCCCTCCACTTCATAATCCTCGCTAGGGTTTCAAGAGGAGCACAATTCAAGCATTTTCAAATTCCCTCGGGGGTTTTAATTAATTTTAGGCGTCAATATTTATATTAGGGTTTGAATTCAAAGTTAATGTTTTTGCTGGGGTCCTCACGATTTATTTTGTCAAACCTTGTTCAAGTAATTGTACATCTAACCAAACTTTCCAATTGATCTTGGAAAAAAATTACAGTACAAATTTACATCAACATTAAATCATTTAACCTAAGTAGCAAGTTTTAACCTCACCCCCTAGGACTGATCCGATACATACCAGAACCAAATATAGGTATGATTCAACCCCAAGTATGCCCTAATCCTTCTATTGAAGGATCTAGGCATACCTAGGGAAAACTTGGGGTGTACCCACAAGTTTCAACCATTTTTTGTTTTTTAACTCATTGACTTTTACCTAATGAAAAAAACACAAAAGAAACCCTAAAAGTAGTTAATGACTCGAAAATAAAACATAAAACAATACACTTACCTCTCATTGCTCATTTGGGGTTGAAGCTTCATCAAGCAGAGTTCCAGATACATTGTTATCATATTTCTAGAACAATACGAGTGCACATTTGCTGCAAAAGGTTATTGAGCTGAACTTGAAAGGAGGATTCTTCCAAGGACCCACACATACATGGCTAGTGGGAATGCCAATAACAGTGCTACAATGCTTGTGATTCTAATGAACCACATAAGTTGTTGTAGAGGAGCGTTTAATCCACTTGATCACTTTACGGGAGAAATACCGTTGTTGACATGTGCATCCTAAAGTACTTGGCACTACGGTGCTAATTGGTTAAGTAAAATAAGTATATGCCGTTTTAAGCTTCAACTTAATGTTTGAATAAAAAGTAGCCATCACAACTCATTATCAAACAACTCGCAACATTGAATGATGACATACAAGTGTGCATCCTAAAGATGTGACTTAATGCTCAATTTATAGTCAAACTATATTTTTCATCTGTATTCAAAACCTTCTCATGTAAATGCCTTGAAAAAGAAAACCTTCCACATAATTTAAATACCTAAAACGAAATATTTAACTTTAGCATGCTCTATTATAAATTAATAACTACCACAAAATTTTGTTTGGTTATAGTGGCAGCAAATGGGCATAACGGACATATCAAGTAGTTCAGTACCCAAACACTAGGTCCTTACCCTCAATGATGTTGATGTTGATGCTCTCGATAAAGAGTAATATGCTCAAATGAATACTAATTTTGATATGATATAAATTAATATTTATTCATAAACCTTCCGCATTCAAAGATAAGCATTATCACTATTATCAATATTGTTTTTGTGGTTATTTTGTTTATTCTATGCATAATATGTTGTTAATTCATATATTATTAGCTTGCAATATTTATGTCTTTATTTTTTAATATATATTTATTGTATGGTTCTACCCTAATAAAAAAAACAAATTATGGTAACGATTGAATCCAATTAATGTTAGCCAAACCCATACCCAAAAAAGTGCAATTAATTTACACATTCCTATAGGATTTCAACTAATGTTAGGGTATGATATCTCTCATTTATCACGATTTGAAGCAACTCTTATATTGCCCTACTATTAAGCCACCCTCTGAAAAATTTACACAACCTATGTTATTCTTGTTAGGGATTCAGATACAAATTAAATCCTTGATAGCCCACAATCCTTGTTAGGGTTTCTAACAACACTTCCAGACTCTAAATTTCCCTCTCCATTAGGGTTTGAATCGAAATTTAGTTTTTGCTTGGCTCCAATTTATTTCACATGTTGCTACATATTACTATTAGGGTTTTGAATCCAAAAATTGTTTCTACCAGGCTCCAATTTAAATATGCACTTAGGTAATTTCTATTATGGGTTTTCATCAAAAACAAATCTCTTGACTCATTACTCCCTACATACTCCATATCTGCTCAGGGGGATCTTCGGGTCCAAAAGCTTAACCAAAACGGATCCTGTGAAGTTGGTACGGCTGCCCTATCAGGCCTCCTAGTATTAGTACGGTAATGTACCCTATGGGTCGATACACGCAGACATACATGATTGTACCCAGGGGTCACGACCATGCCTTGACTAATCCCGAGTACATTTCCTTGACAAACCGACTTTTTTTCTCGCGCTTCCCTAACATGTTTTTAAAGTTGATAATATTAAAAACATAATATTTTATAATATGAAACCCTAAAAGGTAACTATAATGAATAAAACAAAAGCAAAATGAAAAAAGGCAAAGCAACTTACCTCCCATTCCTCATATTGCGTACTTGGCTCTCTAAAAGCTCTCATTTTACTCATTTAGGGTTTGATACTTCATCAAAAAGCAAATTGCTTTCATTTTCCTAAGCTAGTATGAGTGCCCATTCACTGCCAACTTGCCAAGGTCATTGAGGAGCTTGAAAGGAGGATTTGTGGTTTATTCATTGAAGATAAAGTTTTTTCACTTTCAAGTTTGATCCCTAATTTTTGTTATTCAATCTTTCACACACTTCATTTTAAAGGCTTATAATCATCTATTTTTTTGCTTTTTCAATTTAATTTTTGACATTAGACCCTCAATACATTTTGCCATTGTTTTCTTTGCTTATAACTGTTTGTTTTGAGACCCACTAGGTACTATATGACAATTAGATCAGATAAGTTCCGCTTCTTCTAGGCAGTAATTTCTCAATTTCATTGTTTACCCAAATGTCTCTCGGGGTATAGAGGCATGTAATCCTCCTTTGAACAACTTCCTAACTGGTGGTGGAATTAGTTTGGAAATAAATATGATGTGTGAAAATATTAGGATTCAATAGGCTCATTACATATCATTTTATTGAAAAGCCACTTGTGTGCGATAACGGATAAGAGCATAAAACCTATGCAATAGGGTATTCTCTTCTTGGATTCATCAGCCAACTATTAAGTTTCCAATGTCATATCTCAAAGAGCAAGAAGATGCAGAGGTAACTATTTGGCTATGATATATGTGGAGTCAGAAATTGGCCAAAATTGGAAGTACATCTCAATTAGTAATGATCTCCTAAGGGGCTCCCATCAATGAGTGTATTCCCAATATGTGGCCATTTTAGATCCATGTTATGGAAAACTACACTCCACGTCATGGTCAGGATGCTTCCCTTGTCACGAAAGAAAAGTAAGACAATTAGTGGCTGCATGTTTTGATTTAAGATGTCTTCGTTTGCCTCTAATGCCTGTGCAATGAAATTTTAGAAGAATCCCAATCCCTAAGATGTGTATATGCTAATGTGCTTTCATTGAATGTTATTAGGTCACCTTATTGGCAATGAGATGGTGAATGCAACATCACTCAGGCCCCCTCTGAGTACATTTGTACCACCATGGATATCAATGAAGATCCGGACCAAGGTTTTGTAGTAAACTATAAAGATATGTTTATTTGCATCACATCCATTAGTGATTGTCATATCTCCTATCATGTAGTCAATGAGTTATGTATTAGTGTATAACCATGGAAATATTAAAATTAAGGGATATCCAATTTTTCTTGTTCTTTGTCTTAATAACCATGAAGTATACCGAATAATCCCATGCTTCAATTGTAATTGTTACATACTCTATGAATCCCTTGGGTTTAGCAACAGATTGGTCAACCATTTATAATACTACTGGAGTTGATTGCAAATCAAGAAGGGATATTGTTGACAAAGTATTTGTATTCATTTCATTGAATGGAGCTCCTAAGTTAATCAATACATTTGGAATTTTCATATTCCTTATAAAAACCGTGACTATAGGACTTCTAGGATCACCATATTTAAAAGGAGTCATCTTTCCTTCCAATATATTGGACAATTTCTCATCAACCTATATTTTTCTTGGTTGTTTTCTCTTTCTTCCTAGAGTTTTGACACATTGTTATTTGATGGTTTTGTTTAGATATGGAATATATCTGAGTAGCTTGCAAAATAAGGATTTTAATGCTTAATTTCCTTAATCCTTGGATCTAAATCTTATTATATCAGGTTCCTCCTGATTTGACTCGATATTGTCTTTATTCAACACAATCGTATATGGGAATGACATTTTTGAAAGTGGGTTAGATGCACTTTTCAAAATTAGGTTTAGGTTGTGATTCCTCTTGTCTTTCTTTGGTCTTCTGGAAACTCCTTCTACTGATTACGTGACTCAGAAGGTTTGGAAGAGCATATTTCTAGATGACACTTGGTGGGAACGAGTGTGTTATTATAGTCAATGTTGAGTTTACTATGAACCCATGGGTTTAGAGTTCATGCATCCTTCGTGTGTTAGTCCCTTGGATCCCCATGTGTAGTGTTAGATATATTATGGTAGTCAAACTCAATGATTTATCATTGATAACACTCGTCACACATGCAACATTACATCCATCCTGAAGAAACATATTGCAAAACCAGTGCATTCACACATCCTAATTGAACACTATAACTCAATGTATCACCCCTATACATACTACATCATCATGCACTAACATCCATAGATCCATAGCATTAAGAGATCAATTTTTTTAGTATAGGAAAAAATACCATACTAAGGATTTCACAAAAGGTTAAAATGTTAGAAATATGGCATCATAATCTAAGCTCATCCCTAAACACATGAGGCACAACTACATTATAATAATAGAAATGCTAAAATCCTCGTATCACAAAAGCTAGGTCACAATCAACACACACACATACATAAATATCCTCCAAAATTATCGGATGCTCATAATGTGTCAAATCCTATCCAAATGTCAAAGTATCCAAGTATCATAGTCCTCTATGCAATCAATATCCTAGCACAGATAAAGTTTTTACATGTCCAATGCAACTAATCTAGTGAAATGAACTTTTGGTCTTGGGGAAGTGGGCATTACAGTGTTTATAAATTTGGCATTGATTTGTAGTGATGTAAATATGGTTGCTATTGTTCATCCATCTCTACAATTGGAGTATCAAGATAACGCTTGTGTTCACTCACAGTTGCGCAACTAGTTGGGGATTTTTGAGGTTCATATTATTTGAAGCATTATTATGTTGGTTCAACTTGGGTCTCTCTTGTGCTTCACAAGCATGTCCGGAATTCATAGAAGGGTCATTTATTAATTAGAGATATTGATCCAATGATTGATATGAATTTCTTTCATGACTTCATTATCCTCTTTCATAAATCTATTATGAAATTGTTTCTGAGAGTTTGGCATGCGTGAGCACATTCACTTAAGGTAGAGAGGCAACTTAAGCTTTTAGTTAACTTGATTCGAGTGAATTTGAGTTAGATATATGAAGGTGTTACAATCAATAGATTTTTATTAGAGTTTGGATAGGGATGCCCATTGTCAATGGCCCTAGTGGGAGGATTCATGAGTCCAATGCCTGATAAAATTTACTCTTAGGGTAAATTTAAGCATCTCTTCAGTTTGAGTGTGACTAATGGTGTGATAAGACTGAATTTAATCTATCATGAGATTAAGCATTGTTTTTATTATATTGCATATGAATATGACGATAACATTCAAAATTTTAAGTTTCTAAGATTTATCGGAATACATGGAATAAGTTTCCTAAGTTATTCACTAAGAACAACTGAAATATACAATGTTTTTGTGTATCTATGACACATTTCATATGTTGAATATGTGGTTAATTATTTGAGATATAAATAGGCCCACTATTTTAATATATTCATGTTTACACTGTTATATTAAAGTGTGAAACAATTTACTATGCCAATAATTTATGTTTTTGATGTTGATTCTCATCTAATAGCCTCAGATTTGGTGACCCGATTTGGATATCACATACATACGCTATCTGATTCATACTTATGATTTTTTTGATTAATTTTATATCTCTCATTGTGGTGAAATTTTATCTTATGATGTTAATGTAGTTATATTTTCTCACGAGGATTACGTTACAAATTATTTTGATATTGGGAATTAAAGAATGATGTGACATTTTTGAGCTTGAGAGTGAAACTTTAGTTTCTCCTTGTGTATGTGCAAATGCTAATAATAGTTGTGACATAATTGAAGACTCTTTTATCATAGAGGAATACATAATTTAGTCCATTGATCACTTTATGGGAGGAACTCTTGCTAACAAATGCATCCTTTTAAGGACTCATTATATTGAATAGAGAATAATGATGTCAGCTATTATTTTTCTTCAACTTTCCATTGGTTTAATGAATGGCAATCAACTTGATTTTGATGATTGTTTACACGATGAGAATGTTGGCGTGAATGAAAGGTGCGACTTTACTAATATTTTACATTGTTTTTCTCAAGTTTCATATGAATATATTGAGTCGTTACTTTGTGAAAATGAAATGGATGAAGTGGGCTGAAGTGAATATATTTTTTTAGAACAACGTTGTGATCCTTTTAAGTGATTCTACAATTAATGGTGGACAGGGTTCTGAGTCTTTTGAATGCAATAATGAAGTGAAGTCCTTTAGAGTATCTAATAACCCACTCTTTGAGGAATTAAAGTATTTGATAACCCAGTTCTTGATCCCAAGAGTGCACATAGAATTTTTGATTTACTTCATTCTTATTTTCCTGAATATCTAACTATTGTTTCCATATTGGATGAGCCTGCTGATAGTTCTAGCACTTGTGATATTATAATAGACCTTAGATTTGATTTATGTATGTAGAATTCAATTTCAAATCCTGTATTTGACCCTGGAATTAATTTACACAATAGTGAGTTGTCCCCTATGTGATGAAGATGAGTGTTTACACCTTGTTGACCTTGTATGTGACCCTCTTTATTTTAGTGTCAGTGAAATTTTAGATTAACCAGAAAAAAGGCTAGACGAGATCTGACCTTGATTTGCTTTAGTCAATTTGATGGTTGTGCATGATACTAGGTTATGGGTTCCAATCAGAATCATGTGGGTGCTTTGAAATTTAGAATTTCAAACTTTATAAACCTACTATTCATTTTTTATAATGTTAACTTTCAATCTTGACGTTCATCTACTATGATTCTTTTGATAATTTTTGTATTGATCCTACATCTAATTTGTAGATAGATATTGATTGTTCACTGATTAGTTTCAACTCGATTCAGAGATTTTTTGCAAGTAGGTAGATTAGTATTAATTCCAACAAAATAAGGGTTTTGATTGGTCTTCATATTTAGGCTTATTATTTAACATTTAGGGCTTCATATACTTGTTGATCAGTTATATGCTGCCTTTTGTGGAATGTTGTATTAATTATTTGTTGCTACAATTTTCTATGAAGGACACTTTCATTTTTATAAGGAAAGAATCATACTTCATCCATTCTTGTGAATGGATTTATTTAATGAGTTTTGAATGCCCTATACGTTATACATTAGTGTATATATTTTGTACATAGCCTTTTGTTTATGCTTTTAAATAAGTAAATGTAGCAAAGCTAACCTTATGAGGATTTTACATAAAATTTTTAGTAAGAATGTTGGAATTGCAGAAGTATTTGGGATTTTTTTAGTGCCTTGTTCTATGATTTAATTGTTTTAATATTCATATTTTGGAGGAATTGGTTTGCTTTTTCTGGGTTTTGAGATCTTTGGGAAACCTATAGGGGGTACCCGTAACCAGCATAGTAAGAGCCAATGTTAGCACCTCAAATCATCCAATGACAATTTGTGACCATAAGATGAGTTTAAATTTGTGAGCCTTCAATGCCTTCATATATGACTGGGTTTGAACAGTCATTGGTATGGGGATTTACCTTACCTAGTTTTGCTTGAAACCATGGTGGTGAACCTTATCATTATTATCAGTCCTTTTTTCCATTGGAATTTTATCCCACATTAGCCGGTGAATAAAATCACACAACGGGTTGACTATATTGAAGTGTTGACATGTGGATATGTATTCCACAGTGGATGATGGACGGGCTCAATATGGAGAATACCTGATTATTTATATGTTGAGGCAGTAAAGTTTCTATGTTAACATAGAGGATAAAAAGGCATATTGGATTGTGACATGTGGCCAGATCTGATAAACTCGCAACGTTGGAGAAAATTGAAGGGTTAGCAAAAAATTCCAGAAGCATCCATGACTCGGATTCCCATATCGCACCACATGGTGCAATCCAATGTACCTGCAGCAATTGAAGGAGTAGAAGGGTTGGTACGAAGATTATAACGCTCCTTCAACTCAAAGCTCCTAGATTGCACCATGTGGTGTAATCCCAGAGATTCAAGCCCTAGAAGAGAAAAGAGAAGTTGGCAAAGGTTGAAGAAAGCCCCGTGACCCGGAGCTCCTACATTGTGATGCATGTCTCAATCCAGTGCACATGGGACCCCACAGTAAAGACATAGGTGGAAAACAGTGATAGATCTAGCGAGGAGAAGCTCCCAGATGACACTAAGTGGCAAAATCTAGTGCACTCAGAAACCCGCGGAGAAAACAAATAAGTGATAAGACAGTTGAGTCCATAAGGAGGAGTTCTTAGCTTTCACCACATGGCACAATCCCATGAACTTGTAGCATTTAGTGTCCGGGAGACATAAAGGAACTGAAGGAAGCTTGGGAGTGATTTGGGACTCCTGGATTGCGACACATGTCATAATTTGGGATCCCTTTGTAGTTTGCATGGAGAACTTGCTCAATAAACATGAAAAGGCTTCGGAACATAGAGAAACTAGATCCTGCCACAAGGTCTTTCCAACATCCAATCAAAGCACCCCAAATGGCCAAATGAGAAAAGGGGGAAATGGACTATAGTTGTACAATTAGATTATTCCCCCAAATTTAATTGTGCGGGTTAAGTTGCAGAACTACGTTTTTTAGCCATACCTTTTGATTGGGAGCTCCAATTGAGGACGGTTGGATATGTTGGAAAGATTATTCAGAGGGCTTCATGCTGGTATAGATTTTAGGGGGAATTGTCGAGTATTTGTGAGCAGTTTGTAATAGATGTTTGTAGCCCTCTGCTTTTCTCTGTCACATGTCACCCTTTCTTCTCCAGATTTCTCACTGATGCATATGTGTGCAACCTCTTGGATGCTTCTCAAGTGCTCTTTACTTCACATTGGATTCAATTGGGACACTTGGATTCGCTATAGACTATAATTGGAGTGTCATTTATCATCTGATCTCTAGTGGAGCTCTATGAGTAATCCGTGCTTGCTTGATCTCTCTCTCTCTCATCAGTTCTTCCCAATTTTGAGTTCCCTCCATTTCCAGTTCTGGGAAGTTCTGCAAATTTGTATAAATAGAAGAAGCTTCTGCTTCATCACTCATCTTCTGACTTGCCAAATTTGGCGTCACCTTCTGGATAGCCGGCCATCTTTTGGATGGGATATCTTGGTCCCCTCAATAGCTTAGGTTTATAGATTAAAGTTGTCTCTATTTTTAGGATCGAATCAGTAAGAATCGTGTCATAACTCAGAAGTATTATAATTCAAGTTTGAGAGAGTAGCCTTTTATGATTAATTGAGTCATAAATGAGATGGTGGATAGAAAGGAAACTGTCACTAGAATTTGATGTATATTCACTCTTGTTATTAGGACATTCATTTGAAAACAATGTGTCAAAGTTCGATGTGTAATCATTGAAACACAAAGTTATAAAATCCTTGTGGACTTATGGTGTCATTTGCACTGATTAACATTTCATTTGCTATATTTTGGGCTCTAAATTACATTAATCTGATAAGTAGTTAGATCCCTGTGTAAGAGACTTGG
This sequence comes from Taxus chinensis, assembly GCA_019776745.2. Lineage (NCBI taxonomy): Eukaryota > Viridiplantae > Streptophyta > Pinopsida > Cupressales > Taxaceae > Taxus > Taxus chinensis. The sequence goes on from CM034150.1 coordinate 34,475,452, forward strand.
CTAATTTGGCTGAGTTGTGGGGGGGTTGTATCAATTGTGTAAATCAGTGCAGCTCTTGCAGTTATTTTTTGACTCCCTTGCTAAAGCTTTACAAATTTAGCCCAGTGGATGAAGCCATTGAATGATCACCCTCATTTTATCAAGGCTTGCTATATTTTCCCTCTGAGATCTCCATTTGCATTGTGCACATCTTTATAGATGTCTTGTTATAAATTTGGCTTCATACTTGTTAGGTGTGCTCTATATTTGTTCAAATCTTTGTGTTGAAATCCTACAAGTTATGGATAGCACGAGTATTTATGTATTAGAGCAGTTCTGATCTGTTTGATCCTGCAAGAGTGCAATTTAGTTACTAGTGACACTCAATTGGGTGCTTGGTCAAGGAGGTTACACTTGTGGACATATCCTTTGAGTAGTTTTGTGTCTATTTTATGTGAGAATTGCCAAGGTCTCTCCCCTTGGCCTTGTAGAACCAGAAGAAGTAGAAAAGTGACCCCCTTCTCATATTTGTTGGTCTTCAGTTTGACCCGATTTGTGAAGAGATCCCACTTGCTACACTGACCTATCTTTGTCTTTTCTTCACCAAATTCCCAAGGTGCAGATTTGGGCTCCAACATGTAGTGCAGTAGTTGTTCCACAATTTCTTTACAAAAAAGAGAACTCTTAGAAGGGCAAAGGTAATATCTTCTTGATCAAAAAATTAATTGACTACATAATATGAGCAAATGAGGTTTGTCCAGTTATATCCAGAGCATCAATTTCTATTTTTCCTTTGAAAACAAAAATATCCACATTGTACAACATTTGACCACCAAACAGTTGATGTGCTGATAAAGGAATCAAGTTACGATGGTGGTGCTCTGACAGGGATTGACCGTGTTGTAGAAATTGAGTAAAGGAATCAATGATCCTGGATTTTTCCCTTGCATAACTTGTTGCTCCGAATCTTCTCTCATGCATCGCAAAGAATTATTTATCATCTTTTCAAACATATCTCAAGTCAGCATATCCTGTCATCTATTGAAATTATGAAGGAAGATAAGACAAAGGATTACGATTTTTTTATACCAAGCTTCCTATAGTCAGGCTTCATGTGAGTGAGCATATAATATTATAAAATGAAGAGATGTATTCAGATGAGAAAATCCAATACCACTAAGGCATGATAAAGGAAAATGTTGAGCTTTGATAACACTGATCTGGGGCCTTGTTGTGCCCTAGGGGACAACACACTCAAACGGATTCAAGTGTGTTATGAATGAAAGCATGAAAATGCGTAGGCAAGGAGAATACAGGAACAATAAACACCATGCTATAAATGTAACTGAAAGCTTGTATTATGCAAAGTTTTGTACAATGATTCGAGAGGTCAGATGTATGTTGCAGATGTCTATTTACTTCATCTATGCTTTTCTACTCAAAGAATCAATAGAATACATTAATATACAAATGTGAAAGACGAAGAGACGGTTAAGCCATTGCAAGAAATGCAACCGCACCTTCTGACTATTCAAATCCTTTTGTTTTGTCTTTTTCTAGAGAATCTGTATAGCAGCTGCACAGAACAAGGTTGACAATGTTGAAACTGTGCAGCATAGAGTAAGAGGAGTTAGGAGATCACAGCTTGACCACCTGTGCTTGGGAAGGTTCTAAATCTTTGTGGTGAAGACAGCACATGGCACGGAGCACCACCATTGTACTACAAGATGATCAAAGTGCTAGATGCTCCTGAATCACACGAAGTACAAATTCTAATAAACCATGTAAAAATGAATAATATAACAACGACGATATTTTACAAGAGTGCACACAACCATGTATAGGTGTGGATAAATTGGTCAGCCACATAAACAGTGAAGCATCAAGGAACCTCCAAGCCAAAATAATGATATTAGAAGCAAAAGTCATGCTTGATATCTTGGTATCAGTTTCTCTTCTCCACCTCTTTCTGTCAGTGGTTGCCTCCATATTTCGAAGTCTTTTTGTTGATCAATATTGTTTTAATGTTCTTTACACTTAGCAATTTTCCATTTAATACATGTTTTCCGTAGTGCTTAAGTACAGCCCTAACAACTGATGCAAAATTTGAAGGGGGCTTTCAAAAAAGTAAGGAACAGAGTAACTAATTATGGCCCTACTTGGAAAAGCTTAAGTAGCGGCTAAAGAATACTTTGCATTCCCAGTTTTATTTTCTTGCAGCTAGCATATATATTATGTAATATTTTGCAATCTAACTCTTGTTGCAATTCAATATTACTTGATATTTAGTTGCTGGCACATAACGATCCAAACATGTAACTAGGAACAAACTTTGGAACCATGAAGGACATAAACAGTCATGCCTAGATGGCCCCAACTTGAACATTTGAATTGCTTGTGAATGCTTTAAAATCTTACAGATACAGGATTGCTGCTACAATAACAAAGCATGGAAAATTGTAAACCAAAAAGGTCCGTGTCTGCTTCTTAGTACAGGACCACAGGTTTTCAATTTCGTAATAAAGCTTCTTCAAAAAGAAATAAAGAGCAGTCAGGCTACTGTTCGTTCACACGCTCTTGAACAAATCTCAAGCACACCCCAGGAAGCTACAAAATGCAGAATCTAGTAGACAACATAAAACACCAGATGGCATAGGAATGGAAAACATACCGTTTTAATGAAAATATTGTCATGTGAGGTTTTATCATCCCATATGAGTAACAAGACGCGCACGCCTTCCTGAGACTTGAATTTGAGAAGATCCCCTAGAGTCAAATCTCCTCCAAGAGGCAATGGCCTTGTGGGTTCCCTTATAAGCTTAATTTTGGTATAAATGGACCAACCAGCTATGTAAACCAAGTGGTGTGCTTCTAATATGGCATGGCATATATCCTCCCAGCATTTTTTCCGCTCAAACAAACTTCCATCCTCTAGTCTAATATTAAGAAAGGGATTGTCCTCCCCATGAGCATCCTGATAAAGAGTGATCATCCCACCTTTTCGCAGCGGAAAATAGGTATGAGGCACCCCATGATAATTAGGGCCAGAACCCACACCAAATTGATACAAGGGATTCGTTTCTGCTGGAGTAAACTCCATTGAAATCCTTAAAGCTGCATCAGGCTTAGGAGGCTGTCCATTGGCACCAAGCACAGGGAACCAATCTTCAATCTTCTCGCCTCTGAAAACTCTCTGTGCAGAAACTGCAACAGTCCCAATAAGATCTGCTCCCATGAGATCATCATCCTTAACGACAAAGCAGACTTCGGCCACCAGATGAGCCACTTGAATTGTGAAATGTTCATTCCAGATTGGATGCTGACTATTCTTTATGATGCGAGTTTGAGCCACTTTAGCATCTGCAAGGTTCACGGACACATAGGGGTCACTGGTAATAATTTTCTGACGTTCACACTGGTGCTTTGATTTGCGGAAGGGAGCCCTACAGGCAGAAAATACTGAAAAAAATTGCCTGAGTCTCTCCGAAGAGAGATCCATATTCGGCAAAGCCCGTGCCTCGAATATCGACACATTTAATGAGCCATGCAATATAACAGCATTTGCACTTTCATTGTGAGCGCGCAATAAATCATCACCCCTCATTGTCTGCACACATAATAAGACCCTGAAACAGAGCCAGAAAAGGTTCGCACTCAAGCCCAAAGACTTCCAATTGCAAAGCATCCATGGCAGCCCTCCTCCATTGCTATCACGTTAAATAAAACTCCAAACCTTTCTGAATCCAGCCTACTGCCTGCCAGTTCCCACTTAATTCCTCAGAAATTGTCTCTCTTTGTTTACAGTTTCCATAAAAATCAGCTTACGATTTTCCTAACAACGGCACTTCTTTGTTTCAAAATCGTTCGATATCTTCCAGGACGTTAAATTCTCTTTACCGCTATACTAGCAGTCCCCTGAGGCTCTATTTACTGTGTTTTCCCTGGAATTTTAAAGATTACACTTAACTTAAATGCCATCTCCGCAGGCGAAATTTGCGTGTGAAATTGAACTTCTACAAAAACCCAATAGTTGTCATAGTACAACTTGATAGTTGTCATAAAAGTAATTGATGATGAGTTACGACATAACAACACCTAATCACATCACGACATGTAAGATTTGTTATTATTAAATATTCAATGTTTAACTATTATTCCCCATGATCAAGTATGGGTCACAATCAAAATGTAGTGTAACTCAAATTTATTATTTTAAATTAATTCAAAATATGTTTTTCCCTCTAATTAAACACTCAATAAAATATATATAATTTTAAAAAAAAAAATTAAACTATGTGTTTGTGAAAAAATGAAGATTATGTGAAAAATCTATTACAGTTACTGATTATTAACCTCCTATCTTGTAAGATTATTTGATCAACAAATATTAGAAAATAACACAACTGTAACTTCACAAATACAAACACATAAGAAATACCCAACAAGGTGAACACAATATTTTCAGACAATTGTCCCTGGAAAAACCCCGTAGGGAAAACCAGTACTATAGATGAGAAATATATTAAACTTCAGCAAATCAAGAGATACAAATACTGCTTGCCTCTTACTGGCAGAGCTCCGACAATCTCCTAATCCTCTTGCTGATATTCCTCCACTGTTATCTCCAACGCTATCACTGCGCCCTTGCTAACACTGCAAGACTACTTGCTAACACTGCAAGTTTCTCTCAAAACTTCCTTGTTACAAATGACCCCAATGACCCCCTTATATACTACTCTCGTTGAAAATCAACGGCCGAGATTAATACAAATGAACGGCTGAGATTAAGACAACTCAATAATCGTTAACAACCTTGGTTACGAGGTGTCACCTAAAAGGAGTCAATATTAGATAACAATTGTTCTTATCCTAACAATATTTTTTTGACAAAAACAACTATTTCTCTAAATTCTAGGTTGTCCAAATAACAATTGGATGAGGACAAACAGCTATCCAAGCTACAAATTACTAAGATTAACAGATTACACATTGTATAGAATTCATTTTGTGGGCCTCTAACTTTGTCTACAAAATTGAACTAAATTAAGCACTAAGTTTTCCAAACACATTTTGAGAGTGACTTAGTTAAATTCTCCATAAACCCGAGCAAAGAAGTTTGAAAAATAGTTATAATTTTTAAAATTTTGGGGTGGCAGAAACCGGGCGCATGGAGGGATTTATTTCTTATGAAGAGATGGCCCTTTACTCGAGGCCAAATAGGTACCGAAGGAGAGAAGCCAGTATGTGAACACTGCCCAATACTTGAACACTATTTTGCATTTAAAATATCCAATACTTGATGGAATAAAAACCAAAATTTTGATTATTGAAGTTCAAAAATTTGTTTTTTTATAAACCATATGTGCATAGGGTCAACATCTCAGTATTACTTAGTACACAATAAATACTGATTGGTACTTTCATTTTCTACAATAAAAGACTCATTTGTTCAAAATATAAATACAACATATCAGTTGACAAACCCATCATATCTATTTAATGGGTTGAATATTTGTCTTTCCAATTCATCTCTTTCCATATTCCAAGTTGGGTTGTTCAATCACCAGATCTTTCATATCCAGACTTTAATACATACCTGCAAAAAAAGAGGGAACCTTCTTCTCAAGATTCAAATTCATCCATTAAAAACACAAACAAAATTGTACACTTGAAGGTAAAAAATAAATATGAATATCAAATCAAATAATTTCAGCCACAAGATCATCTCAAAATCAATTTCAACCTTTGATTAAAAAGACCCTACACCTTGATCCATGTCTTACATTTTGATTGGATACTCTCAAATCAATGTTGGTATTATATATTCACTTTCCTAGTCTTGTTTACTGCTGATTTACTTCTGTAGGGTGCCTGATTACAGTGGATTTTATAAGAAGAGATTACTTCTATCAAGTTTTGAAAGGAAAGGTCCAGCAAAGCAAAAATTGCAGGTTAGTTTTCATACCTACTGCTTATAATTTCCAGAGCATGAGTTTCTTGTTATCCAGATGAATGCTGAGAATGTCTCCCAAATCCCTAGAGGTGTGACAGAAATCTCATAAAGTAGCTATCAAACAACTTCAAGAGGACACTTAAATATGTAAAAAATAGTCAAATTTATTACTTAAGGCCTTTTTCCACTGGAATGTATTCATATATAACCTCAACTGGCTGTTTTCTTTGATATAAGCTAATGTATACCTTGCACTTCTGCTGAAAGCATGTTGTGATCTACTTTTTGTTTGACCAAAGATCTGTTCAATTAAGTTAGAATTAGACATAACAGATTGCTGAGCAGAACTGCAAGTTTATGGACTGATTTCTATTTAATTTATCAAAAATTGGCCCATTTTGCAGAGCACATTAAAAAAATATTAAGATTGGAATTGAGTGATTCTTGATCATAGCATCCTGCTAATTATTTCTGTGAACATCTATTAGATAATGGCTTTATGTTTTCTCCCTTAAAGTACCTTAAAAGCAAATAATATTAACTTCACAATAGAATTAGTAACTTCAGAATGTAAATGTGTTTATTTTGAGATATTTTATTTGATCGATCATATGTAAGCAAATAATATTACAATATGATTCGAAATTAAAGGCTTAGGATAAAAAATTGTTTAATTATAACTAGCTGTCAAATTGGTGATCCTACATGGCAAGGAATTGGCTCCATGGACCTGCGATCATATGGCTGAAGTCTCTTGTTATCCAGTTGAAGTATTTTCCTTACTTATTTGACAAGAGAACTATTAATTTCACAATGTCTTCCCTTATTACCCATCTGGACATAGTGAGGGGGATAGGCCTTTTCTAAAAATAAGTCATCTACAGATATATGAAGAATGTGCTGGACATATCAATTGGTATCGTCCTCAACCCATAGACATCTGCAAAATATAGAGAACTGAATTTTCTCACAAACAACATCCACTACATCCTATAAAATTGAAAAACTGAAATTCAAACCATTATCAATATCCACAAGGATTAATGGTAGTGAATATAAATCGTAGTACAGTGAAGGTAAGAGAGAAATCATCTAACATACGTGAGCCAAAACATCTTCACCTTTAGAAATAGAGAATGTAACAAAAGTCCAAAACAACTCAAACATATTTCAGAGTTGTGGCTTCACCTAAGACGTGATTGGCTTCACCTAAGGATGCAACAGCTCTAACATATGTCCAGCACATTCTTTATATATCTCTAGCTAACTATGTAAGATATAAAATCTGTACCATTTAATACAAAACAGAAATCTGTAACTCTATGTGAACACTGCCCAATACTAAAGAGATATGATAAAGAGTTTCCAAACTACAGAGATAAGATAAAGAAATGTTTATTTATAGCTAGCTGTAAAATTGATAAACCTACATGACAAGGAATTGGCCCGATGGACCCGTGAACTTAGGGTGTTGACATAATGGCACTACTCCCAGAAATTAAAGATATAGGAATGAAAAATGTTTATTTATAGGGGAGAAGGGCCAGTATGCGAACACCCAAAGTTCGCAGGCCCATGGAGCCAATTACTTGCCACGTAGGATCACCAATTGTAATATTATTTGCTTACATATGATCGATCAAATAAAATATCTAAAAAAAAACACATTTACTGGTGGAGACCCGAAGTGGTTCACACAACGGGACAGGTGTTGAGCATTTAATTCGAAATAAAAGAGGGAAACAGTATCTGTCCTCCTCATCTTGACGTGCGTAATAGATAAGCCACAATGAAATGCTCAACCACCATTTACCAGCGCTTGTTTTGGACGCGTTCCAAACTAGTTTGCTCAACCACCATTTACCAGACTGTTCCATGGCGCGTTTTGGAGTCGTTTCAGACTGTTTTGCTCAACCGCCATTTATTTAGAAGAGTTTAGGGGAGAAGGGCCAGTATGCGAACACCCTAAGTTCGCAGGTTAAGTGAACCAAATCCTTGCCACGTAGGAGTGACAGTATGCCAGCTAGGTATAAATAAACATTTTTTAATCCTATATCTTTAATTTCGAATCATATATTAATATTATTTGCTTCCATATGATCTATCAAGTAAAATATCTAAAAAAAAAACACATTTACTGGTGGAGATCCGAAGTGGTCCATACCAAGACCTACAGTAGTACAACAGATTTGCTGCCACCGTAACAACATATGTAGTCAAGCTATTACAATTACGATTCTTACATGCGTTCACTTCTGAAGATGATTTGATGTCACAAAACATTACATTAACAAGACCTGCGTCAATTGATCGATATGAATTACAATGTCGAAAGGGGTGACTGCATGTTCGAGTGAAACATTCTAATTAATATTGATCAATTACAAACAAGCTGATGAATGTAGTGTTATTTGATAACACCTCATCTTTAGAAGTGTTTATAGATGATCTTATTGATATATTAATACATATTTTACTAATTTTATATTGTTTCATACTGCAGCATTTAGAGAAGATGAAGAGAAAGAGGAGTTTACATCGAGCACAACGTATGCCCAAAAAACGAGGTGTACAATTTGAAATTGAACCATCTAACCATGAAACAGATGAACATGATGCTACAATAATAAGCGAAGAGGATGGTGCAACAACAAATCAAGGAGATACAAACACAACTGATGATCATCAGCGAGAACCTGCTGGATGTGAACTAAATAGGCATGAACTACAGGAGACTGTGGTTGTTAGAGGCAACACTTCGACCAAGAAGGTTAGAATTTTGTCTAGTTGGTCAAAAGAAGATATGTTAAAGGCCATAGATGATATTGAGTTACTCGCATTATTCAATTAGAGCTGCTGCACTGAAATATCATGTCATCCGTGACATGATATTTCACTTGAACACTATTCTGCATTTAAAATATCCAATACTTGATGGAAAAAAAACCAAAATTTTGATTATTGAAATTTATATAGGGCCAGTATGCGAACACCCTAAGTTCGCAGGTCCATGGAGCCAATTCCTTGCCACGTAGGAGCCAATTTGACAGCTAGTTATAAATAAGCATTTTTTTATCCTAAGCCTTTATATCATATTTTAATATAACAGGTCAGGTGTTGAGCATTAAATTCGAAATAAAAGAGGGAAATGAAATCTGTCCTCATGGAAGCCTGATAGATAAGACACAAATAAATGCTCAACCACCATTTACCATGGCTTGTTTTGGACGCGTTACACACTGTTTCCTTTGGACGCGTTACACATTGTTTCCTTTGGACGCGTTGCATTTCCTCATGCCGAGTTGTAATGCAAATGCTGGTTGTTTGTGAGTGGGCTTACAGCCTGTGCGAGGTTTGCGTGAAGGGGTCTTTCTCAGTGCCTTGCTCGGGATGTTGACCCTATTCACATATGGTTTATAAAAAACAAATTTTTGAACTTCAATAATCAAAATTTGGGTTTTTATTCCATCAGGTATTGGATATTTTAAATGAAAAATAGTGTTCAATTATTGGGAGTGTTCACATACTGGCTCTTCTCCCCTATGTAATCAACAACCCAGCTTATAAATTCTGTCTTTATCAAATAATATGAAATTAATAAAACATGTATTCGATCATCGTTAATGGTGCCCAACGGGGTAATCACAAGTTCACCTACAAGTTCATAATTCATACTGTCATGTATCATAAGCTTGCTAAAATTTTCCCATTGTAGATGATCTTATTGATATATTAATACATATTTTACTAATTTTATATTGTTTCATACTGCAATGTTTAGAGAAGATGAAGAGAAAGAGGAGTTTACATCGAGCACAACGTATGCCCAAAAAACGAGGTGTACAATTTGAAATTGAACCATCTAACCATGAAACAGATGAACAGGATGCTACAATAATAAGTGAAGAGGATGGTGCAACAACAAATCAAGGAGATACAAACACAAATGATGATCATCAGCCAGAACCTGCTGGATGTGAACTAAATAGGCATGAACTACAGGAGACTGTGGTTGTTAGAGGCAACACTTCGACCAAGAAGGTTAGAATTTTGTCTAGTTGGTCAAAAGAAGATATGTTAAAGGCCATAGATGATATTGAATTCAACAATTATTCTATTAGAGCTGCTGCACTGAAATATAATTTACCTCCTACATCTGTTCATTATTGGCTGAATGGTCTGACCCATACAAAAAGGAAGGGCCCTGCACCTGTTTTGAGTGAAGGAGAGGAGAAAGAGATAGTTGAATGGTGTAAGCAAATGGCAGATTTAGGGCATGGAGTGGGATTTATGCAACTGAGGGCATGTGTTGCACAAATTTGTGAAACTAGAGAGACTCCATTTCGAGAAGGATTACCTGGAAAATCTTGGTGTGAAGGATTTAGAAAAAGACACCCAGACATAGTCCTTCGGACTGCTGAAGGTCTAGAAAGAGATCGTGCAATAGGTTTACGTCCAGAGGTGGTTAGCAAGTTTTATGAAAAACTAGCTAACATTTATATCAATTCCTATGGTGCAGGCAAAATATGGAATTGTGATGAGACAGGAATCCAAGCAGGGAGAAATTGTGGCATGAGGGTGCTTGCCACCAAGGGTTGCAGGAATGTTCCCAAAATCATTCCTCGTAGTAGAGAATGGATGACAATTCTATGTTGTGTAAATGCTGCAGGGCAATGTATCCCTAACTTTTACTTATTTAAAGGTCAGAAAGTTTCACAAAATTACATCAAGGGATGTGAACCAGGTGCTTGCATGGCTGCTCATCCAAGTGCTTGGATGACTAGAGAGCTCTTTATAAGCTGGTTGTATCATTTCAGTAAGTCTGTACCTGGAGGGGTGTGCCCTGAAAATAGGCATTTACTTATATTTGATGGTCATGGAAGCCATGTGGCATTGTCAACTATAGAAGAGGCCAGGCGATTGGGGATTGATTTATTGACATTGCCAGCACATACTACACACAGGTTGCAACCACTGGATGTTAGTGTCTTTGGTCCTTTTAAAGCATATTTCAGATCTGAGAGGATGCAGTGGATGTGTAATAATAAGTACCAAGAAGTCAAACGTTCAGACTTGGCAGAAATAGGTAGTAGAGCTCTCGCCAAGGCCTTGACACCTGCAAATATTCGTGCTGGTTTTAGACGCACAGGTATATGGCCACTTGATCCAAATGCATTACAGAATGACATGGAATGTAGTAAACTATATATCATTGAAGAAGATGCCAACGAAGATGCTGCTGAAAATGTCACAGATGATGATACTACTGAAAACATTATGAATGTTGATGGTACTGAAAACATAATAGATGTTGATGCTGCTGAAAACATCCTAAGTTTGTCAAGAGATGTAGCTCCACCAGTTGGTGACAAAATAGGAGAAAATTACTTAATGGAATCAGTTGAGAATCTGTCAACAACAAAAGAATTCCATCCAACCATTGAAACAATGGTTGTTGCTAATACAGAGACGGAGGAACCAAGTGTACAGGGAGAAAGACAAAGTATAATGCAGACCAAAGATTATGAAGTGAACCACATTGTGAATACTCATGACCAAGGCACATCCAGCTGCAACACTGAGGCCCAGGGATTTGGAGAGGACGATCTCTCATTGCCAAGTGCACCAGAACAACCTACTTGGCTGCAAGAGCATATTGCAGAGTTGGGACTTGATCAGATTGGAAACATTGAGGATGAAAGTATATCTTTACCTTCGATGCCAACCAACCTTGAGCCAGCAGACTTTGAACCAGCAAACTTTACTCATTATTATGCTGACACAGAGGAAATTGAGGTCATTGATAAAGATAAAAATGAGGAAGAGACAACTGGCCATGATGTTGAAAGTGGTATATCAAATGATGGTGTTGCTGCAAATGAGAAGAAATTGGGTAAATTTTTAAGGTTACCGACACAATTTGTACGGGATCCTTCCAAAGGTAAGAGTGATGCTGCACTCCGGATAAGTCGTGCTTCACAATTGTTAACATCTGATGCTTATGTTCAGATGTTAAAAGATACACAACAAAAAAAACAAGAAATATGTGAAGGGAAACAACGTAAAAAGGAGCATATTGAGGCAAAAAAGCAAGAAAGGTTGGCAGCAAAGGAGCAAAAAAAGGAAGAGAGATTGCAACGCATTAAAGAGAGGCAAGAAAGGGATCTACAAAAGTTTGTTGAAAGACAGGAGCGCGAGAAACAACGGGAAGTAGCTCGCCAAAAAAAGGAATTGGAATTACAACAGAAGGAAGCCACTCGGCATCAAAGGGAGAAAGAGAAACAAGAAAGAGATAACAAGTTCAACAATCCGCAGGTTTTGTTTCCCATGCATCATTCCATGCCCATACAGAACTCCATGTTACAAGATATGTTGAAAGTTCCTATCCCAGATTACCACCCTTACTTCCTTGACACCAACAGAATGCAAATAACTTCAACTCCAACTACACACCCCATTATCCCACAACCTCCTACTTCACATACAACCTTTCATACCATATCTGGTTTTCCTATTCCACCATGGGTTCATCCAGTGAACCTCTTAATGACTCCAACAACATCTGTCAATGATACAATCGTTCCTGATAGTCCAAACTCAGGGCCTTTTTGAAGGTGTGACATGGAAATTGACTAACAAACTTATAGTAATAGTTTATAGTTGGTATGTAGTTTATAGTTTATAGTTGGTATATTTTGCTCCGAATGTAATGAATATGGACACATACAGTATAAGTTTATATGTTTTGCTCCGAATGTAATGAATATGGACACATACAGTATAAGTTTATATGTTTTGCTCCAAATGTAAGAAATATAAAGACATGCATTTTATATTAATACATTTTGCTCGAAATGTAATCGTTGTTTCAGATGTGGAAACCAAATCAGCTCAGAATTTGTTAAAGGTTTACGTTAAATTGTTGCAACTTAAAATGAACACCGTGAAATAAAAACTGAAAGACAAGGATTTATTTGAATCTTGGTGAGGTAGAAACCTCACCTCTATATGGCTTAAAAACATAGAATTGTAGGTAACATTTTCCTTGAGTATTAGTAGTGTGAATACACACTGTTTCCACCCTGCTTCAACCGATCTCGACGCATAAAACTGCCGTTCCAAAGTTTTCCATGCAATCTGCACATGCATGTTTAGCCATTTATTAAAAAACTGAATTTGTTTGAACACAGAGAATGAAAAAAGCATAAGGATCAAATAGATAAAAAAAATGGCACATGTAGAAAGGCTTAGAAAATTTGGCTCAAAACCTGTCTGAAAAGGGTCTGAGATTCAGCTCTCGGGTCCAAGCACTTCGGTCCTGGATGTGCAGCTGCCAGTACGTCTGAGCTAACAAACTGGAAAACAAAATGCAGTCAGAGCTTCAGAGAAAATGAAAGAAAAAAATGGCTAACAAAATGCAGTCAGAGCTTCAGAGAAAATGAAAGAAAAAAATGGCTAACAAAATGCAGTTGGAGCTTCATAAGAAAATGAAAGAAAAAAATGGCTAACAAAAGAGTTTCCAAACTACAGAGAAAAAGAAAGAAAAAAATGCGTACCTGTAAGGTCATATTGTTCACTGTATAATGCTGTGGGCAATATGAATCCCTTGTGCTTGAACACCTCGAGCAAGGCACTGAGAAGCCACCCTTCACTCAAACCTCGCACAGGCTGTAAGCCCACTCACAAACAACCACCATTTGCAAAGGAGACAGTGAGTAAGCCACCCTCCAAGGGAGAAGTGCACAGGCTGTAACGCGTCCAAGGGAGACAGTGTGTAACGCGCAAAGGAGACAGTGTGTAACGCGTCCAAGGGAGACAGTGTGTAACGCGTCCAGAGGAGGAGACAGTGTGTAACACGTCCAGAGGAGGAGACAGTGTGTAACGCGTCTGAGCAAAACAGTCTGGAACGACTCCAAAACGCGCCATGGAACAGTATGGTAAATGGCGGTTGAGCAAAACAGTCTGAAACGACTCCAAAACGTGCCATGGAACAGTGGTAAATGGTGGTTGAGCAAACCGTTTTGGAACTCGTCCAAAACAAGCGCTGGTAAAGGGTGGTTGAGCATTTAATTGTGGCTTATCTATTACGCGCGTCAAGATGAGGAGGACAGATACTGTTTCCCTCTTTTATTTCGAATTAAATGCTCAACACCTGTCCCGTTGTGTGAACCACTTCGGGTCTCCACCAGTAAATGTGTTTTTTTTTGAGATATTTTATTTGATCGATCATATGTAAGCAAATAATATTACAATATGTTTCAAAATTAAAGGCTTAGGATAAAAAAATGTTTATTTATAACTAGCTGTCAAATTGGTGATCCTACGTGGCAAGGAATTGGCTCCATGGACCTGCGAACTTAGGGTGTTCGCATACTGGCCCTTCTCCCCTATTAATTTAAGATAAAAAAAATAAATAAAAGAGTAAGACATTACTAAATCAAGTTTGTACAAGGATGAGCATTTTTGTAAAAAAAATATTAGGGATCTTAAATAATTTTTGAGGTGAGAAATTAATTTTTAGTCCACAAGCATGGACAATTGGATCTCCTGATAAAAAATAAAAATAAAAAATATTCTTTTAAAATATTTAAGATACTTAAAATTAGATCTAATATAAAAAATAATACATTTACTAGGTGTAAGAATAATATATTTATTAAGATTAAAAAATTATAAAAATCAATATTTATAATTAAGAAGAATTTATATTTTATTTTTATATTTATAATGAAATAATTTTAAAAAATTAAAAAATAATAATAAATCGCTTTATTTTAGTCTTCTCTAGAAAAAATAACTAAAATTTTATAGACTAAATCAATATACAATTTATAGAAAAAAAAAAGGATCAAATTAATATTAAATTTATAGTAAAAAATAAAAATAAACAAACATTGGAAAAGATATGGAGCACAATAAAAAGTACTAATATGAATGGAGGTAAGGGTGCTTTAAGATGAAGTCGCATTGATGTACTATTATTTACTTAATTAATGTTTAATTGACACATTTTGTAAGACTTATAAAGTAGGATTGTCATTCATATATTTGGTAAGGCTTATAAAGTAGGATTGTTATTCACATTAATTGAAGACTTCAAAGAGGTCATGGATTAATTATTTAAATATTACTTATTTTAATATTTATGTGGTCATAAGTGAGAGCTTATATTTTTGTTCAGGTATTATAAGTATAGATTTTTTAAATAAATCTATTTTTTAAGATTGTAAATATTTTAGGAAAATTCAATCCTTAATAATTATTAGTGTATTTAATTAATTTTATATTGTTATATATAATATGATTAAAATTATGGCGTAAAATTGGAGTCGGTTTTTATAGGGTTTATTTTTTCTAACTACCATACCGTGACTTTTTTGGGTTCTGCGGGAATTTATCATTATAGTCTCTCGTAGGGTTTCTCACCCTCTAGGCTTCCCCTATATAATGTCCTCATCGTCTTCAAACCCGGTTGTTTCAACCGTGGCAGGAGATAGTGGAGCGAGAAATGGCACTGTTGGCAAAGCGACCTAGGAAATTCATTCCAAAGGTCTTTCATGAGGTAATCTTTCTCCTCCTGATTGTAGTTCTGCCCATTCCTAAATTTAATGTTGTTTGTCAATGGTTAGAGCATTTTTTCCTCATTGGGTATTTTGTGGGTCGAATCCCCTCTGAAAGCATGCTCAAATCCTAGGTTAACACAGTTTGGACTCCTCATGGAGTCCGCCTAGATAGCGTTCAAAACATGACCAAGGATTTCTTTCTTTTTCGTTTTTCTGACCCTGCTAATGCACCCAATATTCTAGTTAAGCAAGCCATTTGGTATGTCCGCAACTTGTTGCTTGTGTTAACACCCTGACACAAGGATTTTGTGGTATCTGAATATACCGCCCTTGAAGTGCATGTATGGGTTGAATTTCCTAGCTTCCTCTACCATGCGTGTGTTTTTTGCCGTAAATTGTTGCTTCGCTTGGGCAGGTAGTTTACTTGGAAGCTGATAAGTTTTACCATGCTCGACCGCAGAAGCAAGTATGCGTTGAGATTGATCTCTCGCAGGATCTCAAGGAATTTATGGATATCCAAATGGGCAATAAACACTATTCCCAACAGGTCATGTATATAAATCTACCTAACACTTGCTTTCGTTGTCAGGCGTCTAATCACAAGATCAAAGATTGTCCGCTTTATGTACCCTACAACTACCCTATGGCCAAAATAACTCCCGAGTCAGTCAAACCCCAACAAGAGGAAGGTTGGCAAGTTGTCGGGGGCCGGAAAAACAAGAACAAATCCCAGCAATCCAAAGCCTCTGGCTCCCATGGCCATTGGGAGCCAGCTGTTACGAAACAATCTCTCAGTATCCCCACTAAGGAGCCTACAACTGCTGCTAAAGAACTAATTGTTACTGCCATCTCAGTTACTCTGTTGCCAAAATACTCTTGCACACCCCTTGTGGCGTCAGTTCTCATGGACTAGAAATTTTTTGTTTCTCATACTCCCATCCAGCACTCAGTACCACTATTACTGCTAAACAACTCACAAGGGTCATCCAAATGGCCCCGAAGTCCTTCTCGCATCTCACGGGGTCATAGCCCAGCATGCAACATGGATTCCACACAAGTAGAATACAACATTGAGTTCCCCGACTGGAAACAAGTTAATCTGCAAGAATTTTGTAGCACAATGTTGCTTGTTTCCTACACAATCAATACGATGCCCTTGATGGCTTGGAGGATGGCGATATGGCTCTAGACCAACGTTTCCCATGAATTATTTATCTTGGAATGTTCGAGGTCTTACAAACTCCTGTCGTAAATATGTTGTGTGTGAAACTTGACAACGTTGTGCAAATTTGGACGTTTTATTTTTGGAGAAAGTAAAAGTTATAGGTTTTCAGTTACAGATGGTTTGCAAATCCATTTGGTCTGACATCTTGGTTTTCTGTAGCAATCATGAAGAAGGACGAGGGGAACTAATTTTGTTTTTTTCTCCTAAATGGTTGCCCTTATTAATTGACCATGGTATCGACCCAAGCAACCGTGTCATATGGGTTCTATTTAATATTGATGGTTGCCCTTTTGGGGCATAAATATTTAAGCCTCAAATGATGAGGCCAAAAGGGCCGATCTATGCTGGTGTATAACTAACTCCATTCCTGATGCCTACTGGGTAATAAGTGGAGATTTTAATATGCTTGAGTCACCTAATGATAAATGTGGCCACTTGCATATGAGGTGGACACCTAGTGAAAGGGAAAAGTGGTACTTCATGTGTAATAAAATTCAGATATTTTTATTCTAACAAATATCACTTTCCCACCTCTGAAGCTTGATACACATGGACCAATCTTCATGGAGGGATGGATCACGTTCTTAAATGGCTTGACAGGGCCATATTGTCAGCTCAAGATTTCTTTGAGTTTGATAGCATTTATTCTATGCCAATGGAGGTCATGCCTGACTTTGTCCTTTCGGACCATTCTCCTATATGATTTTGTATCTGTTGGCATGATGCGCGCCCCTTTTGTCATAAAGGCCAATTCTTTCTTAATACTACCTTGATGTAACATGGCCCCACTATCAATCATATCAAACGGGTTTGGAATTTAATTCCATGACCCATTCACTATCAACGGTTTCATCCACCTATGCAAGCCAGCTAGATACATTGGTGGGAAGACGCGCTGACTCAAACAATTAGATTTCTTAGAATCTACGGCCGACAACTAGAAAAAATTTGGCACTGCTCATACTCCACTAACACCTCAGCTGTTAGTCGAGCGATGGTGGCACTCCAAGGTGATCCCTTCTCTGAAGCTCTATAACTGCAAATTTCTACGCTCTGGCAACAAATCCAAATTGCTAATAACTACAATGTCAAAGGTGCACAAATCTGGGCTCGGATGCATTGGCTCAAGATTGGAGATCGGGTCTCAAAAGAATTATTTCTTTCTCTCCAAACCAGAAATCCTTCCCAACAGATCCGAGATATCATGGACAATGGAGTTCAGATTACAGACCTGTAACTTATGTTGCAAGCCTTTGTGCGTCATTACAAGCTCATCTTTCAAGCTCAACCACCTTCTACAACTCGCTGAGATGCTCTTGATCAATGTCTGGGTGTTGTATCGCGTAAACTATCAGAGGTTCAAAAGGTGATCTACGAGAGAATTTTCACCATTAAAGACCTCCATGAAGCCACTATGTAAATGGATAATGATAAAGCGTCAAGCTACGATGGGTTCCCTTGTGAATTTTATAAAGCCCTTTGGGATTCTGTCGGACAAGACCTATTTCATGTCTATCTTGAAGGATTTCAGAATCAATCCCTAAGACCACACATTAATAAGGGAAACATAAAATTTATCCCTAAGCAAGGAGACCCCGAGAAAATCACCTGTTGGTGGCTGATTACGTTGCTGAATGTCTCCTATAAAATCATTGCTAAAGTGTTAGCTCTACAATTATGCAATCTTCTACCTGTTATTATTCAGCCAGAGAAAACATGATATATACAGGGACAATTCATCCTGGACAACACCATCACAGTGTGGGAAGGCATGGAATGGGCCCACAGGTCTAATCAAGTAGCCATGTTTATCAAGATCGACTTTGAGAAGGCTTACAATTGGATTGAATGGTCCATTCATTCTCGCCATGCTTCAAGCCCTTGAATTTGGACCCATTTTTATTCAATCCGTCAATATGATTTTTACAGATGCCTCTGCTCAAATTTCTATTAATGGCCTCAACTCAGAGCCTTTTGGGATTTTTCAGTCTATTTGACAAGGTTTTCCTCTTGCCCCTGCACTGTATGTGCTAGCGGCCAAAGGCTTTGGTTATCTCTTAGCTCATGCCAAAGCGCGAGGTCTTGTTTATGGAATCTCACTGCCTGTTGAACCCAACTCATAACTTTTTAATGGGCATTTTGTGGATGATTCCTTTCTTTTGCTTATTGAAGATGAAACCAACATTTGCAATATTATGCAATGTTTGGATACTTTCTACCTAGCTTCTGGCTCATCCATTTAATGGCGAAAAACCTAGTATTATCGATAATCTTTCCTTCCCACACTTAACTGGCTTGCCATTTTTATTGGAAAATCCTTACACATGGTGAGATTTTTAAATTTTTGGGTATTCCTTTTACTTTTCAGGCCTCCCCAGCTAAACTATGGCATTATGTCATTCAACAGGTGGCAAAAAAGTTGGAATATTGGATCACTAAGCCTTTATCCCTAGCTGACAAGTTCCAAATCTGCTCTAAAGTTCTTGTAGCCACACATGTTTACTACTCGTCATGTTGGGTTCCTTCCAAAGCCTCTATTCAGAAGATGGAAAAATTGCTCAAATTTTTCTTATGGGCTAATGCTTCTACAGGAAAAGGTTTTCATCTGGTAGCCTGGGATATGTGTTGTTTACCACGAAACTCTAGAGGCCTCAGGTTTATTCACATTCAGCGCCAAGGACAAGCTCTTTGCGCTAAATGGATTATCAGAAGCATTACTAGCCAAGAAGCTTGGAAAGTTCTCAAATGACACGGTATTGCGGAAGGTTCTCCTTATGGCCACCCTGTGTGGAAAGGCTTAGGGTTTGTCAATTTTCTCATCACCCTGGTGTCCGTCAAAATTGTTATCACCTTTGTGCTTAAGAGTATTTGGAAAGTGTGGGAATGTGTCAAACCCTGGCTTCTGTAGAAAGGGGATGGCTTTTGTAATGGGATTTCTATCAACCAGCAATCTCTCTAGTGGTCGTTGATTTTTCAAGTCCAAGATAAATGCTTAGCAGAGGTTCTGGGAATATCCATGCTCAAATTATTTAAGTGCAGAATTTGCACCATAGAGGACTTCTTCTGCAAAAATATTCAATTTTGGTCCTCTTGGCCGGATTTTAAAGCTCTATTTCAACTTTTCAACCAGGATTAGGATAGTTTTATTACTGTGATCAATTTGGTTCCTGACCACATGTTACATAATATTTTTGTGCATTCCTCTCACCCATGGTGGACGAACTGGAAGTGGTATGCTGATACCCCATTATGTAATTACAAAGCCAACAAAGTCTATCATTGGCTCTCGCCCCATTTTCCCATGGTGGGAAAACTTAATACACGTTGGGGAATTCATTCCACTTTGTCTACCTAGGGTAGGTGATTTGAAATTGTTTAGACTATATGTGTGAAGCCCAAGATTGCTCATTTCCTTTGGTGTATTCTACACCAAGGCCTTCCTATCGGGGCTTGTTTTGTTCAAATTGGGATCCTAGATCCCAAATGTCCTTTTTGTGGGCATCTGGAAACAATCTTGCATATCTTTTGGTTATGTCCCAGAGCTCAAATTTCGTGGAGTTGGATCCATTTTTTTTCCTTTCCTTTACTGCCTCACCTCTTCACTTAGCAACATATCCTTTTGGGAGATAATCCCAAACTTTTGCTTATGTTCACCCAGATTTGGCATGTTTTCAGTGGGGAGATTATGTTTTGGATATGGAAAGAAAGAAATGTTTTTTCTTTGTTAATTCTACAATTGATCAATCTTTCTTAGTTTATAATAAATCTATGGTGATCTCCAATGTGCTTCTACAGATTCAAGTTTAGGCCAACAAGGTGGTGTTAGAGGTGGATCACCTCCAGACCTTGCTGCGCCACTGAGGGGAGCCCCATGCAATGTTGTGAAAGTGCTTTCTTCTCCCACCAGGTGTTTCTCACCTTTTTCCATTGGTAGATGGTGCAACCGGTCTCAAGGGTGTGCTTTTAGTCATGCTCATCACTCCCTGGGGTCGTTACATCAGCGCAGTTACTCACCAGCTCGCCATCGTGGCCAGGGCTCTTTGCCTTAGTCTTTGGCTCGTTAGCAAGGCTAGGGCTCACCACCTCGTCAACATGGGTGGGGCTCTCCTCCTATCGCTGCTTCACACTAGGATGTTTGGAACCCACTGTTTCACCTGATTCTTCGATGTTTCTTTGAAAATGACGAAACAGATAGGGTAACAGGCGTAGGAGGAATACTTGTTGAAATGTTGGTTGATAGGTTGTTGCACGCGTATGACTTCTGAATCCACAGCTGATCATGAGAGCTTCCTTTTGGCTGGGAGGAACTACCTAAAATGGAACACAAGACCACCAAATAAAAGTTAAACAATGTGTGCAATGAACTGCCTAGCATGTGCTAGATCTAGGAAGTGTGATACTCCCTAAACGGTTGTCAGTCCACTATTTAAAACAATTTAATGTTGGTAATGAAGTAAATCCTATCGTAATTAAAATGATTTAGGTATCTCATTCAAAACACAAAAAGAAAGATCTAATCTAACAGGCTAAGTTAAAATAAGATCTGAAGGTCAAGTAACTAGTTTTGGGTCTTTGCATGTCTGACAGAGGTCTTATGTAGGTCACAGATAATTAAGGGTGATGTGGGGATAGGTGGGTAGGTCACTGTTCTGGGCTGTATTGGTAAATACAAAGACCGATGTCAGTTAAGGGTGATTGAAGCTAGGTTTGGGGAGAGCCGGTGTTGGTTACTATGGAATAGTGGGAATGTCACAGAATGAGCTTTGGATCTCCCTTATGATTACACAAAGAATTAGGTTGGTTAGAGTGAGGTATTAGGCTGTTTGGATGGGATTTGGCGAGGGTTTACTGGGTATATGGAGTGGTGAGTATTAAAGGAGGTCAATGGGTGGCTAGGAGAACAAAGGATGAAGATACAATGATAAAATGATGAAATGAGTGAACCATGGGAGTAAAATGTTCTACTTACTGGGAATCTGGTTCTGGACGTCTGTGAGTAAGGAATGAAGGTGTTGGTAAGAGGTTTGACTGATGTAGAGGATCACCAAACATTGGGGAGTTCTTGCATGGGCTGCATGTGCTCTCCTTCTTGATTGATTGGATCAAATCTATGTTGGGTGAGTGTTAAAAGGTTGCTGGGTGAATGTTGGATGTCTGTGTGAGAGAAAATGCTTGATCTCTTTCCTTGCATGTGTGTTCTTACTGAAGCTTGTTCTCAAAAGATGTGATATCTCTCTGGAATCTGCCAACCTTTTGCCAACCTTGAAAATAAGGTTGTTTTGGGGGTTAAAAGGTGATCGACGGTGGTTCCGGCTTAACCGGTGGCGATAAGGGTAACCAGCGTCGGTTAGGGTAGGATTTCCTAGGTTTACTAAACTAGGCAGATCCCCTTGATTTTCTGGGATCTTGCGTCGTTAACTTGTAGATTAAACTAGAAGCTTCCTTTAAGCATGCGAGAATGTGGTTAGAGGGAATGTAGGCATTGATTTTTAGGGTTTGGCTAAGTCTTAGTTAGTTATGACAACTTACTAAGAATAGGTCTTAGGGTGAGGTGGCCATATGAGGTGTCTAGTTGGAGTGGATATGTGGGCATTATCTCACTTAGGATATTTAAATAATAAATATGGTGAGGATAATGAATTAATTTAATTTAAATAATTAAATTAATATTATAGTGGGGTGAAAGGGGGGCCATGACTAGGTGGAAGTGTTCAAGGTATTTATTTGACGAGGGACCAAGGAGAGTGTGACCCATTTTTGGTGTCTACACCCACCGCTACCTCCGCCACCATCAGACAAATTCCCTCGCCTCAGCCTTGTCATTCCTACTCGTGGGGAAGCAGACCCAGAGGAAGAAATTGTTGTTGGTTGGGAGCTTCCAGATGCTAGCAAGGACTTGCCTGGTTCAGGGTGGCCAGATGATATGGATCCGCCCACCTCAGGCATGTTTGTTGTTGTTGTTTGATTATGTTTTTTTGTCTATTTTTAGGTGATGCTTATTTTTTTGTACTCTCCTAGGCTCAACCTAGTTTAACTCTCATTGCTCTAGGCTTGACCTATCTTTGTTTGTGGTTTTGGGGCGTGCTCTCATGTCGCCCGCTTTTTTGCTGAAAATCATCTTGTATCGTGTTGAATTAATATAATATAAGATCCTTTTCATCAACATATTTGTAATATTAATTGTAGTTTAAAATGTGGATAATTCACTTATTTTTGAACACTTATCTACGTTTATTAATAGGGAAAATTATCAACCAATTTATTGATTTGATTGACTTCATTATTAATAGATTAAAATAAACTTGCATTGCAAGTAACTACTCTATAACTGTAATAATAGTTTATACTTATTTGTATATTAGCAATCATGTCAAAGAGGTGCAATAGAGACGTTGATAGGGAGGTGATGATGAAGTTGAAGTTAAAGGATTTAATAAGGTCTATTATATGGGGATGAGAGCATTTGTAGTAGGAAGTTGTTGAAGAGAAAATTGTTTATGAAATTGAATCTTCAATGGTGCAATTACCCATATTGGTTGGCCTCCTCATGAATGGGC
The DNA here is from genome assembly GCA_019776745.2 of Taxus chinensis. Taxonomy (NCBI): domain Eukaryota; kingdom Viridiplantae; phylum Streptophyta; class Pinopsida; order Cupressales; family Taxaceae; genus Taxus; species Taxus chinensis. The sequence goes on from CM034150.1 coordinate 34,498,729, forward strand.
CATGCCTTTATGACCCAACCCATTATCGCTTACATATTGACCTCACTCTACACGTCACAACAGAAAAACAACAAGCCACCACCCAATTGCGTCACCTCTTACACCTCCACTGTCAACACTCAAGTGTCATGCATCATCTTCTCCTTAATATTGGTTGTTGATTAGGAACCTCTATGATTAAAACTATTGAAATACATTAGAACACATTATAATACATTAGAATTGCTTCATGTATTTGTACTAAGAAGGTGCACCTTCTTTAATTAGCCTAAGGTTTTGGTTTGTGAACGAATTTCAATTCTAAGATTTGAAATATAATAGTCATCAAGGTTTGGTTTTTGGTTTGAGATATTTATGGATTTTCACAATGTTGTTGAAAGCTATGGAAGCAAAGTATGTATCCAACCTCTTGAACTACAAAATATTTTCCAAGATGGAAAGCAATTGGCTCCTGGAAGATATGTTAAAGAGAAAGCTTGAAAACATTAACACTGTCATCATCTACTATTTCCACAATGATTTTTACCATCAATGACGCCTCTTTATTAGGGTGCCCATTATTCAGGGTGAATATCACATGGATCACCAACAAAACCATAACACTCCATACAAAATACGCTAATGCAAAGATTAACCACAAGTTCCCATCCTACCACATGGAAGGAAAGTTTTATGCCAAAAGACCATATCCTTCATATTGGAAAATTAACACTTGGATTCAATATCCATGAACCTTCCATTTAAATATTAAAATAGAGGAGAGGATCCTAATTATGTGTAGATGCTAAAATTTGGAAACTTATCCTTTGGAAATCACAAGTTTGGCGTCGGTCCTATGTTAAGACAAATGCTCACATTCTAAGCCCAATCAATATATCTTCCTCTTACATTCTTGATTTGTGCATCGCTACACACTACTCTATCATTTTATAATTCACCTTCAGGTTCTTTGTCTTCACCTTCAAAGACACTTGAATTTTCCTCTTCATGAGCTTCTATTACATTGACCTTTTCATCATCACTTTCTTCAACAATCTTACACTTGGAATTGGTTGTAGGTGTTCATTCAATTGCTAATCTATATAGAGGAGCTGAAATCTACTTCTTGTTTGGAACAAAGCTTTTTCTCAGCACATCCTTATAGGGAAGTGTTAATTTGTTTGGTTAACATACTCATTTAATACTACCATATCATTTTTCAATTTGTATATAAGAGCTTTCACTAGCATCTTGAATTTTTCTTTTACTGAATATTTTCTTTAATTTCCTTGCCATGATGAGATAAAATTATATTTCAATGCCTTGATTTTGTATAAGGTCTAACTTCACAACTCTAGCTCTCCTCAAGAGGAAACCAACTTGTGGTAGGTGTGCATTGATGAAGAAACACTTTTGATTATTTGTTATAGGTTGAGCTCCTTGAGGAATTTTGTGCAACAAATTAAATTGGTAATGAAGTCTTGCATGGGTTTATATGGTTTTTTTCATTTAGGAAAATTGTGCCAAGAGTGCATGTTCACCCTCTATAGGTTTCAAACTTTCTTAATTTTTTTGTTTCATAGTATCCTCATTATTAATAGTACCCACTCCCAAATAATAGAACCAATCTGTAACACCTTTTTGTAGAGTCTCTACAAACAAACGAACAACAACATATTTGTGTCAAATTCCAATGATTTCACATGTGGTGATAAATGTTTTTATATGATCATCATAAGATGTTTTACCATCATCATTAAATTTTGTGAAATTCATCCGAGATCCTTTAGGAAGATCATTAAGTTCTCCAAGAGTCAATAAAATAATGACAGGTCCCCAAGGTATTAAAACCATCCTAGGAAAGATAATGTATAATGAAAGGACTTTATTAGGGAGAAGAAGGGCTTGAATGGTTGAAACACCTCCATTTGACTTCTTTTTTAGACTTGAAGTGATACTCACTGACTTTATTTAACCTTTCTTCTTTGTAGGAGTAAGTTTGAAATCAAACTTTTGTTGAAGATCGAAGATTGGGTCACTAAACCATTTTTCTTTACCACCTATCATGAATATTTTCTTTACTAGTTTGAAGAACATGATCAATCTCTATTGTTGTCTAGGTTGAGGGGGTTGTGGATCAACACCTCAAATAATTCATACTACAACATGTCCTGGTTTTCTTATGGATACAAGTTTGGTAGTTATTTTTGTAATTTGTGCATGATTGATTTCACTTTTTGTGAACTCCTATTTTATTCCCTTTTAAGATTTAGATGATTTTTTATCAACATACATAAAAATATTGAAATAATGAAACATCAGGATATTATGATTTAATTAACTTCTAAAATTAATTTCCCAAATCAGAATAACACTTTAGAAAGTGACTATTGACCTAACAAGTATCAAAACACAAAGAATATATTGCACTTAGCTAATTTTGTGTGGATCTAGGAGATTCTAAGTGATCCGATTGTAGAAACACGTTGATCTAAGTCTAAAAGTGTTTTGTTGTTGAAACTGGACCCTAAAATTATACTTGGTAAAAATTTCATAACTAATTCGAAACTGTATATACAGTCTTGACCCTTCTATACAGTCTTGGACCTTATTAAATTCAGGCTCTATAATTATCTGTATACCCCCCCCTCTTGGAAATGATTTTTGTTGTTTGTTGGTCTTCTTCACTCTTCTTCAGAATGGCTCTGTAACTTTGCTCAAATCCTCAAACCCTCATAGTGCAAGATGGAGTTACTACAAAAAAAAGTTAGGTGGGTTGTGGGCACCCCTGTGTACCATCGACATTACCACTAGTTCGAAGAGGGATCAAACTACATTTAATTCTCCTAGCATGTGATATGTGTTGTAGTGTAGTCAGAATTTGACAAAACATTATTTGACAATACCTTGCTTGAGTTTCACATTTACTCAAATACTTGGGAAAGGTCACTTTGTTTGCTTTTGGAGATAATGTAGAGACTCGTGTACCTAGTAGTAGGCTTCAAACCTATAGATATTACTACCCTAACGAATGTGCATGAGCTATTTTACATTTTTGGGAGCTTGGAGTGCTTTTTTTGCTTTCTTTTACACGAGGAGCTCTTAAAGTTCCAGGTTCCTAAATGAGGTATGATTCACTTGCATATATAGGATTCTGATGGTTATTATTTCATGAAAGGCCCACTAAGAGGGAATATTATTCTACATAAAGATGATATAATTAAATGTTTTTGTGCACAATTTGTTGGTCCAAAACTGTACACTAGGGTCAACTTGTAGATTTGGACAAATTGACCAAAGCTGACAATTTTGACATGGGAGGGAAAAGTTTAGTTTGAATTTATGGAGCTGTGGATGGATGTTTCTAGGTATATTTTGTGCAATTAAACCTCATAAACTGGTAACAAGGAGTATTAAAAAGATAAACAAGTGATTGTATGGCTATTAGGGTATGATAAGAAAGAGTGGGGAGGGTGTATTTGTGCATGCAAGTGTACACTGTTAAGACCATCAATGTCAAAGGATATATTTTCAAATTTGAATGTCTACATTTCCCCCTTTAAGTATGAAATGAAAATTACATGCTTAAAGGAAAAGATACTTGATTTTGTAGACACCTTTGTTTTTTCTTGTGATAACTTTTTTTGCAGTATCCCATTGTGTTGGTGTTAGCACGCTCCAAAATGAAGTCTGCAACATAGAGTGTAGTCAATTCCTAAGATATGAAATCAAAATTTAACTCAAAAAATGTAATGAAAGTACTATAAACAAATGTGCAACAAGAAATTCCAAAAAGAGATGTAAAACATGAAAGGAATACACATCTTTGTCTTGCAGATGGAATGTGATCTTATTCTTATTATTTGAATTACCTGAACTCTGATGAAGTATTGGTGATGATCAATCCCCAATTTTTTGTCAAGGAGAGTTAAATATGTTAGGTGTACCAACCCAACACATGAATATAAAATAAAAGAACCAAAAAGAGGATCCGAATCAACCCTACCAAGGAGCAAGACTATGTATTAAATACATTCAACAACTCTAATGTCTTTCCCATAATTGCAGAGAGGATAAGAAATCCTACCCACAAATCACTTGGATGTATTGCTACCTTCCATAACCCCATGGGCCATACCACTGAAAATGGATTTAAGCTCATTTTTGTAGCTTCGAAACACATAGTATAAAAGAGAAATAAGTGTCCCCATACTCTTCCCATGTTCTATATAGCTGATTAGAAATTTAATATGACTAATTACATGCGAAGGTATGAGTAAAGAAAGGATATGCATGCCCCCAATGTGTCCAAAACTGGAAGTGAAACTTAGTACCATGGATAAAGAGAGAATGAAATACTACATGCCCCTTGAAACTGTGCCAAACCGATTCAATTTGAATATGAAACCTTACAATAATTTTTTAATAATGATGGTAAATCTAAAAATGCTAACAAATCTAGAGTAATTTCCCCTAGGAAAAACCATAGGATAGGGTTTGTACCGTTTATATGGTCCTAAAAATGTTGTACAGTTTTGACCCTATGTAACTTTTACTGATTTTTTGTATCTGAATTTGATTCTGACACCTTTTTATCCACCACTGCATATGTATTTACCCATACAACTTTTTGGTGTCTTCTAGAAGTGTAGAATAAAACCCCAGATGTTCCCCCCTCTTTTGAGGCATGTGCGATAAAAAATTTGAGCACGTGGATCAAAATAAGAGATGGACACTCATAACTGAGTGTCTGAGAATCTGCATATGATCTCTGAAATGATTGATGTGGTGGGCACCAAGAATAAATTGCACCTACAAAATGGGATTCACATGGTAGAAACCATGACACAAAATAATAGTAACAAGAATAAAAAGCATGATAAAAAGAATAGTGTTAATGAAACAAAATAACAATATCAACAATAGAAGTCAATGTGTTAGTATAAACACAAGTTCATATAATGTAGAAACAAGTGCAAAACATGTGAAGCAATGTTACACAAAAAGCTAAAACTTCCATTAAATGTGGGACATCTATAGTGTCACAAGACAATCAAGGTCCATGGTCTTACAAACAAGATATACATAACCACACACAAGGCATAATGCCACAAATTGTTGGTGTGAGGGATATTATTCACCTATATTTATTTTATTATGTAAATTTCCCTCACACATGGTGAGTCATCTCACTTAGGTGAGATCATAGATCTAGGTGTCATTTGGAGTTATATGATAGATTTTTTCATAGAATTTGTCATATGCATCAGTATGCATCATACAAGAGTTAATTTCCCATTATGGAATGTAAATTCTTTCTCCCTTTTAGAGGTATGATGATTTCATGCATGGAAGTTACACAACACTTGTATGTGTACCCCTTTTTTATCTATGAGAATGTTAGACCTATTTTTGCCTTATGCATGATTTTTCATTGTTGTTTGATTCTTGTTGATTACTTGGAGCTATCACATCACCATTGGACTATAACCTCTTTGATGTGCATGGGGTTCTATATTGATCCTCATAAAATAATCTTACATAGTATCTGATCTTCGTTTTCGGTAACTGTGTACTCACAATCTGATCGTTACTAATTCTCTCGGTTTTGATCTTTATAAATTCTCATGCAAGTTTATTAATCATTTATTACTTGTGTTAATCTGGTTTAACATTTTTCTGTTTTGGAGTTTATGTTTTCTTTGGATTATGTGTTTGTGCAATTTCAGGAATTTTCCAACTAACTTTAGCTAGTTGTAGCTAAATTCGGTGGAAAATGTTGCAAAGGTATTTATGGTGTAGTTTAAAATATTTTTCTTTTAAAAATTTAAATTTTTGTTTGGAAATATCCTTCACTACCCTTGTTCCTCTCCTACTACTCATCTCAAATTTTCCCCCTATTATCTCTCCTCTCTTCCCTCCTAGCTTGCCCGAGCCCCTTGCTAGCTCGACGAGCTCACCTTCTGACTCAACAAGTTGTGTTGTGATTGTTGGCTCATTGAGCCTTCTTAACCAGCTCAGTTCCATTTGTGATCTCTTTTGGTGGGTTGGGTTGTGTGAGTTATTTGAGCCCGTTACCTGCATGTTTGCATTGTCATTTGAATCAAGTTGGTTTTTGGTTCTTTTCATTGTGTTGTGTTGCTCTGCCTAACTTGGTTGGGTTGTCCTTGCATCATGTTGGCCGCTTGATTTTTGCATTACTTTAAGCTCTATTTGTTACATGTGAGTTGGGAGTTCAAGTTGGGTTGCATTGTCGTTGCATTTCTCAGGATTTGATCGAGTCCAAGTTTCACTAATTTTTGCATTTGTTTCTTGGTCTTGCTTTTGTGTCAAGCTCTCTTGCCTCCTACCTACCATGTTGATCTCTTGTTACCTTGGAAAGTCATGTGGTTGAGCCTATGCACTTGTATGCAAGGTGAGTTGGGTTTCTCTATGTGTGAGTTTTTTTACCTCACTTTTTGGCTAGTGTCGAACTAATTTTCTTACTTGTCTTGTAAATCATTTTTTTTGCATTGCTTCATCGAACCATCCTCTAGCTTTTTCACCATGCCCAAGCTCGAGCTAGCCAGTTTTAACACTACGCTCCCTATTTTTCCTTGCACCGTCCCTGGTTGTATCTCTTACGTGTGGTCATCGAATCTGATTGTGCATTAGGATGCTCAACTCTCACGCTATGTGCCCTTACATGCATTTCACCTACCCCCTTGGGACGTTCCAACTCCCGCTTTGGTCCCTATCTCTCTCCTCGAGTCCTGAGCTCTACGTGTGCAAATTGACCCATGTGTTGAGCGCTTTGGCCTGCCACCTTGTTAAGTTTCCCTGACCCTTGAATAATCCCACCGTTTTGTTGACCCATTCCCGCTTACTTGCCTATGCATTCTTTTAAAACTAGCCTAAGTTTATTAATCTTTACTGTGGCATTTATAAAGTAGTGTTTTAAACAAAAAGGCTAAGTTTAATTATAAGTGGTCAGTTTTTAATTAAAGTGGGATATCTTATTAAAGGCTCTTCCCTTTTAACGGGTAAGGTTTAATTTATTTATTTTTTGATGAAATAGTCTATATTACTTAATAAAATATTACAGTCTATCCACAAAAAATATGGGTGGTAAAGGGCACACCCCACGATCAAACTAGCCAACAACTAGGAGACTAATGTATCAAGCCCAATGGGAAACAACACACAAAGCAACAATGCCAGAAAATGAAAGGAAAAACAAATTAGGCCACTGCAACAAACATAGAGGCAGGGGGTGGTGGAGACCCCTTATCCTCTAGGTTACTACCAGGAAGATCATTGCCATCTGGAAGGGGTAGCCAGCTTGAAGTAACTTCCTCGTCTTTGTCATCTTGTTGATTAGGAGAAATGGATAGAGCTAGCCTGGGGACTTTTCTAGAATCCCACCCATCCCACTGCACAGGAGGCGAAGAGTGGTAGTGAGAGCCCTAGCCACTATGCTGCGTGGAACAATGCAAGGACCCCCAACCACCGTGGTTCACAGGGCTCCGCTGATGCTCAGGTTGCCACCTGGGAGAGTGATGACGATGAGCACGGTCCACTGACTAGCCTCGGCCACGACACCCTCTTGAACGAACACTCCTAGAAGGGGAGGTAGGGGGTTCCCATGCCACATTGCAAGGAGCATTGTCCCAATGATCTAGAAGGGTCTGAAGGTGCCACACTTCTAGCTCCACCTTGTGGGCCGAGTCCTGGATCTGTAAGAACACATTCAAGATAAGCATGGCCTTGTCATAATGCGAAATAATGCAAGAAACTATATAATTAGCAAAAACAACAGAATTGCATTCTTTCCATATAAAAAAAGATCTCCACTCTGAAAGTATGCCACACTTGTGTAAAAGCATGGGGAATGGAAATGGAATCCCCCAACAAAGTATGTTGCCAAAGAAATGGAGCTGGTCGAAATGGCCGAAAGAAATCGTGGATCCAAGCCCAAATAGCTTGAGATTTTGGGCAATACCAAAACAGATAGATGAGCGTCTCAATGTGCCCACAAAAAGGGAAAAGTTGAGGAGTAATCCCATAATGAGCTAATTTGTGCCCAAGAGGGAGGCCTTGATAAAGCAAACACTAAGCAAAACAGGTTAGCTTGGGTTGAAAGATGGCTTTCCAAATGGTATGAAATCTAGCTTCCTAGGATGACCATCCAAAATTGATGGACCATCTGGAGTTAAGCAAGGCCACCATTGACAACCTGGGGGTGAGTAGAGCATAACCTTTTCCTGGGGAGTAATTTAAGAAAGGGGTATCTGGAAACCATTTCCAATCCTTCCACCAAGGTCTGAGAGAGACAACACCAACTTTGTGAAGCATCTCGGTAGGAATGGAATCAAGAACTTCCAGATAAGACTCTCTGTTAGCCAAAGTAAGCCGAAACTTGGCTTTAGCTTGAGGCCAAGTGAGAAGTAATTTGGTCTACCTGCAAAAGATGTCTGTAAGAGTGCACAAGCCCTGACGATACAACTTAAGAGTATAAACCTAGGGCATTTGGGCAAGCGACACATCATGAAAATTGATGAGAGGAGACCACCAAATGATGTGGTCATTAATGGATAGCCTATTTCTGAAACCATCCCTTTCTCAGTTTAAAAAGGGTTTAGTAACTCCCAAGATTTCCATATGCTTTTGACAACAAAGGTGCCCAAAACCTTAACCGGGGCTTTGAGAATGAGTAAACTATGAAAATCTGGCTGTTGCCAAGTTTTGTGCCCTTGAGGGGAGCCTTGACAAATACAGTTGCGAATCAACACTTTCCAAGCTTCGTTGTCAGTGCATGCCTGAATGATCCATTTGGCTGCCAACGCAGACCCTTGACGTCCAATGTCTATCAGACTAAGACCTCCATAATCCCTAGGGAGACAACAATACTCCCAAGAAACTCTTTGAAAGCCTTTTCCAAGCTCCGAGCTAGCCCAAAGGAAATCTTTGAGGAGTTTCTCCAATTTCTTGTAAGAGGCTTTAGCTGGCACCCAACACGAAGAATAATAAACATGTGTGGCTGCCAATATCTTAGAGTAAATCTGAAAATTTCCTGCCAGTGAAAGGGGTTTAGTAATCCAGTACTCCAAATTGCAGGAAACCTTGTCAATAACATATTTCTAAAGTTGACTGGGAGAAGCATCAAAAGCAAAGGGAATGCCCAGAAATTTAAAAATTTCTCCATGCTGGATATATTTCTAGTCATAACAATTCAGCCAACTAGGTTTGGAGAGAAAAGATTGCCTGAAGCACTAGGTCTTTCTCCATTGGATACTAGAACTTGAAGCTAAACAATACGTGTCCAAACATTGCATGTCATTATTGATATTTTCTTCTTCCTCCAGGAGCGTGAGGAAGGAGTCATTTGCAAAATGCCCATTGACAAGTTGAAGGGGGGTCGTAGAAGGGAGTTGAATACCCCTCACAAGCCCTTGATCCTAAGCATGGGAAAGGAGGAACCCAAAACCTTTAACGACTAGCACATAAAGAGTAGGTGCTAAAGGACAACCTTTTCTAATAGAGAAAAAAATACCAAACTACTTGGAAGTATGACCATTAATAGATAGAGAGGTTGTGGCATTTGTAAAAAGCATTTTGACAGAGGTAATGAAAACCGAACCAAAGCCAAGCGCTTCAAACATCGCCAAAATGAAATGCCATTCAATCCTGTCATAAGCTTTTTCAAAGTCAATTTTGATAAACATGGCTGGCTATTTAGAGGTTCTCACCCACTCCATACCTTCCCAGACAACCAAAATATTATCCAGAATGTACCTGCTCTATATGAAACCAGTCTACTCAGGACTGATGATAATGAGCAAGATGGGTTGAAGCCGAAGAGCTAAAGCCTTAGCTATGATCATGTATGAAACATTGAGCAAGGTAATTGGTCGCCAATTATAGATGAGATCTGAGTCTCCTACTTTAGGGATGAACTTTATGTGACCTTGGTTAATAAGGGCACCAAGGGACCCTGAGCAGAGAGCCTCGAGGTAGACTTGCAGCAGATCCCGACCAACCATGTCCCAAAGGGCTTTATAAAATTCGCAAGGGAAGCCATCCATTCTAGGAGATTATCATTGGCCATAAGGGAAACAACTTCATATAAGTCCTCTAGAGTAACCAATCTGTCACAGACAGCTCTGTGAGTTGGTGAAAGCTTGTAAGGAACTATCGAGAGGCATTCAGTGAGCGCGGCGTTTCGCTCAGGAGACTCTTCCTGTGCTTTGAAAACCTGAACATAGTGCCTAACAAAGGCTTGGACCATATGAGGAGTGTCTGAAATCCAAACACTAGCATCAAAAATGGTAGAAATTTGCTAGTTCATGTGCTTGGCTTTGAGCCGGTGGTAAAACTCTTTGGTGTTACGGTCTCCAATTTTAAGCCATTGTAACCGAGCTTTAATCTGGGCACCCTGAGTTGTGTAATCATCAGCAATGCAGATTTTATTCCATAATTTAACAACTTGGAGCTGTAGAGCCACATTGAAAGGAGCTTGTTTGAGTGCCACTGTCGAGTGGCTTAGCTTGATGGAGGTGGTGGAATAGGCCCACCGCAAAAATTTAGCGAGCTGAACACCATACATTTGGAGGCATTTAGTGAGTCAAATTATAGCATCCTTCCACCAACTTATCCAACCCACCTTACCAAGAGGGCGAGGTGCAAGGTTCCAAATTTGGCGGATGTGTGCCAAAGTGGGGTCATGATGCAGTAAAGTAGTATTTAAATAAAACTACGTATTTTTAATTTTTTGCAATTGAAAAGTCCATTCAATACGGAACCGAATTGAAATATGGTCGGAAAGAACAACGGCCAGCAACGCTTCCATCGGAAGAGAATAGCAACTGACAAAATTAAAGAAAGGTTGTAAAGAGATCATGGCATGATCAAACCTTTTAAAAACCTGATCTTGGCCATTTCTAATATTAGACCAAGTGTATCATGGTAGCGTGCTGCAGCGACGCAAATAATTAGGGTCATAAAACCCAAATTTATTATGCATGTAAAACCAAGCTTCCCATTTGCCAGCTGGCCACCTCATGGGTAAAAGGCCCATTTTGTCATTGGGATGCTCCACCATATTAATATCCCCATTGATTAACCAATGAGCATTTGGAAGGTCGTCAGCTACCCACTGCTAAAGCGACATCCTTTCTGACGCGTCATTAGGTGCATAAACATTGATAATCCCAACGGAGAGATTTTCAATTTTGAATAGCACCCAGAGAATACGATTGTCAGGGTAGCATCCATGTTTGACGTAATGTGGCCACCACTTCACAGAAATAAATGTGATCGTTCCACCTCTGCTAGCAGCATGGTTGCTAGGGATAGCTAAACTGTCAGGCCAAATAGTCTTGGCGACAGAATCAAGTAAAAAACCTGTAACTTTGATTTCTTGTAAACATAGAATATCCATATCCAGAAAGCTTTTCCTAAAATATCGCACTATGTATTTACGAGTGGAGTCTGTGAGACCTCGAACATTCTATGAGTAGAAATTCATGAGGAAACATTGTCCAAATACATTTATGAGTCTAGCTCACTCAAACCACCAAGGGCCCCAAAACTGTTCTGCAAAAACTGTTGCTGGTTAACTGAAAAAAATCAGACAGTTGAGTAGCCCGCTGGTTGTTAGGGATATACTGCCCTTCCTCACACTGGTGAGGAGGGTTGCGATAACGCCGAACTGCCTACTTTTGTGTAGAAACCAATCTGTTAGAAACGAGTAACAGTTGAAGACCATCCTCATTCTGCAAAAGAGTAGGCTGAGTGTTTGAGGCCAAAGGTGATAATTTTCTTGAAGAACCAACCATACTACCCACCAATACCTTTGTATGAACCAGAGGCAACTTGGTATCCGAAGGTTGCTTTGCAGCCGAGCTGGAAGCATTTGGAAGTACCTTTCCGGGCTTGAATAGCTGAACCATGTTGCAAAGACCCGATAGGAGTGGCTTTGTTCTTGTTGGCTTTTCGGCCACCCACTGTTTGTCAACCATCCTTTTCAAGTTGAGGGCGAGGATCACCCAGAGGCTTTGAAGCGGCTCGGCGAGTGGCCAACAAGGGATAATCACAAATTTTATGCTTAGAAGATTGACATCGAAAGCAACTATTCAGAAGATTGATGTATACCACCGGTTTAATTTATTGCTAGATCTTAGTTTAAAAATTAGGATCTAATAATTTTTGAAAGGTGGTCGTTTAATATAGTTAGGTCTTAAGTTTATTTAGGATCTAATATTTTAAAAGGTGGTTTATTATTGATAGGTGGTTAACTAATTAAAGTGGGTGGTTAATTTAATTAAAGTTAGATCTTAAAAGTAATTTAGGATCTAATAATACCCTTTTAAAAGGTAATTAAATTAGGAGCTTTAATTTAAATTAGGCATCTAATTTTTTAAAAATACACTCATTAATTTTAATTAGTAGTTAATATTATCGTTTAATTAACATTTTTAATTGTCACCTTTTTCCCTTTTATTTTGTAAAATTAAGTTGATTGGGTAAATTTAAAAGTAGATTTTATAGCGTTATTAGACGATTTTTGTTGCTAATATTTTGGAGTGTGTAGGTCTTTTATATCTTCTAGGTCATTTTTCTTGCCTTTTAGAGGCCTTTCAGCTCATTTGAGTCGCTCTTGCATTATAATCAAACTTTTGATCCTTCTACTTGTGGGTTAATGAGCGTGGTTGCCATAACCTTGTGGCAAAGGATTCTATTGTTTCAAAGCAATGTGAGACACTTTTTCTCACTTAGGACCTTAGTTTTGTTCCTTTTCCTGTTTCATCCTTTATTGTGCTTGTTAGAGTTTCACTTTGGGTTGTGTGTGTCAAAGCACTTTGTGGTCTCCATGCTTGCACATTATTACTCTAATTACAAGGTGAGTGACCGAATGTTTCACACCACATGAACACACCTAATTGTAACCTAGGCACTGGTTATAAAGTTTCGTAAATAGGGGGTTAAACTAGTGTTCCTTGGAGGCTTCTCTTGTCATGGACATCAAATTTCATCTCTCAGTGGTCCAACTAGGTCTAGAAAACTACCTGCAATGGAAGAATGGGATACTCAAGCATTGCATTATACATGAATTGTTATCCCATCTTCTTGGGATTGCACCTGAACCCGTTGATTGCATTCAACATAATGATTGGATGAATAAGAATGACATGACGTATGGACTTATTTGTCTTACTATACAGAAGAGCCTTCAATGTTGAGATTTCATTGAGTCTACACACTTAGCTTGGAATTTCATTCAGAACCTATATTGATATTTTGATCCTCCTTCATCTAGTTATGGCTCTTTTGATGATCTTACATCCATGGAGGACAGTGATTTTACCGATAATTTTTCTTATGAAGGGCCACCCACACATATTTCTCTTAATGTTCATTCAAAAATTAGTATTTATCCTATCACAGTTCCCAAAAAATCTCATCCACAGGAATATTTGGTTAACTTCTCACCCACTTCATATGCTGCTTCAGATATTCAATTTCCCCCTTTACAAGCATTTGCGAATTCCTATGATTCTAACTTAGAGATCCTTCCATCACTTGTTGCTTTTATAGACTTCATTATTTCTTCTTCAAAAGGTTTAGACAATCCTCTGTAACATGACATTGATTTATTAGACTTAGACTTGGATGATATGCTATAAGATATCGACATCACTATGCAACATCTTCTTCCTTCACCTGCTGCCACTTCAAAGACCAGAGTTACTACTGCACTCGCTTCCACAAATTCTCTACAGTAGCAGGTTCATCCACCTCTTTAGGATTATCTTCTGTAACATATCAACCCACTTGATGATGTATATGTACTTATATACTACCACCTTATGGAGCTTGACATGATTGTCACTGCCTCGCTTGATATATTATCTTGTTTATATGTTGAGCCATCTTTAGAACAATTCATGTTCCTCATCCCTCCACCACTGATTACAAAATTTCAGGTCCTTCAAATTTCATGGGAGTTCATCGGAAATCATCTTTTGGAGGAGCTAGCTAGTTCTCTTCTCCCCCTCCTCCTCCTCTTCTTCTTATAAAAATATTACAGTTTGTACATGGGTACCTTATCAGGCCTTAGTTTTTTGGAACCATTTAACACATCTTTCTTAGGTTGTTTAGGTGATTTTTTTATCTCTTGTAAGTAGATGTTTTCCCTTGTGGTTTTTCTCCACTACTTGAGATAATTATGTTTGACAATATTTCCCGCTCCTATTTCAAGTTCATGGAAAGGATACAAGAAATCAAGAAACTCAGAAACTATGGGAGGATTTAAGGTTACCTCCTTATGGGGATGATGATGATGATGAAGATACGGGTGCATAATATCCTCTCCACAACAAGCTCAATAACCTTCACAACAAAGATAAGCTAAACAAGAAAATTATTAGTAGATAAGATGGTGGGCTGCCTAAAAAGGTCAGCCCCAGGAAGTGATAACTTGCTAGGGATGGATGTTAACCCAATTTGATAAAATGATCGATAAATGATAATGGACAAATAAGATGTAGATAAAAATATGAAATAGACATCTAAAATATGCTAGAGATATTGAAGTAAAGGTGTGATAATGTAAATTCTGATAAATAAAATCAAACCTTCTTGGGTCGATGGTGATCTGGGGCTGACTAGTACGGTCGATGGTGAATGTTGCAGAGCTGATAAAAAGATAAGCAGAAAATAGATCTGGAACCTTCTCTAAGAGGCTAGATATGTTGTTGGGTGACGACAATAGTGGGATTTATAATGAGTAATGGTGCCCTGAGAAGGGCAAAAAGATGGTCGCGGAGCGGGTTACGATATGTGATGAAAGATGCGCAAGATAGATAGATATGCCAAAAGAATGGAAAAATGAGCTACGAAGGATAAGCCAAGGCATATGTTATGGGTGACGCACAAGCCTAAAGGATAATTTTATGAGGATATTGGTCAAGACAGGATAAAATAAGAAAATTAGGGTTCAGTCAATGAAGACTAAGTGAGTCAACAACGACTTGGCTTGGGTCGACAAAGACTAGGGTGAGGTGATAACGACTGGGGTCGACGTGCCTATATAAGTGATAGAAATGACCGATATGGCTCATTTGAACGATGCAAGTTTAATGATTGAGATCTCTGAGAGAGATAAAAGTGTGAGATTTGAGGGATATGGAAGCCATCAAGGGAGGGAGGAAGTGCCAGAGGACCAGGAGAGTAGTAAGAGTCGAAACCCTAGTTTGGTTTTTAATTTTTAGTTGATTTTTTATTATGTATTTTTTGGGGTTTTGAATCTTCCATATGGGTGCCAAAGGCACAGTTGATGGTGATTGGACATGGTCATCATCAACTTGGGTAGGGTGGTGCCAACTTGTATAAGGTTGATGTCTATCAAGAAAAAAGGGGGTGTCGACCCAGGCTACTTTGGTGTCAACTAAATAGATATGGAAAATAGTTTGATCAGGGTAGATAGAAAATGATGATTGTATACTGATGGGTGCTTGTTTGATTGGTTTTGCAGGCCAAGGATCAGTTATACTTGATAGATAGAGTCCCCCCAACCATGTTTGAGTGAATTAAGGGGGATGTCGTGGATGAAGAGTGGGATCATTTAGAGGTAGTGGGATTGGGTGGCTTCTGCCACTACTAGAGAGTGCCTAGAGATACAAGGCTTATGATAAATTTGATTGATAGATATGATCTAAGGATGAGTACTTTCTAGTTTTAAACTTGAGAGATGATGGTCACATTGGAGGACGTATATTGCATCCCAATGTTATTGATTCAGGGAAACCAATAGTGCCGATTATAGTAGAAGGGAGGATGGGTGCATTGACGTGACTATTTGGAGTAGAGGCCCCACATATTACTTTTATTTTAGGGGATTTTCACATCGAGGCACGATATCATCTAGTAACGCCTAGGATCCGGTTCATATGTTTGATTATGATGGCAATTTTTTGTTATGCTTTTCTATATTTAGGTGGGTCCAAGTTTCCATGGTCACTAGCAGGGGTGTTGGTATATATTGTTGAGCATAGGATGGTGTTCTCATTCGGGACAACTCTGCTAGCTTAGGTATATCATGAGCTATGGATGTATGTCACAAAGAGGAGATCGGGATTAGACGTAGAATTTCTCGTGCATTGCTAGGCCTATAAGCATATAGTTGTGGTGAGGCCACCAAGGCTTCCATGGGTGACAGGTGGTCACATAGAGTTGGTTGTGGGATTTCTGTGGTGGAGATCCTATGAGACTCACAGAGATAGAGAGGATTGAGCAGAGGATTTGTATAGGGAGAGGCTGGGGAGGTTAGATGTGGAGGAGGTTATATAAAGGCCATAGAGGGGGTTCCCTACATGTCCTAGCATGGATATACATGTAGTAGGTATGCCGAGGGTGAGATGGATGCAGGGGTGGAGGTTAGAGATGGTGGAGGCAATGCAGTTTACATGGGTGATGCGATAGTTTAGGATGGTTTAGATGGCGCCTAGAGAAATAATTATATATCGATGAGAGGAGATTGAGAGGGACATGCCCAATCATATGATGGTAGACCCATTGGTGGAGGAGGTGGAGACATAGGATACTAATGATGATGATGTGGGAGTTGGAGAGGGATTTGTAGAGTGGATGATGCAGGCATGACATACCAGACAACTGAAGAGATGGCGTAGGAAGGAGGATATGCAATGGTGCCAGTAGAAGGAGAGGTGACATCTCCTAGATGAGGAGAGGGTGGAGATGAGGTAGTAGCTGCTAAGATATCCTAATTTTAGGTAGAGTTGGATGTGACTCGCCAGGAGTTAGATAGGATGCGGCAGGAGAGGGACCTGGCTATACAACAATGGGATAGGTACCACAGGAAGAGAGAGGTCCTATGGGCCAAATATGGAGATCTAGGTAGTGTGTTTGAGGTGAAGGGGGGAAAGGCTCAGGGAGCCTTATAGGGATATGGACAAATGGCTCCACCCAATACAGTGTCATTAGATCAGTACCAGGCACTAGGTAAGGAGGCATACTATTATGAGCACATAATTACTGCGAGAGTGCCAAATGTACCACGCTATGCAACATATGTGGTTGGGAGGAGATTGGCTCAATAGGCGGCATTGAGGAGCACAAAAAGCATAACACAATTGAGGCACGATGGAGGAGTAGATAATGGGAAGATGCCCATGCCAGGAGGACTTAGGATTTCTTATTTAGTGTTCATCGATTAGTGGGTGAATATCATATGTAGATTTTGATGTATATATTTTGAGATAGAGCCCAGTAGAGGCCTATCACGGATGTATAAAACACTTTGATGATATATATATATATATATATATATATGATTTTGATGTGATTTTGATGTGTATTTTGATGAGAATATTAGATAGATGTTGTGGTTTATGATGATATTTGAAGAGATGTTGATGTTTGATGAAATCATGGATATGAAATGATGTTTAATTATATTTTCATTAAGATGATGTGGATGAAATAGTCTATGAAGCGATAAATGTGACAAATATGATATAATATGATGTATATTTAGATTAGATGCGATGAATTGAGATGATAGATATGGACGTGATGGAATATGATGGATATGATGAATTGTATGTATATGTTAGACATGATTAAATATTGATGATGATAATGGATTTAGATTAGGAATGATAATGTGATTTAGATTGGATGTGATGTGATAGAATAGGTGGTAGAGATAATTAGACATAAATGATAAGATAATGGAAATGGGAGGATATTATTGGATTGGATTAGATGAGATAGATAAAACGTGACGTGAAGTGGGCGACCTTGAATATATGAAGTAAATTAAACAGTAGTAAAGAGTGCACATAGAAGGGATGCTCTTGGACTGGATTGAAGGTAAAACATGAAAGGAAACATGAACAAGGTAATGCACTTACGACCAATGATAGGTGTTAACACATAACTAACGATAGTTAGTCACACTTAAGATCATAGGGGAAATATGGAAGGTGTGCTTATAAACCTACTGTCGACATGAAAAAGGTTTTAGATGTAGCTCGTATGGGGGGAGTAGATTCTCCTTAGGCAGTTGTCCTAGATCTATGCCCCAACTTTGAGTAATATGGTGCAAACTAATCAATGCGGGAAGTTTTCTTTTGATGGAAAGTTGATCAATGTGGGAAGCTTTCTTAGGATGTTTGATTTTTAGATTTTGATTTTTTTTTTTAATTTAGAAGGATGATTAATGAAGGAATCCTTTTACTTTTATGATATAATACAATAGCCATCCTTTGAGGGAGTGGTCTACAATTTTGAACATTTTCTTTGGATTTTTTACTTTAAATGGTAGGATATATGATACCTGTCCTTAGAGGGATCAATCTATTCTTTTGATACCATTCTTCGAAGGAACAATTTGTATTTTTGATAAGATAATTGTTGATGTGATTATCTATGATTTTTGACTTTAGGATAGAGCTAGGGATAACTATTGTTGCAGGCTCACAGCACCCCTGGATGCAGATTAGACTTCTAGATTGATCACTCAGAATCCAGTGTGATTGCACAACATGGAAACCTCTCTTCAAGTGTGGGGACTTGTGAAACTAAGAGAGGGATCTCCAGATTAGAGGCTGGTTCCTCAAACTCCTTTGATTTAGATCTATATTTTTGCAAAACTACAGAGGTTTAGATCCTAATCCTACTCTAAACTGCAAGGAGACAGAGATAGAAAGTGCAAAAATAAAACTAAACTAACAGGTGATACACCAAAGGAGGAGTGGTGAAACATTTCTGTTAAGCAAATAGACACAGACCAAAGTTTACAACATAAAACATACACAGATTGATAAGATATAATTCAAGATTTGAAATGAAGCAAATAATACAAACAGAGGACTGAAACCCATTCACAGAGCTTGCATTATCTTTCAGTGTCAAAAAACACTCATTACACCCTCAGAGAGGTAAAAGAAAACTATTACAATCTTTGGAGAGGTCTGATCCTTGCTTCCTTCACTTGCTGGAGCTGAAAGAAGAAGTTGCTATGTCAAAAAGTTCCCCCCCTTAAAAATGAGCCAAAACTAGCTTTTACAGTGCAAGGGTCGAGCCTAGGGGACAGAAAATGTACAAAACATGGGAGCTCATCCCTCCTTGACTGTAGGTGCATTAAAATGGCATGGGGGGACCTTACAAGCCCACACCCTGTCATTTTGATCTGTTTACAAGAGAATGCGACCCATTCTGCATTAAATTTGGT
This sequence comes from Taxus chinensis, assembly GCA_019776745.2. Taxonomy (NCBI): domain Eukaryota; kingdom Viridiplantae; phylum Streptophyta; class Pinopsida; order Cupressales; family Taxaceae; genus Taxus; species Taxus chinensis. Next base: position 34,517,945 of record CM034150.1, read on the forward strand.
CGCTGAAAAGTCACTTCTGGCCATGAACATGTGTCAGAGCTGTTTCTCTATTTTCTCCCTCCAGAATGCACCAAAACTCAAGATTAACCCTAGAATCATGTAGAGAATTTCACAAGCTTTCCGTTGATATAAAGAACGTGCCAATCCGAGCTTTGGATCGAAAGATATGGAGATATGAAGATCTAGGGCACAAAGCAGGCGAAAACGGATTTTTAAATTTCTTCCCGCGCTCTGTCACCTGGATGACACATGGCACGTGCTGATTGGATATATTATTCTCTCATCTGACCTATCCCATGGGTTTTCCTTGAAAACTTTTACTTTTTGATGATTCGGAACATTTTTACTTTTCCTCCGCGCCCCCGCCACTTGGGACACGTGGTATGCATTGATTGGTCGACACGGGGCGCGGAGTAGACTTTCACTTTTAGCTCTTTGGCTGAACTTGGCCAAAATTCCCAAATATTTCCCTAGCTCCGCACTTCTGTACCTCCATTGGACACGTGTCCGGTACTGAATTGGATTGGGCCAGTGCTTCAAACCTTGCCCCTTTGACTTTTTGGACCTTTCCCTTATGACACGTGTCACCTCCTGGTTGGTCCTGCGGGTCTGCCGGCTCTTCTGCGTCACATTGCATCCTTCTTGTCCCAGCATCTTCCCACTTTTCCTTGTGCCAAAGTTTATTGTTTCAGCCTGAACCGGTCGGTTCACGTCCGTTTGTCCCAAATGTCCCAGTGCTTCGCAGGACAAATTCTTCCGGTTCGCCCGATCCGGCCTTTTCCCGTCTTTACGACCCAAATATCCTGAAAGTTTGGTGCAAAATTTTTCCTTTTCAGTCGATCCTGGGTGGTTCACGAAATCACGGCCCGAACTGTATCCCAAACTGTTAGTCAATTTTCTTATATTTCAGCCGAACCGGCTTTCTGCGCCCCACGCGTCCTTCTGGTCCGAATGTCCCAGTGCTTCGATTCCCCGTTCCAGCTGAACCGAGCCGGTTCGCGTCCTTCGCGTATCTTCGTCCCAAATGTCCCTTTGCTGTTTGGGTCTGCCTGTAGGCTTTTTGGCTAATCTGCGCCTTGGCGTCCCAAATGTCCCACTTGTCCTAAGATAAGGACTTAGTCGATTTTCACAATTTTTTCTGGCCCAATCTTGTTTTTTTGCAACTTTTTCGCATTTTCTCAGAGCTTTCTCTTTTCAACCTGGAATAGGAGAGTTAGAAAATTTTCTGAAGGGACCCTAGAAACATGATTTTTTCTCGGGATTAATCAATTTACCTGGGACTTGAGAATTCTGATGTATGTTACCAATTCAACCCTGGGGGGTGAAATTGAATAACAATAACCAAGTTGACCACTTGGGGAGGGGAAGATAAAATGTAAAAGTGAAACCTATGGACCCTTAACACGGTTCTAGTAGGTGGATGAGAAGGTGGTGGATGTAATGATTACAAGGTTCCTGCCTAGAAGAAGGAACTTGTCCATGATTCCAATATGATATGAGAAGATTCATGGTGCCCATATTCAAGGTCATAGATAGGAAAGTGACGATAGACCACATAATTCTGAATTATTATGATGAGAGATGGAAAGGCTAGTGATGAAAATGAGATCCTAGAATGTGACTAAGATCACACTTGTATATCTATTAACAATATAAAGGTCAGGAAATGTAAGTCATTGAGAGGTTCCATTTCTATTTTACCATCAAGGGAAGCTAAATGATAGGATTCAGACCCATACTTATGCATGATAAAATACAGTTTGATCCAGTTGGGAGAAAACTTTCCATATTGGATCCTTTCTAGAGTAGCAATGTTCTAATTTTATTTCAAGACAAGGTCACTGATTTTAAAGTTACGTTATTTTAGATGCTTATTGTTGGAACATTTCATTTGAGCTTGATAGATTTTATGATGTTTAAGGGCAATTAAGCAATGTTTGTCTAATATTTCAAGCTGTGTTAGATGCTCTTGGTGATAGTCCTCATTAGAGATGAATTCGTGAAGGGAAATGTGTAAAGATGAGGTTTAAAATTCTAGAGGAAGGATGAATTTAGAGCCATAAACAAGAAATAAGGGAGTATTGCTTGTAGAGGTGCATATGTTAGTCTGATAAGCCCAAAGAGTGAAGGGGATATGAAGATGCCAATTATGACCTGTCTTATCGATAGTTTTGGAAATAATGTTGTGGAGAGTATTGTTAGTGGATTTGGATTGGCCATTAGCTTGAGGATAATAAGGAGAAGAGAAGCTAAGATTGATATTGAAATATTCATAAAGCTTCTTAAAATATTTATTTTTGAAGGATTTTCTGTTGTCCGTGACAATTTTATGAGGATCGCCAAAGTAACAAATGATGTGCTGATAAAAAAAATTGACGATTTAGTTAGCTTTTTTGGATGTGAGTGAAATAACTTCCACCCATTTAGTGAAGTATTTTGTAGTGGTGATGATGGAATGATGATGCTGAGAGGAGTGTGGATTGATGACACCAATAAGGTCAAGGCCCCATTGTGAGAAAGGCCACAGATCTTGATCCAGATGCAAGGCCTAGTTAGGGATGCAGATGAGATTGGAATGCTTCTGACACTTGACACACTTTTTGACATATTCATAGTAGTCTTGGTTGAGGGTGGGCCAATCTTATCCCATCTGAATAATGTGCTTGGAAACAACCAAAACAATAAAGTGTCCACCATAGATGTCACCGTGGACTTCTTGGATAACACAAATAGATTCATGGGACTTAAGGCATCGTAGGAGAATACCGTCAAATCCATGTTTGTAGAGGATGCCGCTAAGGGTAAAATAGAGGTTAACATGTTGAAGAAAATATCTCCTATCATTTTTGGATATGTCGGAGGGGATTTTGAATTGAGAAAGATAGTCTAAGATCTTGGTGTACTAGAGATCAGATTGATTGACATCGATGAGAATGACACGAGGGAGCTCGTTGGTATGAGATGGTTGGTTGATACACTAGATAACAACAAAGAGTTTAGATTCTTCTGTTGTCCAAGGTATGAGAGATGTGAGGGATTCCATAGCATATGTGAAACTATTGGATGAACGAGGGATACATGAGATGGTATATTAATCAAAGGATTCAAGAAGAAAGCTAATGATGTCCTTGTATTTTTGAAGGACTTCATTTTTGCATTGATAAGATCCCTTAATTTGATTAATGATAAGCTGAGAATCACCATAGATATCAATAATTTTAATGCCGAGCATGATAGCATTATGAAGACCCAAGATGAGGGCTTCATACTCATCCATATTATTAGTACACTCAAATTTAATCTTGTAAGTAATGGGAATAGGAGTTTCCCAACAAGGAATGATGATGATTCCAACACCTCCCCTTGCCAACACTTATATCCATTAAATAAAAGTTTCATATTGAGGGGAGAATACTCATGATTGATGGCGAGGATAGATTCATCGAGGAATTTATCATGAGGAAGTTGATTATCAGGGAGAGGGGCTTCAACGAGTTGATCAACGATAGCTTGGCCCTTGATTATTTTTTGAGAGATGAAATCTAGGTCAAATTTGGCCATGATCATGAGCCATCGAGTGATGCAATCATTTTGATAAGGTTTGGAATGCATGTTTTTGAGAAGGTTTAAGTTAGTGATGATGTAGGTTTTGTGATTGAGAAGGTTGAGACAAAGTTTGGAAGTGGAAAAGAAATAACACAACACAAATTTTCAACATCAGTGTAGTGTGTTTCATAATTGTGAAGGGTGCAGATAATATAATAGATGGCTTACTCCCTACCTTACTCATCACAGTGTGTATGTAACCTATGAAAATTCATAGTAATGAAAGACAAACAAATAATTTGCAAACCTTCTAGTAACCTTCCAATGCAAACCTCAATAAGGGTCTCTTGTGAAACCTTGCAAATGAATGTCAGAAATGATTGTGGATGCTCTTGAGTACTCTCCAAACTTTGAATGCAAATGCTACCAACACAGTGAATTTAACAGAGTTTTTGTACTTCAGATTCAAGAGGATTTGTAAGGAAGGTAAGCCTGCAATTTATAGAGGCAAAAGTAGTTAAAGTTGGTTATACACGAATGAATGAATATGCTAAAAATAACATTGTGGGAAGTTGCAATAGTGTCGGGGGTAGTAAATGAATTAATTACAAAAAGATGCATCCAGAAAGGTGGTTGTACATGTAATTTAATTGCCCCCACCTTTCTAGGATTCTAGAAGTGCAGTTAACTAGGATAAGGATAGGGAGTCCAAGTGGAGTCTAAGTGGAGTCTAGGTGGAGTTTGATCAAGTGGCAGATGACTAGGATGTGCACACACTTAATTAATTAATTATTTAATTAATAAATAATAATTAATTTAGCTAAAGGGGTACTAAGGATACATGGGATTAATTTAATTAATCCAAAGGGGTACAATGTGTATTAATTAATTAATTTAATCAATTAATCACAAATGGGTGAATAACAGGGTGTACTAGGATAACACTGGGAACAAGTGGAAACAAAAGTGTAATTTTGGGGTGTCTACATTTTACCCCTCTTTAAAGTGCTATTGCAAAGTAATAGTGCTTTAAAGATAGTAGACGCATGCAGATTGGCGAGTGGAAAAGTGTGAAGCATTGGGATGCCCCAGCAAGAAGAATGGTAGAGGAATTCCCCCTCAAGTGGGTGGATGACACAACAAGGTGGCAGACAACCACTTGATAGGAAGGAAAGTAAGGGATTAGAACAAGGATGGGAAAGGACTATGTTTGTAGCATGAGCATTATTTGGAGAGTAATTTTTTAGAGCAACCTGATTTTTGTTGTTGCACAATAGAGTTGTCACCATGATTATGAAAGAATCAAGATGGTTAACCCAGATGTGTGTAAACAAACACACACAACAAAGAAAAGATAAAAAGGAAAACAAACCCAATATACAAAGTAGGTGTGACACCAGGGTTATAAAGGAACCAAGATGTAATCACACTACTTCTAAGTGGTCCAAAAAGAGTAAACATCAACAATGCAACAAAAAGTTGAAAAAGAAGACAATCAACTATGCCCCTAATGCGTGCCACAATGATGATTAAGTAGATACAAATGCTCCCAAGTGGGAATAGGATCAGACTGGAAGAGTGGAGTTAAAGTGACTCCTTATGACACTCTTGTTGAATCCGTTGTGCAAATGATCAAAGTTGAAATTGCCCCAGGTGAAGTTATATCATGAAGGAAAAATAATTTTGTGACTTGCCCCAAGCAGAGTTAGCATATCATGCAAAGGGAAGAAAGTGATAGTTGTAAGATTGACACGAGCACTAGGGTAATAGATAAAAGTATGACGTTTATCAAGATTGTATTGAGATGTTGAATGATTCACTTTAAGTGTTTTCCAATTGTAGGATTCTTGTGATAAGTGAATGTTTGTTCAAAAATTTTGTGATTTTTTTTTTTTTTGGATTTTTGAAATGATTTTTTTGGATTTTGAAATATTTGATTTTTTATAGATTTTTTGAATTTTGAAAAGTTTGAAATATAAATACAAACAAAAATGAAAATAATCCATGTCTTAAATAAACCAGGAGGAAAAAACACAACACGTGCAAATGACAAAAAGATATAAAAGAAGCAAATAGAAAGAAACCCAATATGAACAGGAAGGAACCACACCAAAGTTATATGTGAACTAGGATGTGAATAAATTTCCTACAATTGGTCCATGAGTGCATTCTAGATACACAGAGTACTAGTTATTCAAACTATCAAACATAAGAAACTAAGCTAAGAATATACAATACAAAATTCCATATGTACAAATGTTAAACAAGCAAACAAGCTAGTGAACAAAAACAAACTAATGTAAAAATTCTAATAAAGAAGTGAATATATACATATGTCAAGTTTCCCCCAAGAGAAAGCCAAAGCCAAGTGATGTCCCTAAACAAAGTTACATTGCAAAGAGTGGCTTGATTGATTGGAAAAGATGATTGGGAACAATCAGATGAAGAAAATGGTGAACAAAATTACATAGTCACGAGATTTTTTTTTTTGGAAAGCGTTTTCGAAACATTTTGTATGTTTTTTTTTTTTGTATTTTTTGAACAATTTTATATTGTTTTTGAAGTTTTGTGAAACGTTTTTTGAATGTTTTTTTGGTCCTTTTTTGGAATTTTGAACCACACGCCAAAGAAGAGGGAAAGGAAATTCCCAAGTCAAAACCAACATACTACTTATGAAGGAAGTGAACAAAAGCATAATGGAAGGTGAACAATAGTGGTAGACAATGGGCATGACAACCTAACAAGGAAAACATGCGACACACGATGAGGTGAAAAGTTACAAGTGGGAAACAAAGTGAAATGATGAAACAGGTGGATGCACTGATATGCCCCCAGTACAAGGGTTACTCTTCGGAGACTTAGGAGTAGAACTTCTTCAGATGAATGGCATTCATAGGCTCCTTCAACTCTTTTCCATCCTTGGTAGACAATTTGTATGCACCAGATCCAAATTTAGCAGTTATAACATAAGGACCCAACCAATTAGGCTCAAATTTGCCCTATTTTTCTCGTGGTTTAGTTGTGTTCTTCTGATTTTCCTTTAGGACCAAATCACCAATTTCAAACTGTCAAGGTTTGATCTTGTGATTATAATTATGGTGCAGTCTATTTTGATATACCTACATATGGTCTAAGGCATGAAGCCATCTCTCATCCAGTAATTCTAGCTCTGCAAGGCATGCAACATGGTAATCCTCTTCATGAATGAGATGTTGGAGGGAGACACGAAGTGAAGGCAGTTCAACTTCAATAGGTAATATGGCTTCAGAGCCATATACTAGGGAAAAAGGAGTAGCTCCTGTAGGTGTATGGAAGGAAGTGTGGTAGGCCTAGAGGGTAGGATATAACTGTGTATGCTAATTACGTCCATGTTTATTGACTGTCTTTTCTAGAATGGACTTGATAGTCTTGTTTGATGCTTCAGATTGGCCATTGCATTGTGGATAATAGGGTGTGGCTCATTTTAAGCGGATATTATATTTCTTAGCTAGGGCCTTGAGATCCTTATTTTTGAAAGAACCACCATTGTCAGTGACAATAGCAGTGGGGATGCCAAAATGACAGATAATATGGTTGAAGATGAATTTAGAAATATTGCACCCAGTAACGTTAGTAAGAGGCATAGCCTCAACCCACTTGGTGAAATACTCAGTGGCAGTTATAATAAATGTGTGGCCATCAAAAGATGTGGGCTTTATTTTTCCAATTAAATCGAGTCCCCATTTTGAGAAAGGCCAAGGTGAAGTAATAGGCTATAAGGCTTGGGATGGTGCATGAATGAGATTACCGTGTTTTTGGCAAGCCTAACATTTCTTCACAAAGTTGCATGCATCTTCCTCCATTGTGGGCCAGTAGTATCCAATGCATAAAATCTTCTTTGCAAGGACTATTCCACTGGTATGGGCACTGCAAATACCCAAATGTACTTCTGCTAGCATCTGATTAGCTTCATCCTGATTGAGAAATCTTAAGAGAGTCCCATCATAGCCTCTTTGATACAAGGTGTCAGCAAGAAGGGTGTAACACGAAGCACATTGTGCTAAGGCTCTTTTATTAGCTGAATTAAAATTAGGAGGATAGGCTTTAGTTTGAATGAAGGTATATATATCATGGTACCAGGGATGATCAGGACCAACAATCTCACAAACCATGGTGGACTCTGATAATTCATATGCGGGCACCAAAAGATGTTCAACAAGGAACTCGTTGTGAGTTTGATTAGTGTCGAACGAAAGAAGGGAGGTGATAGTTGCCATGGCATCCACTGCTTTGTTTTGTATGTGAGGAACTTGTTCAAAATTGATAATCTAGAAATACCCTCTAAGGCTATCAACCATTCTTTTATAAGGTAAGAGATTTTCATCTTTTACCTGATATTCTCCATTAACTTGATTAATGACTAGAAGAGAATCACCAAGAACTGTCAATTCTTGCAGGTGCCATGAGATAGCAAACCCTAAGCCTGCTATCAGTGCTTCATACTCTGTTATGTTATTTGTGCAAGGGAAGTTGATACGATAAGATTTAGGTATGAGGTCTCCATCTGGTGTACATAAGATAATTCCTGCTCCAAAACCATGGATGTTGCAAGACCCATCAAAGAATAATGTCCATAAGGGTGTTGCTTCTATGTACAACAAGTATCTTCATCTGAGAATTAAATATTTAATGGATGTGATCCTGACAGTGGTGTTGTGGCCAATTGGTCTGCCAGTGCTTGACCTTTGATAGCCTTTTGATTGACAATTTCAATGTCAAATTCACTGAGTAGTGCAATCCAGCTAGACATTCGTCCTGTTATGACTGGTCTCGAAAGTAGGTACTTAAGAGGATCAACCCATGAAATTATCTTGGTGGTATGATTTAGGAGATAGTGTTGTAGCTTGCCAAAAGTATAAGCAACTGCTAAACAAGCCTTTTCAACCTGTGAATACTTGGTCTCATGTTCAAGAAGAGTTCTTCTCAAGTAATACACAGCTTGTTCCTGACCCTTATCATTGTGTTGCGCCAATAATGCCCCAATGGCATGTTATGTTGTAGATGTATACAACAACATAGGCTTATCCTGTATAGGTGACATGAGTACCGGTGGAGATGTCAGGTATTCTTTCAATTTTGCAAAGGCATCTTGACAGTCTTGTGTCCATTTGAACTGGACATCCTTTTTAAGCAGTTGGTTGAAATGATGGCACTTATCTACCAATTGAGAGATGAAGCGACAAATAGACTGTATTTTTCCTTATAGGCCCCTTAGTTGTTGAAGGTTCTGAGGAGGTGGCATATCTATTATAGCTTTGACCTTGGTAGGGTCCACTTCAATTCCTCTTCGTGAGACAATGAATCCCAGAAGTTTTCTTGAAGTGATACCAAAGACACATTTTTTTGGATTAAGGCGAACCTTGTACTCCCTTAACCACTCAAATATACACCTAAGAACTATTGGATGATCCACCCTAGTCTTTGATTTAGCAAGAATATCATCAACATAATACTCCATTATGTTTTGAAGAAGGTTGTGGAAAATAATAGTCATGACACGTTGATAAGTTGCACCAACGTTTTTAAGGCCAAAAGGCATGACCTTGTAACAAAATGTCCCCCATGGGGTTGTAAAAGCTATTTTATGCTAGTCTTCTTCAGCAATTTGAATTTGGTTATACCCAGAAAATCCATCCATAAGGGATAACATCTCATGGCCCACAGTAGAATCGACAATCATGTCAATATTAGGCAAAGGGAAATCATCCTTAGGACGTGCCTTGTTAATGTCACAGAAATCTATAAAAAATACGGATTCTGGGGGTCTTCTTCACAACTGGTACCATATTAGATATCCACTCTGAGTAGTCAATGCACCGTATGAAGCCTGCATCCAATAATTTTTGTAGTTCGGCCTTAACAAGCAATGTGACCTTGGGATGCATTTTACGTAGTTTTTGCTTGACAGGTTTAGCATCTGGGTGCACCACAAGGTGATGAACCACAAGAGAAGGATCAAGCCTGGGCATATATTTGTAAGACCAAGTGAATACATCCTGAAACTCAGTTAGAAGTGTTGTGAAGGCTTTGATTTTGGTTTCTGATAAACTGGCACCTAGTTGTAACAATTTTGGTTGGTCTTCAGTTCCAATGTTAATGGTTGTCGTCTCTTCTACCAAAAACTTAGAAGTGTCATTATCTTGAAATGATGTTGGAGGCTTGTGTAGATTGTTAGATATTTTTGGATCCAAATCTCCTCTCTCTAGTGCCTCTGAAAGGTTTTTGATAGGAGATGCATCCTTTTCTTTCTTTTTCTTTTTCATTTTTTTCTTCTCGTATAATGCCTCAGAAAGGTTTTCACTATGCGAGATATAATTTGTCTTTTTTCTGTGTTTAATTTATTTTTATTTAGGACTGGAGATTGTAAGTTCTTCACCAAAGTAGGTGGTAGCATCAAGGTTTATATCGAAACCCTTCTTGTGATCCGATAAGGGAAAAGGGTCTCGAGCCTCAAGGAACTCCTGGATGGCCTCATTGTTTTGAAAGAGATCCATGGAAATATGACATTGTTGGTCCTGATCAATGAGGGAAGGATAAAAAACACCAAGGGTTCAAATGGATAAGTATTTGAGGAAAAGTGTAGTCTCAGCTAGGTCTTCGAAGAGGCTATGTGTGGAACTGGTCTCAATTTCAGAATCTGAGTCCTCATCGCTAGGTAACACATCAAAGACTATAGGCCTCTTCTCATATGTCTCATATCCTAGACCATATGTGTAAAGATTAGACTTGATATTCATAGGTTCAAGAACACCATGCCCTTGTGGGCCAAGGCCTCTTCCTTTCCAGTTCATGTTTTTCATCATTTTATGGCCCTTGGTGTAATCAGTGGATTCATAGCATTCTGCCATCCTGTCATCGTATAGCCAAGAGTCATCAGAGATTGGAATATGTTCATCTTCTAGATATCCATATCATCTCCAAAGAGTGTTTCTGAGATAGTAAGCTGGAGGTTCTTGTAAATGAGGAGTGTTAGGACGCCCATAATTGTGAGGTGATAATGGGAGTTTGCCAACAAGAAATGTATTGTCAAGTGTGTACTCGCCTAAGCCTTTATGAGAGAATGTAACTTCAGGTAACACCTTAGATGTAGATGCTTCAGAGGAAGATGATTCTTCACAAAGGCATGAGGAATATCCTCAGTGATGTTTTAGGTAGATTCTTCAGAAGAAGATTAAAAGCATGAGGGCACAATATTACATTAGGATCAATATGGTTGGTAACAATAGGAGTTGCGCTAGATCCAGTTGTGCTATCAGTAGATGGACAATAATTTTCCTTTTTGTACCTTGCTTCGAAAAACTTACAGTATTCAAAGGGGTCAGTATCACCATGCAAGGTGAACTCTCTACCATTATGTGGAAACTTTATGCATTGATGGAAGGTGGAAGGTACTACGTGCATCACATGTATCCAAGGTCTACCCAAAAGAAGGTTATATGACGTGTCTACGTCAACTACATGACACATAGTGTCAAGGAGTTGCGGGCCTACTTGTATGGGAAGAGTGATGGTACCACATGACTGGCGCTCAGTATTATCATAACCATGAATGGTAATGATATTAGCATCTAAGTCATCTATTGTATGACCAAGGCAGTGGAGCATTTTTATAGAACAGATGTTAAGAGCCACTCCATTGTCGATAAGAACTCTCTTGACTTTATGATCAATAACATAGGCTTCGATGTACAAGGAGTTATTGTTAATCAGATTTGGGTTCAACATATCTTGAGGGAAAAAAGATAGGATAGGAGTTTTAGGTGTAAGGTTTGTGATCATAGCCTGAAACTGTTGAACATTGAGAGTATGAGGAACACACAATTCGTTTAGAGCATAAGTGAGAATATCGTAAAAGCTAGGTGAATCTTTTAATAGTTCCATTAGAGAAATATGTGCTGGCGTGGTTGCTAATTGTTTGATGAAGTCATACTGACCTGGAGTGGAAGATTTGGCATTAGAATTTGACTTTTGATTTGAAGGAGTTGTTGGTTTGGACGTTTGAGGTTCTGCAGAAGACGTAGAAGGTTGGTTTTCCATGGGAACCCATATCTTCCTTTGGCATGTGGTCACAACATTACTCGAAGGTTTGAATTTAATGGTCACCATTGTAGATGGTACTTCCTCAATAAATGAGATAATTGAACTAAAATCAGTGTTATTGGCAGAGGGACCTTTGTCAACATTTTTATTGTCACCGCCATGTTTGGGAAATGGGTTTGAGAACACCTTAAGATTGTCGTTGGGTGTTTTATTTGGTGATGGTTCTTCAACAGTGATATCTCCACTATCAATGAGGTCTTGGACAAAGTGACGTAAGTGAAAGCATCGATCAGTTGGGTGACTGTCAATGTGATGAAAATCACAATAAGTATCAACTTTATACCAAGTAGGCTTGGGTTCTCCCTCAACCCAAGGTCTGGTGATGGGATAAGTAACCATGTTTGCATTAACGAGTTGTTGAAGGACACTTGATAGAGGTTCTCCCAAAGGAGTGAAATGACATCGTTTAGAATCAAGAGAGGAGGAAACCTCTTTGCTAGAAACAACAAGAGGTTGTTTACCTTTGTTTGGTCTAGTCTGAGTGTTTTGGATGTTGTGGACATTGCGATTGTCTGTAATACCATCATTGACCATATTACGATTGCGGTTAACATGTTTAGATTTGTCTTGGTGAGAGCTATTAGGATGGTTACTATGTTGCCCATTGTCTTTTGAATGAGGTTTAATCAAACCTTTTGCGACAAGGGATTTTTCAATCTGCGATCCTTTCTCAATAACTTCTTCAAAAGTATTAAGGCAATGCATTTGCATGTGAAAGGATAGCTCACTATTGAGATTAGGTACAAATATGCTCACAAGTTGCTTCTCAGGCATGGAGCATGGGAAACGACTAACAATCCCACGCCATCTTTGTAGGAATTGTGTGAAGGTTTCATTTGTTCGTTGTTTGGCATTACACAAGTCCATCATTGTAATTTCAGAGTCTAGGTTGAATGAGAAATGTTTGACGAACTTCTCTGAGAGGTCCACGAAAGTTTGTATAGAGCCCTTGGGGAGGTGTAGGAACCAGTCCAAGGCTTGTCCTCCTAGACTTCATGGAAAGAGACACATTAAGAAGACATCACTATAGGCCACCTCTTGGCAAGCCATATAAAACTCCTTGATATGCTCTCTAGGATCATTCTTGCCCTTGTATTTGTCAAATTTGGGTGTCTCAAAAGATTTTGGAAAAGGAACACGTAAAATGTCCTTATCGAAGGGGTAAGGACACAATTCTTCAAAGTTGAGCTGTTTGCGTTGATGTTGCATACCAAAGATGGTGTCCTTCATCATTTTCCATTCTTGGGAAAATGGTGAGTTGTTCTGTAAGAAAGATAAGGAACCATCACTCGTAGAGTTGTTGTTATCTTTGGTGTGCGTGGTATGACTCTTAAATGAAGCATCACTAGATTTCTTTGGTGCCTCATTGTCATGGGATTCATTGGTGACTTTGGAATTTAAGATAGAAAGTTGTTTAGCCATGTCATTAATTTGATTCATGAGGGCTTGAGTAGGATCGGTGGCCAAATCAGTTGATTTTCCTTTGTTCCTTTCATCAGATTTTTCTTTGTTTGATTCATTTCCTTTGGTGTTGTTTGAGGTGGACTTGTTTTGATCATCATTATTTGTGTGACTAGGGCCTGCCTCATCGTCATTATTTGTCGAAATGAAAGGTTCACCCTTGTTAGGTGGTGGTTTTCCAAGTAATGTTTGTAGGCTATTTTAGTCGAAATCAGAGGGTAATTTTTCTCCCATCTCAAGGAGATGAAGAAAAAATTGGTCTTTATTCATACGTAAAATATTTTCAATGCGGGATTGTTCTTTGAGTGAGATGTCATTCTGATCATCCTCAGAGTTTTGGTCATTATCACTATCAAAATTTCCAAAAGGATTTAGATGTCATTCACCCCTTCCAAAAGGACTATAATCTCTGTGTCGTGTTCCCACCATTTTTAAAAGAGGGGGGAGCAAAAGAGAGATGCGAAAGATAACTCAACCCGTAGCAAAGTGAATGTGACAATGGAAGAGAGGTGTGTGATTAAGTTTGATAATAACTTGTCCCTTAACAAAGTGAATGCTAAGATGGGCAAGAGGTTTGGAAGATATGAGTGATGCAACCCTTAAAAATGTGAATGCCAAGATGGAAGTGTGTGAAAGTGTTTGATAAACTTGACCCTTGACAAAGTGAATGCCAAGATGGAAGAGTGGTGTGATGTGATGAAGGTTCTCATCCTCTAACAAAGTGAATGCTAGAATGGAGGAGGGTTATAGTGACAAAAGTCTGAATGTGTTCAACCTCTAACAATGTGAATGCTAGAGTGAAGAAGTGAGGATAGATTGATTGCAAATGCACTCTACCACTTAGCAAAAGTGAATGCTAAATGGGAAGAGGGTATGAAAAAGGATTCAAATCGTATGCGATGTGCTCAACCCTTAACAAGAATTAGTTAAGAAGGAAGAGGCTAATGAAGGGATAAGACTCAAATATTGATAGTGTAAATGTTGGAAAGAAGATATGATGAAGTGTCTAGAATGCAACAAATATGCTGTCAAGTTAGAGACGTGAAGAAAACAAATGTATACAGTTTAACAATGATGTTGTCAAACTAAAGGATGCAAGAGGGGAATGAAGAGAAAATGTGATGAAATTGAGTTGTGACAAAGTGGAACACAACACCGTTAAGATGTGAAATGTAAGATGAAAGTGCTTAAGTGAGGACGTGGATATCCACAACTCAAGACTTGATGTCAAAAAGAAGATGAAAACTTAAACTTTGGGAAATGTAATCCAAATGTTTAAGTGTTGAATGAAATGGGAGATGAACTCAAAAGGAGGTGAATATGAAAGATAGAAGAATTTGATAATCGTGAAAGGGGAAGAATCAAATAAGTGAATAAAAAATCCAAATGAATGAAAGAAGATCAAATGGAGAAGGCAATAAGGACGAAAAATATTGAAATAATTAAAAAGAGATGAAAGTTCCAAAAAGGGGAAATTTGAGAGTAAAATGAAGGTTAGTGAATGATCTATGAAGAGAAGAAAAGAAGACGAGAATAGATGAAATGAGGATGAAAGCAAAATCCAAACAAGGATTGTTTGGAAAATGACAAAAAAGATAAGAAAAGTGAAAGATGGATCCCAAACAAGGAATAGTTGGGAAAATGAGTACGGAACACTACTACAAAAAGAAAGAAAAACAAAAGAAGAAAATTGAAAAAGAAGTTTTTGTTTGAATGTTTGTTTGTGGCCTCTACCTTAGATTGGCTTGGAAAATGTTTGGCTTCCTGGGTGGCTCTCTCAACTAGGTGTCAGCAAAATATACAAGTAAGTGTGACGGTGTTGCTAGTTGACAACTTTACTTTACCCCCTTTGAAACCCTGAGCAAAGATCTTTCTCAGAATGAATCGCACTGGGGTCGCCACTAAGGATATCCGTGACTCTAACTCACAAGGCTTTACTAGTCAGGTAGGATAAAAAGGTTCCTGTTTCATCCACCAGTTCCCTCAAGGTGTGGACTACTTTGGGGTTCCTAGAACCACCCCCCTTTGTTGTAGCTTAAGGCTTATGCCAAGGGGGTTATGTTCTAGTTAAGCGGTCGAGCCGTAGCTCTTAACCGAACCTGCAAATCAAGTGTTTTGAATGTGGTGTTTTTTTAATCTTTTGATTTAAATGTGGTTTGATTGAACTCCTTTGGCAACCTGCAGTTAGTAGTTTTGGAATGTTTTATCCACCTTGTGTGAGAGCGGGTCCTACAAACAATGATTAGAAATTTTTCCAGAATGAGGTAAAAATTAAAAAAAAATAAACAAGACGACAAAAGCGAACCCACATTTCTGATTTCCAAGATCACTTAAAAAGCGCAAGGAAAGAGCATACGTGTGGGTTGGCTTTGGTTAAGTGAAATGTTAATTCCCCAAAAAAAAAAAAAGAAATGACACATGTTTTTGATTCCCAAGATTGCTTTAAAAAGTGCGAGGGAAGAGCATACATGTGAGTGATTCGTGTTAGTTACAGAAACACAAAAGAAAACGAAAAATGAGAAAGACGCAAAACATGTTAGAAAAAATTAGTCTAGTTTGCAAAAATGACTAAACATGTACAAGAAAGGCAGAAAAGTAAGAAAAATGGGACCGAAACATCCAATAACACTAAGTTTACAATTTTCATAGTTAGTCCGATAAGAATAAATAAAGAAACTAATATAGTGGTAACTTAAACTACAAATAAGAAATTATAAATAAAATAAAATAAAATAAATAAAAGAACAACCTAACCCTAAAACTAAAACTATAAACATAAAAGAAATGGAAAAATCCTAATTGATTATATGTTTGTGTGTGTGTGCATATGGAAAAAGTGGAGGAGCTCATTGTGTGGGAGGGTGAGCTAGGGATGGCTCGGTTAGGGTTGAAAGGGCTCGGTCTGAGCTGAGGGCAAGGTGGGAGTAGAGGGGTCAGTTTGAAGGGATTGTAGCTAGGGTTGGGGGTAGGGCTCACCAAGGAGAGAGGGATCAAAGTGGAGTGAGGTTGGGATGGCTTAAGGAAAGTGGGAGATGGGGTGGAGTGAGGAGGAGAGGAATCGGGGTTGGGGAAGTGTGGGAAGACGTGGAGTTGGGTTATGGGTAAGGTCGGTGGGGTTCGAAAGCTAATAGGGAGAGGATGGGTTCTGGGGTGAGGTCTTGAGATGGGGTGGTTAGGGTTTGGGGAGTGGGGTTAGGGAGCCAAGTCAGGGCTAGGTGGGAGAATGGGAAGGGAGTCGGGGCTCGGGGTCTTGCGTAGGAAGTGATCAGTAGAATGGGATAGGGAGTGTGAGCGGGGCAGGTGGGTAGGTAGATCAAGCTCGGTTGGGGTGGTTTGTAGGGCTTGACCAAGGTGGGTTAGGTGGGTGGGTAGGGTTATGGGATGTGAGGTGGGGTTGTGGGTTGTGAGGTGGTTCGACCGAGCTGGCCGAACCGGGTAGGGAGGGGGAGATGGGATATGTCTAGGTTAGGGTTTTTAAAAAGTTTATTATTTTGTTTTTTTTTTTTCTTTTGTTTATTTTTAAACTTTATTTTTTTTGAATTTTTAAACAATTTATACAGAAAAAAGCATACCTATATAGATATATTCAAAAAATTTAATGAACATCTAATCTAAGCTTTGTTTTTTTTTGTGCAAGTGTATTACAACTGTAAAGAATCAAATCAATTTTGTTGTTATGCACTTTGACAAATTTCTACATACCAAATAGAATTTTGCACTCACAATAAATCAACAGAAACTGAGAAATACAACAAACATGTTATTATTATTATTATTTTTGTTTTGGGTGATATGGGAAACTTGGTGCTTGCTTCTAAACTTGCACAATTGCTTGCTTCCAAACCTGCACAACAACACAAAAATCAATAGGAAAACTACAAAAACAAAATGAGACAAACAAAATGAAACAAAAATGAAAGAGGAGGGGTGCGAGTCCCACCGGCGTGCCAAAATGTAAGCTATGAAAAATCACAGTAATGAAAGACAAACAAATAATTTGCAAACCTTCCAGTAACCTTCCAATGTAAACCTCAATAAGGGTCTCCTGTGAAACCTTGCAAATGAATGTTAGAAATGATTGTGGATGCTCTTGAGTACTCTCCAAACTTTGAATGCAAATGCTACCAACACAGTGAATTCAACAGAGTTTTTGTACTTTAGATTCAAGAGGATTTGTAAGGAAGGTAAGCCTGTAATTTATAGAGGCAAAAGTAGTTAAAGTTGGTTATACATGGATGAATGAATATGCTAAAAATAGCATTGTGGGAAGTTGTAATAGTGTTGGGGGCAGTAAATGAATTAATTGCAAAAATCTGCATCTGGAAAGGTGGTTGTACGTGCAATTTAATTGCCCCCACCTTTCTAGGATTCTAGAAGTGCAGTTAACTAGGATAAGGATAGGGAGTCCAAGTGGAGTCTAAGTGGAGTCTAGGTGGAGTTTGATCAAGTGGCAGATGACTAGGATGTGCACACACTTAATTAATTAATTATTTAATTAATAAATAATAATTAATTTAGCTAAAGGGGTACAAAGGATACATGGGATTAATTTAATTAATCCAAAGGGGTACAATGTGTATTAATTAATTAATTTAATCAATTAATCGCAAATGGGTGAATAACAAGGTGTACTAGGATAACACTGGGAACAAGTGGAAACACAAGTGTAATTTTGGGGTGTGTGAGTACATGTGGAGATAAAAGATACTTCTTGAGATCATTGAAGGCCTTTTGGAAATTGTCATCCCACTTAAAATGGGTGTCTTTATGGAGGAGATGATGAAAAGTTTGGAAATGATCAGAAAGGTCTGAGATGAAGTGGTGAAATGATTGAATTCATCCTTAGAGATTATGAAGTTGCTTTAGATTATAAGGGGAGGAATCTCGAGGATGGATTTGATTTTGGTGGGGTCAACTTCAATATCCCTAATAGAAATGATGAAGTCAAGGAGTTTTCCAGTGAGAAATCCAAACACATAAGATGAAAGAAGAAATGGATAAGATGCATGAAGAGGATTTCAAGGATGGTAAGATTGTCTTGTTGATGCTTAGATTTACCCAAGAGGTCATCAAAATAATCCTCTATAGTTTTATGGATAAGATCGTGGAAGGTGTAGGCCATAGTACACTGATAAGTGGCCCCTGTAATTTTCAAACCGAAGGACGTGAAGTGATAACAAAAGGTTCCCTAAGGGGTGATGAAGGATGTCTTAATTATGTTGGTCTTCTGGTGCGATGAGAATCTGATTGTAACTAGAGAAACCATCCATAAGAGAGAATCTCATGGCCGGTTGTTAAGTTGACTAAATGATCAATGTTAGGAAGTGAAAGTCATCCCTAGGAAAAGCAAAATTTAAATCTCAAAAGTCTGTATAGATGTGGAGCTTTCCAGAGGCTTTGGAGATAGGTACGATGTTGGAAACCCATTGTGGATAGTTGATATGTTGGATGAAGCTGGCGGAAAGGATATGTTACAACTCTTCTTTGACAAGAAGGGAAAATGGGGATGCATGCAACGTAGTGTTTTCTTAATTGGTTTGGCATCAGGGATGGTGATGATGTTGGGATCGAGGCCTTACATGTCAACATATGACCATGCGAAGGCCTAAATATTCTTGGATAAGAAAGAGGTGAAATTTTTGAGCTCTTTGAGATCAAGAGATTGGCCAAATTTTATGATGTGGGGCTCTTAAGAAGTCCCTATATTGATGTCAATTGTGGATTTATTGAGAAGGGTGGGTGTGTTAGGAGGTAAGGACTTACAAAGATGAAAATATTTTTCCTACATGTAGGAAAGAACGGAGTCATCATTGTTGCATTGAAGGAAATAAATGGTAGGGGAATATTCCTCTATCATCTTAGGGTACTTAAGAGGAATGGACTGAGTTCCACCTTCATCCTGATAGGTGACCAATCTGAGGGAAATGGTGGAGATTAAGAAAAAATTAGGGGGGAGAGACACAGTTTCATCCACTTCCATGGGGTGGTTAGATGTAGAAGGGGATGAGGGCTCGATGTTAACAAGGGATGTGGAAGAAGCATGCATGGGAGAGTTGGTGGGATGTTATTTGAATCCCAAGCCAAAATTCTTATGGGGTTTGCAGCATTGGTCAAAGATAAGATCATGTATTCCTTTCTCATAATGTCCAAGACCAAATCCCTTCCACACACAGTAGTGTAGCTAGGCATATGCGAAGGATTTGTTGTAGAGGAAGTCAAATCCATTGGTGTATGGTTTGGTATGATGTTGATATCAGTGTGAGAATATGGATAATGGATTCCACCATAGACAATATTGATGTTTAGATGAGGCAGGCCAAAGAAAATGATATCCCCGAAATTAGATTGATATATATGATATTTATGAGGTCTACCAAGTCGATTGAATGTGGGAAGAGAATTGAGAGTGAGGAGTTGATACTCCCCTATTGAGAGATGTTGCATCACATTATCGAGAGACTCATCATGAGTTAACTTGGATGCAGGTACAAAAGAACTAGTGGATGCTTCAAAGGATGGGTATTGCTTAGGGATGAGCATGTCATTTGGCCAATAGGTCATGTGGCATGATTTTAATAGAGGAAGGTTGCAGGGAGAGTATGGATCTTCCCCTCATGTTCATACTTAATATAATGATGAAGATTAGATGAGATGTAATGCATGACATGAATCCATGGGCATCCAAGAAAGATGTTATATTGAAACTCCCCTTCTACAATGTAGAAGACTTCATGGAGGAGTTTTTCACTGATGCGAATGGGGAGGATAACTGTTCCCAAGGTAGGGGAAACAACATCATTGAAGGTTTGAAGGACCACAAGTGATTGGGAAAAAATGGTGCTGGGAAGCTTATGTTGGTTGAAAGTATGAGATGAGATGATATTGATACTAACACCATTTTCAATCATAGATCAATGAATGAAGGTGTCATTGATGCAGACTGTGATCAAGAGGGGAAGATCATAGTCTTCAAGTAGGATGTCAGGGATTTTTGAATCATTAAAGGAAATGGTAGTAGAAGCTGCAAAAGATCTAAAAAGGGCCACATGAGGTTGAGACTCATTAGATGAGACTGGGAGATGCTGTAAGGCTTCAATGAGATCATGTCAATGATTGGGAGAGATTTGGATAAGCTCATAGAGGGACATCTTAATAGGAGCCTGATGTAGTTGTTTTACAATTCTTTGTTCAAGGGTGACGTGGTTTTGAGTTTGTGGGGTGGCTAGGATGGATACCTTATCCTTGGATGAGGAAGCGGATGAAGTATGATCATTGGGTGGAACAACGATGATGATTTTTTTTGGACTGGGTAGATGGTTGAGACTCGTGAGGGAAAGAGAGAGTGGTAATACAAACAATGTCTATATAGAGAGGGGGGCCATCCTTAGAAGAGCTAGAAGTCAAAGGTGGGATGGCAGTGAAAGATGAAGATGAGGAACTAGATTTATAGGTTTTAGAAGTTATATATTTGATTGGAGGATTAGGATTGGATGTGGATGGGATGGTGGATGGAAGAGGGTGGCCCCCTTCGATGAGAAGGTCATATTATTCTATAATATTTCTTATGAGGGTTCAGAGGGCCCTACAATGCTCTGTGTCATATCAGGGACATGATGGGCATGGGGTGTTCATTAGCTAGGAAATATCCTAACAAGTTGATTCATATTGAGGTAATTAAAATTGATAAAATCAAAGTCAATATACCGGTAGACATTAGGGGTGAAAGGGTTTAATTTACTAATATTTTGAATTAGGCATTATTGGTTGGTTAGAGAGGTGGGCCAAAGGAGGGGTGGGGTTAATTTTAACATTAAACCAAAACATTTGATCCCTAGTTTTTAAAACTAAAAACCTTAAAAGTGTAAAAGGAGTGTCATGATGAAGTTAAATTATAATCTCTTTTTGAATAAGGAAATCTCAATTAGGATATTCTTAACTAAGAAATAATAATATTGTAGAAAAGTAGGATTGAGTGTACTTGTAGACACCTGTAGTTTGATCAATAGACTATTATTTCTAATGGTGCACTAATGCTTCTTCCTTTTGAAAATTGACGACACACTTCCAATTAAGCCTATCTAACTCCCTTCCTACGACCCCCTTTTTGTTGTTTTTCCTCTTATAAACCATTTAAACAGGTAGTTAAAGCCTCGTTCTAACTATATTAGCTTCTTATTCTCTTCTAGCCTACTTCTATTAGCTCCTCAGAAGATCAATCCACTTCGTTGGATTGATTAAGCCCTTCAGAACCCTTCTAGAACCCTAATTACTCTCTAAGAGAGATTAATTAGTCTAACCTAGGTTAATTTCCCTAAACATAGTCAAATCACACTTTGACTTGCTAAAAGTGCTTTTTGTAGTTTAGCCTTTGTCCCACATGCACCCAAATCTCCCTTTTCTTCCAAACCAAAAACTATAAATAGGGCTATACCCCCTACCTCATTTCCTAAGAATTATCTCTTCTTCTTAGCACAAAATATAGCAATTTGCTTGGGCTTTAGTTTGTATTTCATCTTCTTTCATTTGAGCTAAAAGCATTTAATCTTGTATTTCATAGCATTAACATAGAGTAAAAGGGAAGATCCATTGGCCTTGAAGCCATTAATGGGGAGATATCTTTCTCTTAACACATAAACTAAATGCTTAGATCCTCTTAGGTTCATTATTTCAAGCTTTCAAATAATAGAGATTAACTTCATTTGCTTAGTTTGCATGTTTATTTCAAATTAATGTATATAAAGAAGATAACCTTGCTCATTTCTTATCACATGGTCCATCGATCGGATTGTCAAAAGCCTTTGGGGTTTATTTAGAGATTCTTACCCCAAATCCATGACCTTTACAACTTTTCATTGAACACATTTGGCATGCCCGGTGGGACGCTTATGTCCACCCTCCATTAATGGAGGTCTTTTAGGTTTTTCAAAGCTCATTTTTAAGTTTTTTGCTCAAATCACTTGTTATTTCCTCATTTTTATTTCTAACCCTAGATAAATGACCTTCATTTGTATACATTTTATGGGTTTGATATAGAAATAGGACACTTTGACTAACAACTAACCTATTTTCTCTTAAAAATTTGAAAATCCATGTTTTTTACAGGTTTTTCATAGGGTGCACGTAGGTGTCCAACTAGGGGCGCGTACACGTTGAAACCCCAATGTACCCATCATATTAGGTGCATACCTGTTAGAAGGTCCTCATAATTTGCAAATTTTACCTTTACAAGGATGTGCACGTGTCTCCGTCATCTGGGGCGCATACCCGTCTCTTTGGCCGCGCAAGTGTAAAAGGCTAGACTGTGTAAAAAAACTAAAAAATATGAAAACCTTTTACATGGATGCACACGCGTCTCCGTCATCTGGGGCGTGTATCCACCTCTCTAGTTGCGTAGGTGTAAAAGGACTAACTGTGTAAGAAATTTTACAGTTATCTATTTTAGGCTCAAGCGCGTACATGTCGTAACCTGAGCATCCATGTCAATATAGGCGCTGTGTGCAAGTGGTTTTTTGATTTTTAGTTAAGTTAGATATATGAGAACTAACACCTAAATAGTTCTATAACAAAGCTAATGACAAAATCTAAACACCATCAAAGATGAGAGCTAAACAAGATTAATACCTAGCATAATGCATTAACTTTGAATTAACAATGCTAATGCATTTAAACCTCTACTTCTCTAGATTACCAACAAACAAGTAAATGGACCTAAATAAGCTCCATGGCAATCAATATTTGGTTGTCCTTGATATCTCCAAGAACCTATGAATGGGGGCTTATCAAAGTTGGGCTACAAGACCCTTTTGATACCTCCCATATGACCAAAGCACTTTAGGCTAGAATAGGATGAGGCTTAACTCTTCAAGATGATGAACTCTCAAGAGGACAAGGTGCAAGTTCTTAGTCTCTTTGCTATATGATTTGCATTTGCTCTCTTAAGGAGTTTAGGTGTAAGTAAAAAGGTATGTGGGGGGTCCTTTATATAGCCCAAAGAATAAAGGATTCAACACATCCTCATGAATGTGGGATAAAGGAGATGTGGAGTTAGTTATGGATAAGGGGGGTTTAGATGAGGTTGGGTTAGCTTAGGAGGGTTTAGTTTGTCCTCAAGTGGCTCATGTGGATAAAGGGGGTGTATTAATTAATCAAGGTGATTAATTAAATACATGTGCAAGCTTTTATAAGATTTTAGATGGGAATTAGTGTGATTTAGGCCATTAGGAAGGGTTTAAACCAATTAAATAGGGATTATTTGATTTAATGAGAAGAGAGGCTAATTAATTAATAATAATTAATTAGACTAGATAGAAGGTGTCAATTAACGAAAGGTCGTTAATTAGGGTATGTGTTGGATAAGCAACTTAATTAATTAGCTTAATGTAATCAATTAATGACAATGGAAGAGAAGATGAGCGCTATTGACATTGTGTCGTCAATTTGCGGGAAAGGAGATAATTAGCGCAATTTAAATATTTAAATTCCTTAGGCATAATTATATGTGTCTACATTTGCCCCTCTTTGGGGTGGCATAAGTAACGTCACTTCAAATATAGTAGATGGAAGAAATTTTTTGAAGGGATAGAAGAAAAATTAGTAGGAGGGAGAGATGCCCCCTTGAGTGTTGATGGGGTGATGAAAGAAGCTGATCGATGATAGAAAAAGGTGAGAGATAGGTAGAAGAATGGGGATGAGGCAGGATGCCCCAATGAGAGGGAGAATTAGGGGTGAAAGGGAAGTGGTGCAGAAGAAATATGGATGAGGGGAGAGAAGAGCTTAGCCTCTAGCCACTCATTTGTTTGGAACAAATTTGATGTCATCATATTTCCATAGGAACTACATCATCGTCCCTTATTAAAAATATAAGCATACGACAAAGGTAGAATGACATGAAAAGCCATACTACGAACAATTGTCCATTGCTAAAAACACCAACTCCACGCAACATAATAAAATGCAATGTAATATGAGAAGGAAACAAGCTCATGTAACAGGGAAAACAAGTACGAACGTACATATCCAACCCAAAAATAGTCAAAACAGTTGTACAAATGTTTTGTTATCAGTGCTAAAGAGATCCACAAGTTCGTGATCGATGACCAAGGGTTAAAAATGATGCCCCGAGCAAGGATACATGCAAGGGGAAATGACAATGGACACGGGGTCCATGAAAAGTATTTGTGTGCAATGAAACAACACCAGGCAACCAAAAGATCCCCAGAGTACAAACGAAGCAAACAACTAGCTTTGTGAATGGTTGTGAGTCTGGTGATCCGCAAGTCGTATTAATTGGGGAAGATGTGAGACAAACCAACAAGATATGGAGAGAATACCATGTGCAAAACACAAATTTCAATCATAATAAGCAAGTTACCATTTTGTAGGGTTTTTTATTTTGTAGGAATTTTTATTTTTATTTTATTTTTTATTATTTTATTTTTTTGAAACATTTTGCCCTATTTTTGGATTTTTTTGATATATATACTGTTTTTATTATTTTTGCTTTCCAAACCGTGGTGAATAGTAGAAGAAAGTAGAAGAAGAAAACGAAGGCCTAGGGGTGACAGAAAGTGCCCTAGGTGGAAGAAAGGAGAAACAAAGGACAAATAATGACTTTGTTAAGTTGAAAAATTAAAAAAATGATTATTTGAAAAATAATTATTTACGAGAGTGTAAAGAAGAATAAAAATTGCCAGGGAGCAATAAAATTGTCTGAGGGAGAAGAAAGGGGTATCAGACAGCAAAAAATGCCCCAATACGGTGAAAAATAAGAGAAAAATAATTATTTAATAAAAATAATTATTCCACAACAAATAGAGGAGAAAACGACAATCGAAACGGGCCTCCTGGCCCTTCGGACGGTGAAAAACAGGTTAATATACCCCCCAAGGGGGGGTAAAAATATCGTAATCAGTTCATTTTAACCACTCAGTTTAGAAAAATTACTGTGAGCCTCTGACACGCAGGAGAACCATGGTGATCACACGAGACCATTTGAGTTGTGCGGATGTAGTTTGGGGGTACCAGTGGCATGCGAACGACGGTCCGTTTGTGAGTATCGTAACCTTGCTTTTAATATTTTGCCATTAATGTATTAATTAGGTCGTTTATGCGTGAAAACGTGTAGGCACGCTTGCGCATAGGCGCAGGCATGAGATGGGGCGCACAAGCACTAGTTTGGGGGTGCAGGTGTCCTTTTGAGGGCGCATGTGCCAGGTTTATGCACACACACACGCGATCAAAATCGCACACACATACACGCACATGCGCACACATGAGCACATGTGCACGCACGCGCATATGCTAGGAATGGGGCACACACACCAAAAGAGTGGCACAGGCATGGAGAGGCAAATACACATACACAGAAGTGCACATGTCCACGCGCAAGCACCAGATTGGTGGCGCGCATGCCAAAAAGAGTGCACAAGCACCCAAAAGAGGGTGTATGCATCAAAAAACACACGCGCGTAGGTGCATTTGCTGAGAACGTGGTGAAAATGCCCAAAAGGGCATGCAGGCACCCTAGACAGGTAGAAAAAGATAGGAAAGTGTCCCAAAACGTGACACTTAGAAGAATTTTTTTAGGATTTTTGGGTTAACCCTAAAAAATGAGATAGATTTTTAGAGGAAATGCTAGAAACTAACATGTGGCATGTTATTTTGCAGAGACAACTACCAGTATTATAGACGCGGGAGCGTCACTCCCGGATTGCCGAGTTAGAGGGCAGTATGCACCGGCGTAACTACCGAGTGATGGCGATACTACTGGAGGCAATGGGACTGGGCCCATGGCTCGGATGCCATCGATTGTATTAGATCACGACCTCTTGATTGTGCTAGCTGAGCGGTGGCATAGCGAGAGCTAGTGCTTTAGGTTTCCCACATGTGAGATGATAGTGACTATAGAGGATGTGTGGCAGATTCTACGCATGCCCATGATGGGTACACTGATTGAGTATAGTTCGGATGCAAGGGCGATCAGAGCAGCATGCAGTGTGTTATTTGAAGTTGATGACATCCCACATGATGGGATGACTGTAGCTTTACACGAGTGCATCTCCGACCCGACATTACATCGGGGACCACTCTATATCATGTCACTTATCAGTGGGTTCCTACTCACTAATAAGATAGGGACTTCATTCCCGAGAGGATTGCTGCCACTAGTTCACGACATTTATAGTGGTGAGAGATACTGCCAGGGGTAGTGTATACTGGCCCACTTATACTGGGATCTGCATCTTATTACATACCACGGTTAGAAGACCGTAGGGCCTGCATCATTACTATAGATATGGTCATGGGATCACATAGCTATTAGACGCCATGTTGGCCCTTTCCGAGTTAGAGACCCCGAGGAGCCATCATATATGGCTTGGATAGCAATTAGCGGAGATGTCTGTGGTCATCTTAGTAGCCTATTCAGATATAAGCGGGAGTTTTATGAGTTACCAGTGATAGATGTCATTTGGCATCCATACAGGAACTTCTAGTGGGTAGAGGATGCCACAGAGCTCAGCGTGTGCTTGGTGGAGCACTTCTTGATTGGTAGCCACAGCTACATCATGGAGTTGTATTGTGTTGACAGGTGCCAGCGGCAGCTTGGCCGAGTACAGGGTGTCCCTCAGCTAGATATTTGGCATTCTCATAGGGACTCTGAGAGGAAAACTATGGGGCCTCACATACCAGTGGCCCGAGCTAGGGAAAGTTTCTTATAAGTGGTCCCCAAGCATGGGATCCATTACGGCAGGTGAGAGACCCGGGGACTACAGCTAATTATGTAGCTTGGTATGCTACAGTATTACCCTGGCGTCTCACTATTCCAGAGATAGCTTGGTCAATAGGTATTCATCCACCTGTAGAGGTATGGCATGGATTAGAGTGTAGGGCTAGGGCAATGGCACCGGGGCCAGACCTAGAGGATCCTTTTGATGGGATCCCACATGATGGACAGGGTGCCCCATAGGCACAGGGACCGAGGCCGTAGGGCCTAGTACAGGTAGTCATGCCACCACCCAGAGCAGGGTTTTTAAGCAGGGGCAGTCTTCCAGAGTGGCCCAGGGACCAGTCCCTGAGGCACACTTAGCCTCACATCCAGTGGTGCAGATAACCACAACACAGGTACAGGTGCAACATCTCATAGCCAAGAGAGATGTGGCTAGAGCGGAGAGAGACAAGGCACGAGGTTGGTGTGTGATAGCCATAGTAGAGTGAGATGAGGTCCGAGCCCACATTGTCACATTATTATCAGGGTGGGAGTTAGCTTGGGCTTAGGCTAGCCCAGGAGATGAGAGAGGTGTATGGCAAAGCCAGGCCAAAGAGATAGCAGCACAGGGGGCTTAGCTATTAAGCCTCCTACATCAGTCCCAGTCCCAGGTGCGCATGGTTGTGGCACAGAGAGATCACGTACATTCCTGTTATTAGGTAGTATTAACACAGAGGGACCAGGCTCACATCGAGCTATAGGTGATGACCATAGAGAAGGATTGAGAGGTTGCTGCTGCGAGACAGGCTGAGGCAGACCTGGGCTGAGTGACAGGTGAGAGAGATATTTCCCTTCAGGCAGTGCTCACCTTAGGTGATGCAGATCTGATTCGTGATGCCACCAGGCTTGGTGGGGAGGCCCTTTTCTATAGGATTGCATACTTCAAAGTGGTGCCACCAAAGCAGAGAGTGGCATTGCCACAGTTATCAAGATCGAGTGCATCATGCTGTTGATCACGGAGGTCCAAGCATTCCACCAGATCCGTGAGACAGCCTCTTCCAGAGTAGCCAGCGAGACCAGGGCCATCCCAGCCTCCAGAGTTTTAGCATCTAGAGGACAAACCTGGGATCCCCGGCGAGAGTTGTGGTTGATAGCCACCTTTGTATTATACAGATTCTTTTGTATGTATACCTCTTATGAAGGCTGACTTCTGATGTAGAGTGATTATAGACATGTATTTTTGATGATGCCTCATGATGAAGGCTTGATTCTTTCAGATACATGCCCCCTTTTTGATGGCGTCGTGTATCGACGATGTATTTTTATTTGAGTACTGATCAGGACATTGTATGTATGTATACATAAATTTTGGATATATCCTTGTTGTACGCCTCAGCTGAAGGCATTTTTGATATAGAGCACAGATTTTTATGTATCTATTTTTGATACAGATGTATATTTGACACACATGTATGTATGTATATATATATATATATATATATATATATATATATATATGAGGATTCATTGTTTTGGCTCAGATACACATGGTTATGAGATGATGTATATCTTTGTTTTGTTGATACATGTATATAGATGGTTTTTGCATTGTCTTTAAATTCATGGGGAGCCAATTGATGACGGGATATGAATCTTGTATAGTATCTTGAGTGGGCCTGTTGCCTACATTGGATTCGATCCATATTATTTTCTTGATCCAACACTTACAGATGTTGTTACGATGTTATCATATTATGAGATGATGTATTGTATTGTTGTTGTACTTTGATGCATGTAACATGAGTGGGCATAATTCTATGATGTGAAATACCCCTTTTCAGAAATTACTATATGGATTCTCATTGCATGTTGTGTTTGTTTAATTCAACACTTATGGAGGTGTTGTGACACGCATGGGCATACATTGATTCACATTGCATGCTGCATGTTTTGATTTAGCACTTATGTATGTGTTATGATGTTATCTAATTTTGTACTGTGTATGTGTCTGATTTTGATGTTTGATGTATACATGTGCTGTGGATGCTTAGATGATAGATCCATAGATGATATCAAATGTACTTCTCATGTGTTATTTTGATGTATATGGACGGGATGATATGATGATATTGGTGCGGGGGGATAGATTTTTTATTATGTGCAACCCCTCTTGCCCCCATTGATGATACAATATGTGGTGATTAGCTTAGCATACATGCATGATGTATAGATGATGTGATGATAGTGATGGTAATGATAACAAAATAAGGCACATGCAAGAAACACAACCAAATAATAAAAAAGAACACCAGGAATTAATGCAATACACCATGATTCACCATGCCTTATTAACAAGTAACAAACACAACCAAAAACATAAGAAAGAACATAATGAATTAACACATTACATCATGATTTCCCAGGATTAACCAACATGCAAAAATACACCACAATATGCATAAGCAAGAATAAATCTAATCTAAGCAAGAAAAAATGAATCCTAACAAAGTACACCCAAGCAACAAATAACTCAAAAGCAAGCATGCAAAACACCATATGAGCAACAAGCAAAGCAATAAAATAAGACAATGCAGGTAAATATTTTTGTAAGATATGTTTTCATGGACTATATTTCTATTGTTTAGGTTTTTTGTGAAACAATTTTCTATTGTTTTTGTGTTTTGTGAAACAATTTTCTATTGTTTTTGTGTTTTCTAATAGTTTTCCAAAGCTATGTGCAGGTAACCAAGAAAGCATGGATGCCCCCAGCATAAGATGGGGAATATACAAGGGCAGAAGTCATGCGTTTATGAACAAGAAGGTGAAGTCGTTGAGTTGCCTCCAGCGTAAGATGGGAAATAGTGAAAGACCACGCCCCTCACAGATGAATAAAAGAAGACAAAGCTAGATCAAGGCTAGACATGATGATGCGCACAAGGAATCTTGACAGCAGAACCTGGTCTAGGTCAAAGACAACTACCCTTCTAATACAGAATGCTTGTGAACAAAAAATACTTTCAAGGCGCCGAAAACCGGTTTTCACCCAAGGACTTGTCCAAAGTGCCACCATTGTGTGGTTTTCTCTAGTGGACGACCTGTTTTCTCTTTTTCTTTTTCTGATGTTTTTGATTTTTTTGTATTTTTGATTTTTTTGACTTCCTTACGCCATGTTCAGGCATAGAACTTCTTAAGATTCATGGCATTCATGGGCTCCCAGAGCTCATCACCATTGGGGTGAACCAGTTTTAATGCCCTAGTGCCGTACTTGGCAACTATGACATAGGGTCCTAACCAATGTGGTTCAAACTTTCCTTTCTTTTCTTGCTCTGCTCTGGTGTTGAACTGGTTCTCCTTCATGACTAAATCACCAACCTTAAACTGACGAGGGATGATTCTCTTGTTATAGTTTCTGGAGACACTGTGTTAATATACTTTTAGGTGATTAAGAGCATGAATGCACCTCTCATCCAGTAGCTCTAACTCAGCCAACCTTGCCACTCGATAATCTTCATCTTTATCCAAATAGTCCCGAAGAGAAATTCTCAGGGACAGAAGTTTGATTTCTAAAGGGATGATAGATTCTATCCTGAACACTAGGGAATATGGTGTCACACATGTAGGAGTGCGAATGGATGATCGGTAAGCCCAAAGGGCTAGATGAATTTGTAGGTGTCAGTTTTGACCTGTCTTACTGACCATATTTTCCATAATCCCGACCAACGTCTTTTTTGTTGCCTCAGCTTGTCCATTACCCTGAGGGTAATATGGCGTGGACCATTTTAATCTGATTTGAAACCGTTGGCAAATACCTTTCACAGTTTTGTTCTTAAATGACTTCCCATTATCTGTAACAATGGTTGCAGGAATGTCATACTGGAAAATAATGTGATTCATGATGAATTTAGAAATTTGTGCTCCTGTGACATATGTTAACGGTATAGCCCCCACCCACTTTATAAAGTATTCTGTAGCTGTGATGATATGTGTATGACCATCATATGAGGTGGGAGTAAGTTTTCCTATTAGATCGAGTCCCCACTTGGAGAATGTCCATGGGGTAATAATTGGTTGCAATGGTTGTGATGGAGCATGGATAAAATTTCCATACTTTTGGTAAGTACACATTTTCTAACGTAATTGCAACAATCAGTTTCCATGGTAGGCCAATAGTAACCTACTCTCAACAATTTCTTAGCCAAGACCATTTTGTTTGTATGTGCTCCGCATACTCCTTCCTCCACTTCCTTGATTGCTTGGATTGACTCTGTTTCATCCATACAACATAACAGATTCCTGTCGTAGCCACAACGATAAAGTGTACCTCCTAAAAGGGTGTAACGGGCTATCTAGCGAATTAGGATTTACTTTTCAGAGCGGGAGATATCGGGAGGGAATGTGCTATCCTTAAGATAGGTGAAAATGGGTTCATACCACAAAGAATGGGGACCAACAACCTCACAAGCTAGGTAATATTCTGGCAAGTCATACGTGGGAAGGCGTAGGTTTTCTATGAAGAATGGCATACCTACCATTACCATAGCATCCGCTGATCTGTTCTGCACTCTTGGGATTTGCTCAAAGGTAATGCACACAAAATACTCCTTTAGAGTTTCCACTAATTTTTTGTAAGGTATGAGCTTGTCATTCTTTACCTTGTATTCATCATTTACTTGTTTAATGATTAACTGCGAATCACTTACAACCTTAACATGATGAATATTCCACTTGATGGCGAGCTTCATTGCTGTAATGAGTGCTTCATATTCTGCAATGTTGTTTGTGCAAGGGAAGGCCAGGTAGAAAGCCTGCGGTATAGGATCGCTGGAAGGAGTAATAAGGACTACTCCTGCACCTGAACCATGAAACATAAATGATCCATCGAAATGTATCTACCACATGGGTGATTCTTCAATGTAGAGCAAGGAGGCATTTGACAGATCTAGACTCAAAGGTTCCGTGCTTTGCAAGGGTGTGTCTGCTAGCTAGTCAGCAAGTACTTGTCCTTTAACTAATTTTTTATGGACAAATTCTATGTCAAACTCACTGAGGAGAATGATCCAATTAGCCATTCTTCCTATGAGGGTGGGTTTGGACAACAAATACTTGAGTGGGTCGACCTTGGATATGAGCTTGGTCTTAGTATTTAATAGGTAATGGTGAAGTTTCTGAAAGGTAAAAACAACAGCTAAGCAAGCCTTTTCAATCTGAGAATAATTAAGTTCATAGGCAATGAGGGTGCAGCTCAGGATGGTACACCGCTTTCTCTTTATGGTTAAGGTCGTATTTGGTGAGCAACACACCAATAACATATTGTGTAGTGGAAATATAGAGAAAAAGTGGTTCTCTCAGAGTGGGAGGCATGAGGACAGGTGGATTAGCCAAGTACTGTTTAAGCAAAGCAAAGGCTTGCTGTTGCTCGGGTCCCTAGATGAAAGCGACATCCTTCTTAAAAAAATGAGTGAATGAGTGAAATTTATTTGCTAGCTGGGAGATGAAGCGGCGAATGGCTTGAATTTTCCCTTGCAAGCTCCACTGTTGCTTGATATTCTCAAGTGGAGGCATTTCAGTGATAGAAGACACTTTAGTAGGGTCTACCTCAATACCTCGTCTTGATACAATGAAGCCCAATAGTTTCCTAGATAGCACACCGAAGACACACTTCTTTGGATTCAGCCTGAATTTATATTCACGCAGACATTCAAAGATATGCTAAAAAATGATAGGATGATCCTCTCTTGTTTTGGAATTTCCCAGGATGTCGTCTACATAGTCTTCCATGATGTCACAAATCATATCATGAAACATTACAGTCATGGCTAGCTGATAAGTTGCTCCCACATTCTTAAGGCCAAAAGGCATCACCTGATAGTAGAAGGTGCCCCAAGGAGTTGTGAAAGATGTTTTGTATTGGTCCTCCTCAGCGATCTTAATTTGTAAAAAACCATCCATGAGCGATAGCATTCGTACCCTTCTGTTGAGTCAACAATCATATCAATGTTGGGCAACATAAATTCATCTTTAGGGCAAGCCTTATTGATGTCCCTAAAATCCATACAGATTCGGATACTGACAGGTTTCTTCTAGATAGGAAAAATGTTTGATATCCATTCAGAATAATCAATTGGTTTGATGAATTCTACTGCCAACAGTCTTTCCAACTCCCCTTAACCAACAAGGCTACTCTTGGATGCATCTTTCGAAGCTTCTGCTTGATGGGCTTGGCATCTGCGTGCACAATGAGGTTGTGCATGACCAAAGGAGGATCCAAGCTGGGCATGTCTTTGTAAGACCTTGCAAACACATCAATAAACTCCCTCAACAACATGGTGAATGTCTTTTGTTCTCTAGCTGAGAGTGATGCCCCCAATTTTACTATCTTGGGATCTTCTTCGGTACCAATGTTGACTTCAATGGTTTCTTCAACTAACAATTTTGATAAATCTTCCATACGTGTAGGATCAGGAGGAAGGTTGAGATCTTCATCCAAGGATGTCTCTATGAGATTTTCATCCTTGGCATGGTCACTTTATTTGTCCTTTGATTTTCTTATTTGTTTTTTAGCCAGTGCCTCAAAGAGGTTTTCACTGTGCGACTTGGGCTTTGATTTTTTTTGAGGCTTTTCTTTAGAACTTTTGCCCTCACTTTTCTTTAAGTTTTGCTGACCACAAAGTTCAGATTCCTTGCCGAAGTATGCACATGTATCTAAGTCGATAAAGAAACCCTTCTTGTGATCCCCGATGGGAATTGTATCCCTTATGCCCATGAACTCTACAATAGCCTCATCATTCTCAATTAAATCTAGTGGTATGTGACGTTGTTGGTCCCATTCGACAAGGGAAGGGTAGAAAAGGTCAAGGGTTGGTTCAGTGGGGGTGATGGTCAGGATAATGTTATTCATGAAAATGTTCGTGGAGGCCAGATCCTCATATTGGCTACAATGGGAATCCGTATCACTATCTAGATAGTTAGAACTATCCTCATGCTTTGAACAAGTCACATCTTGATCGTTGGTGTGTGCTCCATAAGGGTGAATCCCAATGCCGTATATTTCTATTTTGAAATGTGGAAGAGGGACTAGTTCTCTTTGTCCTTGTTCATTCCTCCCACATCCTAGGCCTTTGTAGCCCATGGAGTACATCATTCTGCTAGATTTTTCATACTCTAGGGTTTGATAACAGGATGGCTGAGTGTCCTCAAGGACCTAAGTTATAGGTGGATCAAGTAATTTCTCCTTAGCTAACAAGCCTCTAGGTAGGAACGACCCAATAGTGTGTTCTTCTCTAGGTTTCCTGAAGCGGTAGTTGGGTCGACCTCTAGTCTTGGGCGACAATGGGAGGTCCGAAACCAAGAGTGCTTGTTGTACATTATACTCCCCACAACCATATTCCAGGATTTTCATCTCCCATGAATCAAATGGAGATGTTGAAGTAGACGCCCCATGAGCACAAGAACTAAGTGAATCCGAATCCACCCAGGATTCCATGGCCTCAGACTGGAGAGGAACAACTATATCTGCGGAGGGACATGGATATGTACCCTTTCGTGCAAAGTTATTGAGAGCTCTACAATGAGAAAAGGGCTCTAGATCTCCTGGTATTGTAATTGTGTGTCCCTTATGCTTCAATTTGATGCATTGATGAAACCTTGATGGCACGGACTGCATGACATGAATCCATGGTCAGCCTAGAAGCATATTATATGGAAGTTCCAAGTCTAGGATGTGAAACTTTGTCTGATGACAAGTGGGGCCTACTTCCATAGGCAGTGTGATGGTACCTACTGATTCCCTTTCCACGTTGTCATACGTGGTGATAGTGATTATAAAGGACTCAGGATCTTCCTCCGTATGTCCCAATTGTTTGACCAGCTTAAGCGTGTAGATGTTTAATCCTGATCTGTTATCCAAAAGCATCCATTTGATTTTCCTGTGGGTGATAACTACCTCAATGCACAAGGGAAGATTATGCATAGGATTCTTGGCAGGGAGCTCCCTATGGTTGAAAGTGAGATGCTCATTGGGTGCAATGTTTTCCACTGTGGCTTGAAGGTGCACAGGATCAAATTCTAAAGACACTCCAGACCCCTGAAGAGTTTGATACAGAATTTCCTTATGCACATTGGATATCTTGAGAAGATCTAAGATCGAAATCTTAGCAGATGTCTTCTCCAATTGTTCTAAAAGGTTGTATTTACCAGTTTGTAGGGTCAATGGAGAGGGTTCTGAGATCATGAGGTGGGCACGCCTTGTTACTGCAACGTAGTTCTTTCCCTTGATCTGGATGGTATTGACACGGTTGACATGAGAGTGAATACATCTGATAAGTGAATCGTAATGATTGTTATCTCTTTTGGTATACAAGTAATTCATTGCTTTATAGGTTTGGGATGACTCTCCTCGATCTGGCTTTGTCTTTTCTGACTTATCCCCCCATTTTCTCATTAGGTTATCCACCTCTATCTCACCGTTGTCAATGAGTTCCTAGAAATTTTTTTGTCTTATGCCCTTTAACACGATGCATTTCACAATATTCGTGCTCCTTATACCATGAAGGTTTCAGAGCATTGTCGTCAAATGGTTGCATGGTAGGATAGGTCATCATGTGGGCTGTATCCAACTATTTTAGTATGACTGACAACAATTCATTGAGAGAAGTGAATGTTCTTCATTTTGGTGGTGGTTGAATTGGGCCCTTGGTCAGTTTAAAAGGTTAACCAGTTTGGACCGTTTGAACGCGTTTGGAATCAGTGATTCCGTCTCCCACCATGTTTTTGTTTTTGTTGAAAATCTTTGGCTTTTCCATGGGTTTGACACTTTGGTTGTCTTTAGATTGGTTTTTGAGGGTGCCTTTGACAATGAGAGCCTTTTCTATCTGAATCCCTTTCTTGATAACCTCCTCAAAAGTATGGACACAATGCATTTGGAGGTGGAAGGCGATATCTGGGTTGAGATTGGGAATGAAGATACTAACCAGCTACTTTTTAGAGAAAGCGCAAGGAAAACGACTAGCTATCCCTCTCCATCATTAGAGGAAACTGGAGAAGGTATCATTTGGGCGTTTCTTGGCACCACACAAGTCTGCCATGGTGACGTCAGTTTCTATGTTATATGAGAAGTGACGTACAAATCTTTCTGCCAATTTTGGCTAGGTGAAAATTGATCCTTGTGGTAAGCGTGTAAACCACTCCAACACCTGACCTCCAAGACTTTTGGGAAAAAGTCTGATTAGGTAATTATCACTATAAAACACCTCTTAACATTTCACGTAAAAATATTTAACATGATCCCTTGGGTCTCCCTTTCCTTTGTATTTGTCAAATTTTGGCATATAAAATTTCTTTGGGAAGGGTTGAAGGGTCATTGTCTTGTCAAAAGGATAGGGGCATAATTCTTCATATTGATATTTCTTGATGCTCCCTATATTGCTCTCTTGTAAGCTTGCAAGCGTCGCTTTCATAGATTGCACTTCTTGTGCAAGTAATTGTTCTTTAGTGGGAGAAGCAGGGATGTAAACACGATGGTACCCTGTGTCTTCTTCTCCTTGGTTTTCCTGATAGAGTTCGTTGATCTTAACCTTATGCCTCAACTTTTGAATGTTTTTGTTTACGTCTTTCTGTACATGGGAAGTAAGAAAAGCAATTTGTCAGCTTAGGTTCCTGATTTTTTGTTGGATTGTGGCTTGGTTTATTGTTTCTTCTTTCTTCTTCTAAAGGTTCCTCCTCCTCATATTGTGGAGGTTCTTCACCTGTTTCCTGTTCAATCTTGTTTCTTCATGGCACTTTGATAAGGGGTATTTTATACCCTACCACTTTATATTTTTCTACGTAAGAGGTAGAAGCTTGTCCGTGTGTTAAAATATCTTCCATATTGATAAGGGGACGTTCTTCCTCAACAGCGTTATTCGTAGGTAGCATTGGTTCATTCTCGGTGGGCAATTTGACCCCTAATTCGACAACCCGTGCCAACACTCTGTCTTTGTTTCTAAGAAGAAACTCATCTAGTAGAGTAGAGTCAAAATCAAAGTCTGCACGTGGTGAATCTAATTCATTTCCACTATGGTCGACCATTTCTTCTGTTTCCTTTTTTATAGAAAATAGTGATCCTAAGTCATGTCCAATGAAGGGGTTTTACCCTTGTCTGTTAGAGGTTTCCCAAGCTTACGTTTGTTGTTCCTCATATGTCTGTTTCTTTAACCTTAGACATGTTTTAGGAGCCATGTTTTCATGATAAGTTTCACTAGGGTAAATTGTAAATGTGTCCAAAGCTTAGTGACTACCCCTAAGTGAAATTCAAGATGTATTTGTTAAGAGTAAATCAACAATGTGAGAATACCAATGTGATAGACTGATAAAATCACCAATGAAACAATCGTTTGGTATTAAAACCTATTTAGATGAAGCATCTCCTAGACTACGTTTCAAAGAGTAGTTCGCATCACAAGATGATTAACGAGATGTCTTCACTTGTGCCATGTTCAAGGGAATGAACAAAATGTAAGTAAATACATGAATTCAATGCAATCTCCCAATCAAGATATACGCTGAGTGAGCTCAAAATTGACTAAGACCTATATCTCAAAATGTGCCAATTAGAATTCGTGAATGACACAATAATATCACCAAGATATCTTAACCCACTTTGCGAGAAAGTGAAGTATTGATATCAAGGTGTTAATGGTATAACACGCATAAATGGTAAAACCTAGCACTCTTTGAAATCAAGGTAATAATAGAACCAAACTAGAAAGCTCAAAGTATAGCTAGGAATAGTTAAAAATGTGTGCAGCGTAACCGTACAATATAGGTATTTATGTCGATTTTACAAGAAACAAGACGTAAATATCGAAATTGTAGTGATATGATATAAACAAGCTAAATCTTCTAAGGAAGTCTATGGGGATGAACCCCACCTAACTACAATGACTATCTTAACATGGGTATCAAGATCACAATGGCTACCAATGACGTGAGAACACCTCTGCACACTTTAGATGTTTAACTAACCCAACCACAAACATGGATAGGCGTAAACGAACATAAAAGTGAGAGAAACAATCGATTGGTAACACAAAGGTAGTCACCCTTCTTTTGATCAACAAAGTGTCAAAAGAATGTGAAAGAAACAAATAAAAAAATGATGAAAAATTCTAGCCTCACTTCGGCAGAGTTTCGCCTCACCCTAAGGCAAGTAAAAGCTAGGCGAAAGTAATGCATCACACGTTTCTCAATATGGTTCACAACTCAACACTATTTTAGAATGGTCAAAGTGGGATCCTAGCCAAATTATATTCTCCTAGGTGGTTCTCTCGTCCTAGGTGTTACAAAGTTGTCTTAAGCAAGTGCGATTTACGCAAAAAGTTACACTAACTAGTTTGGGAGTATCTCGGCTTTACTTTACCTCCTTTAAGAACAGTAGGCAACTAGTGCGTCTACATGTACTACCACTGGGGTCGCCACATAGAAAACTGGTAACGCTATCTCACAAAGGAATCACTAGTCAAGTAGGTAGTGTGGAGCACTTCCCGTTTCGTCCACAAGGTTTCCTCTTGCATGGACTACTTTGGGGTTCCCGGAACCACCCCCATTGTTGTAGCTTAAGGCGTTATGCCAAAGGGGTTATGTTCCAATTGAGTGGAGAGGGACGTACCCTTTTTCGAAACTTACAATACAATGTTTTGAATGTGGTGTGTTTTTTTATCTTTTTAATTTAGATGTGGTTTGTTTGAACACCTTTTGGCAACTTGTATAACAACTGTATTAGTAGTTTTCTGAATTTTGTTTCATTTTATTTGTTCTTTGACAAGCATTTTGGTCATGTGTGACGATGATTAGTAATTTTCCATCAAAAGAGAGGGCACCATTTTTGATTCTCCAGATCGTCCAAGGACGCAAGAGAAGAGCATACGTGATGTCTTCACAAATCCCAAAAGATAACCAAATGGAACAACACTTTAATTCAAAAAATCCCAAATTAACCAATTCCAAATTAAATACCCCTAACAATACCAAAGTATCAAAAGGACTTAAGAATCATTTCTGATTCCCAAGATCACCCCAAAGGAACACGAGGGAAGAGCATACGCGATCTTACTCCTACAAGTAAACAATGTAAAATATTACCTAATCAAATACAAACATGTAAAAACAACCTGCAAAGATAAATATATGATTAGATAAACCTACAAGAATGTCAGCACATCAACACTAGAATTTCAAAAAATGTAAAAGGACACCTGCGACCCTTTTTTAGTGTCTGCATGCAGGTTAGGGTGTATGCGCCACCAAGGGTTGTTTTTAGCACACAGTGTGCTTGCGCCACCTGAGAGATGTGTGCGCCCTGAAAATAGTGCTTGTGCCACTAAAAGAGTACCTGTGCCACTCTATGGAATTTTTAGATCAATTAAATTCTTGTACCACCTGAGAGGTGTGTGCGCCTTGAAAACAGCGTATGTGCTACTTTGAGAAAATAGACAGAAAAATAGACAGAATAACCGTATTACTAGAAAAATATACCTATGCCACTAAAACCGCATGTGAGCCCTGGTTAGGGCATGTACGCTGATTTGATAGGTTTTAGTATGCAATGAAGGTATAGTATGAAACAACGTGTGTGCCTGGGTTAATGCACTTGCGCATGGGTTAGGGTATGTGTACTAGGGTTAGTGAGCATGCGTCAGGGGGCGGTAGACAAAATAATAGATTTGAATAGCATTCCTGCGCCACTAGAGAGACGTGTGTGCCCCTAAAATTGTGCCTGCGCTCTAAAAATTGGGTCTGTGCCCTGAAAATCATGCTTGCGCCAGACCTCCAACCAAAGTATGGAAAAAAATGTAGAAAACTTCACAATACTCTAAATTTTGAAAATTTAGTTTAAAAATAGCAATGAACCATTAAAATTAAGGCTATAAACATGAAGTGATACATATTAAATGAGTAAACACTCCAAAAAATGGAAATTAATTACTACATGTGCATATCAAAAGTTAACCAAAACAATGAAATTTAAACTAAAATGCCATGGGACTAAGGGTCCCATCGGGCGTGCCAAATGTGTGTAAGTGGTTTTGTGCTTTTTAACTAAGTTAGATGAATGAGAACTAACACCTAAATAGTTCTATAACAAAGCTAACGACAAAATGTAAACACCATCAAAGATGAGAGCTAAACAAGATTAATACCGAGTATAATGCATTAACTTTGAATTAACAATGCTAAAGTATTTAAACATATACTTGTCTAGATTACCAACAAACAAGTAAATGGACCTAAATAAGCTCCATGGCAATCAATATTTGGTTGTCCTTGATATCTCCAAGAACCTAGGAATGGGGGCTTATCAAAGTTGGGCTACAAGACCCTTTTGATACCTCCCATATGACCTAAGCACTTTAGGCTAGAATAGGAAGAGGCTTAACTCTTCAAGATGATGAACTCTCAAGAGGACAAGGTGCAAGCTCTTAGTCTCTTTGCTATATGCTTTGCATTTGCTCTCTTAAGGAGTTTAGGTGTAAGTAAAACGGTAGGTGGAGGGCTCTTTATATAGCCCAAAGAATAAAGGATTCAACACATCCTCATGAATATGGGATAAAGGAGATGTGGAGTTAGTTATGGATAAGGGGGGTTTAGATGAGGCTGAGTTAGCTTAGGAGGGTTTAGTTTGTCCTCAAGTGGCTCATGTGGATAAAGGGGGTGTATTAATTAATATAGGTGATTAATTAAATACATGTGCAAGCTTTTATAAGCTTTTAGATGGGAATTAGTGTGATTTAGGCCATTAGGAAGGGATTAGACCAGTTAAATAGGGATTTATTGATTTAATGAGAAGAGAGGCTGATTAATTAATAATAATTAATTAGACTGGATAAAAGGTGTCAATTAACGAAAGGTCATTAATTAGGGTATGTGTTGGATAGGTGACTTAATTAATTAGCTTAATGTAATCAATTAACAACAATGGAAGAGAAGATGAGCACTATTGACAATGTGTCGTCAATTTACGGGAAAGGAGATAATTAGTGCAATTTAAATATTTAAATTGCTTAGGCGTAATTATAGGTGTCTACAGGTGCATCTCTGTCATATTGTGAGCATCTGTGTTTACTTCATTGGGTTTTATTAATTTTGATTGCAGGCGTACTTGTTACGTGGGGCATGTATCCATTAGCTAGAAAGTGCTGGTGTTAGTATAGGTGCATAGGTGTCTGTGTTAAAATTGAAAATTTCTACAGTCTGTAAAAAATTTTCTTCTAATCCATCACTGCAGGTTTTTAGGACTAGCAAATTGGAAAAATAGGGTCTTTCTTAAACATTTTAGTTTGCATAGATTAAAAGTGTTTTGTTTTTGACTTAGAAGTAGTTTTTGTAGAAGTGTGTATGCTCTCTCCTCGCGTCTTCCAAGGTGATCTTGGAGATCAAAAACACCAATACAAAACTCATATAAATTGTTTAAAAAACACTTGCTTTATAACGATTGAAGTAAAAATTTCATTTTAGTAGAGTTTTTCACGATTGTGTATGCTCTTCCTTCGCGCCTTTTTGGTGATCTTAGGAATCAAAAGCAAAGTGGGAAACTCTCTTTCTTGACATCAACCTACGAATTGGAAAAGTATTGAAACTTGTTGTCTACAGGACCTATCACTTGTCGAAGAAAGGGGTCAAAAATAAAACACAAACCTTCTAATACATGTTTTCATATAAGTTGCCAAACGGTGTGCTACTTAAAACCACATTAATCTAAGCAAGATAAAAAACAAACCATATTCAAAACATTGTATTACAGGTTTTGAAAAAGGGTATGTCCCTATCCACTCAACTGGAACATAACCCCTTTGCCATAACGCCTTAAGCTATAATAATGGGGGTGGTACCAAGAACCCTAAAGTAGTCCACTGCTGTGTAACCTCGTGGATGAAACAAGAAGTGCTCTGCTTACCCACTTGACTAGTATGCCTTGTTAGTTAGAGTTGCAAGTTATCCATATCGCAACCTTAGTAAAAGTACATGATGTATGCATTCATTGCCCACTGTACTTGAAAGGGGACAAAGCTGAGATTCTCCCAAACTAGTCATTACAAATTTTTGGCTAAATCACACCTCGCTCTTAGACAACCTTGTAACACTTAGTTGAGATAACTTGTTAAGGAAGCCATTTTGTCAAGTAGCCCACTTTACTAGTCCTTGTTGTGTTAAGCCATCACAAAGTGATGGCTCATCTGGATCTAAACCTTGTTTGTTAAAACAAGGAAAATAACCCTTGTGAGTTCAAACTAAGTGTCTTTTCATCATGGAACTAAGCTACGTCCCACTTTTTGATTAGTTTTATTATTGTCTTCAGACAAGGTGAAGCTCTGCCTAAGTGTTGCTTAGCTTGTGTCCATATTTTGATCAGTACCCTTGCATTCTCACCGCCCATTGTTTGGGGTGAGAAAGGTGCATACATCACGCATTTTTATTAGAGATATTACTTGTCACTTTTTTGTCCATTTACGCCCATCCATGTTTGCGGCTGGGTTCTTAAACATCTAAAGTGTGTGGGTACACTTTTTGTACCTTTGATAAAAGTCCTTCCATTTTGATATCAAGATCATCATCACCGCTGCATATTTGGTTCATCTTTTGTCTCTTCTTGAGTTGATAGTCTTGTTCACATCTTAGATGTACAATATCGGTACTTACATCATATTCTCATTTTGTGAGGAGGTGGTATAAGTCCCCTTATTGCGCGGTTATGCTGCTCACATGATTAAAAACTCCTTGTTATACTTATTAATTGGTTTCAGTTTCGACATCATTTGTGTCTTCTTGAAAAGTGTTGATAACACTTTACATATATCATAATAAATTTACCATGGTACTAACACCTTGCTTGCTCGGCTAATGTATCACGGTGAAGTTATTACGCTATATCTATTCACGACTTCCATTTTTTAGAAGGTTTGGATTTCATCAACATTCAAACTAGTTTTAAGTCTACCTTGTCGAGGGACTACAATAGCATCACATCAGTGCTTAGACCTTGTTGGGGTTCTAACTTATTGGTACATCTTTGATGCTATCTTAGGGTATAGGCTTGGTAATAACAAATTGAGTGAATCATAAATGTGCATATGAGTGTTTCTTGATAAAAACAATTGCATAAAACTACATCTATGATACACTATGGTATAATTCCAACATCCCCTTAAACAGCTTGCAGAAAACCATACACTTAGGGGTTATACTAGCTACATACAAACGTCCGCTAGTGATGCCTAAAATTATAAAATGGTAGCCAAATAAAATGAGAAGCATATGGGAGAAAATCCTTTCAACACGTTCCCATTCAGTGGTCATAATTTAGGACTGCTCTTCTCTCAAGTCAAAGATACAGAGATGTTAATCGATCATAGTGGAGAAGAGTCAGACTCTTCAGGAGAACAACAAAGGTTAGACCTAAAAAGATTTGATGAATTCCTATATTACAACAAAGATCAAGTACTTGGAAGAGTCTTGGCATTAGGAGCTAAACTTCCGCACGAGCGTGAAGAAGAAACAAAGGTTGATGACCCTAACTTAGGAGAGTGAAAATTCATCTTAGACATAGATAATCCTTTTGATGTGGGGTACGATTCCAATTTTGGGCAACATAAGGCCACTGTCAAAGGTGAAACATCATGTAAACCTCACTTTAAGGCTTTACGTAAAGTGAAAATTGAGCGGAAGGCCTCCCCTCCGAAATTCGATGGAGAAGAGGATCCCCTAGTTGAGGAGGAGATCCTCCAAAAATAGATCTTGAAGTTGAGTAAGAAATTAGTGAACCT
The DNA here is from genome assembly GCA_019776745.2 of Taxus chinensis. Taxonomy (NCBI): domain Eukaryota; kingdom Viridiplantae; phylum Streptophyta; class Pinopsida; order Cupressales; family Taxaceae; genus Taxus; species Taxus chinensis. The sequence continues at coordinate 34,561,592 of CM034150.1, forward strand.
AGGCTCTTCAAAAGGGAACCTAGGCTCTTCAAAAGGAAACATAGGCAAAGACAAAGACAAAAACAAACTTAATGAGTTTCAATCTGATCGGCATAGGGACTATACCTTTAAGGTAACTCAGGCTCAAAGGTCAATATCAGCTACTAAAGAGAAACTCATTTAGGATGAATTGAAATCTATGAAGGATACGGTCATGACATTACAACAGGGAAATGCAAGCCAAAATAGAAAATATTCATATGAAGAACTATGTCCTTACCCCTTTGATAAGGACATGCTACAACAACCTTTCCCAAAACATTTCACTGTTCCGAAGTTTGATAAGTATAAGTGCAAAAGTGATCCTTGTGATCATATAAAAGACTTTTACATGACTTGCCAAGAGGTCACATATAGCGATAATTTCCTGATACGAATTTTTCCTCATAGCCTAGGAGCCATGGGATTGGAATGGTTTTATAGCATACCTAAGGGCTCCATTATAACATGGCCTGCGCTAGCAGAGAAATTTGTAAGGCATTACTCCTATAATATGGATAATGACATCACGATGAATGATCTATGCAACACAAAATAAAAACCCAATGATACATTTGCAGGATTTTTACAAAGATGGTGTGGGTGAGCTAGTCACTTTCCTTGTATCTTACCCAAAAAATAGTTAGTGAGAATATTCGATCCTAACTTGAACCTAGAAATAGCCTTTCACTTGCAAATGCATTGTGGCTCAAAATTTGAAGAAGTCATAGAGAAAAGTAGTCAAATTGAGAAAGCACTCATTTCCAAAAGAATGCTTAAACCCGTTACTAAAAACAAACATGAGGCCAAACCCACAGGCAAACCTAAATTCTTCAATAAGAATAAACATGTTGTTGGTGATGGCATTACGGACTCCAAGATAGTCCAAGCTGTATAGATAAGCCCACTCTTAAAGCTTTCACAAGGGCCTCGTCCCAAAGCACCTACAAAGTGTATGCTCACATCTTTGACAGAATCCTTATCTACCATACTAAAAGAATTAGATGGTGCAAAGATTGTAGAATAGCCAATTGCAACAATGCCCTACTAGGAAGATGCTCCAATACCGATTTGGTTCAAAGAAAATGAATATTGTGACTTCCACTATTTCAAAGGGCATAATATGGATAGATGTTTGAGATTATGCCATTATATCCAAGACCTCATAGAGGAAGGGAAGATTGTTGTAGAATTTTCCCCCGAGACCGGTAAAAATTCAAATGAAAAATGGGTATTTACAACAAACCTTTTCCTGACCATGTGGATTAAAAGAAAAAGAGAACAGATCAAGGGAAAACTTCCAATGACTATAGGACTTCTGCCTATGTGTACCCTACAAATGACACTCCTTATGATTCCCTCATTGGATGTATTAGCTCATCTAACGAGAAAATTAATGCCATTTGAATCTTAGAAAAGAACTGCGTAGTCGGGACAAGACGTGGCCTCTTAATCATACCAGATCCTGTGCCTACCCATGAGGAAAGTCAATATAACTTGATAGAGCAATTAGAAACAACATATGGTAAGATATCTATCCTTGATCTCCTAAAGATATCCAATGCCCATAAGAACATACTGTTCAAAACTTTGCAAAATTCAGGGGTTTCCATAGAAATAGATCCCATGAACCTTCAAGCCATGATTGCATGCTTGGATACCAACGATCATATTAATTTTGATCATACTACAATCCCACATAATAACCCAGAGCATAACTTGCCATTGTATCTTGAAGTGATGGTTACCCATCACAAAATCAAAAGAGTACTTGTAGATGGGAGATTTGGTCTGAATATTTTCACCTTAAAGCTGGTAAAGTAGCTAGGCCGTTCAGAAACAGAGCTGGGTGCTAAAACTATCACAATCACAACATAAGATAATGAAAAAAGAGAGTCAGCAAGGACTATTGTTGTCCCGATAGAAGTAGGACCCACATGTTATGACACAACGTTCCATGTCCTTGACTTGGACCTTCCGTACAACATGCTTTTGGGACACTCATGGATCCATGCAATGTAGGCTATTCTATCAAATTTTCATCAGTACATCAAGTTATGTCATGAAGGGTAGGTGGTTACCATTTTGGGTGACCCAGAACCTTTCACACATTGTAGGGCTTTACACAATTTTTCTCGTGCAGCTTATGAATGTCCTTCTACGAATGTTGTTGTCCCTTTACAAATGGAGGCCACAAAGAACCGAGTAGATTCAAAGTCTCTCATGCCTTTCAATCAAGATTTTCCCTCATTAGTCAATCCATTTTCTTCATGGGAGGCAACATCAGCAAAATATGGCCCAATTAGGCCATTCACTCTTGAGCAGGATCTGTTAATATTAGAATTATCAGTATCCCCCAGGACAAGGGGTAAGCCTTATTTTCAGTTCAAGAGCACCCGCAAAAAATCTCCTAAACCTTTGGAAAAATTTGTCCATAGTGGCCTCCTGTCTAAGGAGAAAATGTTAGAAGACCCTACTAGCAGAGTACTAGAAGGCACCATGGCTTCATACAATCAAGCGCCTCAGTACATCAAAGGTCCTCACATGATGTTTGTCATGGGTTATAGTGGGTTTGGATGTGGCGTTAATGCACAAGGCCGGTTGGAGCCTATCCCTATGCCTCATTTCAAAACTGATAAACATGGCCTTGGAATAAGGCCCCATGATGCTCTACCTTCTGAGAACAATGCAACTTCTTCTAAAAGTGAGGATTTTTCATCTCATTCTGATAGTGACACAGATTCCCAATGTATCCTTTAAGAAGATCTTGCCTCCACAAACCTATTCCTAGATTCTTCAGTATTTACCTTATCCGAATCCATCCCCCTAAATAAATTTCCAGTAGCCCTTGTATATCCTGAACTTCTAGATTGGGATCAACAACTTCACGTGCCTTTGGATTTCTTTTAAAATGATGAGGCATTCGCAGAGTTCATGGGACTCAGGGACTTTATTCCAGATGGAGACCACAAGAAAGGATTTAAGATTCAACTAGACACTTGTGCCTATTTTGGAGAAGAAGTAGAGATGTGTGGATGGTTGAATAAAAAGGTTATAACTAAAATCATACCTACTTCTAAGAAACCAAGCAAGAAGGCTCAATGGAAATCCCATAGTAATAAAATCTTTGATGAGCTCATAGACAAACAGAATGAAGAGTCTAAAGATGAAGTGATTTATTCATTCAAAGATGATCATGAATTACCACTGGAGGTCGATCTTAATCTTCCCCCTGATCCTACAAGGATGGAGGATACATCTAAAATTCTTATTGAGGAAATAATCAGTGTCAACATTGGCTCAGAGGAGCAACCCAAAATAGTCAAGTTGGGAGCTTCACTCTCAGCTCAGGAACAAAATACCTTTATAGAGCTCTTAAAAGAATACATGGACATATTCACATGGACATATGTAGATATGCCTAGTTTGGACCCTGAGCTAGTTGTGCATAACCTCATTATGCACTCAGATGCCAAACCAGTCAAACAGAAGTTGAGAAAGATGCATCCTAAGGTGGTGCTCTTGGTCAAAGAAGAGTTAGAAAAGTTGTTAGCTGTTGATTTCATTAAACCTATTGACTATTCAGAATAGATCTCTAACATAGTCCCAGTACAGAAAAAACCTGTTGGAATAAGGATCTACACGGATTTCTGTGACATCAACAAAGCATGTCCAAAAGAGATTTTCCCCTACCTAACATCGACATGATAGTCGATTCAATAGCTGGTTATGAAATGTTGTCCTTGATGGATGGTTTTTTAGGTTATAACCAGATACAAATTGTGGAAAAAGATCAGCATAAAACAACATTCATCACCCATTGGGGAACATTTTGCTACAAATTCATGCCATTCGGCCTTAAGAACACTGGAGCTAATTATCAGCGGGCCATGACCACTATTTTCCATGATATGATAAGTGACATCATGGAGGATTATGTTGAGGATATCCTAGCAAGATCCAAGAGTAGAAAAGAACACCCTGAAGTGTTGAGGTGTATCTTTCAGTGCCTAAGGGATTGTAGGGTTTGTTTGAACCCTAAGAAATGTGTCTTCGGTGTTTTATCTGGAAAAATACTAGGGTTCATTGTCTCACAAAGAGGGATTAAAGTGGATCCTACAAAGGTTACATCTATCACAAAAATGCCACCACCTACCACTCTCAAGTAGCTAAGGAGTCTACAAGGGAAGATTCAGGGAATCTGTTGCTTTATCTCACAACTTGCGGATAAGTACCACCCCTTTACTCATTTTCTCAAGAAAGATGTCACATTCAATTGGGGACCTGATTGTCAAAAAGCCTTTGCACTACTCAAAAAATACTTGTCTAACCCACCTATACTAATGCCACCCACCCCTGGTGAACCTCCCCTCTTATACATTTCTACTGCCCAGTTCTCCATTGGTGCATTACTTGCCCAATATGACTTAGCCCATAAAGAGAGAGTAGTTTACTATCTTAGCCACACCTTGATCACATACGAGTTGAATCATCCCCAGATAGAAAAGGCCTACTTGGCAGTTGTCTTCACATTTCAAAAGCTTTGCCATTATCTCCTAAATAATAAAACCAAGCTCATATCTAAAGTTGACCCTCTCAAATACCTTTTATCTAAACCTACCCTCACATGCTGAATGGCTAATTGGATCATTCCCTTGAGTGAATTTGACATTGATTTTGTAAATTAGAAATCTTTAAAAGGACAGGTATTGGTTGATCAGTTGGCAGAAGCTCCTCTCCTAGGAATGTAACCTTTATGCTTAGATTTACTAGATGCGTCTATGATTTATATTAAGGAATCCATAGAATGGCAGGTTCATTTTGATGGATCTTTCACCTTACATGGATCTGGAGCAGGAGTGGTGCTCATCACTCCAACTGGCGATGCCATACCACGAGCATTCCGGTTGGGATTCCCATGTAAAAACAACATTGCAGAGTATGAAGCACTCATCGTTGACCTCAAGCTAGCTATTACATGGAACATCAGACAACTGTGAGTCATTGGAGACTCTTAACTTATCATAAAATAGGTTAATGATGAGTACAAGGTTAAAGATGAGAAACTAATTCCATATAAGAAAATGGTTGAAACTTTGAAGGAATATTTCACACAATTCATATTTGAACAAAAACCAAGGTCGCATAATAGATCCACGGATACTATGGCTACTATTGGGTCTCTCTTACGCATAGCACCTGAAGAAAGCAAGATGCATTTCTTCATGGAACATCTACAGGTATGTCGGAGCCATGTTTATCATGTGAAGTTGTTGTTCCTTTATCCCCTTAGTACAACCATATCTTCTAATACCTACAAGACGAAACCCTTCCCCTGACATCACCCATTCTAAAAAGAAAGCCTTTATTTACCACATAGCTCGTTATACCCTCCTAGGAGTCACCCTTTATCGTCGTGGCTATGATGAGAATCTGCTTCACTGTTTGGATGTCATTGATTCTATCCACGCAATTAAGGAAGTACATAGTGGTATTTTTGGAGAACATACTAGTGGCATGGTATTAGCTAAAACTCTATTGAGAGTAGGATATTATTGGCCTACCATGGAATCTGATTGTTGAAACTTCGTAAAGAAGTGTGAACTATGCCAAAAATATGGAAATTTAATACATGTGCCAATGCAAGCCTTACATCCTATTGCAATGCCTTGGCCCTTCTCTAAATGGGGCTTGGATCTCATAGGGAAGCTCCATCCTTCTTCATTGGATGGTCATACTCATATCATCACTGCCACCTAATACTTTACCAAATGGGTAGAGGATGTCTCTCTTACCTATGTCACCGGTGTGTAGATTTCAAAATTCATCATGAACCATCTCATATGTCGTTACAGGATCCCCTCAGCCATTGTCACTGATAATGGTAAATCCTTCAAAAATAAAATGGTTAAAACATTGTGTCAATGCTTCCATATCCAACTTAAGTGGTCTAACCCTTATTACCCTCAAGGTAATGGATAGGTAGAAGCCACCAATAAAACCCTTGTGCAGATTATGGAGAAAATGGTCAGTAAAACTGGTCATAATTGGCATCTTTAGATACACCCTGCCCTCTGGGCCTCTTGTACTTCCATCTGCACTCCTACTGGTGTGACCCCTTATTCACTTGTCTATGGAATTGAAGCCATCATACCTTTCGAAGTGGAGCTTCCCTCCCTGAGAATATATCTCAAGGACTATCTTGATAAATATGAAGACTACAAATTTGCTCACCTAGAAGAGTTGGAACTATTAGTTGAAAGGCGTATCAGAGCGCTCAATCACCTAAAAGTCTATCAGAACAGAGTGTCTAGAGGGTATAATAAATGCATCATTCATTGGGAATTTGATATAAGGGGACCTAGTTATCAAGGAAAATAAGAAGAACACCGTCAAAGATAGAGAAAAGAAAGGAATGTTCGAGGCTAACTAGTTAGGCCCTTATGTTGTAATTACAAAATATGGATCAGGGGCCTCCAAACTTACATATTCAGACAGTGAATAACTTCCAGAACATATGAACGCCATGCACTTAAAGTGGTTCTATGCTTAAGCATGATGAGAATATCAAAATAAGAACTAAAAATTGGAAAACAAAGAAAAAACAAGCAAAAAAAATGGAAAAATGAGAAAATAGTAAAGAAAAAGTAGGTTGTCCTCATGTGAAAACCAAGCAATTATGGTGCAGGGGGAAAGTATTTGAGTGAAAACCATTTTTTGGTGCTCAAGGAAGATTCACCAGACACAAGTTACTCTTACGGAAGGACAGGTAATCTTTACAAATTTTTAGATATGACTTTTTCTGCTAGATCTAGGAACCCTACTAGGATCACCTTTGCCTTTCCATGATCTGGTTTGTTTGCTCTTATATCTGCATGAAGGACATTACCTTTATATACGCCCATCTAATGCTAAGCATAACAATACCATTTCCATCTTCCTACACATACGCGCATGGTATTCTGCACTTTGTATATTCCCACATCACGGTGGGGGCATACACACTTCATTGTTCTTGTACATTGCTTTCAAAACATGACCTTGAAAAATACAAAAAAATTCAGAAAACAATACACAAAAATATCTAAACATTTGGAAAATTTCCCTTTCCAGGGATAAAGCTACATTCGTCTCACAATGTTATCTTTGGAAAACCTAGACAAAAAGTGACAAATGTAGCCACGAAAACTTATGTTCTTAGATAAACCCAAAAAATTAGAAAATATGTCAAGGCTGTCCCGCAAAAACAAAGTAGTGATTTAATTAATTTTAGTTGTTGGTTTGTATAGCTTTGGTGTACTTAGTCCATTGAATTGTTAGTTATTTAAATGGATCATTTGCTTATCAAATTTTGAATCTTATTTGATTTAAATTATGTATTGCAATACATACATTTGAGGGCTCTCATGCTTGTAAACAATTGTTGTAGATTTCTTTGTTTGTTATGTACATCCTTTTAGGGTTCTTTTTTTACTTGCTTAGATTAGATCTCATATTTTATCTCTTGTTAAGTGTTTGCATATGTGTTTGTTTATTAGTAGTTTGTTGTATGTGTATATTTGTTTAGTTTTGTTAACTTTTTCTTGTGTGTTTTGCATAGATGTTTGTTATCGCATCTATCATCTATCATCTCATCACATTTATAACATCATTCAGTACATCATATATATACAAAAATTCTAATTATTACATCATGCATGTATGCTAAGCTAATCATCAAATATTGTATCATCAATGGGGGCAAGAAGGGTTGCGCATAATCACAAATCTATCATCCCAAGTCCTAGCATAAAAACTCATAATTAACTCATGAATATAAAAACATGTGGCACCATCTATAAATACATCATCAAATATGAAAGAATTAAATACATACATTTCTAAATCTAAGATATACCACATACATGAAAGAAAGAACAAACATACATCATAAATCCATCATATCAATGATACATCAAAATGTCCATATATATACATGTATAACTATCTAGGTCAGTACTCAAAATAATACATCATTGATACAATGTGCCATCAAAAAAGGGCATGCATCAAACATAATCGAGCCTTCATCATGAGGCATCATCAAAATAATGGTATACAAGCTATACATCGAAATCAACCTTCATAAGAGGCATGTATAAAAAATATCTATACAACCAAAAAAGGTAGCACTCAACCACAACTCTCACCCTCAGTCAAGACTCCCAGGTCTATCACCTAGTCGATGGAACAATGGTGCCTGAGAAGGACCTGCACTAGGTGGGCCACCAAACTATCTAGAAGGCCCCTGTTCAGCCGGCTGCTCTTGCATAGGCTACCTAAATTATCTCGACAAATGGCCTAATCTCCATGATCTAGAACCTGTCATTCTCGTCTTTAACTGTCGACACAGTACCACTTGCTGCTCTGGGGGAACTTCCCTGAAGTAAGCAGTCCTATAAAATAAAACCTTGCCACTCAGCCTCGTAGCATCAGGGATCAAGTCAGCATCTATAGAGGTGAGGGCTACCTGAAGGGAAATATCGCACTCACCTATCACTCTACCTAAATCAACCTCTGCATGTCTCAAGGAGGAAGCCTTTCGATCTCTCTCTACGGTAACAGTCTACACCTGGGCTCGTTCCTCATCCCTCTGTGTAAGATAACCCTGTGACCGTGTGTATACATGATCCCTCTGGGAAATAATCATCCACACCTGAGTATGGTACTGGTGTAGGAGGCTCAATTTCTGAGCCCCTTGTGCAGCTATCTCTTGCATCTGAATTTTCCATGCAACACTATCGATGCCTTGAGTGGCCTGTTCCTGAGCCTGATCTCTCTCTACTATCAAAATATGTACCTGGGTGAGTGCCTGATCTTTCTCTGATGTGAGGGCCTGTACCTGGGTCCTCGTTGTATCTCTCTCACCAGCCACATGCAACTATACAGTAATGACTACCTGTAACTGCTGCTGAAGAGTAGTTCATTGCCCACCAGCGCTGCTACTCTCTGGGATATCAAAAGGTGGGCCCTGCTCTGGTAGTACCTACTGAAGAGGGGTATAAACCACCGCTGGAATGCCCATTGGGGGAAAATCTATATCCACGACCTTGTATACCTGTCTCGGTCTCGGCCTAGGGGCCTGAACCTCTGGCTGCTATGGTATGGGACCTTGTCCCCTACCTCTGACATGCTTGTGCACATCGAGACCACCCTCATCATCGTCATCATCATTGTCATCTCCATCCTCGCCACCACTAGGATCCCCCACTAGAGGAGGTCTCATGTGGACATCGTATGCTACTCTAGGAATGCTCAGATGGTGCGGGAGCACACCGTGGTACCATGGTCCATACTTTAGTGTAGTTCCCAGATCTCTAACCTATCTAAGTGGCACCTAAATAATAGGTGCCACCTGTCAAAAGCTAGCCAATGCTCTTTCATGGGAAATCTATGGTCCCATATAAAAATGATCTCTGACTCTACGAGCATATCATCTTTCTGGCCTAGGAACATCCTGGGTAAGGCCAAACTGCTGCTAACATTGATCTACTTTGTATAGCTTACATATATAATTCTGGTTACCCAAGATAAAATGCTCAATGATAGCAGTGTTGAGCTCTAGACCATCCTCTAGCCACTGAAAATGTTTGTAAGGCCTCCACGCAATGGAAGCCTGTCGCAGCTCATCTAACTCATGCCTATAGTGGTATGTAACTCCCATGAAGGGTCACACATCATCCCCTACAAGGATCCAACCCATTGTAGAAGGCTCGTCAGGAGCCCGACCTCTCAACAAACCTAGGGGGCGACTAATGGCATGCATCTGTAAAAATTTCTTCTACCTACTCTAAAAAACCCTAAAAAAAGGCATTAAATGGATAATTAATACGGGGTTAGGGCACTCATGAATAGTCCATCCCCTGGGTCCCACATGTACTTCCAGATGTGATCCGCGTGCCTCGTCCTCCTTGGTATCCTCACCATCTCACTCCAAGGCTCTCGCTTTCGCTCACGATAAAAATTTGCAAAGGCTCTGGTAGAAATGAACAATTGGTCGTGATTGTTTTACCGACCTCGGGTGAGTATTTTAACCCATTCGAGATTCCCCTGGGGCATGTTTTCTCCACCGTGATCATTCTAACCTTCTTCTATCTGCTGTGATAATTATTTTTGTATTAAAATAATTATTTTTACTAATTTTCACACGCTAGGGAACTTCGTGCCATCCAACGGTCACTTCTTCGTTGCACTGAGATAATTTACGAAACTTCCAGGTGCCTTTTCCCACCTTTTTCCTCTATTTTTCATCTATTTTCCCCCCGTCGTGATAATTATTTACTAATTTATTTTAAATAAATTATTCTTGACCCATATTTCTTCTTGCGGGCGTATATTCTAAGCTTTTAGACAAGCTTTGCCTTCCCATTATCACCCTCGCACATATTTTATGAAGATATTTGATCTTTTGAAATTCTTTTGATAGATCAAAAACCAAGAAAATGCAAAAAATAAAAAATTAAATATTTAAAAACAACCAAAATATTGAAAAATATCAAAAATGGCTCAAAATTTGTTAAATCGATCATCTACGGCTGAAATCTGTGTCTATTGCATGGAACTCAATCCCAAATCTTGCTGACATTTTCAAAACTTTTTGAAACAACGACTCGAACATCACCAAAATATTCAATCACACACACTGTGTTTCTTACTTCGTCTGTACTTTTGGGGCACTATCAATTGCCTGGTATTGTTTTCTTCATGCACATTACTTTTTTACTGGACCCAAGTGTCCTCCATCTTTCCCCTTGCATAATACACCTTTCTTGGGGCATCATTCTTCACCCTAGGCATTTATAAGAACATTTGGGACTTCATCTCGATAAAAAAATATTTGTGCAACTATCTTAAACGTTGTTGGTTTAAGTGTGTGTGATTGTACTTATTTCCCTATCAAGTGATTCTATTTATTTCTTGTATTGCATTGCATTCGTGTATGTTGCATGGAGTTGGTCATTTTTAGCACAATATGATTGTTTGTATCTTGGAATTTTAATTTCATTTTATGCTTCCGTCGCGTGCTCACATTTTAATAAGAACCCATGAGGAGGATTCTAAGCATTATGATGATTAAGTACTGTTAGCAATTGATTTACGGATAGCTCAATATCCATTTTTCCCTTTAGCTTCTCATCTTCACTCGACACTTTTCTCTCTATGTAGTTTCTTTTTCGATCATCGATCAAGTTTCTTCATCACACCCCATCGACACTCGAGGGGGCATTTGTCATCCTTTACCCTATTAAGTTTTTTTTCTACCCCTACAAAAAAAAATTCTACTTGCTTGTGTTTGTCTACTTTCTTTGAAGTGTTGTCACTTACGTCACCTCAAAGAGGGGAAAATGTAGACACCTGTAGTTCTGATCAATACACTATTATTTCTAATGGTGCACTAACGCTTCTTCCTTTTAAAAATAGATGGCACACACCACCAGTTAGGTCTATCTAACTCCCTTCCTACGACACCCTTTTTGGTCATTTTTTCCTCTTATAAACCATTTAAACACGGCAATTATAAGACTCATTCTAACTACATTAGATTATTATTCTCTTCTAGCTTGCTTCTATTAGCTCCCTGAAAGATCAATCCACTTTGTTGGATTTATTAAGCCCTTCAAAACCCTTTCAAGAACCCTAATTACTCTCTAAGAGAGATTAATTAATCTAACCTAGATTAATTAACCTATAACATAGTTAAATCACATTTTGACTTGCTAAAAGTGCTTTTTGGACTTTAGCTTTTGTCCCACATGCACCCAATTCCCCCATTTCTCCCAAACCCAAAACTATAAATAGGGCTATACCCCCTCCTTCATTTCCTAAGAATTCTCTCTTCTTCCTAGCACAAATTATAACAATTTGCTTAGGATTTAGTTTGTATTTTATCTTCTTTCATTTGAGCTAAAAGCAATTAATCTTGTATTTTTATAGCATTAACATGGAGTAAGAAGATGAAATACAAACTAAAGCCTAAGCAAATTGCTATAATTTGTATTTCATCTTCTTTCTCTTAACACATAAACTGATTAGATCCTCTTAGGTTCATTATTTCAAGCTTTCAAAGAATAGAGATTAACTTCATTTGCTTAGTTTGCATGTTTATTTCAAATTACTGTATGCAAAGAAGAGAACCTTGCTCATTTCTTATCACATGGTCCATTGATCAGATTGTTAAAATCCTTTGGGGTTTCTTTAGAGATTCTTACCCCAAATCCATGTCCTTTACAACTTTTCATTGAACACAATACTTTTCAATAGAAATTATATTATTTCATTATCTTAATTAATTTAAGAACTATTGATAAATGAATAAAGTTTAACATTAACACAATTAATAATATGTCTTGAATGGATTCGAAATATATTTATAGAGAAAAGGCATATTATGAAAATAATAATTGAGCGGAAATCATGATATATTTTCTATTTCATATATTAGGGTAGAAATAAAAAGGGGTAAATAAAATTGTAATGGAAAAATAGGTAAGTAAGGTACATGGGAAAAATATGGGGTATTTTTATTCCAATAATATAAGAAGAGGGGGTATTATCAATTGAATAATTGGAGGTAAAAAATAACATTAAGGGAATTATTTACTACTCTTCGAACAAAAGTGCTATACCATACTTTTACTAAGTGAACCCCCATGATGATGGTAGGCACATATGGTGGTTGAATCAAACCACACGGGATTTAACCTACGTGGGTCAAAGGGATTGATAGGGAGAAGGGTGATTGCAGATGCTTGGATGAGGCACTGAAGGACTTTAGTATAAGATCCAATGGGTGTTTGTGAAGATGAAGTTTTATGGACTTTGGGTGGATTTGGTTTAGAAGAAGTAGATGAAGGCAAAAGAGAGGCCTTACTCTTGCGAGGCTTGATAGGGACTTTGGATTCAAATTTTGTTTTAGATGTGTTTGAGTCAGAATTAGGAAGAGGGATAGATGATTTTAATTCAGAAGGAATAAATGATTTAGATGTGGATTTAGGAGGAGGGATAGATTGTTTGGATTGAGATTAGGTGGTGATGGGTGCTTTGGATAAAGGGAATGGTCCCAAAATAGAAGGTGGAGGCCCTAAGATATATGTTTTTTTGTTGGATGGCTTGGATTGATGGGGCTTCGAGATAGGTAGTTCCAATTTCTTATGCGGGTGAGTGAGGGATTTTTAGATGGGAGCGCCAAGGTTCTTAGGTTTTTATTACAAGGTTTTACCTTTGGCATGGATCAAGATGATTTCAATGGCGGATTCATCCTTAGAGGTGGACTTTAGATGATTTGGAAATAAGCGGTATTGTAGATGTAATAGTTGAGGATGAAGATGGTTTTTAGATAGTGTATTAATAGGATGGGAAGAGATTGTAAATTTCTTGATAGTTGGAGGAGTTAGTATATAAGTGGTTAAATTTGTAGATGATTAGGATGGGATAGGGACACTACTTACGGTAGAGTTGATGGGATATGTCTGTTTGGTAGAGATGAGAGATGGCACAAATTCAGATTTAGATATAGGCATAGGCATGGATACAAATGGAATTATTTATATACAGGTATATGTGATAGATATGGGTATGGTAACTGTAGATATGGGTGCCGAAGTAGGAGTGGATGTTGAGATAAATGTGAAAGTGGGTATGGACATGGTAGGTGTAGGTGTAATAGATGTGAGAGTAGTAGATATGGATGTAGTAGATGTGGGTAAAATAGATGGGGGTACAATAGGTATGGAAGTAATAAACGTGGATGTGGTAGATATAGTCGATGTGGGTATAATAGATCTTGATATAATAGATGAGGGTGGTGGTGTGGAGTCCTAATTCAAATTAGTTATTGTGTGGGTATCAGACACTTTTGGGATTAGACCAAATCAGTTGTACAAATATATATCAGATTAAAGCATACAAACATTAAACACAAAAATAACCACTATAAGAAAATACATAAGATATAACGTAGTTCACCCAGTGTCAGATACATCCACCAAGAAACAACCAATATATTATTCTAGAGGTTTTACAATTGAAGATCTATAATCTTCCACACCTTACACGATGTATAGTACTTTCCCTCTCACAAGCTTCTCTAAGCTCTCTCCAAGAATTCCTTCTTACAATTCTCTCAATCTAACCTATAACCCTAGTTTCTTAGCTTATATAAGCCTATACAAACTTAGGGAACTTTATCCATTCATTTACAACCATTAGATCAAATTTATAACAAATATTAGATCTAATTCCCGCGACTTAAATATAAACAATCACACATAGGTAACCGATGCCGGTTGGTCTGCTAGGTGATTGACGATGGTTATCTGACCGATGCTGGTTACTGTATAAACCTGACAGTTGTAAATAAGCTCCTTAGTGAAGCAATTCAGCTCCATAATCTCAACAATATTCAACTTGAAGATAAATTGTTGTACTATCCCGCACAACTCCATCCTTGGTTCCTCTCCTGGATTTGTTTCTTCCTCTTCAATTCTCAAAATCAAAGACCAACAGAAGTGGAGTGTATCTCCAACTTCTCCTTTGACAACAAATTCCTTAGCATATCTGCAGGGTTCTCATTCGTATGAATTTTCTCTAACTTCAGCTGCCCATCCTCTAACACTTGCCATATGAAGTGATATCTCAAGTGAATGTGTTTTGTTCTTGAATGAAGCGCTGATTTCTTTTCCAAATGAATTACACTTTGAATATCACTGTAAAATCTACAATCCTCTCTCTTCTTTCCCAACTTCCATGAACCTACTCATCCATATCATCTCTTTACTAGCCTCTGTAGCTGCAACATACTCGGCCTCTGTAGTAGACAAGGCCAAAACCTTATGCAATCTCAAAATCTAGCTAGTTTTCATCCCACCTACTGTGAATATATATCTAGTGGTGCTTCTCCTACCATCCAAATCTCCAGCCATATTTGAATCAACATAGCCCTATAAATTAGTATCTGACCCTCCATAACATAACTGCATGCCAGATGTCCCTCTCAAATACTTGAGAATCCATTGGACTAATTTCCAATGCTCTTCACCTGGATTAGCCATAAATCTACTCATAACTCTCACTACCTATGCAGTGTCTGATCTGGTACAAACCGTAACATACATAAAACTTCAAACTGCTGAAGCATATGGAACTTGTGCCATGTACTTGACCTCCTCATATGATATAGGACACAAATATTTTTTCAATTTAAAGTGTCCAACCATAGGTGTGCCTACAGGTTTTACATCCTACATTTTAAATATTTTCAACACCTTATTGATATAATCCTTCTGAGACAAATACAATTTCCTTTTCTTCCTGTCTCTATGAATTTACATGCCAAAGATTTTCTTTGCTACTCCAAAATCCTTCATTACAAATGTGTGAGCTAACTTTTACTTAAGATCACAAATGTACTAGATCCTGCAATAAGCATATCATCCACATACAGTAACAAAATAATATAGCTTCCAGTTTCAAGATTCTTGAAATAAACACAATGATCAGATCCACATCTCATATGACCATGATCATGCATACAATTTTCAAACCTCATATACCATTTCCTTGGAGCTTGTTTGAGCCCATACAAGCTCTTTTTCAACCTGCACACATGTTTGTCCTTACCCTTGACTTAATAACCAAGTGATTAATTCATATAGATCTCCTCCTCCAAATCACCGTGAAGGAAATCCGTCTTAACATCAAGATTTTTTAAATGCAGATATTCTACTACAACTAAAATCAGAACAATACGGATGGAAGTCATTTTAACAACAAGAGAAAATATCTCACCAAAATCAACACCTGGTTTTTGTGCAAATCCTTTTACCAAAATCCTTGCTTTGTATATTTTCTGTCCACTCTTTTCCTCCTTGATCCTGTAAACCCACTTGTTCTGTAATGTTCTCTTACATGCTGGCAACTTGACCAAATCCCATGTCTGGTTCTATTTCAAGGAATCCATCTCCTCATCTATGTAATGCTACCACTCAATGTGGGTATCCCATTGCATTGCTTCTTTACAAATTTCCAGTTCACCACTATCAGTCAATAAAAGATAAAATAATGAAGGAGTAAATATTTCTGGAGGTTTACTTAATCTTTGAGACCTTCTTATAGAAATTTTGGGTGCCTGAGGCTCATTCTAGACGTCCTAGGTATTCGTGTCCCAATTAGACAGTGATCGATGCTAGTAACTTGTAACCGATGCCGGTTCCTCTATAGCTGATGTTAGTTCACCTAACCGATGTTGATCCTGCTTTGACTGATGCCGGTGTCTGTCAATTTTTGTTTTAAATATGAGAATACACTTTTCTTAACAAAATCTTCACCTGGTTCATTCTTGGGTACCAAAACTTGATCCGTGTACATTCTCTTTTCATTCTAATTAATGTTACGACTCCTAACAATCTTAACATCGTCTAAATCCCAAAACCGGAATTTGAAATCACCAAAATCATAACAATTGAAAGTGCATCTCTTGGATTTAGCACCCAAATTATTCCTATTTTCTTTATCAACATACAAAAATGCTTCTGAACCAAATACTCTAAGAAAAGAAAGATCTACTTCTTTTCTAGTCCATGCTTCTTCTAGTATTCCACCATTAAGTGCACTTGAGGGGCCACGATTGATCAAATATACCGCTATGTCTACTACTTCTGCCCAAAACTAGAAGGGTAATCCAACATGTATCCTCATGCTTCAAGCATGTTTCATAATATTTTTTTGCATTCTTTTTTCCACTCCATTCTCTTGTGGAGTTCTAGGAACCGTTCTTTCTCTACGTATTCCATTCACTGAACAGTAATCATTGAAAACCTTGCTGCAGTAGTCACCACCATTGTCATATCTAAGGCACTTCAACTTCAAATTAGTTTTATTTTCTACAAAAGATTTCTATATTTTAAATGTTTTAAAAACATCAATTTTTCATTTAATATAATAAATCCATATGTTTTTTGTGGCATCATCAATGAAAGTCACACAGTATTGGGATCCTCCATGAGAAGCTACCCGGGATGGTCCCCACACATCTAAGTGCACAAGATCTAATTTAAGCTCCTTCTTTGTTGCCCCAACTTTAAGAAACCTCACTTTCTTTTACTTTCTAAATATGAAATGCTCATAGAAATCAAGATTTACCTATATCAAATATGATAACTTACCCTTTGCATTTAAGATATGAATTCCCTTCTTACTCATATTTCCTAGTTGATTATGCCACATGCTTGAATCTGAATATGAAGTATATAGCATAGAAAAGGAATCAGTAATACATGTAGATGAATATAATGTTCCTACCTTCTTTTCTCTTTCTATAACAAGAGTTCCCTTGAAAACTTTCCAAGAATCTATTGTGAATGTAACCATGCATCCATCTTCACCTAATTGTCATGTAGAAATAAGATTTCTCCTGAGGCTTGGAACATGCCTCACATCTTTCAATATCCATGTATTTCCATTCTACAATTTAATATGAGCTTCACTTTTACCAGCAATATTGCATGGTTCATAATCTCCTAAATAAAAATGCCCAAAATTACCTTGGACATAATTTCTGAAATAACCCTTATTAGGGGTAGCATGGAAAGAAGCTCCTGAATCTAAAACCCATGATTCAGTTTTATTATATAAGGAGAGAATAAAGGTATATTACATTACCTCTAATGCTACATTTGCGTCTTTACCTTTCTCTGGTACATTCTCTTTGTTTTCCTTTAACCAACAATCCTTCTTTACATGTCCTTTCTTTCCACAATTCTAGCAGGTTATTCCTTTACCTCAGGATTTAGATTTTCCACTCTTGGAATTTTATTTCCCATTACTCTTGCTCTTGGATCGCTCATTTTTCCTTCCTATGATTTCTACATTCAAAATATTCCTAGATGATGATTCTCCTGAAATTTTCTTCCGTATTTATTCATTTAGAATTATACCAATCACACCATCAAACTTCAAAATATTAGTAGGAGATGATGTATTACTAACAACCATTACCAAATTATCCCAGTTATCTGGAAAAAAAAAGAATAAAAATGCTTTCAATTCATCCTCAAAAGGGATTATTAACCAATTTTAATTGATTTACAATAGAACAAAAATAATTCAAATGATTAGACACAGATCCACCTTCTTACATTTTAGAATTAAACAATTTCTTCATTAAATAAAATTTATTCGATACACTTGGTTTTTCATATAAATTAGCTAAAGCTTTCATTAATTCTACCGAGGTTGCTTCTTCTATTATATTTGAAACCAAAGATGCTTCCAGACTCAAACTTATATATCCCATAGCCTTTTTGTCAAGAATCTTCCATTCTTCATCAGTCATCTTTGAGGGCCTTGCCTTCTCATCCAACGGTAAATATAGATCTCTCTGATATAGATAATCCTCCACCTGCATCTTCCATAGCTCATAATTATAGCCTTCAAATTTCTCTACTTTGTATTTAATATCTTCTACCATTGTTGTGCTCCCACTCAATTAGAAATCCCTGTGAGTAAATCTGTCAACACATACAACGCTCAAACAAATCTCTAATACCAGTTGTTGGGTTTAGACCAAACTGGTTGTACACACACACACACACACATATCAGATTAAATCATACAATAAATAAACATGGAAATAACCAATAGAAGAAATTACACAAGATATAGCATGGTTCACCTAGTGTGGGCCACGTCTACCAAGAAATAACCAATATATTATTCCATAGGTTGTATAATTGAAGATCTATAATCTTCCATACCTTACACGATGTATAATACTTTCCCTCTCACAAGCTTCTCTAAGCTCTCTCCAAAAATTCCTTCTTATAATTCTCTCAATCTAACCTCTAACCCTAGTTTCTTAGCTTATATAAGCCTATATAAACTTAGGAAAATTTAGCCATTCATTTACAACCATTAGATCAACTTTATAACAAAGATTAGATCTAATGCTCGTGACTTAAATATAAAAAATCACGCATAGGTAACCAATGCCGGCTACCCCAACCAATGTTAGGTTGTTGATGGGTGTCGTTATTCCCTTCATTTAATCAAATTCTTGTTGATGTCATATCAAACCATGGGTGTGTCTAAAGCAATATGCAACAAGAGTAATCTTATCAATCTAGTAGTTGACTATAGTTATTTTTGTATTTTCTGGGGCATATTTTCAATGTCTTAAGGACTTTTTGGTAAAACCTTATTTTAATCATACTATGAAAACTTTGCTGAAAGGAAATACACTGAAAGCTTTTCTGAAAGGAAACACACTTTGCGGAATGGAAATAAACACACTTGCTTCTGAAAGTAAA
The DNA here is from genome assembly GCA_019776745.2 of Taxus chinensis. Taxonomy (NCBI): domain Eukaryota; kingdom Viridiplantae; phylum Streptophyta; class Pinopsida; order Cupressales; family Taxaceae; genus Taxus; species Taxus chinensis. The sequence goes on from CM034150.1 coordinate 34,580,953, forward strand.
CACATTTGCTTTTGGAAATAAACACACACAACTTAGAATGCTTGAGAACGATTGCAAGAAATATAAGAATCTATCTAGACGCATGCAGGAACAAGTATACAACAGAGTTTAACTAGAATAATTAAAAGTGATACAAAATTAACATATCTAAACTATTTCTTAGAAAATATAAATACCAAATAAACAAATATCCTAGTCCTTGGGGGAGTGGGCCCTTGCTCCTCGAATCAGGATTTAACCACTTCGAATTATCTCAAACAAGAATGTCTATTTTATTTATAAAACATTCGGTATTTGTTGTCCACTCAAAATTTCCCCGCACTTAAAGTAAATTTTCAAAATTTTGAGTTTTGAATGTCTTCTCTGTCATCTTTGAAAATGTTAAAAGTCAAGAAATTGTAATAGATCTGCATTCCTGGGTCATTTTGTGTGTTTCTCGCGTACTTCGCGTATTTTTGTCCCACTTGTCCCAGTTTCAAATGGGCCCCTTTGTTGCATTTTTGACCGAAACGCCTGAGCCACGTACTTCACACATCTCTGTTCCAAATGTCCTAAACACTTCCGGACCTTTTGTCATGTTTTCGCACCCGAATTGACCAAGTCGCGTACTTTGGAACTTTTTGACCCAAATGTCCCAAATCAAAAAAAAAGTGCAAGTCATTCCAGTTTCGCCCTGAAACACCTGAACCGCATACTTCACGCTTTCTTGTCCCAAATGTCCTAATTTCAAAAGTGTGCTCTGTTCCTTTTTCGGCCGAAATACCCGAACCGTGTACTTCACGCGTTCTTGTCCCAAATGTCCTAAAATGCATTTGTGCGTCTTATCCCTACTTTGCCCGAATCGGCCGAGCCACGTGTTTCGTGCATTCACGTCTCACATGTCCCAAGCGAACCAAATGCCATTCATACTTAGTTTTTCCCGCTCTACCCGAATATGTTGCTTTTTAAATTAGTAGATATGAATTTAATGCGCATTGATTTCCTTTCTCTCTCCAAAACGGCTATATAATGGGTAGACCCCATTTTACATTTTTCACACTGCTTCCTTGCTCGAACCCTTGCAATCTAATTTCCTGCGCACATACCCGTTCCCTACTGCAATTCCTTCCCAAGTCTAGATTGCAATTCTCTCTCAACTACTATCAATATGAAGATCAAATTCAAGGGACAGGAGAAAGTTTCACCACTAGAGTCTGCCGTTCCCAACATTGGAGACAGTGAAGCTCGACATCTCGACTTCGACGCATTTTTTGGGCGAGAGTGGCAGATACAAACCCTACTCCAATGGCAGCAAATGATTCACGACAGCGGTTTGGCCTTTGCTGGTGGTTTCCCAATCTCGGTACAGTGTGCTAATACCGTGCTTTCATGCGGAGCTCACTTCGACCCCACCTCGAGTGAATTAACCAATATATACGGGGAACTCATTACCAAACTAGATGTTACCCGCCATTAGCACTGCTCTGAGGATCCTAGAGATGGATAATGCCATAGTCATTTCCTGGGATCAAGCACAGGCCCTATTCAATCAGGACAGTGAAAAATACAAAGCATGGGTTGCAAAGTCCTGGCTGAAGAACCCTAAGAAAGGAGCTTCTTGTCTGACCAAAACCCTCTTGCAGGCATATTTCAATGAAGAGTTGTCCGATTTCATAATTCTGTTGGCTCAGGTTATGGGCTTGACCTCCACGAATGAGTTCCATTTCTGGATGTGCACGCTCATCAACATGGTATGCGAGGGAACACAAAATATCAACTGGGTGGAGATCATTAGCATGAATTTGGTAGAGTAGCTGTCCAACGTGCAGCAAACGAAGAAATTCTATATGACTTCATACCTGATGTACACTCTAGCAGCATCAAGGCAGTGGTTTGGTTTCTCTTACATAGATGAACACAAAGATGATCCAATATATGCCTACTGCCTGCAGTTCACCCTAGAGACCAAAAATCGTAACTTCAGAAGGGTCAACGATGCTTTCACCATGTACGTGGTCAGGTTTCTCGAAGGCGATACTACCAGGAGATTCTTTAATGGATCTATGACTCTGATATCGCACTACGGTGCTTACTTCATCCAGTTCAGGAAATTCTCTTATATTAGGCTTACCGGCTATGAGGGCACCCCTCTGAGATTGCCCATGTTCTGTAATGATAGGATGGCCTTGATAGAAATATGCAGGCAATTGGACAAATTGCATAGAACCTGCAGGGATAAGAGGATCACTGGTTTACACTTTCCCATCTCTTTAGGAAATTATACTTGCAAAACAGCCCTAGATGCACAAAATGTAGAAAGAGCCCTGGTTCCCATCACGGTTCACTTCTTCAAGCCAAGGAATTACTTCGACTTGAAGAGGTTCATTGGGAAAAACATCAAAATAGTCTATCATCACAGATCTAATACAGAAGACTATTGGGCTGATTGTGCTGATGATTTTGAGGCTAGAAGGAGGTACTATGGCAGATTCTCCTTGCAATTAATTGAAGAACTCGGCCTGTATCAAGTTCCTGAAGGGCTAAAGGATGAAAAATCTGATCTATACTCGTATGAGTATGAAAATGTGGTTAATCACACTCCTTTAGAGGACATGGATTGGAACAGGAAAAAGAGGGACAACTTGGCTGAGATCCTTGCTCTAGTTTTAGTCAGGACTAGGGTTTGGTTTGACAGGAAAGTTCAAGAGTTCAGGAGGCATTCAGGAGAATCCTCTTCTAAGGACACTTTAACACCGAGAAGAGAAGCATCTATTCCAATGTCTGAGACATGCTAGTGAAGACCCCCTCCTGCCTCATTAACTCAGGGACCTGCAGAATCTACGCCTTCCTCATCCACCCAGGTATATAAGAAGAAACTTAAAGAAGTAAAGAAAGAACCTGTGGAAGAAGATCTCCGGGAAAAACATAGGAAAATTTGCCTATAGGACCAGAGAACATTATTGTTCTCAGTGAAAGTGAAGAAAGTGAAATTCCAACCCCTTACAAATGCTCCTGAAGACCCAGCTGATAAAGATAAAGAAGTCCAGAGCACTGAGCTTCCAGGTGCTGTAGATCCTTCTACCACAATTGCCTCCAGTGCCCCGCTCACATCTCAACTCGAGTGAACAGCTGCACAGACCTTGAGCATCATGAGCTCCCTGTCTCTTGGTCCCCTTGCCCCTCCTATTGATTCCTCTTCCTATTTCGCGTGGGTGCAACATTTGGTTGACAAGAAGGAAGAGAAAATTCTCCTCTCAAATATCAGGATCAAATTTTTATGTTGTCGTAGCCTTGTTGGGCACCACTCCTTCTCATGCCAAGAGAGCCAGAAGTCACCTCCAGAATAGTGTCTAATACTCAAGGAGAGCAATTCCTAGAGATTTCCAAGCCTACAACGGATAGATCAGAGCAGGACTTGTAGGTATTTGACTTGGAGCTCTCGAGAATCCCAATGGGAGAGTCTACCCTTGAAGGTGAAATCCACAACCTCTAGGAAACAGTCACAAGAGTCATTGGGAGGGTAGAAAAGGGCCAGAAAACTATTGAATAGTTGGAAGAAGATGCCCAACTTCTCACAGGTTTCATCAAGTCCCTTTTGTGTAAGGACAAAGTTTTGGACCCTACCCCCTTGACTGCTCTTCCACCTCCTGTAATTCTAAGCCAAGATGAAGTGTAGAGTATTAAAGATATGCACAAGTAATTCTGTCTATGGCAGAGCTATTGAAGCCATGGTGGATGACATGCTTGTTGTTGGGTTAAACTTCATCGACGAAGCTTTCAAACTCCACGAAAAGGTGAGCAATGTGCAACTGAAGCTCTGCTCCACTATCAATACCATGGATAAAGAGCTCAAAATCTGGAGCAGTTGCATAGTAGACCTTCACCTTATGGGACAGACAGACGAGAACATTTTGCTGGCGAATAAAGTTTTTGATGATGCAAAGGACAATCTGTCGAAATCCTGGGTCTATAGTGTGGATTGGAAGATTAGAGTCTTAGAGGAGGCTTTGGGAGAAATGAAGAACAGCTGGCAGAAGGGCGAAGCCTTCAAGACATTGGTTGTCTCAGCTTTCAAAGATATACATTGTCATCTTCAAGATGAAACTTCTGGTGTGCCCCTTTCCTTACAAGAGATCAAAGCTCAGTTCAGAGATTTTGTAAAAGACAATTTATTCAAGGAAAGCTCCATCTCCAAAGAAAAAATGAAGGAAATCTTCTCTCTCCAATCTGCCATTGAAGAAGCAAATAAAGATTATCATACTCATGTCGAGTTTGATAAAGAGATCGAGAAGTTTCTGGGATTTTGGACCCAGTTTGCGGCCAACACGTCAATTCCCCATGGCAGAGACATAGCTGAGGCTTTGAAGAGATTCAGACAGCAGATTCTGAAGTCAGTGGGTCCCTCTCAGTGATCGGCCACCTGTCTTCTTCCCCATTCTTTTCTCTTCTTCCCTTTCTTTTTCCATTTTCTTTGTAATAGGTTGAGGTACTACGATTTGGCAGTCCTTAACTATTCTTTAGTTAAAAGAAACGGTTACAAAGAGTAACTGATTTGTAAGCTATATAATGGCCTTCTTTACGCCATTCTGAAGGAGGAAGAACTTGGCATATTTTCTGAAAGTGTAAATAGATCATAAAGAAATCAATACAAAAGGGATTTCTATTCATTGTCTATCTAATCTCTGTTATCTCTGTGTTTTCATTTAATTTCGTGAAGATCATTTGTTTCTAGTTCGTTAGTCTCATTGATTGCATATTTTCAAATATTGCGAGTATGGTGATCTTGTATAACCAAGAAGGAACTTTGTGTCCTTGATTAATGAATCTGAAGAAGGTTATTTACAGAACTTTGTGTCTGGTAATCTCATCTTGTTCATCCAATGCAAACGATCTTGTTTTAAATTCACTGCAACTTCGTATACATAAAGGATTATTCTGCTATCTATAATTCTGCATGTTGCTCTTCTGCTCATCCTCGTATTCCCTTTCCTCAGTCCTTTTGTAACTGATGATCCTTGTGGAAAACACTTTCGTAATATCCAAGTTCAACCATAAAATCATGTTTTGTATATTTGTAAATAAGTTCGTTTCTGAATAAGGGAACCTCTCCCATTAAAGAGGAGGGACTTCTTGTCCCCTGACTGTTGCTCTTCTTAAAAGTCCTATTTGACGACCAACAGTTTTTTGGCGACTCCGCTGGGGAAAATCACATTCCAGTTCTGTAATTTTTGATCATCCTTTGATCTGGCGACTCCGCGTTTCACTCGAGGGAGAAGGGCCCTTGGTATTGAAGATTCTCAGTTTCAGCTTTTAGAGCAACAAGGTTTTCCTTTCCTTTCAACTTCAACAAGAGATAGAAGGACTCGTTCGACAAGCACTCCACCTGTTCAAGATAGAAGTCCTACGGGTGGTATTCCTTCAGAGCCTGCTAGTCCCAATCTACGAGCTTTGATCCTCGCTGGTGTTACAGTTCCTCTCCAAGCCATATTTCCAAGAATGGCGGCACCATTGCCATGGGGTCAACGTGTCGGGCCCCTGGCCCTTACTCAGCCTTTACATGAGTTACCCAGAGGTAACCGGAAGAACTTCCCAAAATTCAAAGGTGATGGCAAAGTACATCCTGATGAACATATTGCAGCCTTCATAGTTGCATGTGGAGTTTTGGGAGTTGAACATGAAGACATCTCCGTAAGACTGTTCGTGGAGACTTTACAAGATAATGCTGCTGATTGGTTCTTTCACCTTCCGGCTGGTGCTATAACTGAGTGGGACACAATGAGAACTCAGTTCAAAAACCGTTTCAAGCCGGCAGAAGATGTACATGCCTTGCTAGCCCAAATCTCTCAGATAAAGAAAGATTCACAAGAGCCCATGAGAGAATTTGTGGCCCGGTTCAACAGGTTGATAAATAAAATTCCAACAAACACTCGACCTGTTGATCGGATTCAAAAATGTTTCTTTCTAAATGCCCAATCACCTAAAGTTAGTTATGCACTAAGAAGGGCTAATCTCGCAACGTTAGCTCTAGATCAAGAACTGGCTGTTAGTGTCGAAGATGACTTGATCATGTCAGGGAAGTTGAGAAGAGACCCTCCCAAATCTAAGTCTGCTGCTTCTTCCTCTTCCACCCCTGGACCTAACACTGATCCATTAGTTCAGAAACTTACGAATGATCTTATTGCTATAAAGAAACAATTGGCTCAGCATGCCCCTTATGCAGATGTTCCAAGAAGAAATTTCCAGCCCAGGAATCGTTTGCCTTCTTCTCAAACAAGACTAGCACTTGAAGGACCTCCTTTTAAGGTTCTTGTGAATGCAATCTGTGAAGTTGAAGAGCCGGATGATGATGAGGATAATGAAGCTTGCGAGGAGTTTGTGGAGGAATTTGATGATGAGGCAGAAGAACTTGAGGGATCTCGAGTTAATTTCTTTACCACCGAGGGAATTGATGATGGAGATGATTATGATGAAGTGGTAGCAGACATGAATAGCGAATCATTTGCTGTCATGACTCGAGAGCAGACATGTCAGAGGGAGAAAGTGACACAGCCTATCAAGAAATCCAAGGAGCAGTCGACAACTATTCCCGTGATTGCAAAAAGAGGATCTCCTATCCCTACTTTGTCTACACCAAAGGTGAGTCCTATCAATCCTGCTACCAAAGTTGCTTCTTCTTTTTCTCCTAAAGTTGATAAGCCTAGAATTTCAAATGATGATGGCCCGTCCACTTCTGGGTCTTTTGATATTGTTGATCACCTGAAAAAGACCAAGGTCCAAATCTCAGAAGCTGAGTACTATCAGACCCATCCCAAAGCTTTTGCCAACATGATTCAATTTGTTAATTCCCATTCCAAGACCACCTCTAAAGGCCTTTTACCTACTCCTCCTTCTGCACCACAGCCTAGTCTGGTAGCTGCTGTCACCTCGCCTGGTGACAAAATTAAACCATTTTATGTAACACTTCTCATAGCTGGCCATAGGCTCAGTAATTGTGTCATAGATTCAGGAGCCTCAGACAATGTCATGCCAGCTAAAGTAGCTCATGCTTTAGGCCTGACCCTCACTCGTACTTATGGATCTTGCTACTCTATGGAGAGTAAGGAAGTGCCCCTGGTTGGAAGGATTAAAGATGCACAAGTGGCTTTTGCTGCTTTGCCTGAGAAGAAAGTGTTGGCTACCATCTTAGTAGCAGATATCCCTCCTTCATACGGGATGTTGCTAAGTAGGAACTTTTGTAAAGATGTGGGTGGATAAATTCAAATGGATTGGTCACATGCCCTTGTACCAGTTAATGGACAAATGAAGAAGTTGCTGCCTGAGAAGCAATCTGAGTATATTGTGTAGAAAACGGATGACCCTAAAGCACAAATACTCTATGAGGATATGGGTCATGGCAATTACATGATTATGTCCCCTGATGAAATCCAACCCCCCAAAGCATCACCTAAAGATCCTAATGGTGTTTGGATTTTAGAATTTGATGGAAGTTGTTCCTCAGCTGGTTCTGGAGCTGGTGTCCTGCTAGTGTCACCTGAAGGAAGTCTACACCCCTTTTCATTCAAGTTATAGTTCGAGAATACTAATAACACAGCAGAGTACGAGGCTCTCATTCTTGGATTGCAAGTGGCCAAAGAACAAGGTGTAAAGAATCTCCTGGCTCGTGGTGATGCAGAGCTGATTGTAAAGCAAGTCAGAAGCCTTTTTCAGGTAAAAAATGGGAGGCTGAAGCATTACCGGAATCAGGTTTGGGATTCCATTGAATTCCTTGATGCTTTCTCTATTGAAGCAATACCTAGGGAAAAGAACAGCAGGGCTGATTCACTAGCTGTCTCAGGGTCACTGCTGATTCCTCATCCTGATTTCTCTCAGGAAAAATTCACCATTGAAATGGTCCATCGGCCTAGTGTACCTGACAATACCAATAACTGGCAAGTTTTCAATGATGATCAGCATTTGCTTTCCTTCCTGGAACTCAAGGGTAATTTCGAACAACTGTATTTTGAGGGAAGTGACAACCTGCCTCGTGAAAGTGTGTCCTTTGACCAAGCTGTCACCCAAGGAGAAGAAACAGATCAGGAAGGGTGCATTAAACTCAAAGGAAACAAGATTCCTAAAGGTTTGGTGAGTTTGGAGGAATTATTTGATAAACATGACAGGTATGTGAAATCTAGAGCTTCCTCTGGGCCTCAACAATCAGCTGAACATGACAAAATCAATATTGGAAGTTCTACTGACCCCAAGCTCGTGAATATTGGAAAATGTTGCACAGCAGATGAGAGGAGAAAAGCAATTGATCTTCTAAGGAGGTATAAGGATGTTCTTGCATATTCTTATGAGGATTTGAAAGCCTTCAAGCCAAAAGATATGCAGCATTCTATTCCTCTCAAACCAGGAATTAAGCCTTTCAAGCAGAAACAGAGGCAATACAACCCCAAAATAGCTGACACCATCTTTCAGGAGATTCAGAAATTGTTGAAGGCTAAAATCATCTTTCCCATTCACCATTCAACATGGATTGCAAACATTGTGCCTGTTAGAAAGAAGAATGGTGAGATCCGCATCTGTGTTGATTTCAGGAACCTGAATCAGGCTTCTCTGAAAGATAATTATCCTTTGCCTATGATGGATCAAGTATTGCAAGCAGTAACAGGATCTGAAATGTTATCTATGCTTGATGGATTTTCTGGATATAATCAGGTAGAGGTTGATACTGCAGATCAACACAAGACAGCTTTCACTACTCCTTGGGGTACCTTTGCCTACAAGAGAATGCCTTTTGGGCTTATTAATGCTGGTGCCACTTTCCAGAGAGCTATGGATCTGGCTTTTGGAAGCTTGAAAGGGAAGTGTATTGTCATATATCTTGATGACCTGACAGTGTTTTCCAAGACAAGAGCGGATCATTTTGATCACCTAGAGATAGTTCTGCTAAGATGCAGAGAGCATGGAATTTCTTTGAATCCTAAAAAATCTGTTTTCTGTGTCACAGAGGGAAAACTATTAGGGCACATTGTCTCCAAGGATGGTATTAAGATTGACCCTGAACGAGTACAAGCTATCCAGCAAATTCCTCTCCCAACCAGTAAAAAGGGTGTGCACTCCTTCTTCGGTAAGATCAATTTTTTAAGAAGGTTCATCCCTGATTTTGCAGAGTTAACTTTGAATATTTCTCAAATGATGAAAGGGAAGCAAACATTTGGTTGGTCTTCTGGAGGAAAGGAATCCTTTGAGGGTATCAAGAGAGCTATCGCTAAAACTCCAGTTTTGGCCTGTCCTGATTTCAGCAAAGATTTCATCATCTATTGCTATGCTACAGATAATACCCTGGCTGCTGTCTTAACTCAAGAAGACTCTAATGAGCATGAACTCCCAATTGCGTTCATGAGCTATATTCTGAAGGATCATGAGTTGAAATACACCATGATGGAGAAGCATGCTTTTGCAGTGGTCAAAGCTGTGAAGCAGTTTCGTTTTTATATCCTCAACTCTCAGTCCATGGTGTTGGTTCCAGATACAACTGTTAAGTCGATTCTCACACAACAAGAATTTGGATCCAAGAGAGGGAACTGGGTTGCTAAGGTCCAAGAGTATGACATTGACATCAAACCGACCAAGCTGGTTCGTGGAAAAGGCCTTTGTGAGCTCATTGCTGAAGGAGCCAAACATGAGTTGCTGGAGGAGAAAGTTGACCTTCCTACTGTTCTGTTCCTTAGTTCAGTTGACGAATGGTATGCTGACATCGCCCATTTTCTCACCTATGGGGAATGCCCCTCTCATTTAACTGCCAAAGAAAAGAGGACTGTTAAATTGAGGTCAGTGCAATATGTGTTGTGGGAAAACGCCCATGTTCAAGCGAGGAATAGATGGGAGATTTTTGAAGTGTGTGGACAAGGAACAGCAGAGAAAGTTGCTCTCAGCTTTTCATGATCATGCATGTGGAGGGCACTATTCATCAACAGTCACAGCTCATAAGATACTCCGTGGAGGATACTACTGGCCTTCCTTGTTCAGAGATGCATCCAAATGGGTTGACAAATGTGAGGCTTGTCAGACTTTTGTGGGAAGACCCAAACTGGCCTCTTTGCCTCTCAAGCCAGTTGTGATTGAGGAACCATTTCAACAGTGGGGTTTGGACTTCATTGGTACACTTAATCCTGCTTCTAGTGCCGGTCACACTCATGTGCTAACTGCCACTGACTACTTCACCAAATGGGTGGAAGCTATTCTAGTCAAGAGCACTACTTCTGAAGTGGTATGCAGCTTCATCAAAGAGAACATCTTGGTAAGGTATGGTGTACCTAACAAGATTGTAACAGATAATGCTTCGAATTTCTCTTCAGCTGAGATAATGGATTTCTACTATGGGTATGGTATTTCTTTGGCTCACTCTTCAGATTACTACCCTCAGGGCAATGGGCAAGCAGAATCCACTAACAAAAATTTGGTGACTATCATAAGGAAGTTGGTCAATGAGTCTCAACGAAACTGGCACAAGAAGCTCTATGATGCTCTTTGGGCAGACAGGATTACACCAAAGAGAGCTATTGGAATGTCTCCTTTTCAAGTGGTGTATGGAGTAGAAGTTCAATTGCCAGTGACAGTGGAACTGCCAGCCTTGCACCTAATGAAGGCCATTGAGGATACTAGTTTCAGTAGATGCTCTGGATAAGAGAATTATGTACCTGCACAAACTGAATGAGGACAGATTGATGGTTGCTGATAGGATATCTGTTCACCAGCAGAAGGTAAAGGTCCTGTTTGACAAGAAAGCTAGGTTCAGAGATTTCCAAGTTGGAGACACTGTGTTGCTATGGGATAAAAGACATGAACCTCGTGGCAGCCATGGAAAGTTTGATTCCCTTTGGCTTGGACCTTTCAAGATCAGACACTTTGCTGGTAAGAATTCTTTCTATCTTGATTACATGGATGGTTCTCCCCCTCCCACTTCCTTATAGTGGGCAGTATCTCAAGTTGTTCAAGTCCTAGGTGACTAGGGAGTCCTTTGTATATTCTGTACAGTGTTTTTGCTTCTCTGCTTTTGGTGTGTTTTCCTTTTGTTGTTTTGGTGTGTTTCCCTCTGTATTGGTGTTCTTTTTGACTCCATGGCCCAATGTAGTCAAGGTACTGGTCTGCTTCCCCGAATTTGTCTAAGTTCTTGCCTTGCCTCATTCCTTGAATTTATGCCAAGTCATCCCTAGAAGGAGCTAGCTGTTGTCCCACCCAAAATTTCCCCGCACTTAAAAGTGAATTTTCAAAATTTTGGGTTTTAGAATGTCTTCTCTGTCGTCTTTGAAAATGTTAAAAGCCAAGAAATTGTAACAGATCTGCATTCCTGGGTCATTTTGTGTGTTTCTCGCGTACTTCGCGTATTTTTGTCCCGCTTGTCCCAGTTTCAAACGGGCCCCTTTGTGGCATTTTCGCCCGAAACACCTGAGCCGCGTACTTCACGCATCTCTGTTGCAAATGTCCCAAACACTTCCGGACCTTCTGTTGCACGTTTCGCCCGAATTGACCAAGTCGCGTACTTCAGAACTTTTTTGACCCAAATGTCCCAAGTCAAAAAAGTGCAAGTCATTCCAATTTCACCCGAAACACTCGAACCGCGTACTTCACACTTTCTTGTCCCAAATGTCCTAATTTCAAAAGTGCACTCTGTTCCATTTTCGGCCGAAATTCCCGAACCACGTACTTCACACGTTTTCGTCCCAAATGTCCCAAAACACATTTGTGCATCTTCTCCCTGCTTCGCCCGAATCGGCCGAGCCGCGTGTTTCGCGCATTCACATCTCACATGTCCCAAGTGAACCAAAAGCCATTCATACTTAGTTTTTCCCGATCTACCCAAATATGTTGCTTTTCAAATTGGTAGATATGAATTTAATGCGCATTGATTCCCTTTCTCTCTCCAAAATGGCTATATAACGGGTAGACCCCCTTTTGCATTTTTCACACTGCTTCCTTGCTCGAACCCTTGCAAACTAATTTCCTGGGCACATACATGTTACCTACTGCAATTCCTTCCTGAGTCTAGATTGTAATCCTCTCTCAACTACTATCAGTATGAAGATCAAATTCCAGGGACAGGAGCAAGTTTCACCACTAGAGTCTGCCATTCTCAACATTGGAGATAGTGAAGCTCGACATCTCAACTTCGGCGATTTTTGGGCAAGGGTTGCAGATACAAACCCTACTCCAATGGCAGCAAATGATTCACGACAGCGGTTTGGCCTTTGCTGGTGGTTTCTCGATCTCGGTACAGTGTGCTGATACCATGCTTTCATGCGGAGCTCACTTCGACCCCACCTCGAGCGAATTGACCAATATACACGGGGAACTCATTGCCAAACTAGATGCTACCACCATTAGCACTGCTCTGAGGATCCCAGAGATGGATAATGCCATAGTCGTTTCCCGGGATCAAGCACAGGCCCTGTTCAATCAGGACAGCATCAAATACAAAGCACGGGTTGCCAAGTCCTGGCTAAAGAACCCTAAGAAAGGAGCTTCTCGTCTGACCAAAACCCTCTTGCGGGTAGATTTTAATGAAGAGTTGTCTGATTTCATAACTCTGTTGGCTCGGGTTATGGGCTTGCCCTCCACAAATGAGTTCCATTTCTGGATGTGCCCGCGCATCAACATGGTATGTGAGGGAACATAGAATATCAACTGGGCGGAGATCATTAGCATGAATTTGGCAGAGCAGCTGTCCAACGTGCAGCAAACAAAGAAGTTCTATATGACTTCGTACCTGATGTACACTCTGGCAGCATCAAGGTAGTGGTTTGGTTTCTCTTACATAGATGAACACAAAGATGATCCAATATATGCATACTACCCGCAGTTCACCCTGGAGACCAGCAATCGTAACTTCAGAAGGGTCAACGATGCTTTCACCATGTACGTGGTTAGGCTGCTCGAAGGCGATACTGCAGGAGATTCTCTGATGAAGCTATGACTCTGATATCACACTACGGTGCTTACTTCATCCAGTTTAGGAAATTCTCTTATATCAGGCTTGCCGGCTATGAGGGCACCCCTCTAAGACTGCCCATGTTCTGTAATGATAGGATGGCCTTGATAGAAATATGCAGGCAATTGGACAAATTGCACAGAACCTGCAGGGATAAGAAGATCACTGGTTTACACTTTCCCATCTCTTTGGGAAATTATACCTGTAAAACAGCCCTAGATGCACAGAATGTAGAAAGAGCCCTGGTTCCCATCACGGTTCACTTCTTCAAGCCAAGGACTTGCTTCGACTTGAAGAGGTTCATTGGGCAGAACATCAAAATAGTCTATTATCACAGAGCTGATACAGAAGACTATTGGGCTGATTGTGCTGACGATTTTGAGGCTAGAAGGAGGCACTATGGCAGATTCTCCTTGCAATTAATTGAAGAACTCGGCCTATATCAAGTTCCTGAAGGGCTAAAAGATGACAACTCTGATCTATACTCGTACGAGTATGAAAATGTGGTTAAGCACACTCCTTTAGAGGACGTGGATTGGAACAGGAAAGAGAGGGACGACCTGGCTGAGATCCTTGCTCCAGTTTTAGTCAGGACTAGGGTCTGGTTTGACAGGAGAGTTCGAGAGTTCAGGAGGCATTCAGGAGAATCCTCTTCTAAGGACGATTCAACACCAAGAAGAGAAGCATCCATTCCAAGGTCTGAGACACCAGTGAAGACCCCTCCTGCCTCATCAACTCAGGGACCTGTAGAATCTACTCCTTCCTCATCCACCCAGGTATATAAGAAGAAACTCAAAGAAGTAAAGAAAGAACCTGTGGAAGAAGATCTCCAGGAAAAACAGGCAAATTTGCCTATAGGGCCAGAGAACATCATTGTTCTTAGTGAAAGTGAAGAAAGTGAAATGCCAACCCCTGCAAATGCTCCCGAAGACCCAGCTGATAAAGATAAAGAAGTCCAGAGCACTGCTGAGCTTCCAGGTGCTGTAGATCCTTCTACCACAATTGCCTCTAGTGCCCCGCTCACATCTCAACTCGAGTCAATAGCTGCACAGACCTTGAGTGTCATGAGCTCCCTGTCTCTTGGTCCCCTTGCCCCTCCTACTGATTCCTCTTCCTCTTTTGCGTGGGTGCAACCTTTGGTCGACAGAAAGAAGAGAAAATTCTCCTCTCAAAGCTCAGGATCAAATTTTGATGCTGTCGCAGCCTTGTTGGGCACCACTCCTTCTCGTGCCAAGAAAGCCAAAGTCACCTCCAGAATAGTGTCTGATGCTCAAGGTCAGCAATTCCTGGAGATTGCCAATCCTACAATGAATAAATCAGAGTAGGACTTGCAGGCATCTGACTTGGAGCTCTCGAGAATCCCAATGGGAGAGTCTACCCCTGAAGGTGAAATTCACAACCTCCAGGAAACAGTCACAAGAGTCATTGGGAGGGTAGAAAAGGGCCAGCAAACTATTAAACAGTTGGAAGAACAGGCCCAGGTTCTCACAGGTTTCATCAAGTCTCTTTTGTCTATGGACAAAGTTTTAGACCCTACACCATTGACTACTCTCCCGCCTCCTGTAATTCTAAGCTAAGATGAAGTGCAGAGTATCAAAGATATGCACAAGTATTCTATCTATGGCAGAGCTATTGAGCCATGGTGGATGACATGCTTGTTGCTAGGTTAAAATTCATCGGCGAAGCTTTCAAACTCCACGAAAAGGTGAGAAATGTGCAACTGAAGCTCTCCTCCACTATCAATACCATGGATAAAGAGCTCAAAATCTGGAGCAGTTGCATATTAGACCTTCACCTTATGGGACAGACAAACGAGAACATTTTGCTGGCGAATAAAGTTTTTGATGATGCAAAGGACAATTTATCAAAATCATATGTCTACAGCGTGGAGTGGAAGATCAGAGTCTTGGAGGAGGCTTTGGCAGAAATGAAGAATAGCTGGCAGAAGGGCGAAGCCTTCAAGACATTCGTTGTCTCGGATTTAAAAGATATACACTATCATCTTCAAGATGAAACTTCTGGTGCGCCCCTTTCCTTACAAGAGATCAAAGCTCAGTTCAGAGATTTTGTAAAAGACAATTTATTCAAGGAAAGCTCCATCTCCAAAGAAAAAATGAAGGAGATCTGCTCTCTTCAATCTGCCATTGAAGAAGAAAATAAAGATTATCATACTCATGTCGAGTTTGATAAAGAGATGGAGAAGTGTCTAGGATCTTGGACTCAGTCTACAGCCAACACGTCAGTTCCCCGTGGCAGAGACATAGCTGAGGCGTTGAAGAGATTTAGACAGCGGATTCTGAAGTCAGTGGGTCCCTCTCAGTGATCGGCCACCTGTCTTCTTCCCCATTCTTTTCTCTTCTTCCCTTTCTTTTTCCGTTTTCTTTGTAATAGGTTGAGGTACTGCGATTTGGCAGTCCTTAACTATTCTTTAGTTAAAAGAAGCGGTTACAAAAAGTAATTGATTTGTAAGCTATATAATGGCCTTCTTTACGCCATTCTCAAGGAGGAAGAACTTGGCATATTTTCTGAAAGTGTAAATAGATCATAAAGAAATCAATACAAAAGGGCTTTCCATTCATTGTCTATCAAATCTCTGTTATCTCTGTGTTTTCGTTTAATTTCGTGAAGATCATTTGTTTCTAGTTCGTTAGTCTCACTGATTGCATATTTTCAAATATTGCGAGTATAGTGATCTTGTACAACCAAGAATGAACTTTGTGTCCTTGATTAATGAATCTGAAGAAGGTTATTTCCAGAACTTTGTGTCTGGTAATCTCATCTTGTTCATCCAATGCAAACGATCTTGTTTTAAATTCACTGCAACTTCGCATACATAAAGGATTATTTTGCTATCTATAATTCTGCATGTTGCTCTTCTGCTCATCCTCGTATTCCCTTTCCTCAGTCCTTTTGTAACTGATGATTCTTGTGGAAAACACTTTCATAATATCCAAGTTCAACCATAAAATAATGTTTTGTATATTTGTAAATAAGTTCGTTTCTGAATAAGGGAACCTCTCCCATTAAAGAGGAGGGACTTCTTGTCCCCTGACTGTTGCTCTTCTTAAAAGTCCTATTTGATGACCAACAGTATTACAAAACATACTAGATCTGTGTACTTAGTCTATATTTCTCTTCTCTGTTCTATCTCTATTTCATATCATATTCTATTGTTGTTTTTATCTACTGTAGGTCTACTTTTATTTACATTTACATTCATAGTTGTCTCTACAATTCTAATGAAATCAAATTGTGCCCAGAATAGATGCTGAGTCGGATTGTGACTGATCAGACAACTGTAAGATAACTATCCTTAGATCTATGTTCAAAAATTTTCTCATCCTTTCCTGATTGAAAGGGTCGTTGATGCAAAATCTCAAGATGTGGTTAAAATAGATAAAATTTCATTGGTTCTGGAACTTCAGAGAAGTTCCAGAACCATAGTAAATCGTTAAGGATCAAAACCGCAAGAGTTCCAGAGCTATACCTAGGAGTTCTGGAACTAAGTCCAAAAATTTCGGAACTAAATACTGGAGTTCCGAAACTAAGTCTGAAATTTTTGGAACTAGATGATGACTGTGTAATGGAGTTTTGTAACTAGCTTAGAAGTTCTGGAACTAAGCTATGTTAGAATAGATGCTACCAAAAATGTATTGAATGCTACATACTTCATTTCCTTGACTGATTAGACTTGCTTTATTACAAAATTGAATTTCAAACACACACTTCGTCAAGAATTTCAGATCTTTTAAACATTAGAATCAAAATCAATCAAAAGATAGAAAATTACATCCTAACTCATATTAGATCAAATAAAAGTCACAAAATGCAATCAAACTTAATAAAAAAGGAGAGTAAGATGAGATCATATATTATACATTAATCGGGTATATTTTGGCATCATCATTTCCCCCAAACTTACTTATTTGTAAGTCCCTTTACAAACTTCATTCTTCAAAAGTGGGGTTATATTTTCTACATTCCATTTGATTGCTCAGATCAAATGGCTGAAACTAGATTTTCCAATTCTTAAACTTAGATGTACTATACCTAGCTCTTGCTTCTATTTTCCTCTCCCACTCTTCAAATTTAGTAGGATCTTGCGGTTATCTATTTTGCCAAGGAGACATGGGGGTTAGAAGTAGAGGGGTCCTTATTCACATTCCCATCCATATTTTCCCGTAGGTCTCATTGATATGAGGAATTATTGTGCATAATTCTTTTGCTCTCTCTAAACTCCAGATCAGATTTGTAGGGGATATTACTTCTCTTCTTCTCAAGGAAACAGTAAGGAGTTCTCACCTCTTAGATCATCCTTCATAAATATCTTCAAAATTCTCCTCCTCATAGGAGGTAAAGACATCAATACTCTTTTGTAGAATGGAAAGATAATGTGTCTTTAATCTCTCATCAAAGGCATGAGTTCTAAAATGTATGAGGAAGGCAGAAGTTTTACCATAGCGAGCTCTCATATAGAGACCAGTTGAGCTATCTTTCAATAAAAACTTAGATTCCCTTTCCTTCCATGTAATTTGGTTTTACAGACCAGAGATAAATGCATTAAGTTGGCTCTCTCCCACATACAAATTGATCATAAATCCTGTGTTTTTCTATAGCATAAAATTACAAAGATAAAATTCACACAGAATATTTTTCTGCTCAAGACTGGATAAATAGTAAGTTGTCATTAATTCAGATTCATCTTTCAGTTCATGTGGAAGTCCACATGCAATACTTGACAACTGCCAGTGAATAAAATACTCTTCTAAAAACACACTATATACAGGAGAGGGCCTCCTGCAGGCAAGCAATTATAATACAGACCATATGAATTTTTGCAAGACATTTATATTTGTTTCCTTCCTCCTTATAAAAATTTTCTTCCCACTCTTTTCTTGCCTTCTTTTCTTCTTCCATCTTGGTCTTCAATTCTTCATTTGATGTTTTGTATTCTCTAAGTTCTCTGCAAGTGTCATTCCATAGTTGTTTGAGTGGAAAATAGGTTAACTCTGTTTGTGCAGAGATTGTGGACACATCATTCTATTTTTTGGAAGTCTGACATTCTTCCTCTTTTTCTATTAGCTATTTCTTAATTACTGATAACTCCTCAATCTTGGCTACAAGCTGAGTTGTCAGCTCTCCAATGAACATTTCCCTTTGTTCTAATTTGAGCTCAAGGAAATCTAATTCTTCATCATTTTCTCTGATAATGAACTCTACTCTAGACAAGAACATAGCTTGTTTGTCTTTCTTCTTCCTATGAAATTACTTGAGGAGTTGTGCATTCTTCCTCTATTAAAGGAAAATTTCCTTTTATTCTTTAGGATGCTAACTCTTCTTCTTCATGTGGCAATGCTGATGGTTCATCCAATTCTTGAAAATCTTACTCTTCAAATCTCTCATCTCCTCTGTCCATTTCATCTTGGCTTGGTTCAAAAGGAGTCATGGCCATGTTGCCCAAAATATCAGCAGCTTCCTTTTCCATCTTTTCTTGCTCATTCCTTCACTCTGGGGTTTCCCTTGACCTCTTATGAATTTTTCTTCTTTGGGGAATTTCAACATGCCCAGTGATGGAATTACTTCTAGAGTTTCTTCTTACTATTCTTTCTTACTCTTGCATGGATGAGCTATCACTGTCAGAGACAGATATTGGCTCCCCTAAAGCTGCTTTAGAAGAAGGAATTTCCTTCAAAGGCACAGAAGGCTCTGCTATTTTTATCTTTCTCACAGACATTCTTCTTTTTGGTATATTCTCTCTTTCCATTTCCCTCTTTTCTTATACAGGGGAATCAATTTCCAAATTAGTTGAAGGAGAAAATGGAGTTGGAATTGTCCTAATAATATTAGGGTTTTTCTTGAACTTGTCCTAAATTTTTTCTCCATTTTTCTTTGACAAAAAATGATGCTGACATACTAACTGAATTAACCCATGATGCCTGATTGTCTCGACACCCTAGGAATACCTCTGGGGCATGGTCTGGATAGAATAAAAAAGAAACCCTAGAAGGTTTATGATGTACTCAGGTTTCGTGGCTCCATACTTCAGATATATGAGCATTTTTAGGTCTTCTTTTCCCACAGACCCAAATTGACCATCATAGGTTAAATATTTCACTATCTAAAATGTTACCCTGTCAAAGGGTTTGGGAAAATTGGCCCTTCTGACCCCTTTTATGATTTTATTTGTATTGTAAATATATTAGGGTTCAATTTCTCCTTCTTGTAGTAAGATTTCAACCAGTTCTTTTAAGATCCCTTTGGCAGGATGTGGGACATGCACAATTAGCACTCCAGACACATTACTTATTATATTTATAGAAAAAGGAATAAAGATATTTCTCACCTTTGTCCTGGATTGCTCTAGGTTTATGATGAATTCTCTTATTGTTTTGTCATTATACTTTGAAAACTTCTTCAGGAACTCTATCCATCCTGCATGCTCAAAGATAGATATCACTTCTTTATCTGCGAGTAGCTAGGAATCATCCTCTTGTTCTGATTTCTTTTTAATCCCCATATCGGCTCAAGTTCTATTTCCTTTGGTTTTGTGCAAATTGGTTACAGGTCTTCTTGCTTAGATACGGAACTGGAGATTTTGGCTGCGGAACCTCTGTTCTTAGCTGCGGAACCTTTGTTCTTTGTTGTGGAACACAAGCTTAATTCACTGTGTCTCCCTCAAAATATCTCTGTAACTTATTTCACTTAATTTTGCACTTAATGATTACCAATAATAACAATGCCACCACTTATGCCATCCATATCATCTTCATGATTACTCACTTGTAATCATAATGTATAAATAGATGACTCATCATACCAAATTTTGAATTAAGTCAAATCACACATTCAAACATTTAATTTAACCCTAAATAAGTTAAAAGATATAATTACCATCCTTGATGATGTAATCCTTTTGCTATGATGACTCGTCATTCCTACAAGTGGAAAAAAACATGGTTAGATAAGACATCTGAAATTCAAAAGAATTCCCTTTTATTTGAATTAGCCAAAAGAAGAGGTCAACCGCCATTGTTGGTTTTCAATTGACCTTTGAGAGAATTTATTTATTTATATTATGATTATTATTATTATTATTTTATTTTTCTTTTTTGGGGAAGAAAACACCATTTATTGGTTTTCATATTCTTCCCTTTATTCTGGATCTATCATCTAGTTATTTTATCATTTTTGAAGAACTGGGTTCTTCCATATGATCAAATTATTTGTCTGCTTCAATCTTCCTCAAGAATTCATCCTTAGTGGGAGGCTTCCTATAGAGTTTTAGCCTATGTCCATTGACCAAGAGTGTTCTTCTATTGCCATCAATAGGAAGTAACTGAATATAACCATTGTCAAATATCTGCTCAATCTGATAGGGTCCTAACCATTTGGTTCTCAAATTTCCCTTGAATTATTGGTACTTAGAATCAAACAACAATGCCCAGTCTCCAACTTTGAATTGCCTTCTCTTGATATGTGTGTCATGCCATTACTTCCTTTACTCTTGAATTATCTCTGTCTGCTGAAGTGCTTCCATCCTCAATTCATCCAACTCATTGAGTTGAAGGATTATTTTTTTGAGCTGCATCCAACTCAATTCCCACCTTAACTGTCATCCTCAATGTCTAAAGTTCAAACTCTTGGGCAATAAGGTATTTTCCCCATAGACTAGCTCATATGGTGAAAACTGTGTTGTAGTTTTCCAAGTTGTATTATAAGCCCAGTCAGCTTTAGGTAGCCTCTTTACCCAATCTTTTCTCCCAGTTTTAACTGTTTTGGTAAGGATGTTCTCCAATTCTCTAGTTTTTACTTCAGCTTGTCCATTTGATTGTGGGTGATAAGGATATGACTTCCTATGATTGATTTGGTAATATGTTGTGAAATATTGGATCATAGTAGACATAAATTGTGGTCCTTGATTTGAAAATATGCTCCTCGGTGCTCCAAACTTTACCATAATTCTATTCCAAAGGAAATCAACAACTGCTTCTTCAATGAAATTTTTCAATGCCTGCACTTCTGCCCATTTTTTCACATAGTCAGTACACATAAGAATATATTCCTTCCCTTGTGAAGGAGGATTAAAGGGACAAACAAAATCCAATCCCCATCTCTCAAATGGTTCAACCACTACTTGAAGTTGAAGAGACATTTCATAGGTGAAATTTGGATGTCCCATCCTTTGAAGAGGATCACACCGCTTGATATATCTCTTCACATCCTTGTACAGAGATGGCCAATAATAACCAGTGCCAAGTATCTTATGAGTTGTTCTTTTCACTGAATAATGTCCTCCACTTGGTTCATCATGACATGCTCAGAGGATGTCAAAGATTTCATCCTCTCTTACACATATGTGTAAGACAAAATTAGGACTACATTTAAAGAGCATTCCATTTAACCATTTGAATTGTGCACTAGTTTTGATTAACTTCTTTATTTGTTTCTTAGTGAAAGAAGGAGGAAATTTCCTTGTTGCAAGATAATTTTCCATATCAACAAACCATGGTGTACTTGTTGAAATAAAAAATAGTTGTTCATCTAGAAAGTTATCCTTGACTGGATCTTGATCCCCTGTAGTGGCTAGTCTTGACAAAAAATCAGCTACCACATTAGATTTACGTGGATTTTCCACAATGGTAATATCAAATTCTTGCAAAAGTAATAACCATCTAATTATTCTTCTTCCAACCACTAGTTTGTTTATTAAATATTTAATTGCTGAATGATTGTGTGTACAAATATCTTGTACCATGTAATGTAATGTCTAAATTTATTGATTGCATAAATCGTAACAAGAAATTCTTCTTCCGTGGTGTTGTAATTATTTTCAGTGGGAGTAAGATTCTCGCTAAGATAATAAATGACATACATTTTTCCTTCTTCATATTTCTATCCCAAAACTACACCAATGGAATAATTTGAGGCGTCTATTTGGATATGAAGTAGATTTTCCCAATTAGGTCCTCTCAATATTGGGGCATTGATTAATTTTCCTTTAATTTATTCAAAATCATGCTGACACTTTTCATCCCAAAGAAATTCATATTCCTTGGTTAGAAAATTAAACATGGGGGCAGCAATTTTATTGAAATATTTTATAAAGTGCCTATAGTACCCAACATGCCCTAGAAATGACTTGATATCTGTGGGGGTGTGAGGAATAGGTAAATATGAAATGATCCTAATTTTGTTTTGATCCACCTGAATTCCTTTTTTTGAAATATGGTGTCCTAATACAATCCCCTCATCAACCAGCATTAAACATTTTTCATATATCTTGTTAACAATCTATCCAGATTTCTCAAAGCATCTTCAAATGTATCTCCGTGTATAGTGAAATCATCCATATATACCTCAACATAATCATTTGTCAAATCAGCAAAGATTACAAGTACAACTCTCTGGAAAGTTACAGGAGCATTGCATAAACCAAATGGTAACACCATATAGGCAAAGGTACCCCATGGACATGCAAATGTAGTTTTGTATTGATATTCAGCAACAACTCTGATCCGAATGTATCCACTAAATCCATCTAAGAAAGAAAAATACTGTTTACCTGAAAGGTTATCTAGGACTTGATCTATGAATGGTAAGGGGAAATAATCTCTCATTGTGGCTTTGTTTAGTTCCCTATAGTCAACACATACTCTCCATTTTTCATTCTTTTTAGGAACACTTACAAGAGGAGATACCACTGACTATCTGAGATAGGGTAGATAAAACCTACTTGTAATAGTTTTTCAATTTATTGTTTGACTATATCCCTTAAGGCTGGGTTAATCCTTCTTTGAGGCTGCCTAACTGGTTTAAAATTTTTAGTATAGATGTGATGAGTGTAGATACTTGGGTGAATTCCCTTCATGTATTTATAATCCCAAGCAAAATCTTTAGTATGATTTTTTAGAACATAAAACAATTTAGCTTCTTCATCATCCTTCAACTAGCTGTTAATGTTCAAAGTTTTACCCAATTGAATCTCAACATGCTTAGTTCTAATGTGTGATGAACTGATTTTTTGGAAGAGTTTCATTAAATTATTTAGTAGACATACATGTGGTAACAACATATGATATGTAGCAACATCTCCAAAATTTCCTTGAGATAAAATACTGGAAAAAGGACAGTAATGAGAATTATAATACTTATCTCTTTGCAGGCCAAATTATTCGTCATTGCTACTTTCTAGAAGTTCTTCACCACTCCTTGATGGATTTGAAACTGAAGCTACTGATTCATCCTCTCCCCATGAGAAATATCATTCCTCAGAAGTGAAATTATTTCCAACCAAAGAGAACTACTTTTGTCATGGTTATAGAACTAAATGTGGTGGTTCTGGAACTATAGTTGTAGGTTCCAGAACTAAGTTCACAGGTTCTAGAAGTAAGTTCGTAGGTTCTAGAACTATTTCTGATTACTTCGAGGATAGTTGGTGCTCAACCAATGATGGATTAATCATCTCTTCTACTTATCTTACATGATCCTGCAATGTGATCATTGCCAAAGAGGACAAATTTTTCTTATTAGTTTCAGGAGAATCAACCCACAATTGTTCTTGATTGTCAATAAAATATCGTGCAGTAAGATATAAAGAAATTTGTTTAGAGTTCTTACTATTTGAGATTGTCATATCACCTGACTGCAATCAATTAAAGAAACAAATGTAGCTAACCATGGTCTACCCAAAATAATGGGATAACCTAATGTTTTACCTTTTGGCTGCAGTATAAGGAAGTCAACTAGATATTCCCATGACTCCACCATAACTGCCACGTCTTCAATAATTCCTTCTGGTTTTGCTACAAACTTGTCTGCCATCTACAATATGGTATTAGTAGGTTGTATACCCGTTAATGGTAATGTTTTCAAAGTATCCATTGTCATTACATTGATAGCCACTCCCAAATCTACCAAAACATTATGTATATCCTTATTCCCTATAGAGATAGAAATAACAGGACTTCCAGGATCTTCGTATTTGGGAAGTAAAATTTTTCCTAGTAATAAATCAACAAGTTTCTCATCTACTTTGATAGTCTTGGGGTACCGTTTCTTCCTTCAAGGATTTTTTAGACATAACATTTTGATTAATTTGTTCAATTCTAGAATGTCCTTAATTACTTGTAACACTGGTATTTCAATATTCAATTTCCTTAATTCCTACACCAATTTAGACTCCTTAATTTCTATAGCTTCTTTAAATCTCTCTAGAAATGGAGTCTCAGTAGTGTTGCTATCTGAATCCTTTTATTTTCTTTCTATGTCCTATTTTGGAACAAAAGTACTAGGGATTTCATTTTCTTTTGTCATTTCAGTGATTATAAGGGGTGGGATGCTGATGATTTTCTGAGATATAGTTTGAATATAATTACAATCCATAACATGTAAATCAACTAATTTTTCTAGTTCTGTTCCATAAACAAGATTTTTTTGTTTGTTTCTTGGGTTTGCTACTGGTTGTGCTGGTATTTTCATCTGGACTACATTCTCAGTTTGTGAATTCTATGCAGGGGATCCCATGATGGCTTGTTGATTTTGATTTGGATATGTTCTTCCTTGAGGATAATTACTAGGGTTCCATCTAGGTTACGACCAAGCATAATGATTTCCTTGACCAACCCATGGTTTTTGATGTCCCTGAGCATACCAAGTTTGATTTTCCAAATCTTGAGGGTTCCATGTTGGTTGAGGTACCCAAGGTGGTTGTCCCCAGTTTTTTGGTACTAACTGAGCAACCCATGACATCGTCCAGGGATTAGGAACTGATCTTGGTATAAACTGCAGTTGGTTAGGTTGTCTCTGACAAAAATTTAATTCTTCTATTGTAGATGAGGCACTAGTTTTTTTAAGGTCATTCTTAATGACTTGAAGTAAATAACAATCATCAGTATCAGGTTCTTTAGATTCATAGATAAGACACATTTCTGTTTTATCCAAAGGACAATCTCTTATTGCATGCTTCTTCCTGCATCTAGGACAATACATAGTAAATGGCTCAGTTTTGGAATTTGCTTTAGCTTGTAATCCATCCATAGTAGAGGTTAATTGAACTAAAATGTCTATTTTAAAGTTTTCTAATTCATCCATTAGTTTGTTCATATATGGATTCAGACTTTTCATTGATTTTCCTTTTCTAGGTCCACCTCTCATTCTGGAGTAGCTTTTACAAATAATCAATGCCTCCATCTCCTATAAATTTAAGGGCTTCCCTAGATTTTTCATCCAAACCTTTAATAAAAATGGTTTTACTTAACTCCTCTTGAAGCAAAAATCCACATCTTTTGCTCATAAAGAGGAATTTGTCTAAATAGTCTTCTATATTTTGATCTTCCTCCTGCTCGATTTTGAAAAATTCTTCCTTCCTATTTCTCCCTCTATTATAATCTTGATATTTTTCTAGGAAGATAGTCTCCATTTGTGCCCAAGTGCTAATAAAGTTGGATGGTAATCCCATGAACCACCTCATTGCTGCATCCTTCAGAGTAGATGGAAACAACTTGAATTTTTGATTATCTGTTTTATAGTCAAAGGTATGACATAGTACCTTGAAATCAAATAGAAATTGGTCAGGGTCTTTAGATGACATCCCTCTAAATGTGGGTAAATGTGTAGGTCAGATATTTTTTATTGATGTATCATCATTTCCTAATTGGATTGAATAGGTAAAGGTCCCATCAGGTACTCTTTCAGCTTCTCGTGCCATTTTTAAAATATTTTCTGATTTTTTCTCCCAATCAAATGTGGTATGTGGTATGCCTTGGGGAAGGTGAAAAATCAGGAGTAGGAGGTTGACTACTCAATTGAGAATAAAAAATCACCCTAAATGGATCTTGAGTAATAAGCCTTTTCCTAAAAGCTCCACTTCCTTCAGGTGACTGATCTAAGAATTCCAAAGGTGGCAATTTCATTTCTTTTATGACAGGGGATGATGGTGCCTCCAATTATTGATCAATTTCCTTACTTTGACTAGAGGATGTTATGAATTTTTGTGAAGATGTTTTTGGGAGGAATCTACCCTGTGAGTCTCTTAGTCTACTCATATATTTTATGATATAGTAGGGAAGATCCTTCAACTACTAGATGTATGATTGTTGCTCTTGCTAACACTTAATTAGAAAATTCCAACTAGTGATCCCTAGAAATGGTGCCAAAAATGATGGGTGTCATTATTCCCTTCATTTAATCAACTTCTTGTTGATGTCATATCAAACTAGGGATGTGTCTAAAGTTATATGCAACAAGAGTAATCTTATCGATATAGTAGTTGACTGTAGTTATTTTTGTATTTTATGGGGGATCTTTTTAATGTCTTAAGGACTTATTGGTAAAACCTTATTTAAATCATACTATGAAAACTTTGCTGAAAGGAAACACACTGAAACCTTTGCTAAAAGGGAACAAACTTTATGGAATGGAAATAAACACACTTGCTTCTAAAAGTAAACACACTTGCTTTTAGAAATAAACACACACAACTTAGAATGCTTGAAAACAATTGCAATAAATATAAGAATCTATCTAGATGCCTACAGGAACAAGTATACAACAGAGTTTAACTAGAATAATTAAAAAAATATAGAATTAACAGATCTAAACTATTTTATTAGAAAATATAAATACCAAATAAATGAATATCCTGGTCCTTGGGGGAGTGGGCCCTTGCTCCTCCTTGAATCAGGATTTAACAACTTCAAATTCTCTCAAACAAGAATGGCTATTTTATTGATAAAACATTCGGTATTACAAAACATACTGGATATGTGTACTTAGTCTATATTTCTCTTCTTTGTTCTATCTCTATTTCACATCATATTCTATTGTTGTTTTTATCTATTGTAGGTCTACTTTTATATACATTTACAATCATAGTTGTCTCTACAATTTTGATGAAATCAAATCATGCCCAAAATAGATGCTGAGTCGGATTGTGGCTGATTAGACAACTGTAAGATAACTATCTCTAGATCTGCATTCAAAAATCTTCTCATCCTTTCCTGATTGAAAGGGTCATTGATGAAAAATATCTAGATGTGGTTAAAATAGATAAACTTCCGTCAGTTCCAGAACTTCAGAGAAGTTCTAGAACCATAGGAAATCATTAAGGATCAAAACTGTGAGAGTTCCGGAGCTATACGCAGGAGTTTCGGAACTAAGTCCAAAAATTCTAGAACTAAATACTAGAGTTTTGGAACTAAGTCCGAAAGTTCCAGAACTAGATGATGACTGTGTAATGGAGTTCTGGAACTAAGCTATGTTGGAATATATGCTACCAAAAACATATTGAATTCTACATACTTAATTTCCTCGATTGATTAGACCTACTTTATTACAAAACTAAATTTCAAACACACACTTCGTGAGGAATTTTAGAGCTTTTAAACATTAGAATCATAATCAATCAAAAGATAGACAATTACATCCTAACTCATATAAGATCAAATTAAATGCACAAAATGAAATCAAACTTAATAAAAAGGAGAGTAATATGAGATCATATATTATACATTAATCGAGCATATTCTGGCCTCATCAGTTGTCTCAACTGATGCTGGTTGGTCTACTAGGAGACTGACATCAGTCAACTGACCAATTCCGGTTACTGTGTAAACCTACAAGTTGTAAATAAGCTCCTTTGTGATGCAATTTACATCCAAAAACTCAGCATACATTTGGGATGTAAGAGGGGTATCTTGGTTATTTGGTGGATTGTTAGGGAAGGGCTACTTGAAGATGTTTAGTGGTTAGTTAAGAGGGGCAATAAGATTGTTTACTTGAAGGTATCCTCAAACGATAAGATGTTGTACTAGGCCCTTGAAGGTATGATACTTTTCAATATCATGGTCATGTAATCGATGATTCTTACAATAGTGGTCATCTTAATACCATGTGGGATTGGGACACAAATCATCAATGGGTCAAATAGGGGGAATTTGAATAAGGTTGAAAACCATGAGTTTGTTGAAGATAAGACTATAAGATTCTCTGAGGGGAGTATAGTTAAGATTTGTTCTAGGAGCTCTTTGTGATGGCTTAGCATGGTATGTGGAGGCATAAGAATATTTGAAAACAATGGCACTTGCTGCATTTTTGGATTTTTCATTATGAGGGAAGGATGATTTGGTGAATTCATATTTGGGATTGTTGGAGCAGAGTTTGACATGGCCTTACTCAAGGGCACGTAATTCTATTTTACGAGCCATGGTGAAGGATTCCTCAAAGATCTAAAAATATTAGGTTCGAAGAGTGGATGTGATATTTTTAGCACATGATCATGAGAACATTTTGATGAGATTGGTTTGTGGAAGATAAAAGGATAGTTGATTAATGATACCACGCCACCTAGTGACGAAAATATGTGATGGATTCGTCATCAAAATGTTTGATGGCATAAAGGTCGGTAATGGTGATTTTACATATGAATTTAATGGAGAAGTGTTCCAAGTAGAGTTACATAAGTTGGATGAAAAAGAAGAGAGAATGTTGGGGAATGCCATTATACTAGTCCAAAGTGATCCTGACCAATGACATAGGGAAAGTGCAAAGCATGAGATATTGGTCACGGGAGATGAGATAACATGTGTGCCTAAAGGAACGAAGGTGTTGTTAAGGGTCCTCCTTACTATTGAATTTTGAAAATTTAGAGTTTTTTTGGTGTGGAGGATAAGGTTTGATAGGGATAGATGGATTGATGGGATCAATGCAAACTTTTTTGTAAGTGAATGAGATTTTAGAACCCAAAGTAATAGATTCTAATTTTTCCAACCTACTTAGTAAGGCTTGCATATGGTCATTAGAGGTATGGGGACAAGAAGATGATAGATGTGGTTGTGGATTATAAGAGGTGGATGGGTTGGATTTTGGATAAGATTGATAGTGTTAAGGATATGTGGGAGTTTGCAGGGGTGGTTGATAAGGAGTAAGATGATTAAGAGGTTGTGATTGAATGGGCCATGAAATGGGATGTTGAGAAGGGATGTAAAGAGGTGGGAAATATTGAGGATGTTGTTATTGAATGATGGGAGGACTGGATTGGGGATGTGTAGGATGAGGTGGTTGAGATGTTTGGATTGGGTGATTAAAAAACATATGTTGGAAGGTGCTTCGAAGTGGGGGTTGATTGGTTTAAATTGACTCTGAAGGGTGGGGTTGTGAAGTAATAACATTGGCATGGAATTGGGATGTAAGGATGAGAACTGAGTTTTGAATGAGTTTCTTGGGTGGTGGAGGAAGTAAGTTGGATTCTTGAGGATCTTGGAATAGGGGTGTTAATAACAACATTAGATGAAGATGCGATGGGGATAGAAGATGTGGGGATGATGTTGATGTGGGGTAGACTAGGTGGAATAAGATCCACTGATTGAGTGGATTAATGAGTTTGGTTGATAATGGTAGAAGACTCATGAGATCCATGTTCATGTTGGGCTATGGAAATCTTGTTCATGGCTATAGGGAAGAAAAAAATGATTTAAGAAGTGAGGACTTGGGTGGATTCGGGTTGAGAATGATAAACATAGAGTTATTGAAGGAGAGGTCCATCGATGGGAAAATTGGTGGATTTGTGGATAAGATAATTGTGGAGGGAAATAAGATTAACGTTTAGGAGTTCCTAAAATTCCAAGCATCTGCGAGGGATAATGGGAGGCCTAAAGATCTCTAAGGAAGTGATAGATGGGAGTGTAGATGGTCTAGAAGGAATAAAATTATGGTAGATTAAAGGATTGGTTTTAACATGGGAATGAGTTTGGACCATAGGGGGTTCGCTAGAAGGGGTCGTAGAAACAAAAAGTTGGGAAACAATAGAGGAAGTAATCAAAGGAGTGGAAGAAACAATGACAAGAATGAATGTTTGTTGGGATAAATTGTTGGACATGGGCATGTTGGATGAGGTTACTTTTTCCATTTTTCTAATTTGAGATTAATTAAGAATGGGCATGAAATAGGAAACAAGAACTTATGATGATTATTACTATGACAAGAAAATCACATAATAAAGTGTTAATTGCCTTGTTTATTTAGAAAGGTGTGAAGAATAAAAATAAAGGCTCAAAGGGGACCTAAGAAATAGCTAGTCTAAGGATGAATTCAGGTTTGTTTAGGCTGACGTCCTCAATTTACCCAAAGGTACATGAGGAAAAAATCTATGATGACTACTAGTACGTGGCTTGATATAAGGGCCTACTCCCTCACTTCATGTACTGCAATGATAAGGGTGTCATGTGCTTAGCCGATATACATATAGTAAAAAACATTGTAACGCGGTCAGAACACCATAGAGGATTTTTTATTGGGTGACAAATTCCCAATAATTCCACTTGGTAGAAAATTTATTGATGTTTTTATTGATTGTGAGTTTGGTTATGTGTGGAAGAAGTGTGAATGAAAAATATTACCTTCTAGTTTAGATTATTTTAACACAAAAGCATAAAGGTTAGGTGTTCTTTTTAAACCCAAAATGAAATGTGAAATTTGATGATATCACGCAAATAGAGGAGGGAGAAAGATGCAAAAAGGAGAAAATAGGGAACAAAATGAGGAATACCTGGATAAACACTTTTTCCATATGTTATTTTTAATTTTAAACTTAAGCACATGTGTTGTTGATGTAAGAAAGAATAATTTACAAAGCACGCAAGCAATAAATATCTACCTGCACAGTTAGTAGAAAGAAAAATATAGAAAGGAAAATGAAAAATAACAATAATCAAGAAAGGAATCACTAAAGAAGAAGGGAGGGTCCCACCGGGTGTGCCAAAACATTTGATGAGATTTATTTCTCCTATTTCAAGTTAATGGAAAGGATATAATAAATTAAGAAAATTAGAAACTATAGGAGGGGTTAAGGCTACTTCCTGATGGGGATGATGATGATGATGAATATACGGGTACAAAATATCCTATCCATGGCATGCTTGATAACCTACATAATAAAGAGAATCTAAACAAGAAAACAATTAGTGGATAAGATGGTGGGTTGTTTGACAAGGTCATTCCAAAGAAGTGATAACTTCTTAGGGATGGATATCAACCCACTTTGATAAAATGATTGATAAATGATAATGGATAAATAGGATGTAGATATCAATCTAAAACAAAGATCTAAAATATGATAGAGATATTGAAGTAAAGGTGTGATAATGTAAATGCTGATAAACAAAATCAAACCTGCTCGGGTCGACGGTGACTCGAGGTTGACTGGTATGTTCGATGATCTCTGTTGTAGAGCCAATAAAAAGATAAGCAAATCTAATGTTGGGATGGTGGATGAACAAATAGGATATAAAAGAAGGTAGATATGATGAATATAATGATTAGGTTGATGGTGAATAAATTGGTTCGATGGAGATCGAGGAAATATTTGGGATTTTGATGAGCTGAATGGATGGGAAAAGGGATATGAAGAGGATTAGAGAAAGGATGATGAAACAACAGAGCTCCAAGAAAACCTACAGACCTTCAAGAAAAAGGTGATGAAGAAAAGAAGGAATCCAAGCGAACTTGAAATATTTAAACCGCCACGGATAACATGAAAATATTCTAAGAAAACTTCAAGTTGATGGGTGTATCTATTGAGAAGAGAAAGAACACATCAAGCTCGCAATATAGTGGAAACGCCTATTTTTTTAGCATTTTGTGAGGAGGGGTAGAGGTATATTAATAGGGTCAATAACAACCCACATGGGTCACTAACGACTATGGAAGACCATCCACTTGGGTGGTGGAAATGGTGTTTTACCCGATGGAAAGGGGCTAAAAGGGATAAGATTTAGGGGCTAGCTATTTTGATGGGATAATGGTGCATGGGGGGAATAAAATATAGTGTGGGGATAAGAAGACATAAAATGGGTGTAAGTGGAATCTTAGGGACAATAAATGGGGGGATTCATGGGAGTAATTAGGATAATTGATGGGTTAATGGGTAATTAAATGGGATTAGAGGAGGATTATGTGGAATGGATAATGATAGGATTAAAATGGGATTAGGTTAGAGAAAATGGGAATTGGAGAAAATAAATTTGATTTAAGAGGGAAATAACTATGCATGAGGGAAAAATTGAATAGTAAGGGAGGTACGAATGTGCAAGGTGATAACGAAGGTGGGTGAACATGAGATGGGGGAAAAGGGTACCAAAAATTCATGTCTACACCTTATTATTCATGGGTACCTCATTAGGCCTAGCTGTCAGGGACCATTTATCTCATATTCTTTCTTTCTAAAAAGATCATTTTTTTTACGTGGGTGCCTTATCAGGTATTTACTTGGTGAAACCCATATGACACATCTTTCTTAGGTCGTCTTGGGGAGTTCTCCTTCTTTTATGACTTTCCATGACCTCTACTTCAGCTTTGATGAAGGGGGTGTTGGTGTGAGGGATATTATTAACCTCTATTTATTTTGTTATGTGAATTTTACTCACCTATGATGAGTCATCTCCCTTAGGTGAGATCACAAGTGTAGGTGTCATTAGGAGTTATATGACAGATTTTTTTCATATGCGTCAGTATGTGTTATACAGGAGTTACTTTCCCATTATGGAATGTAACTCCTTTGTACATTGTGGAGGTATGATGAGCCCATGTATGGGAGTTTCACAACACTCCTATAAATACCCCCTTTTTAATCTATGATAATGCTAGACCTATTTTTTCCTTATGCATGATTTTCCATTGTTAGATTCTTGCTGATTACTTAGAGCTATCCCATCACCATTAGAGTGCACCCTCTTTGATGTGCACGAGGTTACATATTGATCTATGTAGAACAATCTCACACAAACATGGGACACCCACAATGTCATAAGACAATCAAGGCCCTTAGAAAAAACTTAGAGTAGGAGGCAAACATACACACACAAGTAGCAAACATGGATGAAAAACAACCATAGCAATATGTGATGTAAAGTATATGATATATGAAAGAGCTAGAAATAATTGTAAGCACTACATAAGACACATGTGTTAGTCATGCTAGTCCAAAAGATATGAAATACACAAGATATATATACATATATATAACTTAATGAGGAAATAAAGGAACTATAATGGAAATATAGATCTTAGATGTAGTATGCAAAAGGAAGATGCCCCCAAAGATGTAAAGGGTAGGACAACACCTATCATCGTATACCACTCTATTTATGTCCTACATCATACTCAATATACCATGTGAACACATGTGTGTAAAGAATAAATTCTATCCATCAAACCAAAGGAGTAAAAACCACATATAATGTAAAGTGCAAACATTATAGGCTATAAAAACAAGTCCTGAATTTTTATTTTTTAAAATATTTTTATATTTTTGTAT
The DNA here is from genome assembly GCA_019776745.2 of Taxus chinensis. Classification (NCBI taxonomy): domain Eukaryota; kingdom Viridiplantae; phylum Streptophyta; class Pinopsida; order Cupressales; family Taxaceae; genus Taxus; species Taxus chinensis. The sequence continues at coordinate 34,614,210 of CM034150.1, forward strand.
TTTAAGCCCTCCATGAGGTCATAGATGAAAACTTATTCTTTGAAGAGAAGGAATTGTGATTCAAGAATGCTACCATGGAGGGGAATACATAGATATGTTGTAACTAAAGAATGGGAAGAAATATTCCCCCTGTGTGTGTGTGTGTGTGTGTGTGTGTGTGTGTGTGTGTGTGTGTGTGTGTGTGTGTGTGTGTGTGTGTGTGTGTGTGTGTGTGTGTGTGTGTGTGTGTGTGTGTGTGTGTGCGCGCGCGCGCACAAAGTGAGGTTCAGGTGTAGAACCACTTCCTCAATAGTCAAGTTGAACTTATAGACCAAGTGTATCATTGGAAAATGAGTGGGGGATAATATGATAAATAACCCAAGAGAACATTACAAGGAGGTAAGGAAACTCATGAATATGATGGAGGGTCAAGCCTCAAATGTGTCATAGAATATGACACAAGTGCAAGTAGAACCATGGTGGTGATATGTGCCATAAAAGGCTTGTGAGGGGAACTATAAATAGTAAAGCACTTAGTAGAATGAAATGTGTGATGCCTACATGGTGGACCATAATAATGATAACTCCTAGAAGACCAATGAGAAGTTGTAGTGTAAGCCATAAAGCTAGAAGATCTGCATAAGATAGTATAAGGCTGTGAATGATTAGAGGTAATGTGTATAAAATAATGCCTAGGGGGAGACCTATAGGCCATATAACTATGTGATGTAAAATGTGTAATGGAAGGCCCATAAAAAAAGCTAATATGATATAAATATGTGTGTGCAATCAAAGGCCTAGTATGAGACCTAGGAGGACTAATACTATGTGAAGTAGTGTGTGAAATAATAGGTATATTTGTGGATGCACTTGGAAGTGGGATAAAAAATTACAGAGGAGTGAGGAACATGAGGAGAGAGATCCATTAAAGGAAAACTTGAGATGGTGACAACATGTTGATGAATAATAAACTTGATGCATTAATAGACATTGGATGTGATATCTCTAAGAGCACATAACCAAGGGAGACAGAAATGTAATACCCTAGTAATAATAGATTTAACAACCAATAATGAAGTTTGTGTAGTGATAGATGTAATGGTGATTGGTAGTGTAATACATCCAAAATGTGGATCAGAGTCAAGTGAAATACTATTAAAAGAGATACAAAGAGACTGAAGTAAGGTCCATGCATAAATGTTATATATATGATGTGGAGTAACCAAGACACCCTGAATAGGAATATAATTAATAGAGATTGGAATACATAATGTATTAGAGATAAGTGTGTCATCTATATCAGAATCATCAAAAGAAATGACTTGTGTAGACTTGGATGTGATAGAAATAGTGCCAATCATAACATCTAATGGGTGAACATAAGAAGGTGGTGGTGGAACCACACAATGAGTTTAATAAAATTCCCTGGTAGAGGGATCATTATTATGCTTATGAAGAGGGTCATCGAATATTTTCAACTTGGCATTGCTATTAATAGGCTTAGAAGATTCAGTAGGTACATCTCATTCAATTACATTAATGTCAATAATATCTTAAATTATGTTTATCAACTTAAGAAAATGATTTGTAGAGTGACTGATGCATCTATTATAATCAGAATAAGCATTAACATTGAATATATTACTTTGGTGCTTACTTGCATCAACCTCAAATGGAGGAGGGAGAGAAAAATATTGCATGCAAGTAATTTATTTAAAACTATGCATAGAGTATTGACATTGTGTTTTCATTTATGTCAAAAGAATTATGTTTAAGGAGTTGTCATTATTTTCTGAGTGTTGTTGATGTCAAATGAAGTAAGAAATATAAAGGTTGATTGGTAGTGTCAATTAATTTGCTTGGTCTTGGTGATGTTTCAAGGTGTATTGAGTAGTGTAATGGATTGTAGGAGTGTTGTGAAATCTTGCATAGGTATTGGTGATGTTGTTGAAGTGTGTTAAATGTCCTTGTAGGTGTGCAAGTGTGCCAAAGTGACAAGGAAATCAAAATTGGTGAAGCAAACATGTTCAAGTGGCCTAATCAGGAGGCCTAGTCAAAAGAATGAGGTATGTCATGATGAAGTAAGGTATTTACCAGCTGGTTATACATTGTCAGAGCATGGAGAGCATGTTTATGAGGTGTTGAGACACTCACAAGTGTATTCTAGTGTTGGTTAAAGTGTTAGACATGGTTTCTAGGTATGTTCCTAGACCTAGCTCTTGAGGAAGCATTCCTTAATGAAGTGGAGTCATCATTTATGAGTAAATTTGAGAAACTGTGAGTATTGGAGATATGTTATTATGTTGATTAAGAGGTTTAGTCCAAATTTTAGGTCCTAATGTTGAATATTTTGTAAGATATGACATTTTACCTCTACTGAGTTTTTGAAAGTGAGAAACCAAGGTTGATTTGTAATTTCTGATGCTCATTGGCACGTGAGAAGTCTACATGGGATGATGTGTTATTTAGGGCAGTTGGAAAATGGACCTAAGAAATATCTCCAAGCATTAGTTCAGAAAATAAGACCTAGAATTTTATGAACAATCGTTACGAAGCTTAAAAACCTCTAAACCCTTCTAAATGTAAGAGTGAAGGATGAAGACCTGGAAGGAATACACGTGCATCAAATAGTTGTACTTCACTAAGAAGGAGTTGCAAGATAAATCAAGAAAGATTTTAAGAAGCAATGTGCATGCATGCAAGCTCAAGATTCAAAAAATGGGGTGGAATGGAATGCCTTGGATTGGCTTATCATAGATCAAAAGAGGTGGTGTACGTATAGGGGAGTGAATGTGTAACTCCCATGTAAGAGAAGATTCCTCCATAATTAAGAAGAGGAGTTACTTTCCCAAATGAGAATGTAACTCCTATGACACACTTACACATATGACAAATTCTATAAGAGAATCTGTCATAACTAAGATGACACTTAGATCCATGTCCACCTAAGTGAGATGACTCACCTGGTGAGGTGGAATAACACTAAATAAGTGAAGGAAAACACCACCTACACCAACACCCCCCTTCATCGTAACTTAGGATGAGGTGGCAAGTCAGCAATGAGAAATGGGTCTTGACACAAAGCCTAATGAGGTAGCCATGCACACAAAAAGTCTCAAGTAGTGACGGAAAACAATGGGAAAAACATCCCCCCTAAAAGAGAGATAAGTCCAATCTCTAATCAAAGAGAAAATATCCAAAGCTGATGTCCCGGTTACATACGAGCCTATCAAGGTACCCATTTATTATGAGGCAATCTCCTTCATAACATCCATGCAAGATAGAGTTGAGTGATAGAACATGGCGATGACTAGGAAGTTGCAGCTTCATTGCTTCTCTTGTGCTTCATGGACTTCCCTTGAACTCTCCAACAATATCTCCGGAGATCTCAACACTAGAATAAGGTGTCAATGATGAGATCCTGTACAATGTCTGGACTGAAGTTAGAGCCACCTGCATAATAACCCATGAATGCCTTCCCTTAGGAATGTGACCTAAATTACATAGGACTAGAATTTTTCATCATGTTTATGAACAATAATCATAGGCAGCATCTCGAATTACTCTGAGTCTAAAAACTACATAAAGGGTGATTTATGGTTTAGCTTAAGTGAGTTCCAAGGCCTCTCAAGGTAATTTCTCCAGTGCCTATAACTGTACAGAGTCTTCAATCTTCAATTATTTCTTATAAAAATAAATAGTACCTTGAATATTTATTTCTTCTTAAGGATTCTTGTTCTCCTCGGCCTTCATATTTCTCATCTAAGCCTCAAGATTTGCATTTAAGGAGTCTTTTTGTTGAAATGGAGAGTGAAGAAGGCCTTTTAGAGGCCTAATGGACCTTACATATATGCTAAATAGAATATACGACAACTTATAGCTCCAAAAAAATTGGTTGGCTGAGTTGGTTAGGATGGTACACTACCCACAGGGAGGTCGCAGGGTTGAATCCCAATCCCACCTCCTTTGCCTCTATTCACTATTGAATTTGCCTCCTGTTACACCATGTGGATCACCGACCTGATATTAACTCCATTCTTCCACCATTTCTACCCTTCCTTACTGGCGGTATGTCTCCCACCAAACTAGTAGGTATGTCTCCCACCAAACTAGTAGCCACTTCCCTAGTACTCTTGACATCAGAACAACAGCAATAATGGTGGCAGTATGTAAATGGTCTCCATAGAGGGACTGAAGAATGATCTAGACATGGTGGGGTGAATATGAGTCTGCCACATGAAACCAAAGATATGGAGAGACACACATCATCATGTGACCAAAAACATGGTCGCAAGTGTTGAGAAGGTCATTAAGATGATGACGATCAATGGGTGCAAGAACTGGCCTAGAGCTCATGTGGTTGCATCTGGCTCAAATATTTCATACCGATGAGTTGCCGTCACACCATCAGTTCAATATTTTGGTGTGATGACAAGTCATGTAGCTTTGATACCATGTAAGAGTGAAGGACGAAGACCTGGAAGGAATACACGTGCAACGAATAGTTTCACTTTACCAAGGAGTTGCAAGATAAAGCAAGTAAAATTTTAAGAAGCAATGTGCATGCATGAGAAATCAAGATTTAAAAAAGGGAGTGGAATGGAATGCCTTGGATTGGCTTATCATAGATCAAAAGAGGTGGTGTACATATAGGGGAGTGAATGTGTAACTCCCATGTAAGAGAAGATTCCTCCATAATGGAGAAGAGGAGTTACTTTCCCAAATGAGAATGTAACTCCTATGACACACTTACACATATGAATGATTCTGTAAGAGAATCTGTCATAACTAAGATGACACCTAGATCCATGTCCACCTAAGTGAGATGACTCAATCGGTGAGGTGGAATAACATTAAATAAGTGAAGAAAAATACCACCTCCACCAACACTAAAACCATAGGTATGAAGTGATGGAGAATATCTTGTTCTTAGTGGCCTAGAATGGATTGTTTGTGCAAGTATGATGATTTGAGGTTTTATAAGACTCTCTCAAGTTTCTTAAGGTGTAATTTAGGTGTCATGGATGTGTGTGGACCCCACTCAAATTTACATATTTATGAAGAAGTTATTTTTTCTCTCAAGTTATCCATTTGACATGTTGAATAAACTGGTGTTTAAGGAATTATGGAAGCTATTATACATGTACATGGTGGTTTTAGATCATGGTTGAGCCCTTAGGAGGTCTGTTATGGTCTATCTTGCAAGATTGATTTTTGAGCAATTTTGGGTAGTTTCAAGTGACCTAGATACAAAGGCATTTTGGAGGTGTCTCAGTATGATTTTTGGTATTATGATAATTTTATTATGACATAAAGGTCATAATATTTACATCAGTATATCACACTTTCATATTTGAGGAGTTTTGATGTGGTTTTGGATTCAATCTCTAAAGACTAGCTTTGTAGGTCTTAGACCTAGTGAAGAAGGTTGCTCCTTTTGATGGTGTCATTGCATGAGAGGATGGTGTAGAGTGATTCAAGATTTTTGGAGGTTGTTAGTGGAATTATACAACATGTCTAAGTGGTTTCTAAATTTTGGTGAATATGGTTTTTCTCAATAACATTATATTTTGGTGAGTAGGTTATTTGAGTGCATTAGGGCTTCATATGTCCTAAAGGAGAGATGATGGTTCTAGATGGTATTTACGACCTATATGGTCCCTTTGAATGATGTTTATAGGATTTTATTATGATTTATTAAGTGAATTTTTGCTATGATTTCTGACTTAGATGAGTTATAATCACAAGTTAGGTATAAAAGCAAGTTATAAGGCTCATTTGAGCTAGTGGTGTGAGTAAGGAAAAGTGGGAGTTAAAGGGGTGTTTATAAAGGGTGAAAGAGGTATTTTTGACCACCAAGAGATGAAAGAGAGTGTGTGTATATGTTCTAGAGTGTGAGGATATGTCAGAGAGATAGGTCATTAGGCATAATAAGCATGGTGAGTAAGCCCATGAGTGAGTTGACCTAAAGAGAATATTTGAAGAAAGAGGAAGGAAGGTGAGGTTAATTGTGTCATCATCAATTGTTGGTGCAACATTTCAAAGGTGAAAAAATTTCATGTGGATTTTTTTTTGTGTTGAGTCATTTAGGGGGTTGTTTCCTCCTTATAAGGTTGGTTCTCTACTAAATCTAGGGGTTGGTGCCTCACTAAACCTAGTGGTTGGTGCTCCTTGTTAAGTAGGTGCTCAACTAAATTTGAATCATGGATCTAATAAATATTTATTTCAGTGGGTATTTTCCCATAGAGGGTTTACCACTTATATCATGTGTTTATTTGTTGATGTTTTCTCCTTTTCTCATGTTTGGTTATGGTTCTTGAATACATGGTTAATGAATGACTAAAGGAAATGTGAATGAATTTTTTAATGCCCACTGATTCACTCCCCCATCTCAGTGGTTGTGCTTCCAAAAATTGGTATCAGAACAGGTCCTTTGAAGTATGATTAATAAGCTTGAGATGATCCTTTGATCAAAATGGGAAGTTTGAGAAAGATCATGAGAAGTCATTTGAGGTTAAAACAAAATTGATGTGCCAAAGAAAGAAGAACCTAATTCTAGATTCATTGGTCAAGTGACATGAAGAAAAAATCAGTTGTATGAATGTTGAGCATAAAGAAATCATCAAAGATTATGAAACTCAAGTTGAGTTAGTGACAACAACTCTAAAAGGTAAAGAAAAAGAGTGTGTCAAGCTCAAAAATGAATTAGAAGCCCTAAAGGATAAAGAGGATGATTATACAAGGTATGAAGATGAGATGAGGTCCTTAAAAGAAAATTTGGAGTAAGAATCTAGAAGTTTGAAGACCTATGAGAATTTGTAGAAGATCTTTGAGGCTATAAATGATATTTTGAGAAATGAAAAGTCAACTAGTGAAAAATCAGGTCTTTGATTTATCAAAGACATCAAGAAGAGCTATTGAGGTGCTTATGCATGTACTGAGGATAAAAACGAGGATGCTACTCAAAGTAAGGAGATTGCTAGCCCGAATTCCAAGGAAAATCAAAAGAAAAAAATTTAAGAGTTATGAAGAGATAAGGTATGCTAGATAACCTAATGCATCAAGGTATGAGAAGTCCTTTAATGGTTATTGTTATAGATGCAATGAGTTTGTACATGGGGAAAAAGAGTGTAGAAGGTCATCCAAGTATGAGGAATCATGGAATCATAGAAGGAGTTTTAGTTCATACCAATCAAGAGGTAAAAATGAAGTTGTGTATAATAATTTTAATCATGTTGGTCACATTGGAAAGTTTTGTTTTCATGGTTCTTGAAGGAAAAACAAGATGTTTCAGGATCTAAGAGTACAAGAGAAAAGGCATGGGATCCAAAATTAAATCAAGACAATCTAGCCAAGTTGGATGTTGGAGCAAGTCAATGATGTTAATTAGTTGCTAATATGAAGAAGAATGAAAAAGTTGAGCCACAGGCGCTAAGGAAGTCTTTGAATATCCTAAAGTTGTTCTAGATCCCCATGATTTGGGATGGCTCTACTAAGCTTATTAGATACATTCATCAATTAAATGAAGCATATATTTAATGGGAGCTTAAATAGGTACAATGAAGAAGTGTCTCAAGATGGATTCATGTTTATTCACTTTGGATACTTTTGTGAGGTCATGTACATTACAATGAAAAGTTATGATCTAGAAGAAGATATATAATTTGAATATGTAAGAATGTTATCCCAGCTGAAAAACATGAAGGTAACATGTATGACCATGTATTATGCAAATAAGTTGTATTGAAGAGTTTTTTTTTCTTTGTGTGTATTAAGAGAGATGTGTTTAGACTGAGGGGGAGGCTAGTGATCCCTTGTGTTGGTTCAAGGGTTGTAGTCATGTGACATAAAGCTATGAGGTATGTTTAGTGACTTGAGTGTAAGAAGTTTTCCTATAATATCACTTGGAGAGAAAAATATAAACAAACTTGTGCATGAAAATGTTGTGGTGTGTTGCTAAGTGTCATGTTTTCAAATAAGGTAGTGTGTTAACCCTGCAGTCACTGTCATGGTATAATGTTGCAAGAAAGGTGCATCAAGGTGGATTGTGAGTGTGTGTAATAATTATTTATCTATGCAAGTAAAATTGAAACTAACACCTAGTAGCCTTCATACAATTATAAAATAAAATCAATACACTATCATGATTAGAGCTTAAACAAGACTAATCTACCAACATCTTTGCATTAGAACATGAATAAACATCCACACTAATATGCCAAGTAATGAATCTCTATCTCTATTGAATATTAATCAATGAAATGAACCTATTTAGATCCTTAGCAATCAAAGGGTTGATTGTATGTTTGAATACCAAGGTTTCAAGAATGGAGTCTTGTCAATCCATGGCTACATGACCACTTGACATATCTCCATATGAATTCAAACTTGGATGGATGAATGAAAGAAATGAAGATATCTAGCTCCTTTAATGGAAGAATGCTCTAAGATGATAAAATGGACATAGTATAGGATCTATGCTCATTTAGGTGCAAGTAGAATGGTAAGAGGAGGGATCCTTATATAGCCGAATGGATAAAAGAATCTCTACATCCCTTCCCATGTGGGATAATATCTAGGTTGAGTTAGTTGGGTGTGACTATGGTTGAAAAGGGGGTTGAGTCAAACTTAGGGGAGTTTAATTTGTCCTATAGTGACTCATGCGGTTTGAGAGGATTTATTAATTAACCCAAGTGATTAATTAATAGGCAAGTAAGCTTTATAGAAGCTTTTAGAAGAAGAATTAGTATGATTTAGGGAATAGGAAAGGTTTAGGCTAAATAAATGATGATTTATTTATGTAATAGAAGAGGAAAATTAATTATGAATAATTAATCAAATTCAAGTAGAAAGGGGTTTAATTAACAAAAGATCGTTAATTGTCATCTTTTCTAGATAGAAGGGTTAATTAATTAATGTAATGTAATTAATTAATGACGATAGAAGAGAGCGTGTGCTATATTGACGATATGTCGTCAATTTGTGGGAAGTAGTATAATTAACGTAATTTAAGTATTTAAATTCATGGAGATAAATTATAGGTGTCTATATTTTCCCATCATTGGGTTGGCGTAAGTGACACCACTTCAAAGATAGTAGTGTTAATGCAAAATCACAGCACCCCCAAAAAAATAATAGAAGTGAGAGATGCCTCGTCGAGTGTCGATAAGGTGATAAAATAAGGCGATCGAGGATCAAAAAGATGAGAGTAATGGATAGAAGAATGGGTAGGGGAAAGATTCCCCAAGTGAACTCCTAAGGAAGGAAATGCACCTATCTACTCCTAATCTAGGAGAATGATCAAGAAGACAAGGAGAGAGAAGAGTGGATAAAGAGGGAATATCCTAGTCTTGCATCTAGGTGATAGAACCAACTTTTCTTATCAGTGCATTTTTCCACAGGATCTCAGCTGTCATTGAGTCCTTGTTAAAGATATAAGCATATGCCAGAGGGTGGACAATGACATGAAAATCACATACTATGAGACCAGATTTCCATTGCATCAAAACAACCAACTTCAATGCTACATATAGATAGTACATGCAATCCCTGAGACCTGAAACACACTCATTTAACAGGGAGATAAGTACAAATACACATACTCAAACCAACAATAGTATAGATGGTTACAAAAATGTTATTTTATCAAGCTAAAGATCCCCAAATGTTCTTGATTTAAGAAAAGGAGTTCACCAAATGATGCACAATTAACAGGCAAGAGGTAATAACATGCGATGGAAAATGGTAAAGGATAAAAGGTCCAATAAGAAATCTTTGTGCACAATGAAATAGTACTAAGAAACATGATGTGCCCCAAAGTTCTGATGAAGCAAGCAAGCTAGCTTTGTAGATGATTACAAATATGAATGACTTGCCACAAGTCATTTATAGATTTCATTGGAGACACATGAAAGAAATTAGAGAATATATGGAATGAAGTACCATGCACAAGACTCAATGACTGTTGTCAGCCGCTATGGGCCTGATCACAAATCTTCCCCCCCTAATCCGTTTTTGATTTTTTATCGATCCTTGGTTCATGATGTTTTGAAGGAAGATGTTTAAATTTGACAGAAAAAGATCGAATCTAATCTTGATTCTTTCACATAGATGGATCCTTGATTGAAGGCCCAAATTTTTTATGGAAGAAATAAGAAGGTGAGGCTGAGATCTCTTGCAAAGACATTAGACTTGCAATATGTTCTAGCCCTGAGCCGAGAAGATTATGCCCCTTCCAAGTTAGTATCGGGTCCATACCCTAATGGATGGCGAAAAATTATCTGATAAATGGATCCCCTATTTAATAAAAAAGTAATCATGGTGGCAGCTAGATTAGAAGTATTAAAAGAATGGACTCGTGGATCTGTAATTTAACTTTTCCCCCTTTTAGGGCATCATGATGGTGTACAACAACTGAGATATATACTTCCTGCGGCCCCGAAGCTCCACTTGGTAAATCGTGGCACGATCATTTTATTTGTTATCGAGCTCTGCCAAAATTTTACCGTGAGATATTGTGAGTGATTAACAAGATGGACATAGTTTAGAGCCTCCACATATGAGCCAACACCATCTAGGAGTATGCCTGATATGATGATGACAGATCATTTATGCGACAAAGCTGTTTCGTGACTCCTTTGCTTCATCTATTTAGGGTCATGGTCGATTACACATATTATTACCTGGTTAGAAAGCTAATGGATTAAAAATGTGTACAGATAAAATGGCCTGAAGGCGCGTAGACATCCAAAGGTTAGTGTACACAACCAAAACCATGTACGCATAGGCGTATATTCCAAATGACATGTACACTTGTGCATATGCATTCAATGTGTGCCTAGGTGTACACATAGGGAAGGGCATGTATGCAACAAGTGGGCCACACATGTGAAAGGGTTAGTGGGTAGACTATGGTACACGAAGCACACAGAGGCACAAGGATATGTGTAATCACAAAAGTCTTGCATCCAGTATACAACCACATGTCTTATACACCTTTTTGCCAAGAGATCTACGTACATCGGTCCTTATTAAGGGGTGCGTATACACCACGGGAGGGAAAATACCAACTGACATGCCAAAGCCATTTTACAAGGAATTATCATTAGCTGAAATGACCAAATCAATGCAATATTTAGATAGTAATGCAATTACGTTAGATAGAAGAAAATATAAAGAATTAAGATTGAAGAAAGTCATAACATGCGCATTACGTCAATTTTGCAATGGTTTAGACGGTTACCAATCATGTTTAGCTGAGGGAGCTGACACATCCGACTAACGTTCATGATAGAGGTCAAGGGTTAAAAACGATGCCCTTGGTCAGGATACTTGTGAGGGAAAATGGATCTATGCAGAAACATTGTAACCAATTAGAATATAACACTGCAAAACATGCACAATACCAGATCTAACGAGATGTGCCCCAAGAGTACTGACGAAGCTAGCAAGCTAGCTTGGAGATGGTATGCAAATTTGAAGATTTGTGAATCGTTAAATCACACAAAAGTACACACACATGGAATGAACACCATGTGACCGATATGAGTTTCACCCAATGTGGGCTATGCCACCAATTTTTTTGAAATATAGATTTATATCATTTATATGACAATATAACAAGATGATGACAATTTCTTAGGATTTTCTGCACAAGAGTACATGATATCTCTACAAGAGTATCTCAATTCCTCCCATAAATCTCTAACCGGATTTTTTATTTTGATGTACAAAGTAAGAACGGTAAGCCTCCATACCACTTGAACCTGTGAAAATCTCCTCCAGGGATCTCTAACCAGATCTACCTAGGTAGTGAAAAACAATGTCATAACCATGGTGAAAATTAGTGAAACACCCATCATTATCTCACATACTATAAGCTACCCTGCATCTTCTATTGTGTAACCAAGCTCTTTGTGAATATGTAAAAAATACCTCTCATAAGGGTCTATCGATGTGTAGCTGTAACTATGCACCAAGAAATAAGTTTCTCCTCCATCATTGTATCAACCTGCAAACCATCGAAGATCAACTCCTCTATTAGTTACCCTAGCTCTGCCAAATTTTTACAGATCGACAATACAACGATGCAATCTCAGTGAGATCTGCCAGAGTTCAGAGCTGCCATAGATGAGCTGAAATCATTTGGGAGTATGCCCGATATGATGAATAAGGGAACATGTGTGAGTTCCCTAACCTTGCGCTTCATCTGTTTAGCAAGAATTACGCATTTATTACCTAATATAAGCTCAGGTTAAAATGGTGTATGCCTGTGGATATGGGGCAAGTAAGCAAACAATAAGTTATTTTCATACTATGCAAAGCCATGTATTTGCAGGACTATATGCAAATATTAAAGGAAATACACATAGTGTGTATGTATACCATGGGGGTGTCTGCACCATGATAGTGTACCTACATCTATGTGCACTTTTGTTCATACTTCATCTCTAAGGGAACGTATGCAGCAAGTAGGTCACACATGTAATCTAGGGTTTTTCCTTCTTTTTCTTCTTCATTGTCATCCTTTCAACCTAGGATACCTCAATATCTTCTCTTAAAGGAACTTATTCCAACCTATCTAATCCTACGTTTTCAAGATTATAGGAGGTACGTATAAAAACTTAGGGTATACATATGCACCGTGTGAGGGAACATCCCAACTGTGTCAAATCATCTTTAAAACAAAAGCTAGTGAATTAAATCCCAGAGGAGATTTAGACATAAAACATTCCACGTACAGGTAACTAGTATCGTTTACCCTAACTGGTGTAGGTTTCCTGATCGGTTTTAGTTTCCCTGACTGATGTCGGTTACCCTGACTAGGTGCCGGTTAACCATGACTTTAGACGTGTCGGTTATTGTGTAAACCAACAAGCCGTATTATCCTACTATTTGTGAAGCTGGTTCAACTCCACAATCCTAACAATCACTGGTGGATGTTGGCGATCTTGTTAGATGTGACCAAATTGTCTTATGTGGTGCAGATGCTGATGATCACCTTAGACCATGGTATCCTTACAAGCCTTGGCCAAGAGGTGGTACTCAGATATTTAGTTCTTCTGACTCCTGATAGACGAGATGACAATTACACTTGAGGATGTCTGACGTATATTCCATGTTCCCATAGTTGTCCAGTTAGTTGAGTATACCAATGTTGATGAGGATATTACAGGGTGCCTCACTGAGGTGTTTATTTTCTTGGACATACCTCACCAAGGGATGGTATTTTATCTGAATTATTACATTGCAGATTCACTGTTTTCATCACATTACTGTATACTTGATGGGACTTTTTCAGTGGCATTATTGTCCTTGACAAGACAAGTGATACCTTTTTTTCTTGGCCTCATTGGAGTTATAACAGGTTTATTACGAGGAAAGGGATATTGTCTGGGGACATTATATGTTAGCACATCTATACTGGGACCCATGCATCTTATTTCATATCATGGTCAGAAGACCATGGGCCCAACACTTTTTGTTATAGATCTATGGTCATGGGACCACACAGCTATTTCTCACCGCTATAGGTGAGTTACATGATCGAGACCTAGAGGAGCCATTCTGTTATGGGATGGGTTCTCGATAGGTGGTGATATTCGAGGGAACACAGGTAGCACCTATCTCTATATGTGAGAGTTAAATGAGCTTACACAACAGAAGATAATGTGGAGGCCCTACCACTATTATCAGTTGGCTGAGGATGTCGATGAGCTCAATGTAGTGATGGTCGAGAATTTTTTGATAGGTCAGCAGGGGCTACATTATGGAGTATTATCATGCATGGATCGATGTACTTGATAATTTTGGGGGAATTCAAGGATGTTCCTAGTATAGACATGTAGTATCCCCACAAGGGTTCTGAGTTATTTATCAAGGGGCCCCCAGATTTCAGCCAGCTAGGAGCCCAGGCTAGTTTTGATCAAATGGTTCCACAGCAGTGGCTTCCACTGAAGAATTTCAGAGATGTTAAGACCACAATTAAGTATACTCCTTGAGTATGTGATAGTGTTACCACACCAAATTACTTTTCCATACACAACATGGACCATAGAGGAGTTAGGAAACCTATAGAGGGTGAGCGGGAGGTTGTCGATGGTGGGGAAGAGGAGGAGGAGGAGGAGGAGGAGGATGAGGGACAATGACAAGTTGGGGGACATGGTCCTCTACCCATACAATAGTTGGTACAGAGGCAATGCATTCCAGGTATGGTAGATCAAGATGCCCCAAGTAGGCATGGTTGTGGGATTAGATGTCCAAATGTAGCAGGTGTCAGTACAGAGAGTGCCATAGGGTCCTACCTATAGAAGGAGTTCCATAGTAGGGGCCACATCCTAGCCCACCGAGGGATTATAGAGAGTAGATGATGGAGTTGATATGGGAGAGGTAGGCGGAGATGGGGGGTAGATAGCTGCACTTCAGTTATGCAACTTTAGTATGTCACAGTTGTCCAGTTATAGGTTACAATAGAGAGGGACCAGGCCAGGGTCTAGGTACAGAAACTCATAGCTGAGCAGGTCGAGGCCAAGGCTCAGGTACACACACTGACAGGTGAGAAACATGAGGCTAGGATACATGCTGGCCAAGGAGGTGATGATGTGACATGGTTTTAGCAGATATGTCAGAAGGTGACCCATTTTTCATAGATTACGAGCACCTTACAACAGGCACATGCTCAGGTCCTCACTATTACTGCAGAAAGGGATAAACATGTTACCTTATTCACATAGGCACATGATTATGTAGCCTCAGGTTATAGGAGAACGGGATGGTGCTATAGATACAACCACAAAATAGTTGGACAGACATAGATATGTTGTCTAGTATCATGAGAGCCAGTGGGGGAAGCTACCTATTACAAGGCAACTTACCTCAAGACATTTCCAGAGGGTTAAAGGATTATGCACCGTTTGAGTAACTTGTTGTTAGTATATTAGGGACTAGATCCCATAGGACATCTAGGCTTTGTTCACCTCAGTATACAGAAGCCAGTTTTGTAACGGAGTACAGTGGCAGGGCCTTCTCACAAGCAACCGATGCCACTTCCACTCCCCAGATCAAACAACCCAAGTGATGGGAGAGTGTCATGGATGACTCTTCCTCTCTAATCATATATTTTGTATGATGTATTTGATGTATGACCCTGTTATGAAAGGCTTATTTTTTATCGATGTACATGTAACATTTTTTTCTTGCCTCATGTGATGTAGTCTTATTTTTATCTACGCCCATGATGGCCAGTTTTGTAACCAGATGATGTACATTTTTGAGACATACATGTATATTTGGAAATTTGACTGTTGATTATTAAGATGATGATGATGATTATTATTATTATTATGGACCTTGTGTTATTGACTGATGTATCACATGTTTTATTTATTTCATGATATATCTGTAGATTCTATCATTTTTTATTGCATATGATGTTGTTTTTATCTATCACACATGATAATATGATGATATCAGTGTAGGGAGATATATTTTGATATTTGTGATTCCTCTTTCCCCCCATTTGATGATATGATACATGATGATTAGCTTAGTGTACATGCATGATGTAAACTTATCAATTTTATTTATTTATGATGTATAAATGATATTAGATGTAATGATATAGATGGGGACATGACAATGTGATAAAAAAAAATATGTTACACGAAACAAACAAGCACAAGAAAATGTTAACAAATCTACGAAAATATACACATTAAATCAAACTTAAAGTAACTCTGTACAAACCTGCAAACAAAACACACTCCATAGGCACACTTAAAAAATAAATCTATTCTAAGACAAGAAAATATTAATTTCAAGTGCTAAGTATGTTTTAAGCAAGACAATATGAATGTGCAAGCCATTAAAAACTATACAAACAATGTACATGCAACCAAAAAAGCAAAGTAAGAAACCAAACAAAGAAACAAAGAAAGTAAACTAAAACTATTGTTTTTGTGGTATTGTTTTTTCAACGTGTTTTGTGTAATTTTTGAGAGGGTTTGTGAAACAATTTTCATATTGTTTTTGAATTTTTTGTTTTTCTATTGTTTTGGGTTTTTCAAGTATTTGTGTGAATGTTTTTGGAGATTTTGAACATTTTTGAATGTTTTTCAGTGTTTTCTGAACATATTTGAGTTTTTTTGTGTTTTCAACATTTTTGAATGTTTTTCAATTTTCTGAACATATTTGAATGTTTTTTATGTTTTTAACATTTTTGAATATTTTTGGATTTTCTAAGGTTTTCTGAAGTTATGTACAGGAAACTGAGAAACGTGGATGCCCCCAACGTTAGATGGAAATATACAAAGGGTAGGTTCCACGTGTTATATACAAGAAAATAAAAGCATGAAGGTGCCCCCAGTGTTAGACATGAGGAAATATACAAAGGCAATCTTTTTACAGACAAGTAAAAGAAGAATCAACAAGATCAAGGCTTAACATGATAGGTTCATTAAGAATCTCAGATGTAGGTGCAGAACTAGCCATAGGATAAGTAAAGGTATCCCATATATGTAGGATGCTTGTGATGTAGGAGATTCCCTATCAAGTCTAATCCCCATTTAGAAAATGGCCACAGTGTTGTTATTGGCTATAAAGGTTGTGATGGTACATGAATGAAATTTCCATACTTTTGGCATAGAACACACTTTTTTACATGGTTACAATAATCTGTCTCCATAGTAGGCCAAAAATAGCCTACCCTTAACAATTTTTTTGCTAATACCATTCCGTTTGTATAAGCGCTGCATACTCTTTCATGTACCTCTTTGACCGCTTGGACTAACTCTGCTACATATAGACAACGCAATAGATTACCATCATAGCCATGATGATAAAGTGTGCCTCCTAGGAAGGTGTACCGGGATATTTGGTTGATAAGGCTTTGTTTTTTAGAATGAGTAATGTTATGAGGAAAGGTACTGCTTTGGAGGTAGTTAAAAATATGGGTATACCATGAGGAGTGGGGATCAACTACTTCACATGCCAGGAAATAATACGGCATGCCATATGTAAGATGACATGGATTTTCAACAAAAAATGACCTATCATTGGTTTTTGGCAGGATCCATAGCATAGAACCCACTGTTGCCATTGCATCTACAGATTAGTTTTGTGCTCTTAGAATTCATTCAAAGTTGATGCGCACAAAATATTCTTTCAGAGTGTCCACCAACTTTCTATATAGGATGATTTTTTCATCCTTGACCTTGTACTCATCATTGAATTGATTGATAATCAGCTGCGAGTCATCAATGACCTTAACGTGGTGGATATTCCACTTTATAGCCAACTTCATTCCAACGATGAGTTATTCATATTCTACAATGTTGTTTGTGCAAGGAAAGCCAAGATGGAAAGCTTATGGTTTAGGGTCTCCTGAAAGAGTGATTAGCACAACACCTGTCCCCGAACCATAAAACATAAACGATCCATAAAAATGTACTTGCCACATAATAGATTCTTCAATATACATCAATGATGCGTTACGTAGATCCAAACTCACAAGTTTTGTTCCAGGTAAGGGTGATTCTACAAATTGGTCTGCGAGCACCTGTCCTTTAACTAATTTCTAGTGTACATACTCAATGTCAAATTCACTAAGAAAAATGATCCAATTAGCCATTCTACCCATAAGGGTGGGTTTTGACAGTAGGTATTTGAGCGGGTCAACCTTGGATATAAGCTTGGTTTTAGCATTCAATAGGTAATGGCGAAGTTTTTGGAAGGTAAAAAATACATCCACATAAGATTTTTCAATTTGGGGATAGTTGAGCTCATAGGAGATTAAAGTACAACTAAGATAGTACACTAATTTTTCTTTTTCGCTTGGGTCATATTGTGCGAGAAAAGTGCCAATAGAAAATTGGGTAGCAAATATGTATAACAAAAGTGGCTCACCTAGAGTTGGAGTCATGAGAACTGGCCGATTGGCCAAGTATTGTTTGAGCAAGGAAAAGGCCTGCTACTTCTATGGTCCCCAAATGAAGTTGACATCTTTCCTAAGAAGATGGGTGAATGAATGACATTTGTTAGCAAGCTGCAAAATTAAGCATCGAATGACTTGTATCTTCCCTTGCAGGATACATAACTATTTGATATTCTTGGGAGGAGGCATTTTAGTAATTGCAGTGAATTTGGCTAGGTCCACCTCAATCCCTCTCCTTGATACAATGAATCCTAAAAAAATTCCTGATAATACCCCAAACACACATTTATTTGGATCCAATCTAACCTTATACTCCCGCAGACATTCAAAGATACGTCGCAAAAATTTAGGGTGGTCTTCTCATGTCTTGGATTTTCCTAGGATATCATCTACATGGTCCTACATGGTGTTGTTTCACTTGATTCTAGATCGTTTCCTTGAAGTATTGATGAAACAGATAGGGTAACGGGCGTAGGAGGAATACCTGTTGAAATGCTGGTTGATGGGTTTTTTGCGAAGCGTATGACTTTTGAATCCACAGACTGATTGTGAGAGCTTCCCTTTGGCTAGGAGGAACTACCTGTAATGCAAAGCAAGACCACCAGAAAAAGTTAAACAATATATGTAGTGAACTGCCTAGCGTATGCTAGATCCGGGAAGTGTGATACTTCCTAGATGGCTGTCAGTCCACTATTTTAAACAATTTAATGTGGTAAATAAGGTAAAACCCTATTGTAATTCGAAATGATTTAGGTATCTCACTTAAAACACAATAAGAAATAGATCTAATCTAACAAGGCTAGGTTAGAATAGGATCCGAAGGTCAAATAACTGGTTCTGAGTCTCTATGCAGGTTTGACAGAGGTCTCAGGTAGATCACAAGTGAATGAGGGTGAGAGGGAATTAGGTGGGTAGGTCACTGTTCTAGGTTGTATGGGAAAATATAGAGACCGATGTCGGTTAAGGGTGACCAACAGCAGTTGAGTGTAACTGGTGCCAGTTGCTGTGGAAAACTATGAATGCCATAGAACGAGATTTAGGTCTCTTTTATGATTGCACGAAAGAACTTTGGTTGGTCAGAATGAGGCATTGGGTGATTTAGGAGGGATTTGGTGAGGTTTTAATGGGTATATGGAGGGGGGATGTTGAGCTAGGTAAATAATAGATGATAATATAATGATGAAATGGAATGAACCAGAGAAGTATAATGTTTACTTACTTGGATTCTGGTCCTGGATGCCTGTGAGTGAGGGACGGAGGTGTTGATGAGAGGTTGAAGGCTGTAGGTGATCACAAATTGAAGGAAAGCTTTTGCATGGGCTACATGTACATTCCTCTTTGCTTGGTTAGATCTAATCATTGTTGGGATGGCTGTGCAGGAAAAGATGCTTGATCTCCTTCCTTGCATGTGTGTTCTCCCTGGAATTCACTCTTAGAAGATGTGATATCTCTCTGGAATGTGCTTATGTTTGCCAAATTTTCCAAAAAAATCCAACCTTCTGCTAACCTTGAGAATAAGGTTGTTTTGGGGTTCAAAGGGTAACCGACGGTGGTTCCATCTTAACCGATGACAGTTAGGGGTAACGGTCAAGGTGGGATTTCCTAGGTTTACTATACTAGGGAAGATCCTCTTTATTTCCTCAGATCTCATGTCGTTAACTCACGGATTAGACTAGAATCTTCTTGTAAATATGTGGGAATGTGGTTAGAGGGAATGTAGGCATTGATTTTTAGGGTTTGGGTAAGTCTTAGTTAGTTGTGACAACTTACTAAGAATAGGTCTTAGGTTGAGTTGGCTTAATGAGGTGTCTAAGTGAAGTGTATGTGTGGATATTATTTAAATTAAGATATATAAATAATAAATATAGTGAGGATAATGAATGAATTTAATTTAATCAATTAAATTAATATTAGTGGGGTGAAGGGAGCCATGGCTAGGTGAATGTGATGAAGGGTGTTTATTTGTCGAGGGACCAAAGGGGAGTGTCACCTAATTTTATTGTCTACATTTTGCCCCCTTTTTTGTTGCGTAGCTTGTATTGGTAAGCGATGCTGACAAAAAATAAGATGTGGTTGCCCCATGTGTGGATGAAGGTGATCCCCTTCAAACTAGGAACTAATGAGGCAGAAGGAAGAATTGGTGAGTGGTTTGATAAAAGGTAAATGTGATGAAAAGGAAGGTTGATAATAGGGGAAAAAAGGAGCACGGTCTACTCAGGTAAGCTAGGTAATGGGTCAGGGTCAAACGTTAGTAACACTCAAACACATGCACATGTATAAAATGTAGCATGCTACTAGGTTTAAGAGTAGGAAAACTCTACATCATCTAAGGTTAATAGGTTTATCCAAACAAGGTTGAAGTGATTCTGGTATCCAAGGTATAGGATATGGTGAGGAAACACAACATAGGTTAGGCGCAGGAACATTTAGGTATGTTCTGGTACACCAAAGTTAGGGTCAGGATAAATGGTCATGGCAATAGGCTAGGTAAGGTCATTAGGTCAACAACACAGGTAACAGTGCCGCAAGGTATAGTGAACACATGAGGACAAAGGTCACTAGTGATTGTCCAGGGTCCAAATATGTAGGTCATGGCACGGGTAAGGCCAAGCTAGGGGTAGAATAATGAGTCCCCAAAGGAGGACTAAGGGAGGTAGTAAATGATTTTTTCAGGAAAGGTAAGGTAAATGGGTAGGGTAAAGGTGGGGTGGGGTAAATGATCAGGGTGAAGGTTGGGTGGGGCAAAAAGGAAGGTAGGGGTAGGGTAAAGGTTAAAATTTAGGGCAATGTGTAGGTGATGGTGACCGATGCCAGTCATGGATAACCGATGTCGGTAGAGGTAAACTGACGACGGTTAAGTAGGGCACACGACCAATGTTAGTCAAGGGTAACCGACATTGGTTAGGTCGGGTTTGTTATAAAAACAAAAATCCACTGTTTTTTTTATTCATTTGTTATTTTGTGAAGTGAGAAAATGACAAAAAAGGAGAGAAAAGAGAGAAAAGTGTCCAGATGAAACAGAACAGTGAGTTGGCAGTGTGATGGACAAGTGATTGGTTGGTGAGCAGCTGGTCCATAGGATCATTACGAGGGATTCGATTAGTGAGAGGTTATAGGTAGCTATTCGGTGATGGCGGAGGCCAGAGAGGGATCGAGCGGGCCACCGGTAAAGTGGCCAGATGTGCCACCGAGATGGTAGACAGTGTGATGAGGTAAGAACCCTACTCTATGTTGTTGATTTGTTAGATTAGAGGATTATTTTATTGTTGGTTGTAGGGTTTTGTGTGTTTTTTCGGTTTGGTGGGTGGGAACAAATTAAATTTGGGAATGGGGGGGAATATTGGGTAAAAGGAGGAATGGGGAGGGTAATAGATGGGATAGGGGAGGTGGGTGGAGGTCCAAGGGTAGTTTAGGTCATTGTAGGGGGGTAAAAGGGGCAGGGGGAGGTTTTTAGAGAGGGGGTTTTGGGAAATCACGGGGTTTTCCATGACAGTGACTGGCGTTGGTCAAGCTTGGCTAGCGTTGATTGGGTGGAACTGGTATTGGTCACCAAATAGGTGACTGATGCCGGTTAAGGGGTGACCAGGGTTAGTAAGGGTGAACCAGTATCGGTCACCAAACAGGTGACCGATGCCAGTTAAATGGTGACTGGGGTCGGTTAGGATGAACTGGTACCACTCGGATTATTGGGCATAAGGGGCCAAAAGTGATGTGGGATAGGTAGTTGAGATGGGTAGGGTGAAAAGAAGGTATATGGAAATGATAATGGTTGAATATGGATTGATACATGTAAATTAATGTCATGCTTGTATTGGATGCAGGGGAGAGTGCAACTACATATGCGGGATAGGGTTCCACCTCTATTGGTGATAGTGCGTGGCAAAGTGACCCCGGAGGAGCTGCAACATGTGGAGGCAGTGGTCTTGAGTGGGGTTCATCATTATAGACATGTAGTTCAACAGCCTAGTTTGATGGTCATGCTCATCGATAGATGGGACTCCGTGACCAACACGTTCCACCTGTCGACGAGTGAGATGACTATCACCCTGGAGGACATGTTCTAGATTCTTTGGTTACCCATATTGGGTGCACAGGTTTATTCTATCTCCTCTGAGGCCTTAAAGGAGCTGATTGTGTCTATTTTTGGAGAGGGGATGGCTGATTTGAGATTCCATAGCACCATCTTGAGCTATGGAGAGATGTACCTAGCCCGTCGGAGGAGACGAGGCTAGTGGTTCTGTTGATGGAGGCAGTGTGCTGCTATGCACTGCCAGATGTAGAGGGTGGATGCTTTCCCCAATCACTGATGGGGGTACTCCATGACATGATGGTGGATGAGACCCACTTTTCCTGGGCACCAACATTCTTGGTGTAGCTATATAGGGAGTTGTGGGCATATGGGCGGCTACACAGGTTCAGCCTGTGTTGTATGTTTTTACTGCACTGCTGGGCATACGAGCACATAGTTTGTGTGTGGCCTATAGGGATTCCCCGAGCAGATGCATTCCCAGCGAGATTTGTGTGGGTGGGGTACAGGAGATGGGTGCCAATGATAGGAGAGTGGAGATCTGAGAGGCCCACACATGATGTGGCCCATTTTTGGTAGTTACTGGAGGGGTTGTCCAGAGTGGACATTATATGGAGGCCATATGTGGGATTCCCCTCATATAGGCATATGCATGAGGAGCTAGCTGAGCTCCAACTAGAGAGATGGATATAGGGTCATCATGCCGGGGAGTATGAGATGATCCTAGTAGACAGAGTCTGATGGTAGTTTGGGCTAGTACAGGACATTCCTCTGCCCTTCCCATAGTATTGGAGAGATGACATGGAGAGGCCCTTACCTCTACCACAGCCTACAGTGCCCATAGGGTAGGAGGAGTAGCCAGTGGACCGGTGGATAGATGACACCTGGATGTACAGACAGGTACAGACAGTGGTGGGTGGCTCAGTTACAAGCCATACCACCCAGACCAGGGCAACCGGATCTAGTTACCATTATGGTGCAGAGAGACACCCTACAGGGGCAGGTAGCTACTCTCATTACCCAGTTGGGTATACTGCAGACACAGCTGGAGGGCTCTGAGGTGGAGGTAGTAGAGCTACATGTACATGTGGCCAGTCTGCAGGCCCAGATGGCTAGTGGAGGAGATGGAGATGGAGAGGAGGGAGATGGTCAGGTGACAGCCTTATAGGCTTAGGTGGCAGGTTTATAGGGCCAGTTGGCCATAGCCCAGGCACAGATTGGGGTCTTATAGGCCCAGATATAGGCACAGGGGTAGGGGGCACCACCACAAGCACCACCATCATAGGCACCGGACCGGGTCCCAATTCACAGGCAGAATGCGGGACAGGGTCCCGCAGGACAGGTACAGGGGCTGAGACCTATGGGACCACCATAGACCATGCCTGTATCCTGGCTACGGGATGCCCTAGGTGAGGCTATATACTATCAGGACCAGCTGATGGTGGCCTGGGATAGACTTCATATCCTATGCCAAGTACTGGGCATAAAAGGCATCTAGTGAGAGGATGAGATCCCACACTCACAGTGTGGAGAGCACAGGGGGTCAGCGAGCTCCGAGGCCAGATCAGGAAGAGGCTACCAGCGCACAGAGACCAGCTCTAGTTGAGGCACCAGCAGGGACCTAGGAGGCCAAGGGTACAGGTGATACAGAGATGGAGGACATCCACCGAGATGCCTGATATGCAGTCACCTAGTTTTTATGTATGATAGTTATTTTGTGATTATATACTGGCCTGCGTGCCAAGAGATATTTATATTTTTGATCACATACTAGCCTGCGTGCCGATGACAGTGAGGATGTATGAGTGATTTTGTATATTTCGAGCATATACCGGCCTGCATGCCGAAGAGATTTTGTATTGATTCATTATTTTGTTGTATATATGAGACCGGCCTACATGCTGATGACATTTTGTATTGTATATTGGCCTGTGCCGACGATTTTGAGATGATGGACATGATGAGATAGCCATGTATATTTGAGATACACATTGATTTATATGATGAGATACATGTTATGATTTGATTTGTTGATGTGTTTATGAGATATGAATTTGTTGTGTTGATATGGATGGAAATTAGGTGAGTTAGGCATGATGGAGTCAGGTTGGTATAGGCATGGATCATTTGAGTTGTTCATGGATTGAGTTTTGATAGGCATGGTTGAGTCAGGTTGGTTTAGGCATGGATGAGTCAGGTTAGTTTCATGGATTAAGTTAGGTATTAGGCATGGATGGAGTTATCAAGTCAGGTTGGTTTAGAAATGGTTGAGTTTAGGCATAGATCGAGTCAGGTTATAGGCATGGTTGAGTTAGGTTGGTGTAGGCATGGATTGAGTCAGGTCAGTTTAGGCATGGTTGAGTTAGGTTATAGGCATGGATTGAGTCAGGTTATAGGCATGGATCGAGTTAGGTCAGTTTAGGCATGGTTGAGGTCAGTTAGGTTTGTTAGATAGGCATGGTTGAGGTCAAGTTTGTTTAGTTGAGTTATGATGGAGTTGAAAGTAGGTGAAGTTGTGAGTCATTATTTTATGCAATGAATGATAATATGGGTCATATGTGAGATGTGGTATAATCTATGCATAGTGATGATAGAGAAATGGTAGGCATAATAAATGTATGTTGTGATAATGTTTAAAATATGAAACAACTCGTTATGTATGTGGTTTAATTTCCAATTTTGGGTATAAAAGGGAAATGAAGTTAGGTGTGATGTAATGTGAGGCACATGGAAGATGAATTGTTTAGGGTAGAGGATGGCCGAGCTAACCTCCAAGGGCCCCATGCCCTCGGAGTGCTTCCTACATAGTCCCGGTGAAAAGGGACCTCAGGCCGATGTAGTTCTCCCATAAGCTAGGGAAGAATATGAGGAGGTATGAAAATAAGTTGGCAAGTTTTTGGGCATGTTGTGGGTTTAGGTTTGTTAGGTGTGGGTAGATTATAGGTAAAATGATGTAGGTGAGGTGATTGTGGTGAAAGAAGAAGATTACCCCAAAAGTAAGCGTCGAGGACCAAGTCCTGTATAAGGTAATCAAAATGTAAAAAAAGATGGTTAAAAGATAAGAAGGGGTAATAAAGCCACCTGGTTGGTTAGGATCATACTGAGTAGATCATACCTTGGTGGAGGTGATGAACGTAAGACCCTAAAGACATTACATGATGGACTGTTCTATGGTGAAAAGTAGTCACATGATCACCAAATGTCTAAGTTCCAAGAAGTCCCTTGAGGCAAGTAGGAAATGTGAGTGGGCATGGTTTGAAGGGTGAAAAGTAGGTAATTTTTATATGGTATAGGTAGCATGCGCTTTGGGCAAGAGAACCTAGGTCACAATGGGAAAGTCCATGACAAAAGGTTGTTGTTTTGACTTATAGTTGAAATAGACTGATCGATGCGGGAAGTCTATATGGGATGAAGAAAATTTAACTCCTTGAGGTCTTTCGTGAAGTTGATCGATGCGGGAAGCTTCGGTTGCTCTCGTTTTTTTTTTTTTTAAGATCTTTACATAGCTGTCCTTCTGAGGGAGCAGTCTATTTATAACAGTAGTTGTTGAGAGGAAGATGTCCTTTTGAGGGAGTCATCTTTTTATTAGAAGTTTGACTCTAGGAGTTTGGTCCCATGTGAGGTCTTTGAAGTCATGGACAAGACCAAGGTGGAGAATAAGACTCTTGTTCAAAAGGCAAGGTGAAATGACCATGGGATCTCATCTAAAGGTAGATGAAAAGTATCCATGAGAATCATGCTATGTGCAGCGCCGTGGTACACATATTCAAGAGAAGATAACAAGTGACGGGTACTCACATGATTCTTGTTTAATCGTTAATGAGGTGTATGAAGTGAATAGTGCTCAAGGGATGAGCATGGAAAGAGACAAAAGGTGAGGTAGGACTATAAGTCAACAATAGAATGGTCAAAGATGTAAGGTGTTAAGGGGCTCAGGTCCAGGTTTACCATCAAGTGATGATAAATGGTAAGCACCTGATCCATAGGTATGAGTCACAATGTATGGTCCAAGCCAATTAGGAGAAAATTTGCCCCGTTTAATTTTTTCTGCTTTGGTTATGTGTTGATTTTCTTTCAGGACAAGGTCACCGACTTGGAAGGTTCATTCATGGACACGTTTGTCATAGGCATGTTTGATACATTTTTGGTAAACTTGAAGGTGATCCAGAGCGTTAAGATGACATTCGTCTAATAACTCTAGCTGTGCTAAATGGTCCTGACGAAAGTCATCATCATTGAGCATGTCATGGAGAGAAATATGGAGTGAGGGGATCTGGACTTCGAGAGGTAGGACTGCCTCTGTACCGTAGACTAGAGAAAAAGGTGTGGCCGCAGTGGAAGTGTGAATACTAGTGTGGTATGCCCATAGGGAAAAAGGAATGTGCGTATGCCAATCCTTCCCAGTATCATCAACCACTTTCATAAGAATTTTGTTTAAGGTTTTGTTAGTGGATTCAGCTTGGCCATTTGGTTTGTGGGTAATAAGGTGATGAGAAACTAAGCTGAATGCCAAAGGCATCGCAAAGTTTTTGCAATGTTTTGTTTTTGAATTGTTTTCCATTGTCAGTGATGAGGTGATGAGGAACACCAAAGTGACAAATGATGTGGTGGTTAATGAACTCACATATTTTCTCAGCTTTCATGGAGATGAGTGGTATGGCTTCCACCCATTTTGTATAGTATTCGGTAGCAGTGATGATCCATTGATGATGCTGGGAAGAATGAGGATTGATTTCTCTGACAAGATCCAAACCCCATTGAGAGAAGGGCCAAAGGTCTCGAGTGACCTGTAAGGCATGACTGGGTGTATGATGAAGATTGGAATGTTGTTGGAATTTTACACAACGTTTGATGTAGTTGCAACAATCATGGTTAAGGGTCGGCCAGTAATAGCCCAGGTGAAGAATACGCTTAGCAACAACAAGGCCACTGAAGTGACCTCCACATATGCCATCATGAACTTCCTTAATGGTATAAGGAATTTCAGAACTTGTGAGGCATCGTAAGAGAATACCGTCAAAGCCATGCTTATAGAGGAGGCCCCCAGAATGATGTAATGAGAGACCTTTTTAAGGAAGGCACGTTGTCTGTTACGGGTGAGATCAGGAGGTAAGATGGAGAGAGAAAGGTAGTCGGAGTATTGTTTATACCAAAGGTCACTCAGGTCAGGGGTAGTGGTTCTGATCGAGTAAACATCGTGAGGTAAATAAGAAGGTGATTGGAGTCATTGTATGGTGACAAAGATTGTAGAATCGGCGGGTGAAGCGGGTATTTGGGAAGCTAAGCAGGCCATGGTATCTGCAAACTTGT
The DNA here is from genome assembly GCA_019776745.2 of Taxus chinensis. Lineage (NCBI taxonomy): Eukaryota > Viridiplantae > Streptophyta > Pinopsida > Cupressales > Taxaceae > Taxus > Taxus chinensis. The sequence continues at coordinate 34,641,455 of CM034150.1, forward strand.
TGGTTGAACGTGGGATGGTTTGAAGGGTGTAACGATCAAAGGTGGTCAAAAGTATGTCTACATGATGTTTATACTTTTGAAGTATCTCGTTATGACATTGGTACATACCATTGACTTGGTTTACGACCAATTGAGAATCACCAAAGATGTTGATTGATTTGACATCTAGGGCGTAGGTGGCTCAGAGACCTAGTACAAGCACTTCGTATTCAGACAATATTGTTGGTACATTCAAAATCTAATTTGAAAGACAAAGGCATGGGTTCACCCTCAAGAGGAATGAGGATAATACCAGCCCCACCCCCACGCTGACACTTGGAACCATCGAAGAAGAGTGTCATTTGGTAAGGGGGTTTGTCCAGGGAAAGGGTAGCAATCGACTCATCTGGAAAGTCAAAATTAGAGGGTTGATCCCCGGAAATAGGTGCGTCGGCCAATTGGTCAGCGATAGCTTGGCCCTTGATGGAATTTTGATGAATGAATTCAAGGTCAAGATCAGCTAAAATCATAATCCATCATGCGGCACGCTTATTTTGATAAGGTTTGGCGTACATGAAGTGTAAGGGGTCGGTGTTGGTCACAACATAGGTTTTGTGGTTGAGTAGTTAATGACAGAGTTTGGTGGCAATGAAAACTAAGGCTAAGAAAAGTTTTTTTGGGATGGGTGTATCGGGTTTCATAGTCCAAAAGAGTATGGCTTATGTAATAAACCACCTGCTCCCTGTGTTGTTCATCACGATGAGCAAGCATGGCTCCCAAGGAGTGATCGGTAGTGGATATGTATAGGTAAAAAGGTTGATCATCTTTAGGTGGAATGAGTACGGGTGGTTGGAGAAGGTATTGTTTTAAGGCCTCAAAAGTTGTCTGATAGTCATCATCCCATTTAAAGGAGACATCCTTCTTGAGAAAATGATGAAATGGTTGACATCGATCAGATAATTGTGAAATGAAACAGTGAATGGACTGCAACTTACCTTGCAGGCTACAGAGTTGTCGAAGGTTAGTAGGTGGAGGCATTTCAAGAATGGCCTTGACTTTAGCACGGTCAACTTCTATACCACGGAGGGAAATGATAAATCCCAGGAGCTTTCCTGAGAGAACCATGAAGATGCACTTCTTAGGCTGAAGGCGGATGTAATATTTAATGAGACGGTCAAAGATGGTTTTGAGGATGGTTAGGTGCTCAGAGCGGCATTTAGATTTGGCCAAGAGATCATCCATGTAATCTTCCAATATGTGATGCATGATGTCATGGAAGATGTAAGTCATAGCCCGCTGATATGTGGCACCAGTGTTTTTAAGGCCAAAAGGCATGACTCGATAGTAGAAGGTCCCCCAAGGGGTGATGAACGAGGTCTTGTGTTGATCTTCTGGGGCAAGAAAAATTTGGTTATAACCTGAGAAGCCATCCATGAGTGATAGCATCTCGTGACCAGCAGTAAGGTCAACCAGCTGGTCAATACCGGGTAAGGGAAAGTTGTCTTTTGGGCATGCTAGGTTGAGGTCACGGAAGTCCATGCAAATGCGGAGTCCCCCTATCGCCTTAGTGACAGGGACAATGTTAGAAATCCAACGAGGATAATCAATGGGTAAGATGAAGGAAATGGAAAGAAGGCGCTGAAGTTCCTCTTTGACGAGAAGGGCAATGCGAGGGTGCATTTTCCTCAGCTTTTGTTTAATGGGTTTGGCATCGGGAACGGTTACGATATTGTGGACCACTATGGTGGGGTCAATACTGAGCATGTCTGCGTAAGACCAAGCAAAAGTATGGTTATGATCTCTGAGAAAAGAAGTGATGGCTTCCTGTTCAGCAGCATCTAAAGATTGTCTAATCTTTAGGATGTGCGGGTCATCCTGAGTATGAATGTTGATCTCGATAGTTGATTCATTCAACATGGTTTGCATCTCAGAAGGTAACGACTGATGAATATATGAGTCTTCTACACCAAGGTAGGTGAGTATAGATTCATCATCCTGACATTGAATGACATTAATTGAAGGTGTATCGTCATCAATCATTTTGGGATACAGGAAGGGAAGAGTGGAAGGGGCCTCACCCTCGTGTTGATAAGTTAGAGGCCCCAAGGAAATGGTGTTTATGAAAAAAAAAAGTTAGGAGGGATAGATTCAGGATCCATCGACTCGTCGGTGAGGGTGGTGATGAAGGTGGAGAGGGTGAAGAAGGTGGAGAAGAGCTAGTGTCCTTAATGAGTTCAATGTGGGCCTATTTGGTAGGTGGTTTAGGAAAACCGATACCACTACAGTCATTATGTTTGTGGGTGGTACATGGAATAATGGTATGGCGGCCTTGCTCGTAAAATCCAAAACCAAAACCCTTCCATGCACATCGGTGTAGGAAGGTGTGGGTGAAATGGTGATTGGTAAGTGATTGGAAGTTAGTGGAAAAGGGGCAAGTTTGTGGTGGTGGTTCGGGTGTGTAAGTGGTAGTATCAAGTCCCCCATAGGTGAGACTGGTACGGAGATGAGGAGGACCATAAAGGAGGTGTTCTCCTATGCGGTGATCATAGTGAGGGTGTTGGTGAAGGCTTCCATACTCTTGTGGAGTAAGGAATGTGTTGACACTATATAGGTGGTACTCCCCCAGAGTGAGGTGTTGAAAAACACCTTCCAAGGGATCAGTGGTTGGTATGTAGGTAGCTGGAATGGATGATGTGTCAGAGGTTGATGCGGAGGTGGAGTTAACAGATTGGGAAGCTGATGGGTCAGCCATGGAGGTTATGGTAGCGGTAGGAATGGAGGAGGTATGTGTGGTAGAAGCAGCAGCTGTACTGGTAAGTGGAGGTGTAGGTGAAGAAGTAACGGTTGCGGAGGTAGATGGCTTAATAGGTATGAGCACATCATTGGGTCGGTAAAGCATGTTGCATGTTTTAAAAGGTGATGGGTCAGCTAGAATGGTATAGGTGTGTCCTTCATGTTCAAACTTTACACAATGATGCAAAGTGGAAGGAACACAACCCATGACACGAATCCAGGGTCTGCCAAGCAACAGGTTATATTGGAATTCCCCTTCCAAAATGTAAAACAATTCTGGAACAGTGTGGGGGCCCACGTGAATGTGGAGGATAACGGTGCCTAGTGTAGAGGTGATAGCGTCATTGAATGAATGCAACATGACCAGATGTTTATGCATGTAATTGTCAGGTATGCACATTTGAGTGAATGCATGGGATGAAATGATGTTAATGCTAGCACCCCCATCAATCATCACACGACATACCCGTATGTCATCGATGTGGACAAAGATGAAGAGGGCTGGGTCTGGGTCATCATTTTGGTGTGGTGCGATCTCTTCCTCTGAGAAGCTAAGGGAGGCCACTTGGTGAATAGGGTGGGGTGAAGATGAAGGTGGTAATTTGGTGAGAGAGGCTACATGATGGGGTGTGATAATGGAGGCTATGGGTGTAGGGTCATTGGGTAAAACCTCAATAGATTGAAGAACCTCCATGAGAGCTTGATGATGGGATTCTGAGGTTTGGATGAGGTCATATAGGGACATTTTGAGGGGATACTAGTGTAATTGTTTGAGCATGGTGCGATGTGTGATGCCATTAGAAATGGGGTACGTGGGGCCGCGGATAGTGATTTTAGGTATGGGTGCAGATGGTATGTTGGGTATAGGATTGGTTGGTGGGTCAGTTGCCTTTTCTTTACCCTTATCCTTCTGAGCATGTGTAGTGACGTGAATCATGTTGATCTGAGGGGATTTGGAAAATGGAGAAGGTGTAGGGTGAGTGGTATAATGACACGACGGGAAAAAACCTACCAGAGGAGAAAAACCCTGTGAGGTGAGTTGGGCGCAATGACATTTGGGTGGTGGCATGGCAAGTTCTCTGATGTGAACCATGTTAATTTCAAATCTTGGGGGTGGCTTTAGGAGCTGTGAGGGTGGAGGTTTGTGGTTGTTGAGTGGGCAAGTGTGGGAATGGGTGTTGGTGAAGCAGGATCGTCATCGAGAAGGTCGTCATTTTCAAAGTTGGCTTCTAGGGGACACAACTAGATAAGGATGGTTTTCAAGGCCTTGCAGTTCTCCACATCATGCCCTGGCACATGATGGTATGCACAAATTTTAGTATCATCAAACCCTTTTGGCTTGGGTTTGAGGGGGTCGTAAGGTCTGAGTGGCGGTAATGTGATGACAGAAGTCTCAAGGAGGTTGGTTAAAATTTTGGCATAGGACCCTGCTAGTGGATCGCAATGGGAAGTGAACGTGGGTTTGGGTGTAGGTGTGGTTGATTGTTGAGGAACGGTTTTGGAAGAGGAGGAGCGGGTCGAGCTATGGGTTTGGGTGTTGGCATGGTTTTTGGTGTCGGCTGTGCTTGTTTAGGTAGGGGTATAGTAGATGGACGGGTAGGAGGGTGTGTGGTTGTTTTGACTACCTTATTGTGGGGTAGTGGAGTTTTTTTTTTGGGTCACACCTTCTTGGGTAAAGGTGATGTGGGTGTACGAGGTCTAGAAGGAAAATCAGATGGGGGAAGAGGACGAGTTACCCACGGGGATAATGGGAAGGTGTTGTGAAGGTAGAGGATGTGGGTCGTGCAGGAGGTGTAAGGGACAAAGATTGAAATGTAGTGGGTAGTGAAGTAGCAACTGAGGCTATTGGAGGTATGGGTGGTAAAGATGCTACAGGTGCTGGTGTAAGTCGTGTTGGGCATCTGGGGAGATTAGAGGTTTGTGAGGAAGGAATGGGTTGTTGTGCATTTGGTTTACTAATGGGTGGAGGTTACTTGACCATGTGGGGAAGCTAAGATCCTAAGACAGACGGGATAGGTGCAGGTGTGATTGGCACAGCTGGGGTATGAGTTCTATGGGTTTGGTGCTTTTACTTGGGTGTCAGAGTAGGTGTGGTGTTGACTTTGGAGGATGTAGCTAAATCCAGTTTGATAGGTGGATGAGTAAGGCTGGTAGTCGGGGTGACCCCTAAAGTGGTAATAGGTTTAGTCGAGGATGATGTCATAGGTGTGGGTTTGGGTTTAGATGTAGTTTGGGTTATGGGTAAGGGTGTATTGAGCTATGACAGGTGTCGTGGAAGGAGTTGTGATAGAGGTGGTTGTGTTTGGTTGATTGGTCGGAATACTTTTGGGTAGATAGTGGAGGTATCAGCAAGTGACCTCTGCATCTGCATTGAGACAGGAAGCAAAAGGTGTCCCCATAGTAAGGCTCTATCCACATAATCTAAGTGATCGGCCAAACATGAGAATGACACATGTCTGTAGGTGGAGTTGATGAGGACCTAATGGAAATTCCCGTAAAATGTGTCTTAGAGACGGGAAATTGACTAGCTTCAGCTTCCGTGGGTAAGAGAGCCGAAAGTAGGTCTGCAGGATTTTGGGTAGTGGATGGAGAATGCTCACCAAGAGGCAAAGGTATCTCAACTGGGTCTATGGTAGGTGTAGAAGGTGATGGAAGCTCCTCTGCAAGTGGAGGAATAGATAGGTGCTCCTCTGTGGGTGGAGGAGGTAATGGGTGCTCCTCTATGGGTGGAGGAGGTACTGTGGGTAAAAGTTCTCTAAGTGGAGAAGCCAGGGGTGAGATGGTCTTGATGTTAGTGGAAGACTCCTCCGTAGGTGATGAAGGAGATGAATATGTTCCTCTATGGGTGAAGGAATAGGGGAGGTTGGTTCTAATGCAGAAGGAGGATTTCGGGCTAGGATTTCCTCTATGGAAGGAATGTGAGGTAATTGGGAGGCAACAGGTATGTCATTAAAGATAGCGTGGACCTCACGGGTATGGGTATCATGAGTTGAGGTCTCACCAGTTTGATCAGACGAAGGGGCATGGTTAGGAAATGGTTTCTTGAAGATGTGTAGGTTTTGGTTGGCAGGTGCGTTAGGATTATCCACGGTTAACTCACCTTTCTCGAGCATTTCTTGGACAATATTTTTGAAAGTGATGCAATTGCCATCACTATGACCCTTTACTCGATGATAGTTATAGAAGTCATGTTCTTTATACCATGCGGGCATGGGGTGAGCAGGGTCAAAACCAGTGTGTGGTTTTATGGGTGGAAGGGTAATGGCCCTGGCTTTTGATAAGCTTTTCTAAGACAGAAGAGTAAGGTTCCTCAATTGGGGTGTATTTCCACTGCTCTCGTCTGAATTGAAAAGTTTGGATGGGTGAGAGATTAGATGAGGGGGTAGCCTGATTTGATGGATGAGCTGGGCCAGCCTTGAGTACCACTACGTTAGCGGTGCCCTTAGCTTTTGAGTAATTGGTTTGTGGCTTGGAAGAAGAAGAGGTATCATTCGACTTGAATGCCGAATTCTTATTGCGTAATTGGATTTTATTCTCTTCGATGGCCCGAATCTCTAACTTTCGTGCCATAGTGAATGCTTCATCGAATGTTTGGAAGGTTTGGACCTGCAAGGTCAGTGAGATATGTCTAGCACAAGCCCATGTGAAGAGCTTGATGAGTTCTGTTTGTGGCAGTTGGAAGGTGAGTTGGTTGATCAAGCTACGCCAGCGAGCGACAAAATCTGTGATAGATTCATCCTCATATTGATGCATGGAGTATAGGTCAGTCATGGTAACCTTCTTGATGATATTGATAGAGAAATGATCCAAGAAGGCTTGGGCTACCTGATTGAATGAGAATATGGAGTGTCTAGGTAACCCACTATACCAATCTAATGCAAGTCCAGTCAGAGACATGGGAAAAGTTCTCAAGAGCAAGGCATCATCATGAGTGATCAGATAACACCCGTGTTTGAATGACCGTAAATGTTGCTGCGGGTCTTCTTTGCTATTGAAATGATTGAATTTAGGCATTTCCCAATGCACAGGGTATGGGTGGATAGGAATGGATGGGTGGATGGGTTCATTGTAAATCTCGTCATAGGTGAGAGTGTTGCGGGAGCCACAAACTGATGCCTCTAATGTCTGCATCTTGTCCAACATCAATTTGATTAGGTCATTGGTAGGTTGTGATGATTGGGTGCCTCCTATAGCGTGAGAGGGTTGATTTTGGGTATATAATGGGGGGTGACACTCCAGTGTATGGTACTACCATGTAGGTTGATTGGGAAGAAGGTAGTGAAACAGGAGGTATGTACCCTGAGTGAATAATGGAGGAAACAGGAGGTGGCTGATAGTATGTATATGGAGGTGGAAGGGTCGTGGTAACCCTAGTGGCAATGGGGGCTAATGATTGTGGAATAGAAAGGACCACGTTCTGAAAAGGGGTAGGGGTCACCGACACAGGAGGTGGTAGTGTAGCTATGGGTATGTGTGAGACATTAGGGGTGGATGAGGTTACATTTTGGGTAGTTGTCGAGGGTATGGTGGATGTGGTGGGGGTAACAGAGGTGGCAGACGTGGCAGTCATAGTGGGTATAGGACCTAGCTGTGAAATGACTAGGGGTAAGGTAGATGCGGGCAGTAAAGAGATAGATAGAGCCGATGTAGGAGTGGGAGTGAGAGTTGGGGGGATAGATACGGGCATGTCGTATATCAACTGACCTAAGGCATCTCGAGTGGACGAGTGGGAAAGGTAAAACTGCAAGGCTATAGGGTTTTGGTCAAGGAGTCGTGCGAATTCCTCATCTTTGGTAGTGATAGTGATAGGTTGGATGGGATCCATGGCTGGTGATAAAATGGAAGGTGGTGAAGGACTAGGTGGGAGTGGTTGACAACTAGCATGAAATAAAAGTGTGCTTGCTTGTCTTTGGGTCAGCACCATGTGAACCAGTACTGATCAGGTAGGGTTGCTTCTCTGTAAATGACACAGAAAACAACAGGAACAGGTGAATTTGATGGTAAAAAGTGGATTAGGTACCAAATGGTGGTTGGAAAGTGAAACAGGCTAACCGATTCTAGTTAAGGAAAACTTATGTTGGTCAGGGGTAACCACTGCCAGTCACTTTAGAAAATGGTCAGTGAGTGAAAAACCAGGTAGAAGGTTAAATCTGACAGGTATGTCAAATCTGATGGTGTTTTACAATGTCAATGGGAATGATGGTAGTGACAGGGACTGTGAAAAGTGGAAGAAAATGAATAAAATGTCCTTTTGGGTAGGTTAACAAAAGGACCTAGAACCGACGTCGGTTGGGTATAACCGACGACAGTCAGAGGGTAACCGACGATGGTTACTGTGAAATTGAAATAATGATGAAAGAAAAGTGGTTGTGAATTAAAATTTGATGTAGAATCAGACCCAAAATTCTGAGAATGATGATGATATGGCCCAAGCACACTCAAGGTGAAGCCGGAATACACCAGATGTGATGAGGAGCGTGCAAGGATGAACAAGAAAAATGAAGAACGTGATCTCTCACCTCAAAACGCAAGCCAAGCAGAAACACTAAGAAAAATGTGATCCTAGGAGTGCCTTTTCTATTATGTTTGTTTAGCTTATGCTATTTAAGGACTGACACATGAATTGTGAAATAGAGTTTTTTGGTGAGGATGGCTTCCTACGAAGAAGGAGATCTAAAAGGTGAGGTTTCAGGTATGTTATGGTGGGGGCGGGCCTTGCTCTAAAGTATGACTCGACAGAGCAGCGAGCTGGGTGCCCACTGTGTTGTGATCATGTGATCACCTACAGCTTCTTCCAGGTAAGATGTTGTTTAAGAATGTGTGTATTTTCAATTTTTGTGAGGTTTGGTAAGACGAGAGAGAGAGAAAGAGAAAGAAAGTGCTTTCTACGGGGTTTGTTTGTCAACCATCAACTGGTCATGACTTCCAGTGTATAGGTTGCCCTCAATTAATCTGAGCTAATGTAATAAAGCAGAATGTAATGCACTTATTTTTAAGCCCAAATCGAAGTGTGAAGTTGGATGAAACAATAAGATGAAGAGGAAAGGGATGCTCTTTCACTACAATGCAGAAAACACGAAGAAATGGTTCTTTTTAATTACACCAAAAGAAAGGTTTCCTTTAGAGAAAAATAGAAAGAAAAGGTGGGTTACCAAGGAAGAAAATTAATGTGTATGCTTTTCAGAAGGGAAACAAACACAAAAATTTTCCTAGGAATGAATATAATGCAAGGAACCCCGGATGGGTCCCACCAGGTGTGCCAAAATGTTTCACCTGATTCTAGATCGTTTCCTTGAAGTATTGACGAAATAGATAGGGTAACGGGCGTAGGAGGAATACCATGTTTTAGTGTTGGTTGATGGGTTGTTACGCGCATATGACTTCTAAATCCACAGCTGATTGTGAGAGCTTCCTTTTGGCTAGGAGGAACTACCTGTAATGCAAAGCAAGACCACCAGAAAAAGTTAAACAATATGTGTAGTGAACTGCCTAGCATGTGCTAGATCTCAGGAAGTGTGATACTTCCTAGATGGCTGTCAGTCCACTGTTTTAAACAATTTAATGTGGTAAATAAGGTAAAACCTATTGTAATTTGAAATGATTTAGGTATCTCACTTAAAACATAATAAGAAATAGATCTAATCTAACAGGATAGGTTAGAATAGGATCCGAAGGTCAAATAACTGGTTCTGGGTCTCTGCAGGTCTGACAGAGGTCTCAGGTAGATCACAGGTGAATGAGGGTGAGAGGGAATTAGGTGGGTAGGTCACTGTTCTGGGTTGTATGGGAAAATACAGAGATCAATGTCGGTTAAGGGTGACCGAAGGTCGTTGAGTGTAACCGGTGCCAGTTACTATGGAAAACTGGGAATGCCACAAAACAAGATTTAGGTCTCCTTTGTGATTGCACAAAAGGACTTTGGTTGGTCGGGATGAGGTATTGGGTGATTTAGGAGGGATTTGGAAAGGTTTTAATGGGTATATGGAGGGGGAATGTTGAGCTAGGTAAATAATAGATGATAATATAATGATGAAATGGAATGAACCAGAGAAGCATAACGTTTACTTGGAATCTGGTCCTGGGTGCCTGTGAATGAGGGATATAGGTGCTAATGAGAGGTTGAAGGCTGCAGGTGATCACAAATTGAAGAAATTTTTTTGCATGGGCTGCATGTACATTCCTCTTTGCTTGGTTAGATCAGATCATTGTTAGGATGGCTGTGCAGGAAAAGATGCTTGATCTCCTTCCTTGCATGCATGTTCTCGCTGGAATTCACTCTTAGAAGATGTGATATCTCTCTGGAATGTGCTAATGTTCGCCAACTTTTTCAATCTTTTCCAACCTTCTGCCAACCTTGAGAATAAGGTTGTTTTGGGGTTAAAAGGGTAACCGACGGCGGTTCCATCTTAACCGGTGACGGTTAGGGGTAACCAGTGTCGATCAAGGTGGGATTTCCTAGATTTACTAAACTAGGGAAATCCTATTGATTTCCTTGGATCTTGTGCCGTTAACCCACATATTATACTGGAAGCTTCTTGTAAGCATGTGGGAATGTGGTTAGAGGGAATGTAGGCATTGATTTTTAGGGTTTAGGTAAGTCTTAGTTAGTTATGGCAACTTACTAAGAATAGGTCTTAGGTTGAGTTGGCTTGATGAGGTGTCTAAGTGAAGTGTATGTGTGAATATTATTTAAATTAAGATATTTAAATAATAAATATAGTGAGGATAATGAATTAATTTAATTTAAATAATTAAATTAATATTAGTAGGGTGAAGGGGGCCATGAATAGGTGAATGTGATGAAGGGTGCTTATTTGTTGAGGGACCAAAGGGGAGTGTGACCTAATTTTAGTGTCTACAGATGTCATGCAACACATCATGGAATGTTACTATCATGGCCTATTGATAGGTTGCACTGGCATTTTTGAGGCCGAAGGGAATTACCTGATAACAAAATGTCCCCCAAGGGGTTCTAAAGGACATTTTATGCTGATATTCCTCTATTATTTTGATTTGGTTATATCCTAAAAATCCATCCATAAGAGATAAAATTTCATATCCCTTAGTTGAATTGATAATCATGTCAATATTAGGCAAAGGAAAATCATATTTTAGACATGCCCTATTGATGTCCCGAAAGTTTGTGCAAATTCTGATGCCAACCGGTTTCTTTTGTACTATAACTATGTTTGATATCCACTCGGAGTAGTCAATGGGTCTGATGAACCTTTCCACTAACAGTATCTCTAACTCCTCTTTAACTAGAAGGGCCACTCATGGATGCATCTTCCTTAGCTTTTGTTTAATAGGCTTTACATATGGGTGCGCTACTAAGTTGTGCACTACCAAAGTTGGATATAAGCCCAACATGTCTTTATAAGACCAAGCAAATATATCCACAAATTCTCTAAGGAGTAAGGTGAATGTCTTCTATTCTTATGTTGAAAGCGAAGCTCCCAACTTAACTATCTTTAGGTCTTCTTCTGTTCCAATATTCACATCAACAATTTCCTCTACAAGCATTTTTGACATATCCTCCATACGTGTAGTCATTTTTACACCCATCACAAAGGAAAGAAATCCCATGCGTGCCTGCCTATCACCTAGCGGGTGCTAGGCACTCACCCAAGACACGCGTGGGTCCCGAGTCTCTCTTTTATGTGAGTTAAGTGGGAAACCATCATCTATGTCATGAACTTACTGAATAAAGGTGGAAATGAGACATACAATCATCATAGGGATCAGAACGGCCTCTAGACAAATGTATTCATTCCAAACAAAGGGTACTTACAGACAAAAGATAGAACTACAACAGAAAGGAGAATACATAAGGATTTACATCTATTCCATAACATCCATGAATAGAAATGAATAGATATATATATGAACTGATTCAATTACATTCTCAATCATTCATATTTATAACCTCATTACATTCAATGGATCCATTAGACTACCACAACTTGATCAGACCGAAGTCATACATCACAGCAGGGATCATATCCTTCATCAATACAAAGAAAAATTTATATCCCAACCCCTTAATACATTACTTCCTTAAATAGCCTCTACCTAATTCCACAAATTTCTCATAGTATTTCTACAGAGCTCCACTCTCTACATTCTCCTCCCGTCTATTCAATCGATCCCATCTATATTTCTCCTATGGGCACTTACATGTATAGACATCCCAACATGCCAACTCATCCTTCTGTGGCCTCAGATCTAATGCCAAGTGTCTGAATGTGGTCCTCCATAGGAGCATGATCCTCCAGGCCTGAGCTCTCCACTTTTTGCCATGATGTCTTCTAGAAGCTTCTATCTCAGGGTATATTCCTTTTGTGGGCATCACGTTACCAGGCTAGCACCTTATCCACTCCACATGTGCACTCAGGTCATCCTTTTCTCATGTCCTTCCCAAAATTCCCAATATGGCTAAGTCCTAAAACCTTGGCTCTATCCATGCATGCGACATGGGTTTTCTTAAACCTTATCCTATGCAAGTTCTCCTTGCGCGCCCTTCTTCAACTAAGTCTTGCGTGCCTACGTGCATTTTTGTACTTAGCCAATATTTTGGGGTCCCAATATCACCTCACACTATGCCTGTTCTCCGTCCACATGAACACTTCTCCAATTAATAAAGAATTATAGTATACTTATGTCTTGGAAAAAGAATAAGGGGATGAGTAATTTGGGAAAGAATAAAGAATGGGGAAGTGATGGCATTACTGCAATAAGCTAGGAAAATATTTTTACAAGTCGGCCTCCAACTTGTTCTAGGCATTGACTTCATTCTGCGCTCTTTGACAGAGGTCACCGACTAGGGAGCTTACCTCCCCAAAACTTAGTCCATCTCCTTGAGCATTCATAGTGTCAATATTTTTCTCCAACTCCTTGCTCATGTCTTCAAGTGCGTCCATCCTTCTAGTAATATGTGAGTACAGTTCCTTCAACTGGTTTTTGATTGAACCCCTTAAGGTTTCAATGGCCTCGGATTTGTTTTTAACCTCGGCAAGGATTTTGTCCCTTTCTACCCTATTTCCCTTATTCTTCTCTTGAAAATCCTTCAGCTCTGCTTCGTGAGTGGTGACCAAGATGCTCGCCACTCTATCCATGTCTGCAAACTTATCATATGCGGCCTCAGCATATTGGGTAGCAATCTTGACATCCACAAGTACTATGTTATACTCAGCAATGATTGCTATCACTTTCAATTTATCCTCCCTCTCCAAGCATGCTGCCACTTCTTCTATGGACTCTAGGGATAACGGTTGTCTCTCCATGGTGAGGATGCACATTAGATATTCTAAGCATTCAAGCGTGGATCCGTACTTCTACACGGGTGGCATTAGGTTTGGATGCTTCAACATAATGATGCTTGTGATAGACTCCATATTTTTGTATATTTCACACACCTTCATCTTCTCATCCCTTAGTTCATGCTTCAACTACATGCTGATCAAATCTTCTTGTTAATCTACTCTTCCACTCCCTCCAACCTTAGATATCAAACTTGTGAAGAAACTCCCTTAAACTCGTGCCCTATTTATTCAAACCATAACTGGGATAATTCCTTCACAAGACGATGTCTTCTCACAACTTCTCTTCTGCCCATGAAATCTCTTCCTTCTGGTTTGCAAATCCAAACTAGTTATTCATGTTCAAAATCTTTAAATTTTTCTTCACACAGATAAGTTCTGAAATCCCTAGTTTGTAAAGATGCAAAAGCACTTCTTTCTTCATACACACAAAGTGAATAATGAAATGCCTCAACCCTTTTTTATAGTTTTTCTCTCTTTTTAACATTAAATGCTACCTTACCTACCACTGTACTTTAACACTTAATGCAGATTTTCCAAACAAACCCGACTTTAGTGCTTTAACTCACGCACCCAACCTTGCAAAGACAATTCTCCCACATTTTGGCACATAACCAATCCTTCTTGACAGGAAACTCTTGTGTGTGCGTAACCAGCACCGACGACACTTCTTCTATCATGATTTTTAGTCTCACGTACCTCATGTTGCTTTTACACTTCTTCTTCTCTTATACATGGATCCTCAATGTAGCCTTATCCTGACAGCAACCATGCTTTTTCACCTTTCCTCCCATGTACTTCCTTCATAAGGCCATTCAATTCAGATTTCCAATGCAATCCTTCCTAGTTCTTCACACTTAATTTTCTTCCACCTTACTCCACATTACACTAAAATCATGTGTGGTCCTCTGCGCAATTACAACCTTTAAAAATTAATGAGATTACCGGCGCCCAAGGCACAAAACAAAACAACAACGAAAAAAGGGAAAAACAAGATAATAAAAATTCATTAAGGGAAATCCTAAACTAACTGGAAATACTACCTTATTTACAAACACTAGGAAGACTTATTTATAGTAGGGCTTCAGCCTACTCCCATTGAATTGTCCTGACAATCTTGTCCCATCCATCACTTGTAACTAGCAAGCACTTGAATCAAGGATGTACAAGATCATGTAGGGACCCAACCAATGGAATTTTAACTTCCCAGGATGACACAAAACCTTAGAATCATATAGTAGGACCATCTTCCCAACCTCAAAATTATTTTTCTTAATGTGAAGATCATGCCATGCCTTTTGTTTTATTTTCTTAGTTTTCTAGCTCCACTTGGCGAGTGATCGTCTCTCGTCCAATTGCATTAACTTGTCAATTCTATCTTCCAGTGCTTGGTCATCGGCTAATACTCCTGCGTGTGCTATACGTAGAGAGGGTAACATGAATTCAACTGGTAGGACAGCCTGCATGCTAAACACCAATTGAAATGGTGTGGACTTATTCAACATCTTGTAGGTTTTCCTATAAGCCCAAAGAATGATTGATTCTTTGTCATCCCAATTCTGTCTACCAAAATTTTAGATCTTAGTCAATGTGTGACTAAGTATTTTGTTAAATGCCTCAGTAGTTCCATTTTCCTGAGGGTGATAGGGAGTAGTCTTGTGATGGGCCACCATTAATTTTGATAGTAGAATCCTGACTGTTTCATTGAGAAAGTGTGTACCTCTATCACTTGTCAAACTCAATGGGCATCCATACCTACTGATTATGTTTTCCCATTAAAATATAGCAATGGTAGCTGCTATACAAGCCTTTGTTGGTGCTGCCTCTGCCCACCTTGTCAAAAAATCAATGTAAGTGAGGATATACTGCGAACCAGTCCTTCGCGCTGTTGGCAAGATTAGTCTGACAAAGTCGATAGCTAACTTCTCAAATGGTTCCATGTTGGCAATTGGTCGCAAGGGCATTTCATCCCTTTTTCCAGGTTTGCCAAGGCATTGGAAATGGTCATAGGCCTTGCAAAACTCAATGTAATCTTGATAAATGGTCTCCCACTAAAGCCCTATGAGTAGAATCTTCTGCACAGTTACATTTCCCACATAATTTCCTCCTGCAATCCCACCATGCGCCTATTCCATAATTGCAACGCACTCATGTTCTAACACGCAACGGTGTAGAACCTCATCACGACCCATTTTTTACAGATCTCCACTAATTAGCATATAGGTTGTGGTGCGTATGGCCAACTTCTTCTTCTCCAAGGCCTTCATTCTATCTGGTGCAACACCTATCTTAAGGAATACCAAAATTTCCTCCAAATCCAAGGGCACATGCCGCAACCTAAACAGTTACATGTCTGACATAGTCTCTCAATAATCTACGCGTCCTCCCCTGAATCAATCCTAGACAAGTGATCAGGTCCGAAATTACTTTTACCTAGTTTAACAACCACCATGAACTCAAATTATTGGAACAATAATACCCACCAACATATGCGTCCTTGTAGAATGGGCTTGTTCATCAAGTATTTCAATGCCATATGGTCAGTGTAAAATATAAAAAGGGGTTACCAATAAATATTGTCTAAATTTATGAAGCACGTAGATCATTGAAAATGCCTCGTGCTTAGTCATAGTGTAATTTTGTTCTGTTAGTGTCAATTTCCTACTTGCAAAGCACAAAGGATGATCAAAAATCCCTTCACCAGGTTGTGCAAGTACTACTCCAATGGTGGTTCCTGAGGCATCCACATGAACATGGAAAGGCTTATCCCAAGAAGGGAAACATAGGATGGGCATGGTGACAAGCCTATCCTTCAAAGTTTCAAATGCCTTTTGCTGCACCTTTCCATAATGAAAGGCAATTTTATGTCTAAGTAACTCTTCTAAAGGAAAAACTATCTTGGCATATCCCTTGATGAACTTCTTGTAGTACCCCGTATGCCCAAGAAATCCATGCATTGCACTTTGACTAGTAGGCTCCCTCAATCCCACAATTACTGCAAATTTTTCGGGATCTACTAGTAGGCCCTCCTTATATATTATGTTCCCCAATAATGTTCCAAACGGGGTAGAAAAGACACATTTCTTAATATTGAGGGATATCCTCAATTGCCGACATCTTTCAAACATCAGCCTTAAGTTGTCACAATGGTCCTTCACTAACCCATTTACTGTCCAATCATCTAGGTAGACTTGAAGGAATTTATGGATGAAGTCATGGAAAGCTTGTACCACAATGAGTGAGAACACATCAAGCATGTTATTCAACCCAAAAGTCATGAATGTATAGGAAAAAATTCCCCACTCCGTGGAAAAATTTGTCTTCCTTTGGTCCTCCTTCGCTATCCTTACCTGGTGATAGCCCAAGAATCCATCTGTGAAAGAATAGACCTCGTGCCCTGCCACTCCTAAAATTTCTTTAGTAAAAGGGGTTGGGAAAGGATCAATAATACACACTGCATTTAGGTCCCTGTAATTAACACAGATCCTTATCCTTCCATCCTTCTTGATGCTAATTACTAATGGAATTATCTATTCTGAATCTTCAACAACTTCAATAATGCACGACGCTATCATCTTTTCTATTTCTTCCTTGACCTTCACATGCAGGTTGGGATTCACTCGGTATGGTCTCTTTCGGACCGAGCATGCACCCTCCTTCAATTTAATTCTCATTTCCCCCAAGGAATGGTGAATGCCTTTAAGTTCATGATACCCATGTGGGAATAAATCCTATAACTCACGTAAAAGATCAATGATCTTGGAGACTTCCTTCTTCGACCAATAGTCTCCAATGATAGCCTCTTTAGGCTCTTCTTCTGAGCTGATGTTAACCTTGTTTGTATTTAAAGGCTCATGATAGGCATGCACCCATTCATCAGCACTATCTACCACCTCACATGTCTCCACAAAATGGTCAACATCTAAGTTTTCCACTTCTTCCCCATCAATAACATACACCAACTTCCCTTTTCCCTTTTCCAAATACAGACGATCAAGCTATATCTCTTCTGTTTCTTCTTCCTCAAAGTATGCCTCCAAGCCAGGTTCACCTAGCAACTCTAGAAGCCTATCTTTTGCCATGGTACTATCCCAAATGGTAAGGCACTTGATAACCTGCAATGCCTTATCCACCAAGGGTTTTGTACTCTGATACTCAAATGTTTGAATGAGATAAGCTACTAACTCTTTCCAATTCCCTGTCTGGCGGTATGTCTTAGAATGAATGTACCATATGCATGCACAACCCTGACATTTATAATATAGTTTGTGTACCCATAGGGATGGTGGTAAAGCCTCCGCGCCTTCTGTCCAGACCTTCTCATAATCCTGGATATGGAAAGAGGTGGGTTCCTTACCATGATAATCCTTGATGGTTGTGGGCATGTTGCTTCTAGAGAACTAGACAAAGAGGGAAATTCTCACCTTGTGCCATTATAAGAGGATCTCTTGATGTGTAACACACCACCATGCCGCTGTGGTGAATAGGACATAACTTAACATCCCCCTTTGTTCATTCTCTTCCTTCCACTGAGCTTCCATCTCCTACAAAAAGATCTCAGGGAAGGCTCCTCTTGAATACTTAGGTAGCTCCTTTCCTCCTAGGTGCCAGACTGTATGCACCTTTATCACCTTTTTCACTGATCCTCTCAAATGCTGTCTGATCAACTCATAAGTTTAATGCACCCAATTATCACACGCTATACTGGTGGTGTCACTAAGGGGCTGAGCATCCTCAAACCAAATAACTCCTTATGTGGGATGAATTATCTCTGGATCCCTGATTGAGCACATATATTCTATCTAGGACCTCTTCTCCCAAAGGGTCAATACAGGGTGTTGATTTTCCATCAGACATGGGTATGATGACCTGTTCCTCCTCATTCTCAAAGCTTATGTATCCCTTGTTGAACCGAAGATCCACATTGTTCTTGTAGCACCATGGGTGCCCAAGTAGTGCTGGGAAATTATCTACCTTGACGAGTGCCAAGACTTCAAAGTCCCCAGTAAACTTAGCTCCCTGAATGGTGATAGCTGCATCCTTTAAGACACCGATATGAATTGCCTTCATTTTGTTTTACATATACAACACATTTTAAGATGGCTATAATGCAGGTCTCCCCATCTGATGCCATGCATCCAAAGTGAGAACATTGACCTCTATGCCTGTGTCAATGAGGATATTACTAAGGAGCCATCCATCCACAAATGCATCTAATGTGATCTCTTTATCATAGTCAAGGCTATGAGGGGGAAGGTTTGCATGCATGACCTTCCTCTTATGCTCTCCTCCGGTGTGTGGTACCTTCTCTCTCAACCATGATCCTAGCAAGGGAATAATATTCTATTGCCTTAGCATTTTACATACATCCTTAACCTCATCTAAGTCATCTCTTGGCACCTCGACATCCCTTCTTTTCTCCTCCCTCCTAAACTGCTCGTTTGGACATTAGATTTCTCCCTGTAAACTCTGAATGACATCCATTGTATCTTGATATACCTCCTTTTGATGCATAGGGTCTAGGTACTTCCCATGTACCACTTCTTCCCTTGAAACCAGGTTCTTCTGCCTTGGTATTTCCTTTGCGCATGTGGCCTCTACTCATGTTGTTACCATAACAGGTTCCAAGCCTACATCACGTGTCACCCGTGGCATCCACTGTGTGTCATCCTTCTTAATGCATACCATTGCAGTGACCTTGTCTTTCTGGTGCTGCTGATTCATGTGCTCAAATAATTCAGGGAACTCCTCATACTTGTGCTTCTTCCCACACCATGAGAACTACAATAATTCTGGGTACTAACGCTTGTAGTGGTTTGTAGACCCACAATTAAAACATGTTCCACATGGGAAGTCACTTCTTCCTCCTCCATGGTTACCATGACCATGGAATCCACCACGAAATCCCCTTTTGCGTGCACCTCCATTTGTGTGCTCCTCATACTGGTGATCATCACCCTTAGAACCACTTGTAAGGCTAGTTTGGCGCACACCAAGATCAATGGCCTCATGGATCTAATCAATAAGCCTACAAACCTTAGTATAACGGGTTGTAGAGGTGTAGATATTACAGTAGCAAGACACATTCTTCCAGCGTGCTATAACAAGGGACATCTACTCGCATCATGGTCCCCATGACAAATCTCATAATCTACTACTATAGCATGTACTGTCTTTTGGGGGAAAATATCCTTGACATTCCCCTCTACTTCACAATCTATACACCATATACCACTGCAAGTCTCATGGGCTGAGTTTGCAGACAACTTCTCTAGCTACTTATCCATAGTAGTAATTTTAGCTTCCAGGAATGGGCTAACACCAGTATCAACACTTCCAAAAACTTCGATGTGTAGGGCATCTTATAACGCCTTGCATGGGTATGTGAAAGTTTTATGAGATAAATCCCTTCTAAAAGGTGTTATCAACCCCCCAACAAACCATTGAGCATGCTATGAAGGGTGAATGTCATATGACAATTTTGACATGAGAGTCTTAAACCGTGCATCATACTCATGCACACTCTCTGCAATTCCTTGTCGAATCTCCTTCAGGGTGATGATGCTCTTTTGTTCAAACAAAGGAGTTATTTAAAGTAGTATAATCCACCACCATTTGATGAGGGTCATATTTCCTATACCACCTTTGTGTGTGCCCTTGAAATGTCATTGCAAACTAGCTTGCCTTCCACTCTAGGTTAGTGATCGCTTTTGCGCGCCATAGCAGCTCACACTTGTGAACATGTTCTGTGGCATCGTCAATACCTCTGTAATATGGAAAATGTAAAGAAATCTCAAAGAAGACTTGAGGAGGTGGCTGGGGCCAGTGTCCTTCTGGGCCAAAGCATTGGTTTCCTCAAGTGTTTCCTTTGCCACCAGATCCACCAGGTCATGTGCCTCCTAAACCACTAGATCCACCAGACCCACCAGGTTTTGTTCCTTCTGACCCACTAGATCTAACAGGTCCACCCGATCCTATTCTTCTTGACCCCCAGATCCACCAGGTCTTATAGTGGTCGTGCCAAGGGTCCCCACAGTTCCACTGAATTGCATGCCGATGGTCTGTGATAATGCCCCACTACCAATAGTGTACCCTGCGCCACTCCCAGATGCGAGACCAAAAGCTGGCGTATCTATACTTTTCCTGAAAACTCCTCCTAACATTGGAATGGTATGTATAGCCATAGAAGTCCCAAACGAGAAATTATATCTCCTAGGTGTAGATCAGTCACTTCTATCGATACCAACTAGGCTAACAATATTCTCCCCTTGATATGGAAAACCAAACGCCAGGGTTTAGTCACTAGGTGGGCTCAGATGTGTGCCAACGAATTTTCTCTCTCCATGTGAAGAATTCTCATCAGAAGCCGAAGGGGTCTCTTTTACTCACTTTCCAAGATGGGGTATCTTTTAAGCATGTGATCTACAATACCAGCTTGATCTAGACGCATATCCTGAGATCCATTCATAAAGCTCTACTGGGAAGCAACATAATTTTTTTTTCATATAACTCATGGTAGAAGTTCTCTTCTACCCATCTACGTGCATCAAACTTAGGTCTAGTGCCGAATCTCTAAGAAAATTCATCCTCCATTCTTTTAAACCATGTTTCAACACTTTCCAAGGTTAAACGTTCTATCATTAGTCATTACACAGATCATGATGTATGTCATTTCCCACTATAACTTTGAAAAGAGGTCTTGGAAAAGGAACCAAGATGTAGTCATTTTTACACCTATCATAAAGAAAATAAATCCCATGCATGCCGGCCTATCAATCAGTAGGAATTGGGCACTCACCCAAGGCATGCGCGGGCACCAAGTCTCTCTTTTATGTGAGTTAAGTGGGAAACCATCATCTATGTCATGAAATTAATGAATAAAGGTGGAAATGAGACATATAATCATCATAGGGCTCCGAACAACCTCTAGATAAATGTATTCATTCCAAACAAAGGGTACCTACAGATAGTAGATAGAAATATAGAAGAAAGGAAAATACATAAGGATTTACATCTCTTCCATAACATCCATGAATAGAAATGAATAGATATAGATATGAACTGAATCAATTACATTCCTACTCATTCATATTTGTAATCTCATTACATTCAATGGATCCATTAGACTACCATAGCTTGATCAGATCGAAGTTATACATCACAACATGGATCATGTCCTTCATCCATATAAAGAAAAATTTATATCCCAGCCCCTTAATACATTACTTACTTATATAGCCTCTACCTAATCCCACAGAGTTTTCACAATATTTCTGTAGAGCTCTGCTCTCTATATTCTCCTCTGGTCTATCTGATCCATCCCTTTTATTTTTCTCCTGCTGGCGCTCGCATATATAGGCATCCCAAAGTGCCAACTCATTCTTCTGCGGCCTCAGATCTGATGCCAAGTATCTGAATGTGGTCCTCCATGGGAGCATGCTCCTCCAGGATTGAGCTCTCCAGTTTTTTCCATGATGTCTTCTAAAAGCTTCTATCTCAGGGCATATTCCTTTTTTGGGCATCATGTTTCTAAGCTGGCACCTTATCCACTCCGTATGCGTAGTCAGGTCATGCTTTTCTTGTGTCCTACCAAAAATGCCCAATATGGCTAAGTTCTGAAACATTAGCTCTATCTGTGCATGTGCCATGGGTTTTCTTAAACCCTTCCTTAAACCCTATCCTACACGCCTTCTCCTTGCACACCCTTCTTCAACTAGGCCTTATGCGCCTACACACCTTTTTGTACTTAGCCAATATTTTGGGGTCCCAACAATATGCATAGGTTTGGGAGGAAGGTTGAGATCTTCTTCTAAGGGTGTCTCTATGATATTTTCACCATCACCATGGTCACTTATTTTATCCATTGATTTTTTTACTTGTTGTTTAGCCAACACCTCAAAGAGGTTTTCACTGTGTGAGTTGGATGTACGTTTTTTCTGAGTCTTTTCTTGGAACTTTTTCCCTCACTTTTTCTTAAACTTTATTGACCACGAAGCTCAACTTCCCCACCGAAGTATGTGTAGGTATCTAATTCAATGAAGAAACCTTTCTTGTGATCTCAAATAGAATGGTATCACGTATGCCCATAAATTCTATAATAGCCTCGTCATTCTCAAAGAGATCTAATGGCATATGAATTTTTTGGTCCCAATCGACAAGGGTATAATATATAAGGTCAACTTTAGGATCGGTGGGGGTTCTGGTAAGGATAGTGATATCTATAAAATGGTTCACAGAGGAAAGATCCTCGTATTGGCTATAGTGGGAATTTGTGTCGCTATCCGTATAAACAAAGCTATCATCATGCTCAGAGTAGGTAACATATTAATCCATGGGATGTGATCTATATGGTCGAATACCAACACCATAGTGTTCTATTTTGAAATGTAGAAGTGGGACCCATTCTCTTGCTCCTTTCTCAAATTTTCCACATCCGAGTTGGGTTACATCATTCTACTGGATTCAGCATATTCTGGGGTTTTGTAGTAGAAAGGATTAGTGTCCTTGGTGACCCATGTTGTAGGTGGGTCCATTAATTTTTCTTATGTAATCACTCTGCTAGGTAAGAATTTCCCTATATTATGTTCATCTTTAGACCATTTAAAGTGATAGTTGGGTCTACCACTTGTTTTTGGTGACAAAGAAAGATATGAAACTAGGAGATCTTGTTGCACATTATATTCTCCACAACCATACTCAAGTATTTTCATCTCCCATGAATCAAAGAGAGAAGTGGAAGTAGAATCCTCATGAGCACAAAAACTTAGGGAGTCTGAATCTACCTATGATTCAAGATCTTCTAACTAGAGGTGAATAAAAATATCAACGGAGGGACATGTATAAGTACCCCTATGCATAAATTTGTTGAGATATCTATAGTGAGTGAAGGGTTCTTGATCACCTTGAATGGTAAAAATGTGTCCCCCATGTTTGAATTTAATAAATTGATGAAACTTTGATGGTATGGCCTACATGACATGGATCCACGGGTGCCCAAGAAGCATATTGTATGAAAGTTCCAAATCTAAGACATGAAACTTCGTGTTGTGGAAAGTATGCCCTACTTCCATTGGCAATGTTATTGTTCCAACTGACTCCTGCTCCACATTTTCGTAAGTGGTTATGGTGATAATGTGGGACTCTAGATATTCCTTGATGTCTCCCAACTATTTGATTAATTTCAATGTGCATATATTTAACCCCGAACTGTTGTTAAAAAACACCTATTTTATCTTTTGAAGGGTAACAAATACCTCTCTATATAGCGGAAGATTATATGTGTGATTTTCGTTCGGGATTTCC
Organism: Taxus chinensis; assembly: GCA_019776745.2. Lineage (NCBI taxonomy): Eukaryota > Viridiplantae > Streptophyta > Pinopsida > Cupressales > Taxaceae > Taxus > Taxus chinensis. The sequence continues at coordinate 34,664,848 of CM034150.1, forward strand.
TTGTGGTTAAATGAGATGTGTTCATCTGGTGTAATGTTCTCCAAAATGGCTTGTAAATGTGAAGGGTATACATCCATTGGCACTCCTAACCTTTGGATTTTTTTTTATAGGATTTCCTTATGTACATTCGATATTTTAAGAAGGTCCAAGATTGAAATCTTAGCAGATATCTTCTCAAGTTACTCTAATATGTTGTACTAAGCATCCTGAGGGGTAGACAAAGGAGGTTCTGAGATCCTAAAATGAGCGCACCTTGTTACCACGGGAAAATATTTTCCCTTGATCCTAATGGTATTCACATGCTCATTAGAAGAGCGAAAACATCCAATGAGTGATTTGTAATGACTGTTATCACTTTTGGTATACATATAGTATGTGGTTTTGTAACTTTGGGATGAATTTCCCTAATTCGGCTTCTTCCCATCTATATTATCATGTTTAGGGAACGGTTCTTTGAATATTTACATATTTTCATTTGGCATATGATTTCTCTTTGGTGAATCAAATTCTATCTCTCCATTATCAATAAGATCTTGAATGAAGTGGCGAAGTCTTAGGCACTTTTCTGTCTTGTTTCCCTTTACACGATGAAAATCACAATATTCATGCTCTTTATACCATGAAGGTTTATGAGTGTTTTCATCAAAGGGTTGTGTCATAGGATAAGTCACCATGTGAGCTGTATCCAATTGTTTCAATATTGCAGATAAATACTCGTTAAGAGGAGTGAACGTTCTACGCTTGCTAGTGGTTGGATCAATCCTTTGGTCAGTTTAAAAGGTTGACCAACTTGGACCACTTATATATGTTTAGAATCCATGATTCCATCTCCTACCACATTCTTGTTTTTGTTAAAGATCTTTGGCTTATCTATCAGTTTGGAAGATTGATTATCCTTGGAAGATGATTTTATAGTTCCTTTTGCAACGAGGGATTTTTCTATTTGTATGTCATTATCAATGACCTCTTCAAAGATTTGAACACAATGCATTTGTAAATTAAAAGTGATGTCCAAGTTTAAATTTGGTACAAATATGCTAACAAGTTGTTTTCTAGGTTTTGAGCAAGGGAAGTGACTAGCTAGCCCCCACCATCTTTGTAGAAAACTTGTGAAGGTTTCCTTTGGATGTTGTTTAGTGTTACATAAGTTTGCTATGGTTATGTCACTTTCCATGTTGTATGAGAAATGTTGTACAAACCTCTCTGCTAGTTCATGCCATGTGAAGATAGACCCATGAGGTAAGGAAGTAAACCATTCCAAGGCTTGTCCTCCTAGACTTTTCAGAAATAGACGTATGAGGTAGTTGTTGCCGTAGGCCACTTTTTGGCATGCCATGTAAAAATATTTCACATGATCGTGTGGATCACCTTTTCCTCTATACTTGTCAAATTTGGGCATGTCAAATTTCTTAGGAAAGGGTTGAAGTAACATAGCCTTATCAAATGGATGGGGACATAACTCTTTGTATTGATATCTTTTGCTATTTCCCCCATTATTTTCTTGAATGCTTGTGAGTGTTGCTTTCATAGATTGTAGTTCTTGTGAAAGAAGTTTTTCATTAGTGGGGGAAGTTGACATATACACACGAATATATATTTATGTTCCTCCATCTTGGTTTTCTATGTGAAGTTCACTATTTTTGTCCTTAGGTTTCTCTTGATGTACATTTTTGTTTGTTTCTTTTTGTACATGATATGTTAGTAAAGCTAATTGTAGACTAAGGTTATGAATTTTTTGTGGTATAGTGACTTCTTCCTCATGAAGTTCTTTGTCATATTCATTACATGGGGTTTGTTCCACTTTTTCATGTTCTATTCGTACTCTACATGACATCTTGATGAATGGTAATTTATAACCCACCATGTTGTTGTTTTATACGTTTGATGTGGAAGCATGTCCATGTGCTAAAATGTCATCCATGTTAATGAGATGCAGTTCTTCCTCATTATCCACATTTGTGGGTGGATTAGTTTCATGTTCTGTTGGAATTATAACACATAATTCCACCACTCTCACAAGTACTCTATCTTTGTTTACAAAAAGGAATTCATCCAATAGGGCGGGGTTAAATTCAAACTCCGCATGTGGTGATCTTGCCTCATCACCACTATGATCTATCATGTATTTTGTTTCCTTTTCTGTAGAAAATAGAGGTCATAAATCATGACCAATAAAGGGATTTGACCCTTGTTTGTTTGATGTTTCCCATGATTGTCTCTCAATTACTTGTCTTCTAGCTCCCAGTCTTGTTTTGGGGGCCATGACATGTGAAAAATTCCCTAAGATGTTTTGAATTTGTTTAAAAGGTATTAATCAACTTAAGTGAAAGTTTATAAATGTCAAAGAATGTCAAGGGTTCAAAGGATGATTAATGTCAAAAAATCAATGTGTGAAAGTGATTGTCTTAAAAGAATAAGTCAAAAGTGAAAAACAAGATACAATCACACAATGCTGATTTTAGAATGATCAATCAAAATGTCATACTTCCTAAGTTTGTTCTCAAATGGTAGTTGGTGTTTAAGATGGCTATAAAATGTCACCACTTATGTCAAGTTCAAAGAAATGAACAAGGTGTAAGTAATAAAAAAACCCAATACGATCCCCAAACAAAGTATACTAAAAGTGAGATTGAATCCAATCAAGACCTATATCTCAAAAAGTGGTAGTTACGATTGTGAGCAACACAACAATACCACTAAGATATGTTAACCAAAATTTTCAGAAAAGTAAGGTATTAATATCAATATGACATTAATATAACACGCACAAATGGTAACACTCAACACTTTTCAAAATCAAGGTAATGTTTGAAAAAAAATAATGCTAGAGTATACCATTGAATTGTTAGAATGTGCGTAATGTAACATTACAATCTAGATACTTAGGCCAATTTTGCAAGAAATAAGACGTAAGTATCAAAATTGTTGTAATACGATACAAAAAAGATAACAGTTCAAAGGAGAATCAAGATGATGAATCAAGCCTAACTATGATTGATGATCTTGACTTGGGTATCAAGATAAAAAATGCTACTAATGATATGAAAATGTCTCCACGCACTTTAGACATTTAACAACTCAGCCGCAAACATGGATGAGCGTAAATGAACAAAAAAGTGGCCAATACAATCAATTAACAACAAAAGGGTAGTCACTCTTCTCCTAATCAACAAAGTGTCAAAATAAAGTGAAGGAAGTAGATCAATTGGGGTTAAAGAGAGTTTGGCGTCACTTTGACAGAGTTTCACCTCACCTTAGGATGAGTGAAAAAATAAAGAAAAGTAATGCTTCAAAATCTTCGTGATGAATGATGTGTCATTTGAAATTTAATGGGATCTCCTCTTGTTCGACAAAAAATATTTTTATTCCAAGAAATTTCTCCCTTTGCGATGGCTCTCAACTCAAATTGGTTTTGATATGGTCAAAGCTGGCTCCTGGAAAAGATAACTTCCTAGATGGTTCACTCAACTAGGTGTCACAAGTTATCTAGAAGTGAGCTCAGTTTTCCAAGGTTTCCCAAGGAGTATCCCGAATTTACTTTACCCCCTTGAAGCACAGTGGGAAATAAATATGTCCATAGTGTACCCTCACTAGGGTCACAATATAGATAACTTTGATGTTAAATCTCACGTGTATCACTAGTCAAGTAGGTAGTGTAGAGCACTTCCCATTTCATTCATAAGGTTCCCTCTTACATGTACTACTTTGGGGTTCCTAGGACTACCCCCATTGTTATAGCTTAAGGCTTATGCCAAAGGGGTTATGTCCTAGTTAATCGGATAGGGCATACCCTTATCCAAACCTATAAATACAATTTTTTGATTGTGGTGTATTTTTTATCTTTTATACTTAATGTGGTTTGCTTGAACACCATTTGGCAACCTGCATAAAAACTATATTAGTAGTTTTTTTTGGTCTCGATCCTTCGTTCCTTGACAAGTGTTTAGGTCCTACATGATGGATTTAGTAGTTTTCCATACAAATAAAGAGGATGAATTCCATTTTTGATTCTCAAGTTCATCCTAGAACGCAAGAGAAGAACATATGTGACGTAAAATCCAACTACGAAATTAACAATGGAAAATACTTGATTCAAACAAAAAATTTGTTAATTTTAACCGAACTTGACATTTTTTTCAACTTTTTTCAAGGCAAAGTAGATATAGAAATCATTTTTGATTCCTAAGATCACATAGAAGGTGCTAGGGAAGAGCATACATGAATCCAATCTCATGATTAAGCATGCAATGTTCATTGAATCCCTTTAAACAAATCAAACCAATTTAACAAAAACATGAAAAATAGAAGCTAGTCTTTAATTAAAACATGCAAGGAGTCAATAAATCTTGAAAACACGTTCTTACAATTTTAAAGTGAATCACAAATTTGAATTGTGATGTGTACGCTCAACTCTGGGTGTGTACATTTGCTTATGGATGTGTACGATCCTCTATGGAAGCTGACAATGAGATAATGGACACGCAGCCAAAAATTTGTGTACGCTAGCCTTTGGATGTATATGTCCATAGACAAAATGGTAAAAACAACAACACTAGTAAGAACGTGTATGCTCGAGGTCAGATGTATGTGTTGGCACATAGAGAAATAGAAAAACACAGATGGCAGGCTATCATATACGTGGGAAAAATGATGCATATGCTAGACTCTAGATGCATAAGCTAACATTTGGATGTGTATGCTTAGGTTTGGATGTGCGCGTGTCTCTTTCATTTTTGTGTATGCTTGTACCTTGAAGTGACATCAAAACACAGAAAATAGGATAATCAATCTCAAAAAGCTCAATTTTTTGGATAGTTAGCTCAAAATTGACAAGAACCCATCTAAATTAGATCTATAAGCAAGACTCAACACATACAAAGTTAGTGAAAATAAAAATAAATTCAACATTAATTCACACTGTGCATATCAAGGGTTAGCTAAAAATTGAAATAACAAGAAAATTTGAACCAAAATGCTAAGGGACTAAGGATCTGTCCCACTGGGCGTGCCAAATGTGTGCAAGAATTAGTTAGCTATGCAAGTAAAATTGAAAATAACACCTAGTAGCCTCAATATAATGCTAAACTAAAATCTATGTACCATCAAACTTAGAGCTTAAACAAGACTAATCTACTAACATCTTTGCATTAGAACATGAATAAATTTCAAACTAATATTCTAAGCAATTAATCTCTATTTCTATTGAATTTTAATCAATGGAATGAACCTATTTAGATCCTTAGAAATCAAAAGGGTTGATTGTATGTTTGAATCCCAAAGTTTCAAGAATGGAGTCTTGTCAATCCAAGGCTACAATACCATTTGACATATCTCCACATGACTTGAAACTTGGATGGATGAATGCAAGAAATGAAGATAACTAGCACCTCTAATGGAAGAATACTCTAAGATCATAAAATGGATAAAGATTAGGCTCTATGCTCATTGAGGTGTAAGTAGAATGGTAAGAGAAGGTATCCTTATATATCCTAATGGATAAAAGAATCTCTACATCCATTTACATGTGGGATAATATCTAGGTTGTGTTAGTTAGAGGTGACTATGGCTGAAAAGGGGGTTGATTAAACCTTAGGGGAGTTTAATTTGTCTTGTAGTGACTCATGGGGTTTGAGATGATTTATTAATTAACCCAAGTGATTAATTAATAGGTGAGGAAGCTTTATAGAAGATTTTAGAATAACAATTAGTATGATTTGGGGAATAGGAAAGGTTCAACCTAAATAAATGATGATTTATTTATCTAATAGAAGAGGAAACTTAATTAATTATGAATAATTAATTAAATTCAAGTAGAAAGGTGTTTAATTAGCGGAAGGTCGTTAATTGTCCTCTTTGCTAGATAGAAGGGTCAATTAATTAGTGTAATGTAATTAATTAACGACAATAGAAGAAATAATGTGCTATATTGACGATATGGCGTCAGTTTGTGGGAATTAGTATAATTAGTGCAATTTAAGTATTTAAATTATTAGATTTAAATTATAGGTGTCTATAGTAAGGAATTTGAAGACCTCAATAATATTCATTGATGTACTTGTGAGGTCATGATAAGGTAACTAGTGAGAGAACATTTGGAGTTTGAAGGAAAAATTTGGGAATACGGAGTTGAAGTTTTTTATAACATATCATGGAGAATTCTTAGTGTTGTGAGGTCTGTCATAGTGAGATATGCATATAACAGTTCCATGTTAATAGATCAGTGCTTGTTATGCTCAAGAAAAGTGAGATTGATATTAGGAGGAGCATATCCATACTGAGTTCTGAATTTTGTGTTTGAGGCTTGAAATATTGGACATGAGTTCATAAATATGTAGGCTACAAGATTCTAAGTTGGAAAAGTACAAATATCTCATGAATCAGGTTGACTACCCTTGAAGCTATATTTATGAGTGTTTATTGGTCTTTTTGAGGTTTGGAAGTTCAATAGTAGTGCTCAAGATAAGTAAGGTAAATATATTGTTGTTTAAAGATTGTGTCTTGAGATCTAAAGAGTAGTTTGTGTATGAAGTCTTGTGTGGTGGCTTGGCAAGTCAAGGTAGGTTGTTTGAGAAGCTCAATACACATGTTTGAGACTAGGAAATCATCTTAAAGTTGGTTTACAAATTTTACATAGGACTAATATGCATTATTGAGCATATAATTATGTCTTGAGACCCATACTAGTATGTGAAGATGTTTGAGGATTAATAGGCAGATATGAGAAGGAATATATGTGAAGTCAAAGGTATGTCAAAATTGGCTCATGGTATTTTATTTACGTAAGTTGTGATTTCATTCAATAGAGTCAAATAATAAGGTCAATTTGACTCTATGAAGGGAATGATATTCAAAAAGTTGTGTTAGAGTCCGTTGAAGTAAATTGAGGGCTATGATTGAGAGGGTGACATGAATTTGAATAGGAAGAGTGTCTTTAAGGTATGAAAAGATAACATGATAGGATGTGATAGTTAAGAAGAACGGTCTATGGAGTTCTTTGTTTGCTTGAATTTTTTGTTTGCATGACTGGGAAAATAAGTTTGTGTTTGGATCTAAGATAGGTCTATGTCTCTTGAAATGAAGTTTGGTATGATGGACCAATGTGACCTTGTGATATTTGAGTAACATGAAGATCTAAGATGGCTACAAGTGCTATTTGAGGATCAAAATGAAGTTGTTAACATGAAGACTGATGGGTGTCATTATTCCCTTCATTTAATCAACTCTTTGTTGATGTCATATTCAAACTAGGGATGGTGTCCGAAGCTATATGCAACAAGAAATCTTAGTGATCTAGTAATTGACAGTAGGTATTTGGTTATTTTTATATTTTCTGGGGGATTTTCTCAATGTCTTGAGGATTCCTTGGCTAAAACCTTATTGAAATCAAACTATGAAAACTTGTTGGAAGTCAACACTCTCTACAAAAATAGATTGCTAGAAATAAACACACATTTGCAGAATGGAATAGATTGCTATAAGTAAACACATGTTACAAAAATAAACACACATGATTTGGAAATAAACACACAATTAAGAATGTTGACAGATGATGGAAAAGAAATAAGAATCTAATCTAGAACACTTGCATGAACAAGTATACGCCATATTTCAACTTGAGTAATCGAAAGCATTTACAGAATTAATAGACCTATACTATTTGCCATGGAAATATAAATACGAGTAAAATGAAGATCCTGGTTCTTGGAAGAGTGGGCTCTTGCTCCACCTTGAAACAAGATTTGACAACTTAATATACTCTTAAAACAAAAATGGTTATATTATTGATAAAATGTTCTGCATTACAAAAACATACTATCTCTTTCTATCTCTCTGTGTCTTTATCTATGTATACATCTATATCTCCCCTCTATCTATCTACAGGTCTGCATATATATACTTCTTCCACAGGTGCATTTACAACCATAGTTTTTGTACCAATTCAGATAAAAATGAATCGTGCACAAAATAGATGTTGAATTGGATCATGGCTAGACGTACTACTGTATGATAGTTATCCCTAGATTTGCGAGTATGAAGAAGCAGAAATCTTCCAATCTTCTCTTGGTTGAAAGGATCATTGATTGCTAAATCACTAGATGTTGTTGGAATAAATAAATTCTCATCGGTTCCGGAACTTTAGAGAAGTTTCAAAACTAAAGGAAATGATTCCAGATCAAACTGTCATGGTTCTGGAGCTACATGCAGGAGCTCCAGAACTAAGTCTGGAAGTTCTGGAACTATGCCATATTGAAACCAATGCTTCCAAAAAAAGTCACAAAATGCAATCAAACTTAATAAAAAGGAGAGTAAAATAAGATCATTTATTGTACATTAACGAGACATATTCTGGCCTCATGATCTCCCACGTACTTACTTGTTTGTAAGTCCTCTTACAAACTTTACTCTTTAAACCTTGGGTTGTGTATTCTGCATTCCAATTGACTGATCAGGTCAAATGGCTGAAACTAAATATCCCAGTGTTTTAGTTCAGAAACACTATACCCTAATCTTGTTTCTACTTTCCTCTTCCATTTCTCAAATTGAGTGGGATCTTGAGGTTCTCTATTTTTCCATGGAGACATGGGAGTGAGAAAAATGGGAGGCCTTGTTCTCATTCCCATCCATATGCCCCTATACTTTCATTGATCTGAGGGATTAATGTACATAAAGCTTTTGCTCCTTCCAGACTCCAGGTCAAATTTATGGGAGATATTACTTCCCTTAACCTCAAGGAAACTATAAGAAGCTCCCATATTTTCAAACATCCATCATAAATCTCCTCAAAATTTTCCACCTCATAAAAAGTGAAGGCATCAATAATTTTCTGTAAACTGGAAAGATAATGTGTCTTGAAACCATCTATCAAAGGCATGGGTTCTAAAATGTTTAACGAAAGCAGATGGTTTACCATAATGAGTCCTCATACAAAGACCAAATGAGCTAGCTTTCAATAGATGCTCAGAATCCCTTTCCTTTCATGCAATCTGATTTTGAAGAACATAAATAAATGCATTAAGCTATCTTTCTCCCACATAAAAATTGATCATGAAGCATGTGTTCTTTTCTAGCATAATATTGCAGAGATATAATTTGTAGAGAATTTTTTTCTACTCTACACTGGCTTAAGAATAGGCTATCATGAACTCAGATTCATCTTTTATTTCATGTGGAAATCCACATGCAATTCTCAATAGTTGTCAGTGAATGAATTTTTCTTCTAAAAACACGCTATATGCAGGAGAAGGTCTCCTGCATGCAAGCAATTTTTCACTCATTATGCAAACCATTTGTATTTTTGCAAGACTTTTAAATTTGTCTCCCTCTTATTTGTAAAATTTTTCTTCCCATTCCTTTCTTGCTTTATTTTCATCTTCCATCTTACTTCTCAAATCCTCATTGGATGTTTTGATTTCACTGAGTTCCCTGTAAGTATCATCCCATAACTGCTTGAGTGGCCAATAAGTTAATTTGATTTGTGCAGATACTGTTGACATAGTACTATGTCTTCTGGAAATTTTACATTCTTCCTCTTTCTCCATCATCTGTCGTTTAACTCTTGTCAATTCCTTAGTCATTTCTTTGAGCTGAGTTGTTAGTTCCCTAATGAGAATTTCTCTCTATTCCAATTTGAGTTTGAGAAAGTTCAACTCCTCATTCTTGTCTTTGATAATGAGTTCTGCTTTGGAAAAGAACATAGCCTGTCTAACCTGCTATTTCTCTTCTTTCTCTAAAAGTTCTTTGGGGGTTAAACATTCTTCTTCTACTAAAGGAAATTTCCCTTTCCGTATCCAAGATGATAACTCTTCTTCTTCATGTGATAGTGCTGCTGATTCACCCAACTCCTGAAAAAATTGTTCCTCAAATATCTCATCTTCTTTTTCCATCTCAGTTTGGCTTTGTCCAGGAGGATTCATAGCCATGCTGCCCAAAATATCCATAACTTCTTTTTCCAACTTGTCTTGTTCTTTCATCTCCTATGGAATTTCTCTAGACCTCTTATGAATTCTTATTCTTTGAGGAGCTTCAGTATGCTTAGAAGTAGGTTTCCTCCTAGAGCTTAGGTCTAATTTTAACTTCTTGCTCTTGCCTAGGTGAACTATCATTTTCAAAGACAAATATTAGCTCTCATGTAGCTGCTGCAAAGGAAGGAGTTTCTTTTAAAGATATAGTAGGTTTTGTAGTTTTAATTCTTTTGCTAGATCTTTTCCTTTTTGGTATAGTCTCCTCACATATTTCCTTCTTTTCCTTTGTAGGGAAGTCAATTTTCAAATTAGTTGTAGGAGAAAAAGGAGTTGATATTACCCTCCTGATAATATCATGGTTTTGCTTAAACTTGTTAATAAATTTCTCCCATATTTCTTCTCCATTTTTCTTTGTAAGAAAATGGTGCTGGCACACCAAATGAACTAACCCATGATGTCTGATTGTTCCAACACCCCATGAATACCTCTGGGCCATTATATGAATGGATTAAAAAAGAAACCCTAAAAGGTTTACTATATATTCTGGTTTTGTAGCTCCATATCTAATATGTATGAGCATCTTTAGGAATTCTCTTCCTACCGACCCAAATTGACCATCACAAGTTAAATACTTGATTATCCAAAATGCCACTCTATCAAAGGGTTTGGGCAAGCTGTCCCTTCTAACCCATTTCATGATTTTATTAGTTTTGTAAATATATTGGGGTTCCATTTCCCCCTCTTGTAGTAGGGTTTAAACTATTTTTTTTAAGGTCCCTTTGACATGATTTGAGACATGCACAATTAGCACACCCGATACATTGCTTATTGTATTCACAGAAAAATGAATTACAATATTTATAACATTTGTTTTGGATTGTTCTAAATTTATAATGAATTATCGTACCAATTCATCGTTATAATTCGAGAAATATTTCAAGAATTCCAACCACCCTACATGTTCAAAGATAGCTGCCACTTCTTCATCTACAAGAAGCTGGGTATCATCCTCAGGTTCCGAATTCTTTTTAATCCCCTTGGTAAGGAAGGTGATTTAGATTCATTCTTATTCAAATTATTTCTCTACCTAGATTGGCTACAAAACTCTTTATTTGGCTACGGAACGGATGGGTTTAGCTGCAAAACTGCTGTGCTTAGCTGCGAAACTTACTGTGTTTAGTTGCGGAATGCAATTTTAATTCTTCTGCTTCTTCCTTGAAGTTTTTTTTTGTAACTAATTCTTCGCTTTGTTTATTCCTCACAAATGATAGATCATTCTAAACATGTTGCCACTTTTGTTCCACCGACATCATCCTCATGATTACTCTCTTTTAATCATAATGTACAATAGATGACTCATCATACCACTTTTAAATCAAATCCAATCACACATGCAAAATTTTAATCTAACCTTTAATAAGTTAAAGACATAATTACCATCTTTGATGATGTGATCCCTTTGTCATGATGAATCATCATTCCTAAAAGGGAAACAAAAGGAAAAATGGCTAGAATTTCAAAGAAGTTCCTTTTATTTTGGATTAGCCATTTATTGAGGAGATCAACCTCTATTGTTGGTTTTCAGTTGATCTCTGAGAGAATTGTTTTTGGGGAAGAGAACACCATTTACTAGTTATCATTCTCTTCCCTTTATTATGGATTTATCCATCTGATTATTCGATCATTTTGGAAGAACTGGGTTCTTCCATATGATCAAATTATTTTTCTACTTCAATCTAACTCAAGAATTCATCCTTAGTAGGAGGCTTCTTATAAAGTTTTAACCTATGTCCATTGACCAAAAGTGTCCTTCTACTGCCATCAATGGGAAGTAACTAAATAGAACCATTTTCAGATATCTTCTCAATCTGATAGGGTCCCAACCATCTGGTTCTCAAACTACCCTTGAATTTTTGGTACTTAGAATCAAATAGTAATGCCCAATCTCCTACATTGAATTACCTCTTCTTGATATGTGTGTCATGCCATTACTTTCTTTGATCTTGTATTATCTTTGTTTGCTGAAGTGCTTCCATCCTTAACTCATCCAACTCATTGAGTTGACAAATTCTCTCCTTTTGTGTTGCATCCAGCTCAATACCTATTTTAGCTGCTGTCCTCAAATTCAATAGGTAACAAGGGATTTTCCCCATAGACTAACTCATATGGTGAAAATCCTGTTGTAGTCTACCAAGTTGTATTATAGGCCCAGACAGATTAAGGTAGTCTCCTTTCCCAATCTCTTCTTCTTGATTCAACTATTTTGGTAAGGATGTTTTCCAATTCTATTTTTGTTACTTCACCTTGTCCATTTGATTATGGGTGATAGGGAGATGAATTCCTATGATTGTTCTAATAATTATTTATGAAGGCTTGGATCACATTAGACATGAATTGTGGCCCCTGATATGAAACTATACTTCTTATTGTGCTAAACTTTACCATAATTCTGTGCCAAAGGAAATCAAAAACTTCTTCTTTAGTGGCATTTGTTAAAGCCTGCACTTTTACCCACTTTGTCACATAATCAGTACACACAAGAATGTACTTCTTTCCTTGTGAAGGAGGCCTAAAGGGACCAAAAAAATCTAACCCCCATATTTCAAATGGTTCAATCACCACTTGAGGTTACAGAGAAAATTCATTGGTAAAAGTTGGCTATCCCATCCTTTGACAAGGATCACATCGCTTGATATATCTCTTCACATCCTTGTACAAAGATGACCAATAATAGCCAGTGCCAAGTATCTTGTGATATTTTCTTTTACAATGAGAAAATATCCTACAAAAAGTTCATCATGACATGCCCTCAGTATGTCATGAATATTTCATGTTACTATCACACATAATATCGTATAAATGGGTTGATCAATATTAAGTCTTCAGACAACATTCCATTTTAAAGTTAAGTTCTAAAATTAATCGCACAAATTTTGATCAAGTTTTCATTGGATTCTTAGTGAAAGAAGGAGGAAACTGCTGGCGCCCTATTGCAACTGCCTAGTTTGCCGATAGGCAGTAATCCCCCTCTGTGTAGTATATGAAGATAGCATTATACAATTTTTCATCTAGAATGTTGGGCTTAAGTAGATCTTGCTCCCCCTGTAGTGTTTATGATCTTGTTCAACTTATCAACTTCTAACCTTAGATTTGATGTCTGTTTGACCATCTACTATGGGTACATTTAGCTTTTTTATTAGTAGAAGTTAATTGAACCATCATAATTATCCTACCTGGCCATACCAATGGTTTGTTCATGGAGTACCTAATGTGCTTATGCTGGAAATATGTTTTTCAAGCCTCACATATTGGTGTACCCTATGATGGACACATTTATCACTAGTTAGTGACGAATATGCCATAGATCAGGTCAATGAAGTATATTTAATAATTGTGGAATGCGAAATATCTTTCAAGATAAGGACTTTGAGATTGATATCTTTCGGTGTTTTTCAGATACATCTTTCCTTCTTCATCTTTTTGTCCCAAAACTGCACCAATGGAGTTATTTGAGGCATCTGTTTGAATGTGAAATTTTTTTTCCCAATTAGGTCCTCTCAATATTAGGGAAGTGATTAATTTTTCTTTGATTTCCTCAAAATCCTGTTGACATCTTTTATCCAAAAGAAATTCACAGTCCTTGGTAAGAAAATTAAACATGGGGGCAAAAATTTTACTAAAATCCTTGATAAAGCGCCTACAGTATCCAACATGCCCTAAAAATGACTTGATATCTGTGGGGGTTTGAGGAATAATTAATTGTGAAATAATTTTGATTTTGTTTTGGTCAACCTGAATTCCTCTTTTTGAAATGTGGTGTCCTAATACAATCCCCTCATTAACCATCATCAAACACTTCTCATGACTAAGAGACATATGGTGTTGCTCACATCTTGTTAATAATCTTTCTAAATTCCTCAAAGCATCATCAAATGTGTCTCCATATATAGTTAAATCATCCATGTATACCTCTACACAGTCATTTTTTTGGTATGCAAAAATTGCTAATACAACTCTTTGGAAATTTACCGGAGCATTACATAATCCAAATGGTAATACCTTGTAGGAAAAGGTACCCCATGGACATGTAAAGGTAGTTTTTCTTGATCCTCAGCAGCAAATCTGATTTGATTATATCCACTAAATCCATCCGGGAAGGAACAATACTACTTACTTGCAAGGTTGTCTAGGACTTGATCTATGAATGGTAAGGGACAATAATCTCTCGGTGTGGCTTTGTTTAGTTCCCTACAGTCAACAAAAATTCTCCATTTTCTATTCTTTTTAGGAACAATTACAAGAGGAGACACCCACTGACTATTTGAGATAGGGTAGATAAAACTTAGTTGTAATAGTTTTTCAATTTCTTGCTTGGCGATATCTCTTAAGGCTGGATTAATCCTTCTTTGAGGTTTCCTAAATGGTCTAATGTTTTTAGTATAGATGTGATGTGTGAAAATACTTGGATGGATTCCTTTCATATCTTTGTAATCCCAAGAAAAATCTCTAGTATTATTTTTCAGAACTTCAAACAATTTAGCTTCTTCATCATTTTCAACCAGCTGTTTATGTTTAAAATCTTACTCGACTCAATCTCAACATGTTTGGTTCTAATGTGTGATGAAATAATTTTTTGAAAGGTTTCCATTAAGGTATTTATTGGACATGCATGTGGCAACAACATATGATATGTAGCAACATCTCCAAAAGTTCCTTGAGACAGAATATTAGAAAAAAGACAGTAGGTAGAGTTATGATACTTATCTTGTTGTAGGTAAAACTCCTCATCACTGCTACTTTCCAGAAATTCTTCACCATTTCCTGATATCTTTGAAACTAAAGCTACTGATTCTTCCTCCCCCAGAGAAATCTCATTCCTTCGGAGTGAAATTATGTATAGTCTAAGGGAATTATTGTTGGTGTGGTTCTGGAACTAAATGTGATTATTCTGGAAATAAATTTGATGATTCTGGGATAGAGTCTACAAGTTCCGAAACTAAGTTCGAAGGTTTCAAAAGTACACCTGATTCCTCCAAGGATAATTGGTGTTCATTCAAAAGTTGATTAATCGTATCTTTTACCTCACGTACGTGATCCTGCAATGTGATCATGGCTAAAGAAGACAGTTTTTGTTTATTAGTATTAGGTTCATCCACCCATAATTATTCTTGACTATTAATAGAAGGTCGTGTAGAAGGATATAAGGATATTTTCTTAGAATTATTACCATTTTAGATAGTCATATCACCTGATCTGTAATTAATTAAAGTAGCAACTGTAGCTAACCACGGTCTGCCCAAAATAATGGGATAACCAAGTGTTTTACCTTTTGGCTGCAATATAAGGAAATCAACTAGATATTCCCATGACTCCACCATAACCACCACATATTCAATAATTCCTTCTGGTTTTGCTACAAACTGATCTTTCATCTACAATATGGTGTTAGTAGGTTGTATACCTATTAATGGTAATGTTTTCAAAGTGTCCACTGTCATCACATTTATAGCTACTCCCAAATCAACCAAAACATTATGTATATCTTTATTCCCTATAGAGACAAAAATAACAGGACTTCCAAGATCTCCATATTTGGGAAGAAAATGTATTCCTGCTAATAAATCAACAAGTTTCCCATCTACCTTAATAGTCATGGGGTACTTCTTCTTCCTTTCATGTCTTCTTAAAAATAGAATTTTGATTAACTTGTTCAATTCTGGAATGTCCTTAATTGCTTGTAACAATGGTATTTCAATATTCAATTTCCTTAGTTCCTATACCAACTCAGATTCCTTAGTCTCTATGGATTCTTTAAATCTCTCTGGTAATGGAGTCTCAGTAGTGTTGCTATCTAGCTCCTTATATTTTTCTTTTTCATCCTTCTTGGGAACAATCGTACTAGGGGTTTCAATTTCTTCTGTCATCTTAGTGATTATAACAGGTGGACTGCTAATTATTTTTCCAGATCTAGTTTAAATATCCTTACAATCCATGACATTCAGATCAACTGATTTTTTTGGTTTTGTTCCGTAGATAGGATTTGTTTGTTTGTTTCTTGGGTTTGCTACTGGCTGTGCTGGTATTTAGGTTTGGAACGCATTTTCATTTTGTGAATTTTGTGTTGGGGAACCCATTATGGCTTGTTGATTCTAATTGGGATATGTCCTCCCTTGAACATAAATATTAGGGCTCCACCTAGGTTGTGACCAAGCATTCAAGTTTGTTGGGGTGTGGAGCCTATTTTAGGTCTTCTCAAATCATTGTTAAAGTGTTGGAGTTTGAATAGTTAAGTTTGGAGACTTCAGGGGCATTCTGTAGTTGTCTGCTGTAATGTTGTTGTGCCATCACTGTTAATATGTTGTTAATTGGTTGTTAACATCTTGAAAGTTTTTCGAGCCATGGGAAGTTGAAAGGTCATGACTTTCAAACTTCTAGGGTCGGCTTTAGGACTTCTTAAAAGGATTGTAATCCTATAAATAGAGGTGTTAGGGTATCTTGAAGATATCTTGAGTGTTCAAGAGGTCTTGAGTCTTAGTGATCAAGAGGTGATCAATGTTAAGCAATTGGGTGTTAATTGTGGTTTAGCATCTTTGAAATTTTGTTGTGAGTTCATAACTGAGAGAAGACTGTGAGAGTTGTTTTAATCTTGTTGATAATAAAATCTGAGCAAGTTCTTAGTGGACGTAGCCTAGATTGGGTGAACCACGTTAAAGCTTGTCTTGTCTTCTTTTATGCATTATTTATTTATGCTGTTATATTTCTCCAAGTATAATTCTGCTATATAGTTTCCTACTACGGTAGTTTGAGGAATTATTTCCACATATTTGTTCTCTAATTCCTAACAATTAGTATCATAGCTTTGGTGGTTCTTTTATGAAGTGGTAAATCATAGGGAAAGTTTATCTTGAGTGGGAGCTATGGCGAATGAGGGCAGATCGAGGGTTGAGAAGTTCAATGGGCACAAATTTAGTTTGTGGAAGATGCAAATGGAGGATTACTTATATCAAAAGGACCTCCATGTTCCTTTGGTTGTAAAAGAAAATAAACCTACAACCATGTCAGATGAGGATTGGGAGTTGCTGGATAGAAAGGCACTCGGGGCAATTCGGTTATGCCTTGCATCTTCGGTTGCTTTCAACATATCGCAGGAGAAGACCACGAAAGGTCTCATGAGTGAGTTGGGGAAGTTATATGAAAAATCCTCTGCCTTTAATAAAATATTTTTTATGAAAAATTTATTTAATATGAAGATGTTTGAGAATGATTATGTTATTGATCATTTGAATGAATTTAATATGATTGTGAGTATTTTAAACTTGGTAAAAATTAAATTTGATGATGAGGTCAGGGCTTTGTTGATTTTGTGCTCCTTGCCAGATAGTTGAGACATATTGGTTATGGCTGTAAGTAATTCAATCTCTAATAATTCAAAGATGAAGTTTGAGTATGTAATAGGTGTGATCCTAAGCAAGGAAATGTGAAGGAAGAGCACCAGAGAGAGATGCTTTGATGGTGGAGAGCAGAGGGAGACAAAAGAACAGAGGGAAAGATAATCATGGGAAGTCAAATAATCACAGAAGGTCAAAGTACAAGAGTAAGTTAGAATGTTGGCACTGTGGGAAGGTTGGTCATGCTAAGAAAGATTGTTGGGCTCTTTGGGATAAGAAGAACAAGGAGGAAACTAAAGAGGTAAATTTGGTAGCAGATGATGTTTATCAGGATGCCTTAATTCTTTCTTTAGATAATATTGCTGAATCTTGGGTGCTAGATTCAGGGGCTTCTTTCCATGCCACCCCACATAGACATTACTTTATTGATTTTTTTCAAGCTGATTTTGGACATGTATATCTTGGTGATGATGAACCATGCAACATAGTAGGGAAAGGTTGTGTTTAGGTAAAAATGCCGAATGGGAACACATGACTACTTAAGGACATTAGGCATGTGCCTAAGTTGAGGTGAAACTTGATATCAGCGTATCAGGTGGGTAGTGATGGTTGTACGGTTAGTTTTATAGTGGATTCTTGGAAGGTTACCAAGGGAGCTATTATGGTTGTAAGAGGTAAGAAAATTGGTACTTTTTATTTAACTAGTGGTGCTGATTATTGCAATTTAGTTGTTGAAGATGGAGATGTAACTTTGTGGCACTAGAGATTCGGTCATATGAGTCAAAAGGACATGTAGATTATAAAGTATAGATTACCTGGATTAAAGGAGTTAAATTTGGAATTCTTTGAGGACTGTGTTTATGGGAAATAGAATCAAGTGATATTCCTCAAGGTTGGACCTATCAGGAAGGACGGTAAGTTGGAGTTAGTGCATACATAAGCATGGGGGCCAGCTAAGGTAAACTCTATTAGTGGTTCATATTATTATGTCACTTTCATTGATGATGCAACTAGAAAAGTTTAGGGATATTACATTAGAAAGAAATTTGATGAGTTTGAAACTTTCAATTGATGGAAATCCTTGGTTGAGAATGAAACAAGTATCAAGTTGAAATGTCTCAGGTTTGATAATGGAGGGTAGTATTACAACAATGAATTTCTTGATTACTGTTCGATAAATGGAATCCACAAGAAAAGAGCGGTTCTAAATACTCCACAGGAAAATGGAGTGTCAGAGAGAATGAACAAGATAATCATGGAGCGTGCTAGGTGGATGAGGTTACATGCGGGGCTGCCACTCAGGTTTTGAATGGAAGCACTAAGCACAACTATTTATCTGATTAACAGAGGACCCTCTATTGCTTTGGATGGAGGTATACCTGAGGAGGCTTGGTCTGGTAAGAAAATTGATTACTCATTTCTTAGGGTATTTGGATGTGAGGTATTTGTTCACATTGATAAAGATGATAGGACCAAGTTAGAGGCTATGTTTGAGAAATGCAACTTTCTTGGATATGGTGAAGATAACTTTGGTTTTCATGTTTAAAGTCTTAAAGACAAGAAAATATTTTAGTCTAGAGATATTATATTTAATGAAAAAGTCATGTATAAAGATAAGTTGGAGGAACAAAAAGAGGAATCAAAGAAAGAATACATAGTGTTAGAGGACATTGTGGAAAACAAGGTGTCCAAGGGGCCGGTTTAGGTACAACATGTTCTAGCACAACCAGTTCAGATACATACTCATAAGGAACCTCAAAATCCTGAGGTGAGAAGGTCTTATAGGGTAAGAAGGAAACTTGAATGATTTACTCCATTTTTGAATTATTTATTACTCACTGATAATGGAGATCCAGAGTGCTTTGAGGAAGCAGTGTAGGTGGATGCTAGGAAGAAGTGGGAGTAGGCCATGGATGAAGAACATAGATCTCTTATGGAAAACTAGACTTGGGATCTGATGGAGCTACCTGAGGGAAAGAGAGCATTGTAGAACAAGTAGGTGTATAGAATCAAAGAGGAAGATGAAGGCATGAAATGATACAAGGCCTGGTTGGTGGTCAAGGGATTTTCATAGAAGAAAGGTATAAACTTTGATGAATTTTTTTCTCCTATTGTTAAAATGACTTCTATTAGGACTGTTCTTGGTTTAGTTACAGTAGAAGACCTGCACTTAGAGAAGTTGGATGTGAAAAATGCATTCCTTCATGGTGAGTTGGAGGAGGAATTGTACATGCAGTAGCCATAGGGTTATGAGGTCAAAGGGAAGTAGAGGTTAGTGTGCAAATTGAAGAAGAGATTGTATGACCTGAAACAAGCTCCACGACAGTGGTTTATAAATTTTGACAGTTTTATGCAGGAGAAAGGTTATTCCAGGTGTCACTTAAACCCTTGCATGTACATCAAGAAGTTTCTTTATGGTAGTTATATTATTTTGTGCATGTATGTAGATGATAAGCTTGTTGCACGGAAGAACATGCAGGAAATAAAGGTACTCAAGAAGTAGCTAGGTGATTCCTTTGCTATGAAGGATTTGGGGGAAACAAAACAAATCCTTGGTATGAGAATAACTTGGAATAGGAAGGAGAGGAAGCTGGTATTATCTCAAGAAGAGTACATAAAGAAGGTCTTGGAGAAGTTTATTATGCAGGATGCTAAACCGGTTGGTACTCCTTTGGCAGGTCACTTTAAATTATCAAAGGAGCAGAGTCCCAAGACTAAGGAGGATAGAATCCAGATGTCCAGGGCACCATACTCATCAATAGTTGGTAGCTTGATGTATGCTATGGTATGCACCAGGCCTGACATTTTCCATGCAGTGGGAGTAGTGAACATGTTTATGAGTGATCCAGGTAGAGAGCACTGGCAAGTAGTGAAGTGATCCTTCGGTATTTGAGAGGGACCATGGGAGCAACATTGTGTTTTGGTGGATCAGACACTACATTGTGTGGTTATGTAGATTCATACATGGCAGGAAATTTGGACAGCAGGAGGAGCATGACAAGTTATGTATTTACGGTTGGTGATACAATGGTGAGTTGAATTTCATGGTTACAAAAGGTTATGGATTTTTCAACTACAGAGGCTGAGTATGTCGCTACCACAGAGGAAAGAAAGGAGATGATTTAGCTACAATAGTTACTTGATGAGTTGGGTCACAAGAAGGAAGTTGGGAGACTACATAGTGATAGTCAGAGAACTATTCATTTGGTGAAGAACTCCGCTTTCCACTCTAGGACGAAGCACATTTAGCTGAGATATCATTTCATCAGGTAAGCTTTGGAAGAAGCTAAGTTGAAGCTAGAAAATATTCATGCTAGTAAGAATCCTATGGATATGATGACCAAGGCAGTCACAAGGGAGAATTTGAAGTTGTAATCAACTTTGATTGGCCTTCATGGTTGATAATAAAGGGTTAAGAAATTTTCTCAGTGGAAACAGTCTCTAAGTGGGAGATTGTTGGGGTGTGGATCTTGTTTTTAGGTCTTCTCGAATCAGTGTTAAAGAGTTGGATTTTGAACAGTTAATTTTGGAGACATCAAGAGCATTCTGCAGTCGTCTGCTATGTTGTTGATATTCCGTTGCTGTTAATATGCTGTTAATTGACTGTTAACATCGTGAAAATTTTTCCAGCCGTGGGAAGTTGAAAGGTTGCTACTTTCAAACTTCTAGGGTCAGCTTTAGGACTTCTTAAAAGGACTGTAATCCTATAAATAGAGGTGTTAGGGTATCTTGAAGATATCTTGAATGTTCAAGAGGTCTTGAGTCTTAGTGATCAAGGTTAAGAAATTGGGTGTTAATTGTGGTTTAACATCTTTGGAATTCTGTTGTGAGTTCATAATTGAGAGAATACTGTGAGATTTTTTTTACTCTTGTTGATAATAAAATATGAGTAATTTCTCAGCGGACATAGCCCAGATTGGGTGAACCACATTAAATCTTGTCTTGTCTTCTTTTGTGTATTATTTATTTATACTGTTATATTTCTGCAAGTATAATTCTGCTATATAGTTTCCTACTGTTGTGGTTTGAGGAATTGTTTCAGCATATTTGTTCTCTAATTTTTAACAGGGTTTCCTTGACCAGACCATGGTTGTTGGTGTCCTTGGGCATACCAAGATTGACCTTCCCAATCTCGAGGATTCAATGTTGGTTGAGGTGCCCAAGGAGGCTGTCCCCAATTTTGTGGCACTGTCTGAGCTTCCCATGGCATCATCTAGGAGTTAGGAGTTGACCTTGGCATGAACTACCCTTGGCTAGGTTGTCTCTGGATAAAAATTACTTCTTCTGATGTGGATGGAATGCTGCTTTGTTTAAGCTGATTTTTAATAAATGGAAGAAGAGAACATGCATCACTCTCATGGTCCCTAGATTCACAGATAAGAATTTTTTTTGTCTTGTTAAGGGGAAAATCTCTTATTACATGCCTCTTCATGCATCTAGGAAAATACATAGCTAATGGTTCAATTTTAACATTCACTTTAGCTTGCAATCCATCCATGGTGGAAGTTAACTGAACTAAAATGTCTGTTTTGAAATTTTCCAATTCATCCATTAGTTTTTTCATATCTGGGATTAAATTTTTAACCATTTTTCCTTTTCTAGGTCCACCCCTTATTCGTGAATAGCTTCTACAAATGTCTTTAATATCATTCATTCTTATTTGATCAATATTTCCACCTCCCATCAGATCAAGTGCCTCCCTTGATTCATCATCTAGGCCTTTAAGAAAAATGGTTTTGCTTAGCTCTTCTTGTAATACAAATCCACATATTTTACTCACAAAAAGGAATATGTCTAAATAATCTTCCATATTCTCATCCTCCTCTTGCTTGATTTTGAAAAATTATTCCTTCCTATTCCTCCCTCTACAGTAATCTTGATACTTGTCTAGGAAGGAAACTTCCATTTGTGCCCAAGTGGTAATAGAATTAGATGTTAATCCCATAAACCACCTCATTGCTGCATCCTTCAGGGTAGATGGAAAAAACTTGAATTTCTAATTATCTATTTTGTAATCATAAGTTTGACACATTACTTTAAATTCAAACAGAAATTGGTCAGGATCTTTAGATGACATCCCTCTAAACGTGGGTAAATGTGTAGGTGAAATATTTTTCATAGGTGTATCATCATCATCCAATTGAATTGGATAAGTGAAGGTCCAATCAGGTTCTCTTTCAGCTTATTGTTCTATTTCTGTAGTACCTTCTAGAATTTTTTCCCAATCAATATGGTATATGGATTTTTTTTGGGAAGGTGAAAATTCAGGAGTAGTAGGTTGACTACTCAATTGTGAATCAAAAATTTCTCTAAACGGGTCTTGGGATATGATCTTTTTTCTAAAGGTTCTACTTCCTTCTAGTGATTGATCTAAGAATTCCAAAGGTGGAAATCCTTCTTCATGCATAACAGGGGACAATGGTTCTTCTAATTCTTGATCAACTTCCTTATTTGATGATGATTCTTGTTCATATATTTTTGGGAGGAATCAATCCTTATAGTCTCTTGGTCTACTCATAAATTTTATGATGACGTAGGGAAGATCCTGCAATTACTAGATGTATGATTTCTGTTCTTGTTGACACCTAATTAGATAATTCTAACTATTTTTTCCCCAACAATGACACTAAAAATGATGGGTGTCGTTATTCCCTTCATTTAATCAACTCTTTGTTGATGTCATATTCAAACCAGGGGTGGTGTTTGAAGCTATATGCAACAAGAAATCTTAGTGATCTAGTAATTGACTATAGGTATTTGTTTCTTTTATATTTTCTGGGGGATTTTCTCAATGTCTTAAGGATTCCTTGGCTAAAACCTTATTGAAATCAAACTATGAAAACTTGCTGGAAGTAAACACTCTATGTAGAAATAGATTGCTGGAAATAAACACACATTTATAGAATGGAATAAATTGTTGTAAGTAAACACACATTACATAAATAAACACACTTTCTTTGGAAATAAACACACAATTGAGAATGCTGATAGATGATTGTAAAGAAATAAGAATGTAATCTAGAACACCTGCAGGAACAAGTATATGACAAATTTCAACTTGAGTAATCAAAAGCATTTACAGAATTAATAGATCTATACTATTTGCTCTGGAAATATAAATACCAATAAAATGAAGATCTTGGTTCTTGGAAGAGTGGGCCCTTGCTCCACCTTGAAAAAATATTTGACAACTTAATATACTCTCAAAATAGAAATGGCTATTTTATTGATAAAATGTTTTGCATTATAAAAATGTACTGTCTCTTTCTATCTCTCTGTGTCTTTATCTACGTATACATCTATATCTCCCCTCTATCTATTTATAGGTCTATATATATATAATTATTCCATAGGTGCATTTATAGCCATAGCTGTCCTACTGATTCAGATAGAACCGAATCGTGCCCAAAATAGTTGCTGAATTAGATCATGACTGGACATACTACTATTTGATAGTTATCCCTGGATCTACAAGTATGAAGAATCAGAAATATTCCAATCTGCTCCTGATTGAAAGGATCATTGATTGATAAATCACTAGATGTTGGAATAAATAAATTCTTATCGGTTCTGGAACTTTAGAGAAGTTTCATAACTAAAGGAAATCATTCCAAATATAACTGTGAGGGTTCTAGAGCTACATGTAGGAGTTCCGAAACTAATTCCAAAAGTTCTGGAACTAAATCCGAAAGTTTTGGAACTAAGTGATAGAGCTCATAATTGCGTAATGGAGTTCCAGAATTAAGTCTTGAAGTTTTGGAACTGATCCGTATTAAAACCAATGCTTCCAAAAACATGCTGACCACTTCATACTTTGTTCTTTTGACTGATTGTGACCTGTTTTATTACAAAGCTGAATTTCCAAAGCACTTAGTTAGGAATTATAGAGTTTTTAAACATTATAACTATAATAAAAAAAGATGGAAAATTACATCCTAACTTATATTAAATCAAACAAAAGTCACAAAATGTAGTTAAACTTGATAAAAAGAAGAGTAAAATAAGATCATTTATTGTACATTAACGAGACATATTCTAGCCTCATCAAAGAAAACATGTGTTTAAGTAAAATATGGGCATAAAATTTACTCAAGATTGTTATTGAGATCATGATCCAGGCTTGAAGGTATGAAATATGGGTAGTATACTTTGTGCATGATGCATAACATAAGGATACACGTATTGTGTTTTCTCCAGTAGCATTTTATTATGTATGAAAATTAAAGGATAAAAAATATATGGGAGGAAGTATCATGACAAGGCTGGAGTCATCCTTTCATGAAGATGTATCATAGGCAATCAAGCATCAATAAGATCTAGGTTTACATCATGAAGGTTTGTAGTATCACATTCTTAAAGAGTGATAGTCATAGAGGCAAAGCATAGTGAAATACGAGGTTGAAGTTTAAGTGAAGTCATTGAAGTTTTAGCTTACAAGAGGTGAGTATTTCTTGGCAATGATGTCCAAATCAAGAGATGTATAATTTTAGTTCATCATGAAGAAGAAACAAGTTGCCAGTGCCTGTTAGGGCAAAGAAGCATGCTGTTTAGTTAGAACAAGTATGATTTTACTATACCATATTATCATTTTTTATAGCTGTGTGAAGATCAAATGAGTGATATCAAGTCTATATGATTCATGTAGATAGTGGAAGTCTATTAGATTCCTTGTGGATAATACATATGGCTGGGTTAAGTTTGTATGGTTATTGTGGTCAAAGGAGCAATGTAGATGTCTCTAGCTTCATGAGTAGGTGTGCTTGGTCTAATGGGGAGTTCTAAGTTTTTGGAGCAAGAAGATATTTGTTCTTGTTAGAAGTAAGTACCCAAGCTATGTTGAAGTAATGTTAAAAATTGGTCAATTGATTGTGTTATGATTTTATTGGTTTGAATGCTAAGAAGGCACATAGAGTTAAGAAAACATGAAGACAATGGTGAAAATAGTAAGCTGAGTAGGTAAGATATTTTGGAGTGCTTGTCATCAAGATATGCATGACATAAGGGGAGAATGTGATGTTCTCAGCTCATGAAGACAAAAATGTAGTATAAGGATATTGAAGCAAGTTCGTGGTTCAAAAGTCATAAAACATGAAGAGATTG
The DNA here is from genome assembly GCA_019776745.2 of Taxus chinensis. Classification (NCBI taxonomy): domain Eukaryota; kingdom Viridiplantae; phylum Streptophyta; class Pinopsida; order Cupressales; family Taxaceae; genus Taxus; species Taxus chinensis. The sequence goes on from CM034150.1 coordinate 34,690,298, forward strand.
ATGATAGAGCTAGATTGTGTTGCTTTGGTTATTGAAAGGTGAGATAAGAAGAATGATTTCCAAGAAAAGTAAAGGTATGTGTCTCAAATAGTTGAATGATGACTTGATTGGATATTTTAAATGTATGGAGTTATGTTGAGTTTCAAGTAGGCCAATTGATTGAGTTTTGGCATCAAGAAAGTCATGAAGATCTATTTACACTTTGAGGATGATGAAAAAATTTGAGATGTGTATGGTCAAGGTTTATGTCAGAGTTGGAAAGCACACATTTTCCAAGGGAGAGATATGTTTCTCTTGTGTTTATCTAAGAGAAAATTCAAAGAAGAAGAAGTTCTAATGGACCTTGTTTGATTTGGTTGATGCTTCCAACCAAAAAGTGAGCCTATTTTGTTGTCATAAGAAGTTTTTCATGTATGTATATTTGTAATTAATGTCAAAAGGGGGAGAATGAGATGATGACATATGTGAGTTCCTTAAGGGGATAATTTACTTTTTGTGTTTTTCCATTAGTAGGATTGTCATCAATGAAAAAGGGGGAGTTTGTCGGCATTGTGTTGTCATTGATGTCAAAAAATGATGTTGAAGGAGTTGTCATTGTTATATGAGTGTCGTTGATGTCAAATGAAGTAAGAAATGTTAAGGTTGATTGATAGTGTCAGTTGAGTTGTTTGGTCTTAGAGACGTTTCATAGTGTCTTGAGCAATATAATGGCTTGTAGAAGTGTTCTGATGTCTTATATAGGTATTGGTGATGTTTTTTAAGTTTCATGAAGTGTGTTGAAGGTACTTGTAGATGGGTAAGTGTGTCAAAGTGATGAGGAAGTTATAATTGATGAAGTAAGAATGTTTAAGTGGCCTAATTAGGAGGTCTGGTCAGCAGAATAAGGTATGTCATAATGAAGTAAGGCATGTAGCAGCTGGTTATGCATTTTTTTAGCACATAGAGAATGATTATGAGGTGTTCAGACACTCATAAGTTTATTATAATACTAGTTTAGGTGCTGGACATGGTTTTTATGTATGTTCCTAAACCTAACTCTTGAGAAAAAATGACCTAATGAAGTGGAATCATCATTTCTGAGTGAATTTGAGAAATATTTAGTATTGGATATGTGTTATCATGTTAATTCGTTGGTTTGGTCCAAATTCTAGGTCTTAATTTTGAATATTTTCCAAGATATGACATTTTTACCTCTACCGAGTTTTTGAAAGTGAGAAACCAAGGTCGATTTGGAATTTATGATGCTCATTGGCATGTGAGAATTCTACATGGGATGATGATATATTTAGAGCAGTTGGGGGATGGACCTAAGAAGGATCTCCAAGCATTAGTTCAAACAATAAGGCCCAAAATTTTATGAACAATCGTTAAGAAGCTAAACAACTTTTAAACCCTCTTAAAACCCTAGGTATGAAGTGATGGAGAAGATCTTATTACTATTGGTCCAAAATGGATTTTTTGTGAAATTATGATGATTTTAGGTTGTATAGGACTCTCTCAGGTTTCTCTAGGTGTAATTTAGGTGTCATGGTTGTGTGTGAACCCCACTAAAATTTGTATGTTTATAATGAAGTTTAGTTTTATCTAAAGTTATCCATTTGAACTTTTGAATAAATTGGTGTTTGAGGAATTATGTAATCTATTATACATTTCCATGGTGGTTTTAGATCATGGTTGAAACCTTAGGATTTTTGTTATGGTCTATCTTGTAAGACTGGTTTTTAAACAGTTTTGGGCAGTTTCAGGTGACTTGGTTGTAGAAGCATTTTAGAGGCGTCTTTGCCTATTTTTTATTATTGGGAGAAATTTATTATGAAACCAAGGTCATGATATTTCTGTTTTTATATCACACTTGCATATTTGATGAGTTTTTATATGGTTTTAGCTTCAATCTCTGAAGACTAGTTTTGTAGGTATTAGACCTAGTGAAGAAGGTTCCTCCTTTTGATGGTGTTATTGCATGAGAGGATAGTGTAGAGTGATTCAATATTTATGGAGGTTTTTAGTGGAAATATAACATTTTATATTGGTTTATAATTTTTTGCGAAGATGTTTTTCTCAAGAACATTCTATTTTGGTGAGTAGGCTATTTGAGTGCATTAGGGCTTCTTGAGTCATAAAGGAGACATGATGGTTATAGATGGTATTTCTGAACTGTATGGTCCCTTTCCATAATGTTTCTAGGATGCTACTATGATGTATTAAGTGAATTTTTCCTATGATGGTTAACCTAGATGAGTTTTAATCACGAGTTAGGTATAAAAGCAAGTTATAAGGCTCATTTGAGCTAATGGAGTGAATAAGGAAAAGTGCAAGCTAGAGGGGTGTGAGGGTGAAATAGGTATTTGTGACCATGAAGAGAGATAAAATAGTGTTTGGATATGTTCTAGAGTGTGAGAAGCTGTTAGAGTGATAGTTCATTAGGACTAATTAGCTTGGTGAAGAACCCCATGAGCAAGTTAACCTAGAGAGCATATTTGAAGAAAGGGGAAGGAAGGTGGGATTAATTATGTCATCATAAGTTCTTGGTGTAAAATTTTATAGGTGATAAACATTTTAGGTGGATTTGGTTGGTATTGAATCATCTAGGGGGTATGTGAAACCTTGTAGGGTTGGTGTTTTACTAAATCTAGGGGTTGGTGCTCTTTGTGGGGTTGGTGCCTCACTAAACCTAGGGGTTGGTGCTCCTTGTTGAGTCGGTGCTTAGATAAATTTGAATCATGGATTTGATAAAGAATTGTTTATGTGTGTTTTCTTCCCCCGAGGTTTTCCCACTTATATCTTGTTTTCATGTGTTGACATTTCTCCTTTTCTCATGTTTGGTTATGGTTCTTGAATGCACAGTTAATGGTTAAGTTAATAAATGGTTAATGAATGGATAAATTAAATATGAATGAATGTTTTAATTATTACTAATTCACCCCCTAATGGTTATTCTTCCAACATAGATCACAAGGTAATCGTGTAAATTTTCATCTTATAGGTTGTAATTAGAGCTTAGTATGTTGAGAAAAATCATTGAAATTATCTTTACAAGTAACCTTAGGGTCATGAGTTTTACCTTTGAAAGTAGGTTTTATTTGGAACTTGGCATTGGAAGTACTAGAGGTACTAGCAACATGCTTGATTTTATTCGTATGTAATATCTTAGATTCATGCTCTTTCAATGTATGACATAGATGGCTGAAGGATTGAAACTTGTCTAATATGACTGATTCTTATAAGGGAGGAAGAAAAATTTGATTAAAAAGGTTTTATATTGTCTAATATGACTGATTCTTATAAGGGAGGAAGAAAAATTTGATTAAAAAGGTTTTATAACTCACTATCGGATAATATATATCTCATCTTAGTAAGCATTGTGTGATAACGTAAGACATCATCATTGATATGCTCTTCAAACCCTTGTTTGAGTTTGAAAATTTGTGAATAAGATTTTTTTTCCTAATGTTGATTAAAGTTTTTGGCAAGAATTGATTTTCCAATGTAGTAAAATAATGTACATAATGTGTGGGGATATTATAGAACCATTACAACGTAAATTATTTAAGGTTCCTAGGGAATATATTAGTAAGCAATATATCATCAGATGCATAATCAAAGCAATCAATATGAAAATATTGAATATTTTCTTTTGGATCACCCTTTCCATCATAGATAAGAAGTTTAGGTGCGAAGAAACCAATAAGCAAAGGGTATGAAACAACACCAGGTGTAAGTGAGTTATGCAATAATTGAGAAGATTCCATAGAATTATAAGTGTGAGAGACACTTTATTAAAATAGTAAAATTTGTGATTAGAGAGAATAAATAAGGGACTCAAAAGCCTATGTGCTAGATTAAGGGGCATGCAAGCCATTATGATGATAGATAGGAGATGCAATAGCAATAGTGGCCATATGAATAATAATAGAAATATTTTTCACGGGTATGCTGAATTTCCCTAAGGAAGTAGGAACAATAAATGTGGGTATAGTAGATGTGTCAACAAAGGCATGATTGAGTTGATCTCTTGTAACATATAAAGGGATATCAAAATGGTAAGGGTTTTTATGTAAGAAATGTTGTTTTTATCCTCAACAAGGTCTTGGATGTGACTTTATGAACTAGTATTAAAATCATAACCTTGGATAGGATCAATACAAAGAGTGATAATATAATTAGAAAATAGATTAGCAATAGAACATTTTGGCCCATAAAAATGATTCTCATATGTGTCCTCATATATAAATTGAGAAACCATATAAAAAACATATAAATCATCATATATGTCTAGGATAGAGCTAGGGTGAGAGTGCTTAAAGGATGCATAGATAAAAATAATAGCATGATAAGCCATTGATGCTAACAAAAAATCAGATGAAATCCTAAAGCCACTAGGGTTAGGGATACAATGTTCAATTAGAAGTTAGATTCACCAAATGTTTTCACTTTTTGTGAATTCCTATTTCATTCCATTTTAAGAATTAGATGATTTCTAATTAACATACATAAAAAGGATGAAACAAAACAAAAAAGGATATTATGATTTAATTAACTTCCAACATTAATTTCCCAAACCAGAATAACACTTTACAAAGTGACTATTGACTTAACAATTATCAAAACATAAAGGAGATATTTCACTTAGTTGATTTTATGTGGATATGGGAGATTCTAAGTGATATGAGTGTAGGGATAGGTTGATATGAGAGTGGAAGTGTTTCGTTGCTGAAACTGGAACCTAAAAATGTACTTGGTCAAAACCATAAAACTAAGTTGAAATTGTTCATACAGTCCTGACCCTTTTGTATGGTCTTGGACTTACTTGGATTATAGCTCTATAAATTTTTGAGTGCTTCACCTACCTAGAAATGATTTTTTTCTTTATTGGCCTTATTCACTCTCCTTCAGAAAGGCCTTGTAACTCTTCTCAAACCCTCAAACCCTCATAGTGCAAGATAAATTTCAAACAAAAAAAGATAGGTGGGTTGTGGTTACCCCTATGCACTGCCTATGTTGCCATGACTTTGAAAAGGTGTCCAACTACAAGTTTTTCTCCTAGCATGTGATATATACCGTAGTGACATAAAAATTTGACAAAACATTAATTGGCAATACCTTTCTTGAGTTTCACACTTTCTCAAATACTTGGGAAGGGTCACTTTGTTTTATTATGGACAGAAGGTGGATACTCCTAGACCTGATAGGATACTTCAAGCCCATAGATAGTACTACCCTAATGGACTTGCATGATTTCTTTCATAGTTTTGGGAGCTTGGAGTGCCTTTTGTGCTTACTTTTACATGAGGAGCTCTTAAAGTGTCAGGTCCCTAAATGAGGTATGATTGATTTTCTTATATAGGATTCTGATGGTTATTATGTTATGAAAGGATGACTAAGAGGGAATATTATTCCTCATGAAGATTATGGAGTTGAAATTTTTTAGTATATAATGTGTTGGTCCAAAATTGTACACTAGGTTCAAGTTGTAGATTTGGAAAAATGACCAAAGCTGAAGATTTTGACCTAGAGGAAAAAATTGATTTTGACTTCGTGGAGCTGGAGATATATGTTTCTAGGTATATTTTTTGTAATTAAACCTCATAAATTGACAATTAGTGTGTGTTAAGAAAGAGTGGGGAGGGTGATTTTGTATGTGCAATGTCAACATTTGTAGTGCTAAAGGATAGATTGCCAAATTTAAGTGTCTACAATGACATACTTTGGTTTCAATGAATCTCTCAACTATGAAATATTTCCCAAAACTCATACAATTATCTCATGTAATGAATCAAGTTTTCTCTACAATAACTTGTTGAGTTACTTCATCAAAGGAAATATTGGGTTGATAGAACAAAACTTGAGCTAATGGATGGTCATAAATCAAGGAATGTGTGTAACTCTTTGAGCTTCAATCCTTTCTCATTGTTTTATAATTTCAGCAACTTATATTATTCTTACTGCATCAATATGATCTTCTTCTTCATCTAAGATTCTTACCCCAATGTAAAAATTATTTTTTATTTTGATGGTTTCTCTAAATGAATCATCTTAGCATTAGATATGTCTTCTTAAGTATTTTGAAGAACACAATTATTAGGCTATAAGGTAGGAGGATTTCTAGTGAGATTCATTTTCTCAAATGATTAATTTGTGAAGGAAAATCCAAATGCATGCCAAGGGAACTAGTATGACCAAGATCTAACACTAGTGCAATTCTTTTAATACCCAATAGAGTCGCTAAAGACTATTGGCATATGATTCTGCATGTGTGAAAAATATGAAAATAATGTAAAATGGATAGAGTCCCTTCACAATGATGGGCAAGGTTTCCCTTATTGAAAACCAAAAAGGTACATACAAATATATATTCAAAATTGCATTTGGGTGTTTTTGGGTTTTTGGGAAGAAAGGAAGTGGATAAGAAGAAGGAGAATAAGGAAATAGAAGTGGGAGAAAGTGAATGAAAAAGTAAGAAAGGGTGCACACAAGGTTAAACAAATGTAGATCCTAAACTTGAGTGCACTTTAGAAAATAACATAATGAATGACATTTGAATCAAAGATGAAATCTATACAGAGAAATAGATTTCACATTAATTAAACACAAGAGTAACAAATTCTTAAGAAAAGAAATAAGTACAAGACCCAAAGTTCTCCATAAATGCCCCTTTATTTCTCTTCACATAAGAACACAAAGTTTCTTATTAGTTCTCTCTAAAAGAAATATTTTCTCATTTCTCTAAAAGTCCTTTACAAATGAGCTCTAACTTCCTTTTATAACCCAAAATTTGGTTACAAATTAGTTAGTGTTTCTTATGACATCACATTAGGGATAAATTCAGTCACTTTAATTAATTAATTTTATTTTAATAAATCAAATTCTCTTTATTAAAATAAATTTATGATTCGAATGAATTTAATAAAGTACTTAAAATATTTCAAACAAGTGGGTACATGTGGACCCCACTAGAAAGTGACATAACAACATGTAAACTCAACATTGATACATGGTTTCAAACATGACACATAGGATTGGTGACTTATACATTAGACTAAGAGTCCACCTATCTCGATCATATAAGAAATGAACTCATTGATCATCAAGGAAAACATCAACAAAACATTGAAACATCATTTTGAAAAGCTTGAATAAAAGCATCTCACCATCTTTAATCTCCTGAATTTCTCCAGTGATTCCATCATTTTTGATTCATTAGGGAAGTAGTGAGGTGTAAGGAAAGTCTCATAGATGAATTTTTTTTCTATAATCCTACCAGGATTTATATGAAACTCCACCATTCTCTCTTCCATGTTGGTGAATAGATTCTAGATTGTGACAAGTTTTTCAAGGGAATCAAGACCAAAATTTCCCAAGGAAGCATATTGATTCTTGACTATATCATTCAATTTCTCTTTAAGATATTGCATGAATTTCCTGTGATTGTGTTTTTCAATTAAGTTTTTTTTATGGTTAAATGCTTTTGACCGAAGCTTAGAACTAGAGGGTTGGTGGGACCCCACCCATTACAATAGATTTAAGATTTTAAGACCAAACATGAAAACAGACTATAAAAAACAACAAACCTAAAATGAATACCACCACACCCCATTTAAAACCACCTTGAGAAAAAAATCCACATCAAATACCACTACACCCCTTACACTTTACCTCCCCAAATAGGGATCGTGCATGAGGGGAAGAAGAAGAGAGAAGTGACCTGTAATCCACCGAAATACAAAACTGAAGGAAGCAATCCCCTCCAAGACCTACACATCCAAACAATCAAAGTTCATACTGATAATTTTTTTCAGGAAAACATCCCCGACACCGAAATCCACTCGCACCACTCGCAGGCCCAACACCTCCTGAGGAAAACTCATCACCACGAAGTCATGAAATACATCCCAACACCAATATAATATGCGTCCGGATAGAGAGGAAGGATGCCAGTTCACATCCAAGGGGACAGTTCCATACTAAAACTGTTAGCATCCGCAAAATACCCATCAGACCTGCAACCTCCCTGACACACACTATGAATGTCTCAGGCCAGAAGAAAAGCCACAAAGGGCCTCAATTTCTTCCTTATCCTTCACTTAGAGAATCAGGATGGTATATCCCTAAACAAGTAAAAGAAAAAAAAGGAAAACTCCCCTTTAGATAAGGAAACCAGAATGCCAACAAAGCTTTTCATACTAACCGCTACCAAGGACCATTGAAAAAATAAAACATCCTCAGATGATCTCAGAAATAGGAAGGGATACCTTCACCTTGACCACTCCCACGTGAGAAAGAAACCCCTAACTAGATTTGATTCCTTGCCTGAAACAAAACCAATCTGCTCTAAGAAACCCCCGACAAGATCTGGGACTAAATACACTAGGGTGGGAGAAATATCAGATTCCACATGTTACACCAAATCCTTAATGGAAGAATCCAACCCCGTTAGAGCCTCAGAACCCTTCAAAATCCCTTCCTGCAGGGGCATTTCCCCCAACACATCCACTGATCGATGTAAACTGGGGTAAGACTAAACAAAACAGGACACAAAAACCTTGACCAAAAAGGCATCTAGCGAGATAGATCCATTAACACTCTTGAGATTGGATACGAATTCCTCCACGAACTTGCTAATAAGGAACCTTGCATTCTGATGCACATTCTCAAAAAGATCCTTAGCCAATCTCTCATGCAACTTTCTGGAAAGAATATCTAACCAAACAATGCAAATCTCGGCCAAATAATAGTAGAGATGGTCAAGCCTAACCACCATGCTTAGCTCCTTTACCTGTACCCACCTCTCTTCATCATTTCCACCACAGTCCCTCAACGTTTTCTCAATCCAAAACCCTAGCTCCTCCATCTTTTCCCCCCAAAAGTGAGTCAATTTTAGATCAAAACTTTGGATGGTAAACACTTTTATTATACCACAACTATGAATAAGAGTGGTGGAGGACCAATTTCTCTAAGTGGGACATGAGGGTGGGCTTGGGTCCTTAATGTCCGCCAAGTGGTTCGGATTCGAGAACACCCCGCTATGTTCTGTTTGGTCCATATGGAGAAGTTCGACCCCTACCTCAAGGTGTCCCCATGGCCCCCTATTGAAAGCATCCAATGAACTCGATGGGAAGTGAAACTTGGGTTGATGATTACGAACTACTTGTAACTCGCCAATAGCCCAAGACCTTGAGTTCAAAAGTTTCGATGGTAAATGATTTTTATCATACCAGAGCTATGAACTAGAGTGTTGGAGGATCACTTTCTCTAAGTGGGACATGGGGGTGGGCTTGGGTCCTTAATGTCCAACGAGCGATCCACATTTAGAGCACCCTGTTATGTTTTGCTTGGTCCATATGGAGAAGTTTGACCCCTACCTCAAGGTGTCCCTATGGCCCCCTATTGAAAGCATCCAATGAACTCAATGGGAGTGGAACTTGGGTTGATGATTACAAACTACTTGTAATTCACCAATAGCCCAAGACCCTGAGTTTTGTTTGTCAATTAACTTGTACTGAATGGTATTCAACGAATTCTTATTATTACCAGAGCATAATGAATTCGGACTATGGTGGAGATCAGCAAACTTTACCCCCTCTGAAATCATCGATCACATCTTTATGAACTTAGAAAAATTCAACCACTCAATGTGAAGTACAAGGTGATTGAAATCCAATATTCCTTCATTTACAAGAGATGAGAAGCTCAATTGTGGTTATTTTTACCCTGATAAACTCTTTGAAATGCAAGATCAAATTAAGATAAGTGTGAACCTTATCATAGATTCATCAATGACACTTAAATCTTCTATCAAATAATTATCAATCCATGCTTTGGTTGCATGATCCATATTGTTTATTTCGTTGGATAACGAAAGGGTCTCTTGATTAGGTATAATCACTATAGTAGGAATTTAAACAGTAGAAGAAATCAGGTTAATGAGATGTTGTACTTATGTAATTAGCTTATAATTGTATTCTTTCAATTAGATGGTCTGATATTTTTAATTTTCCATTTGCTACAAAATTATATCAACTAATTCTTGAGCATGATCAACATAATTTTCCATGGTTCATTTTCCAAGAATTACTTAGGAAACTTCATAATGAAAAATAGTCATTTACCTCTTGTCTTTATCAACAACCGACATTTTTATGTTGACATAACAAACTCCATACTCATTGGCTGTAACCTTGGAGATGACTTTGGGATTTTTGGGAGTGAAATAATTGGTCATTAATGCAATAGCCTCAAGATCAATTATGACTAGCTTGATTATTATTTTCCACTTCTTGATTTCTCCATGGAGCCGAGAGGGTATCTATTTAATCAACTCACCACATAAAATTATTCCATTGGGTGGGAGTTTCTCTTGTATTGGTGAAACATACTTGAATTTAGGAGGTTTTTGAATGGAGTCTTCTTTTTTATGACAAGAAATTTGCATGACATCTTCATATTGAATGAGGGAAGGTTGCGAAGTATCTATGGGATGTGAAGGCTCAAGAAAATTAGAGATTTGAATCATTAGAACTTGTGATTGACCTAATACCATGAATTGAAAAGTAATGTTTTCAATCAACCCTTAAGAATTTGAATTATTATGGGTTTATGAATGTTGGATTGATTATGAGATCCTAGAAACATGTCTTTTTACCTCATTTGTTTATTTCCTTTGTTCCAATTAACTAATCATTGAAGGCTAATCATGAGTTGACTTTGACTTCCATTTCCTCTTACTTTCTTGAGTGTGGGATGAAGCTTGTGTGGCAGGGTGAGAGGATGATTGAGTTTCTTTTATAATTATCTTCTTACTCTTATTGGTTGGCCTCCAATACTCATGTGTATTTATCCTATATGTAGTTGATCTAAAAATCCAAATCAAACTTTCTCACACACACTAAGTATTTTACTTTTAACGATTTTTGATTAAATTTCGACATTACGATATTTTTGTGTTTTTAATAATTAATTTAAAAAATACAAGTAATGTGTAAAATAAGAGGAATAACAAATAAATTCACCAAAAATTTGACACAAGACGTGATAACGGAGTTTAGAGCTTGAGGCCTACGTCTCTGGGTCTAGTTGAATGGGACCTATCTATTAAAATATTGTAAATAAACACTTATAATGGTTTCTACAAGAATATGATCTTCTCACTGAATTCTCCTACCAAAAATAATGCTAGTCTCCTTTTACACTTTCTCTTAATTCTATCTCTATCTCTCTCAATAAGCTTTACAAAATAATACACAGTCTGCAAACTGTACCAATACAAGTACCACAAAGCTCTTTTTATATCATTTCGAACCCTCAGCCGCAATGGTAAAATGCCTACCCTTTTGTCATGCTGGGCAAGGTTCGAATCCCATACTAGACGCTTGACATTTTTTTAGTAGGGAAAGATCCCACATACTTTGCTGTTAGGTGAGGGGACCAGTTTAAATGGGGCGACATGATCTTTGGTTATTGGAATTGAGAGTAATTTTTTTGGCCATTTGTTATGGGATGCTTGGTGAATGCTAAGTTTGGTGCTGTATGGTTAAGGACGCGTGGATTAAGGTGACTATGTATAAAGTGTGGCAATGTGGAGAGATAAGGGGTAAGTGGTGCATTGGAGGGATAAGGAGATATGCGAGTTGGCATAGATATAATACAATGTGTGGTAGTTTAAATATAATGCGGTGGAGATAATATAATATTTGGCCAATATGGAGAGAAAAGGGGTGGCTTGGTGGATAGGTCAGCCGAGTTGGACTATCCATCAATCCCTTTACAAAGAAATGTTAATAATTTCCCACATTGATTAAGGAATTACAGTATGAAGAAAATATAATCAAAAGCTATGCAATGTCAATATGAAGTAAAGGAGGTCAATAAATCGAGTGTATCAGAATTGGCTAAGGGCCCCCAACCAACAAATAGCGGGGCCCACCTGTCCGTCACCAAGTGTCCAAGACCAGAATTAAAACAAATTTTTTACTCTTCATAAACATTTTCCACATGCCCTATTTTCATTGGTCCACTTGGCAAGCATGCACACGTTCAACTTGTGCACAGTCCCAAATTCACTAGTTTCCCAAAAATTTCAGCGAGCCATAACTTTTGTATACGTGCTTTGATTTCTGTAAACAAGATATTGACAGAAAGCTTGAATTTTTCTCCACACAATGAAACTGTCCATAACTAATTTTGAGAATATTTTAGATCGATGTTTCTCAACGAGGATCCTTTGGATCACTCCTTCGCAATGAGAAACTTTTGGACCTCTAAAATTCAACTTAATTTTTAAATAGGTAAGGGTACTTCTCCCTCACCTTTCTAGTTTCCATCCATTTATCCTTTTTTGGATGCATGCCTTTAAACCCAACACGAGGATATTCAACATCACCTCTTCAAAATTTTTTTTCCTTCCTGTCCAAAATGATATCATCCTGTAACTCATTGAAATACTCAGGTGAAAAATCATCAATAGAAGGTATAATGCTAGCATCATCATGATTAATAATCATAGGAAGTTCATACAATTTCAAGTTATCAACATTTACAATTAAATAAATTTACATATATGGAGGTAAATCCAACCAGAAAGCATTGTTACTAAATTTCCTCCACTATTCAGAATGGACCATACTGAATAGGTTTTAACTTTTTACCTTCACCTGTAAACCTTTCCTTGGTGATGTGAAGCAAAAATGAATCACCAACTTGAAACTTGTGATCAGTTCTATGTTTATCATGCCTTTCTTTATACTTTGCTTGACTTTTCTCCAACTATTCTCGGACATACTGATGGACCTGTTGTATTTTCTGCACAAATATTTTATCTTTTTCAGAATCAATTAATCCATTAACAACAGTTTCTTGTCCAAAAGAGAAATCCAATGGAGATTTAGGAAGATAACCATAACAAGTCTCATAAGGAGACTTTATAGTAGAAGAATGTAAGGCATGGTTATAAACATGCTACACATAATATAAATGTTCATCCCATAATTTAGGATGTTTACCACAATATCCTCTAAGAAAATGTACCACTGTACAATTCACAACCTTTGTTTGACCATCGGTCTCTGGATGAAAAGCAATGATTTTCTTCAATTTAGTGTCCATCAAACCCCATAAAGTTGACCAAAATTTCTCAAGAAACCTGGAATCCTGATCTCAAATAATAGAAGTGGGCAAACCAAAATGAACCCATACAAATTGAAAGAATAAATGTGCACTCCATTGACTAGTTATTTGTTTAGTACAAGGAATCAACACACACATCTTGTTAAATCTGTCCAAAACCACATAAATATTTGTGTTTCCTTCATGACAAGGGTAAAAATCCAACAAAATCCATGTAAATAATTTCCCATGGACGTGTAGGGACGGGAAGAGGATTGTAAAGTCCTAATTTCCTATTACTTGGCTTACTCGTGGCACAAAGAACACATCCTTTTATATACTTGGTTACATATTCATGCATTCTAGGCCAATAACAATACATCTGTAAATGTGAAACTGTTTTACCAATACCAAAATGACCAAAAATAAGAGAAGTATGAGCTTCCCTAATCATTTTCTGGAATATAAAGTTTACCAGAATAATATAAAATTCCATCGTGCACATGATAATCCATTTCTCCTACTTGTTTCCCACTCACTAAATCCTCATACACTTCCTTAAAATAAACATCATAAGTATACTGTTCCTTATACCTATCATGAACCAAAGAAATATGTTGTAAAAGAATAGATGCAACAACAACCTGAGGTCTAGATAACATGTCAACAACCTTGTTTTGTATACCTTTCTTATACTTGATAATGAGAAGGAATTGTTGCAAGAAGGCCATCCAACAGAGATGTCTAGACTATTATAACTTGGTTTATGTTTGTAAATACTGGAGGGGATGATGATATGTATGTATTATAATTTCTTTTCCCATCAATTAATGCTTCCATTTTTTTACACTCTGTACTAAAGCATACAACTCTTTATCATAAGTTAGATAATTTCTTACCGCACTCGTGAAGGTTTTTGAATGGTAACATACAGGTCATTTTTTCTATATGAAAACTGCCCCCATTGCATAGTCACTAGCATCCATCTCAATCTCAAATGCCTATTGTAAATATGGAAGTGCTAAGACTAGAGAGGTACTAATTTTCTCTTTCAGTGCATCAAAATATTTATGTTGTTTTTCTCTCCACTGAAAGACCTATTTAATACTTGTCAAAGTCTACAAAGGAGATGCAATAAACGATAAGTTAGCAATAAATTTTCTCTAGTATTGTACTGTACCAAGAAAAATCCTAACTTCTGTCACATTAGTGGGTCTAGGCCAGTTAACAATGACCTCAACTTTTGCAGGATCTATTTTCAATTCACCATTTCCCACAACATAACCCATATAAATTAAAGATGTTTTCCCAAATTGACATTTTGACATCTTCAAAAATAATTTATCTCCTCTTAATGCATCTAATACTTGCTAGATGTGAATAACATGATCATCCCAAGAATTACTAAATATAAGAATATCATCTAAGTAGAAAATAACGAAATCATCAATGAATTTTCTAAAAACATCATTCATAACTATCATGAATGTTGCCGGTGCATTGCAAAATCAAAAGGCATCACTAGACATTTAAATAATCCCTGTTTCATTTTAAAAGTAGTTTTCCACACATCAACTTCATTAATCCTTACTTGCTGATAACCACTTCTTAAATCTTAGTGAAGTAAATTGTATTTTTTATTGATCCAATAAATCATCAATTCTAGGAAGATGGTAATGATTTTTCACCATGATCTTATTTGAGGCATGAAAATCAACACACATTCTCCATGTGCCATCTTTGTTTGGCACCAAAATAATTGGCGAACCACATGGAGATGTACTTGGACGAATAATACCTTTGGCAAAAATTTCCATCACCTATTTCTTGATTTCCTCATTTTCAACCATGGACAATCTATACATACCAATGTTGGGAAGAGGTGCATATTGTAGCAACTGTATCTCATGTTGAACCCCTCTTTTGGGAGGTAGAATTTTTGGATCCTAAAAAAACATTATCATAGTTAGAATCAATTTTTACCAATTCATTACAATGTTTTGGATCACAATCCTCAAAATCCTTTTCGTGATCTTTCTCTTTGGCTTTGATCACCATGAGTGATGAGGGTCATTGTAGTCCTCACCATTTAATTACAAATAATGTCAAAACCATGTGGTGTCCACGACTATCTACTAAAGGGGCTAAAAGAAACAATGATCTTACAATTCTTTGATCTAAAATTGAAAATACTTTAAAGAAAATTCAATAACTGAAAATGAATCTGATCTAAATAACTGAAATAAATGACTAAAAGTAAATATAATTTAACAAAATAAAATAAATAACAGAAAAAAATATGATCTATCAAATAAAAATGAATAACCCAAAATAAATAAATAGCGAAAAATAAATAAAAGTGAAGCTTCACAAATATAGTAAACAAAAAACACACAACGCGGATTTAAACAAATAAAACACAACAACAAAGATTTGTTCTAACAAAACAATAAATCATCCTCCTCCTTGGGTAAGAATGGACCCTTGCTCTTCCCTTAGATTTGAGTTAAAATAACCAAAAAGAAGTTGCTGCCAAAATACTGAAACCGTGGATTTTATTAATTAGAAATGATGTTACAAAAATCATTAATTTCATACCAATGTTACATTGAGTGACTTGGAGAGATATTTACAACTCATCCCTTGGCCAATACTCCAAGATTATAGAACTACCTATCTATAATCTTGGGAAAGTATTGACTACATCTTCCACTTTACAATGAGATAAATGTGGAAGGAATTTTATTCAAACACTACAAATTAAAATTTAACTACTACTTCTTCCTCTTAACAATGAGACAAATGTGGGAGAGATTTATTCAACTATTTATTCTTCCTCTTAACAAAGAGACAAATATGGAAGATATCTAATCAAACACTACAAATCTAGATTGTACTACTTATTCTTCCACTTGATAAGGAGAAAAATATGGAAGAGATTTAATCAAACACTACAACTCTATATTGAACTACCTCTTCTTCTTGCACTCGACTACTTCTTCCACATGACAAGGAGATAAACATGTAAGAGAATTACTCAAATATTAAAAATATATATTGAACCATCTCTTTCACGAGAACTTAACTATTTATTTTCATTTTCCAAGTTTTCTCTTGCACGATTGGATATTTCAACATGACAGCTGTCCCTCCATATTATCATCCTTGATTTTCTGATCCTTATTGTCAACTCATTTGCAATAATATCTTCAATTTTTTCTAATTTTGGTGCTCTTTGTTGTAATATTTCCAAAACATCTTTAAATTATCATTTTCATTGAGAAATGAGGGATAAATTGTAGTTTTACTGAACTTGTGTTTTTTTGTCTTCTTTACTTTTCTCCAACCTTATTCTATTGAAACTTGAAATTAACATATCTCATCAATTATTGCTGCTGTGTAAAAATGGAGAGATTTTTTTCCTCATAACAATAAGAGAAACAAAAACCTCTCTCAGATTCTCATTTGGAGATCTTCAACTTTGGTTAGAGTGAATTTGATGTTGCATGTGTGAGTCTTGCACTTGAAAACCTGATGCTTTAAATGATGATATCTTCGAAAATATTATTTCTGTGTAAAAATGAGAGATATTTTTCCTCATAAAAATAAGAGAAACAAAAACCTCTCTCAGATTCCCATTTAGAGTTCTACAATTTTAGTTAGAGAGATTCTTCTGCTAGTTCTACTACTACTTCACTTGAAAACCTTCTTCTTTAAATGTTTATATCTTCAAAACTATTATTTCTGTATAAAAATGGAGAGATGTTTTTCTTCTTAGCAATGAGAGAAACAAAAAAATCTCTTATATTCTCATTTGGAGTTCTAAAATTTTACTTAGAGAGATTCTTGTGCTTATTCTGATAACACTGCACTTGAAAACCTTATTCTTCAAATGCTGATATCTTCAAAATTATTATTGCTGTGTAAAAATGGAGAAATATTTTTCCTCCTAACAATAAGAGGAATGAAAACCTCTCTCGGATTCTCATTGTGAGTTCTAAAATTTCAGTTATAGTAATTTTTGTGTTGATTCTGCGAGTCCTATATTAATGTAAAGGCAAGTTCTACGTTAGTACACCAAGGTGAGTCCTATGCTAAAGTCCTATACCTGAGTCCTACACTCTTTTCTTTATGAATGCTGCAATATTTGTGAGTTTTTTGCTCGTAGCTATGTGAGTATTACACTTGCTATAATACATTCAAGAGATCAAATGACTTGCTCATACATAAAACTGCATTCCAACTTACAAGAAATATTAGGAAATGAAAACATTCATATTGCAATAGAATTTTCAAAGATAGATCAAATATATTCTACATTTAATCTTAAATAAGTTATATAGTTCTTAAGACTACATCTAAATCCAATTTATAGGAGAAATAATAATGTTATTTGGTGTAATGGATGAGACTTAATTTGGTCTCATCAATGAGCACAAAATTATTTCTTGAGTTGACAAGCCTTTTCATCTGACTTGTAGTAACCAAGGATATACTTGTTTTTTACATGGTGAGCTCTAACAATATACTCAATTCCATCCTTCACAAACAAGTATTTATTTTCTTCCCTATAAAAGAATCCTTTACAATCATATAAATATGGACTTCCCAAAACTACACCACAAATATCCAAAGGAATAACATCCAAATAAACCTCATCAATAAACATGTCTGTAATGGAAAACCTGAATCTACAAGTTTTCGTTACCTACAATATTACATCATCACAAACCCAACCCAAAGGATAAGGCTTAGGATATGGCTTAGTTTTAAGTCCCAATTTCTTAACAACCTCATCTAAAATTAGATTAGCTTGAGATCCACTATAAAAAAAGAGTATCAATTTTTGTATGTTTTGAAATAACTCTAAGGTGGAAAATCTCATTCTGTTTCTTATCATCATGCATATATTGTTGATTAGAAGAAGATGCAAGATTTAATGAACTAGTGTTGGAAGAAGAGAAAGAATGATTACCTTGAAAAATCATAGCCGTGACCTTGGTTTCATCCCATGAATCAGACCTAAGATCATGAACTACAATATTTATTTTATTTTCTTTTCCTTTCTTATTAGTCATCCATTTAGGCTTTGTTTCCGGATGTAATTTCCAACACCTAGACTCATCATGGTTCTTTTTACAATGATTACAAAATGGTTTTTCATCTTCCTTCTTAATAGTAGAGTTTGTTTTTTTCTTACCCTTTCCTTTTCGTTGTTCTTTCAAACCTTTTTATTTTCCTTCAGATTGCTCGTTCTTTTTTAAGAGGAAGAGAAAGAATCTTTACCCAATTTACCTCTTTCTTCTAAATGTGTATCTTGAACACACTACATTAAGATTAGTAGGACCTAAAACAAGAATCATATGCCTTAGGTAACTATGTAATCCACCAATATACTTAAGCAACATTTCTTGTGTATTTAGAGAAATTCAAAGAATTAGAGCCCTTTTCCTAAACTCTTGTGTATAATCCTGAACACTTTGTCCCTTAGTTTGTCTCAATGTTTGCTAGTTCATCATAAATTGTTACTTGTATCTAGGAGGATAAAAATGTTGTCTAAGATTTGAAAAAAATTAGGCCAAGAAGTGATTGCATTACCTTTGGTTTCATCTACTTCCTGAAGCTTACTCTCCCACCATATGAGTGTTGTGCCACCCATTCGAAGATTTTCCAAATAAATATTTACTTCATCATCAACAATTTTCTGAACCCTGCGATATACCTCAATCTGCTTGATCCATTTATCTAACTTCTCTGCATTAAGTTCTCCATTATACATTGGCAATTCAAACTTGATATCTAATTTTAATGAAGGAAAATCAGATTTTTGAGTTTCACCTTTAGGAATATCAGAACTAGAGCTTTCTTCTTTAGTTACTTTTTCCCTTTTTCTATCTTGGTACAATTCTTCCACCATTTCTTTCATCTGAAGGAAGGATTAAAAAAATTCTTCTTCTTTTCGATCCACTATTGAAGGACTTTGAGATCATCTTGCATTAATTTTGGTATCCTCTTCTACTAACTATCCTTCACCCTTCTTAGACCAGGACCTTGTTAACATTCAACATAAAAACTTGCAATCCAAAACCGTTAATTTGAGCCAAAACCAGCCCTGATATCAGTGATCAAAAAATATAAAGCAAAATTGCTCACACACACTCAATATGTTTCTTTTAACGGTTTTTGATTAAATTTTGACATTGCAATCTTTTTGTGTTTTTAATAATTAATTAAAAACTACAAGTGCTATGTAAAATCAAAGGAATAATAGAGAAATTCACTAGAAATTTGACACAAGACGTGATAATGGAGTTCAACACTTGAGGAATATGTCTCTGGGTCCAGTTGAATGGGACCGATCTATTAAAATCTTACAAATAAACACTTACACTAGTTTCTACAAGAATATGATCTTCTCACTGAATTCTCCTGCCAAAAATAATGATAGTCTCCTTTTACACTTTCTCCTAATTCTCCCTCTAGCTCTCTTAATAAGCTTTACAAAATAATATACAGTCTGCGAACCATACCCATAGAAATACCACAGAGCTCTTTTTAGATCACTTTGAACCCCCGAGTGCAATGGTAAAGTGCTTATCATTTTATCACGTTGGGAAAGGTTTGAATCCCATACCAACCGCTTCACATTTTATTTAGTGGGGAAAGATCCCACATGCTTCATTGTTTGGTGAGGGGACCGGTTTAAATGGGGTGGCATGGCATTTGGTTATTATCTTTGAGAGTCATTTTGTTGGCCATTTTTTATGAGCCACTTGGTGAATGCTAAGTTTGGCGTTATATGGTTAAGGACGTGTGGATTAAGGTGATTGTGTATAAAGTGTGGAAATGTGGAGAGATACGGGTTAAATGGTGCATTGGAAGGATAAGGAGATATGAGAGTTGGCATAGAGATAATACAATGCATGGCAGTTTAAATATAATGTGGTGGAGATAATCTAATATCCGGATGATATGGAGAGATAAGGGGTGGCTCAGTGGATATGTCGGCCGAGTCAGGCTATCCACCGAGCCCTTTACAAATCAATGCTAATAATATCCCACATTGATCAAGGAATTACATTATGAACCAAATATAACCAAAATCCTTGCAATGGCAATATGAAGTAAAGGAGGTCAAGAAACCCCTCCTTAATCAAGTGTGTCGATCTTGGCTGAGGGCCCCCAGCCAGTAAATAGTAGGGACCAACTGTCCATTAGTGAGTGTCCAAGACCGGGATTAAAATAAAACTTTTACACTTCATAAATATTGTCCACATGGCATATTTTCAATGGTCCACTTCACGAGCTTGTACCCGCTCAACCTAATCACAGTCTTGAATTCACTAGTTGCTTGAAAATTTCAGCAAGCCATAACTTTTGCATACGTGCTCTAATTTCTACAAACAAGATATCACCATAAAGCTCAAATTTTTATCCACACAATGAAATTATCCATAACTGATTCTAAGAATATTTAAGATCAAAATTTTTCAGTGAGGATACTCTGGATCTGTAATACATTTGGATAACTATTTTTTGTACCAAGTTTAGCTCCTTTTGATCACTTGTTGAAATATGTCATTAAGTGATGTATCATATCTTATGGATTAGTTAACTTTGGGAAGGGGGATGATGTAATAGAATAATGTGTAGGGTCAATCATATCGAGGAAATTATTAGTAACTCCTCATGGGACATCTTATAGTCTGAATGTGATTATTTGATTTAGGGTCATTCCACAGTAGTCACAACATTGAACCTCAAATTCATCTACACAATCACCCCAATAGTCTTCCACTTATGGACATTGTCTATATTTTGGGTTAAGAATCCTTTCCATGGATTTTCGAATATCAAATCCGAAATTTCTCACAAATCGGTGAAGTTTCACAACAATAATCTCTTTATCCATTATTTATGTGGTTTGCTAAGATGAAAATTTACTTATGATTCAATAAAATTATGAACTTTTTACTATTAAAATACGAGTTTAGAAACTACTATAAATGATATACAATAAGAAACACATGCTAATTTTTTTATAGATGTAATTATGAAATCAAATGAGAAAGGTGGGGAACTTATCTTGATTTCACTTATCCCAAAGTATATATGAATTGGAACGAGCTGATGAACATGTTGGGCAGGGAACTAAAATTACTTGGTCAAGATCTTGGAACCTGCAAATTGGTCTAGACATGGGAACCTAAGTAGGGGCAAGGGAACCTAGGGTACCTGAGACCTCTGTGGGGTGTTGGAGTTTGCCAAAAATGCTAGACCATAATTTCTTCAGTGTCTCTAGGGTTTCAAACTTGGTAGCCGATGATCACCTGTTTGTTACACTTGGATCACCGGGGTACCTGTAAATCTACAACACAAATAATCTCCTAAAACTTCAAAACCAAATCAAATCCTAAAAAATAAATATGGAAAATGAGGTGTGAGAATGTCCTTGGGTGTCAACAAAGTGAACTTACGACCGAGCATTGCACTACATCCCATACCCAATGTAGTTATATGTACTTGTGTGCACAATAGTGCTCCTATGCTTCCCTCACGCCGGTGACACCAAGATAACTAGCGGTAACTAGAGAGAATGAAAATGTGTGGATGGAAAAATGAACTTCCCCTTGCTATGTAGTGTGTATGCAGAGTAATAAGCCCAAGATGTAGTCCCTTTGATATGTAGATAGATAACCCTTGATAGAAATTGTCTGCCATTATAATGGTATGTATGTTGTGTTTATATATGGATCTCTTGCTTGAATTTTGACACTAATGACCCAACATACTGACTATGACCTTGAGATAGGAGTAATAAAAAATGAAAATTCCGACTAGAAATGTCAAAAACATGAACTAGAATAAAGAGGACACAAGTGCCCAGGATGGAAAGGAGCACCAATGCGCTAGTGCCTAGTCCTAGGTGCTGGTGTTTAGAGACAATTGAAAAAAATGTGCCAGGAATGATAGATAGGGATCCCTATGACCTAACCAAAAGTGAATGGAGATGTGAAAGAGGTGAGAGATAATAACGATAAAGAAATTCAAAGTAAGAAGACTGATTAGGCAGCGTGTCATTAGTGAATAATTTTCTTATGAAATATCCCTATATAGAACAACATACTTGGCAGTATAATAAATAGTAGTATGTGTATGATTTTGTGTCTACATTTTCCCCCCTTTATGCTATTTGAATGAAATTCAAGTAGTGTAAAGGAAGTAAGGAACATACTATGAGAAGTCAGGAGAATCCCTGTTGTAGAAGTATGTGCAGAGTAAGAACATATAACATGGAATATGGATCAACATATCGATCCATGCGGCATAAATAGAGATGGTGAACTGTTATGAGGAGAATTTGGTGAGATTGGTGATTTTATTTGGAGAATTAAAATATTTTGAAGTTGTTGCTGATGGAGATTTAATGGGGTAGGGAGTCATCAGTTCTCAACCCGATTTTTTGTATGTGTGAAAAATTGAAGGATTTGGGTGTCTTTCTACTGGAGGGAGATTGTTAGGGAGTGAGGTGTATTTTTACCATCCAACTATGACTACATCCTTAAAAGGTCTAGCTGTTGCAGATGGACAAAGAATTTTTTTGTTCATTTACATTTAACAAGAATAACCCCTGTAGGAGCAGTATAGGAAAGGCAATGATGTCTCATTTCCCCCACTCCATGGGTGTCACCATTGTGTATGGATTCCATGTTAGGTCATTTGGAAGTGATATAAAATGTAAAGTGACTTCCCATGTTAGGTCATATGGGAGAGTAATGATGCAAGTACAAAGTTAGGTCATCTGGGAGGCGCAGTAAAATATGTTGTGTCATGTCGATTGATTGATTTGATTTGAGTAGTGGAAACATCATGTTGAGATTGAATGTGTATGATAGATTACTCATGGAGAAGATTGTTGCCCCCATATTAGGTCATTAGGGGGAATCACTAGAAGACGGTATGAAACTTTACGTGATGTATGGGAAAATGACAAATTGAAGATGTGGAATGATTGTGTATCAATGTGAGGGGGATGATGGAGTGAACCTGATTATATGCCCCCCTTTTGGAAAAAGGGGGAGTGATAGAAATAATGAAAATAGAGCCAAAAGTAGAAATGTGATGATGTGATAGTGAGTAAAATGAACTGTAGTAGATGTTACAAAAGTGTGTGTATATCAAGCTGAAAATGTGCCAGATGAGAATATAATGTTGTAGAATGTGGACAATATAATAGTGTGAGGAAATCTGAATCCAATGACACATACGGGGTATGAAACAGAGTGGCAAAGCTCAAGGTATGAGTAAAAATGTGTGGTGTGTATTAATTAGAAGAATATGCAAAATAAATAACTATAGCCAATTGAGATATTGACACTTGATATAAATAGTAATAGTAAAAAGGTGAAAATTAATTTCATTTCAACCTTGCATGAGTGTGATTTTTAGCTCTGAGCTTGTGATGATGCCACAAATTAGAGAAGTGAGATTGAGATGATTCGAGATGGTGGTGATGGTTGTGGTGTCGTATACGATAGCTGAGTTGGGGAGCATGATGATTTTTGAAAAAATTGTATAAATGAATTCGTTTTTGTGAAATTTTTGTTTTTGGGTTTCTAGGCATTTCAGACCTGGGAAAGAGTGGAAAGAGTGCTAACATCCCTTGGGAAAGAAGCACCCAGATCTAGGAATTGGTGACCTTCTCCTAGGCATTCACGTCTTTCTCTTAGGCGTTGGCGACACATGAGGCTGTTTTGAACCTAAAACACGATGAATGTGAAAATTGGTGCTTTTTGATGATATTATTGGTTGTTTTTACATTGATATGGGGTGCTATGTTGAATTTTTTTTCATGTTTTGTGTTGTGCAGATAGATATCCATTTGAGAGATTTATGTGGAGGTCGTCACTTGAGTAAGCCATAAGGATTAGGCCTATCAGATGCAGAGTGGGATATACTAGACCGTGCCAGCCTGTAACTCATATCCAGATTAGGAAAGGTATCCCATAATATGCCTATGATCACTACATTATACAAGAGGTGGTGATAATGTAGCAATAATAATATCAGAGCGTGAGTATTTGATAGTTGTGGTTTGTTACTTAGTTGTTTAATTGTGGATTTCATGTATAGTAACTAATGTGTTGATATATGGTTGCAGGTGATGCTTATTGGTTTCTGATCATTGAGTCATATATCCACACATTGATGTGGAATGTAGTGGGAGGTGGTATGTTGGAGTGAGTATATGCCATTGTGGGCGAGCATGCCCATTGTGGTGAGAGCAATGACCATATGTAATATTCTATTAAGCGATCAAGATAAGGAGTGGGTGGAGACTCAGCGAAATAGGGAGGCTACACATGGAGGGTCCCTAACACATTTTGTGTTTATGAAATATGTAGAGTTATAGGGCCGGTTTGCAGAGCAGTCAGTTGAGTTGGCCTTGTTATGGAGATATATGGAGAGATAAAAGGGCTGCGACCAGTGACATAGATTGAGTGGTGAAGCATCTAGTTCTAGAGCTCTTACAGTTGTATACAGTGATAGCGATGATGATGTATGAGATGTATTGATGTAGCGATGTAGGGTGGCTCACCCCTTAATGATTGTATTTTTATAACTATGAGTTTTTGTCAATATATATATATATATATATATATATATATATATATATATATATATATATATTGGTATATATGTTTCTTGTGTTGATGTATTATTGATATGTGATGCGATGATTATTGGTGCATATGTGGTTATTTGATTGTATTGCGCAAATGATGATATTGAATAATGGATGATGATGTTAATTAAGACAGTGATAAATAAGTAATGAAATCGAGTTATATGTATGAATAGAGATGTGATAAATGGTAATAGATGTATGTATGAAATGAATAATGTGATTGAAATGATTATATGCAATTGTGTGTAAGAATGATGAAGGGGGGGGAAGAAGATCCCCCCACCATCTATGTACAAAGATGAGGTTCATTGGTATAAGACTCCTCAGCAATCAAGAATGAACCAAAAAACAAGAGTGCGTGATTAATAAATGGTGTGATAGTGTACGCTAGAGAGATAGATCAATGAGGCATGTAGCGTAATGTTGAAATGAGGTTCTTATTGTAAAAAATCCCTCAATAGTCATGTAAGAACTATAAGAAAATGAGTGTGACATTAGGCGGTGAGGTGAAAAAATTCACCAGCCAAAGATTAAGTGGGCATGGAGTGGTGGAAGCATGTGAAGCGGAAGCAACATGAGTGTATGAGCCAAACTAAATGCCTAATGAGATGGTGGAAATGTTGGGAGATGCAATGGTGGGAAGCCCATATGCTAATGAACTAGGAAGGCAATGTGAAGTAGGAGCACCACGCGGTGGATGAGATGGTGTAACAATGGATGAGTGAGGTTTAGGTGGTGGAAGAATGACTACCTTAGAAATAAGAGAAGGAGATAAGTGAACCAAATCAGTAGCACGCTTGCACAGAATTAGAGAATCAAACCACTCACTAGAGAGAGAGTTAAAGACATTGACACCCTTGTCTTCTAATTGTTGTAATATATCATGAAGGGTGTAACAATAATTTTCATGATAAGTGTTGATGTGATGATAATTGCAATAAGGATGATCATGCTAGTGATGCAAGTGATTCTTAGGATGATGTTGATTAGAAGGTAAGTGGATTAAGCACTTATCAAGTAAAGTATGTAGCACATCATGAGTCATAACAAAATGTGACAAATGTAATGGCTCTTGAGTAGGATATGGTGAAGACTTAGATGTAGAATGACATGGTGGTGGATATGGAGGACACTTATGCAATAGAGGAGATGGAATATGCTTATGAGGAGGAGGATATGGAGACCTTAGAGGATGTTAAACAAATGGAAGAGGTGAAGAAGTAGAAGATAATTCCATAGTAGTAGAGATAGTAGGAGGTTCTATAACATGTGTAGCAATTAAATCTTGTTCTAGATCCATGACCTTGTAGTATAAGAGTGTAAATGATTTGCATGTGTCATATTGTAAGTATTATTTTAAAGAAGGAATCAAGCCATGACAAAAGATAAATTTATTTTCTAAATTGTCATGCTGAAATACTAGTTGACGCTTACAAGAATTGAAGCATATAATGTAATCAAGGATGGGTTCCTTCTTTCCTTAATGCAATCCAGGTAGGCGATCGTGTGTGACTCGAGGACCATTACTTAACATGAAGTGTCTATGAAAATAATCTTCTATGTCATAATATGTGCTGATAGATCTAAAAGGCAGATGGGTGTCCCATTGAAGAAATTCACCAACTAGACTATGATAAAAATATTTGGGCAATAAGTGATCATTTGAATAATATGCCATAGCTAGATGATAAATCTTGAGATGTAAATACACATTTATAGTACCATCAAATTGTGAAAATGTTGGCATAATGAAATCCTTAGGAAATGTGGAATTGTAATTTTTCTTTAGAATTTGATTTCCATGAAGATAATTATTATCAATATATGCATAGTAGGCTTTACTTTTAAGAGTGAGGTATTGGATATGAGATTGTAATTGTCTAAAAACATGCGTGAGTGACAAAATGTCATGTGAAGGAATCACATGAGATGTGAGAGGCACATTGAGAGGTTGCAATTTTACATTATGAGTGATCATGGGCACATATGAAGAAGAAGTGGAGGATGAAGATGTAAAGGGCACACTAGAATCAACACTAACATGTTCATGCTCAAAAATATACTCAGTATCAGACAATGTTTCACATGCAAATATTTCATCAAGCGTGTCATCAAAATATAATGAAGTAGGATAAGAACTATCATGAGATGTATCTTGACAATCATTAGAATCATGTTCAGAATTATGATAAACATGAGATATAACTTTACATTCATCTTGACTACAATGAGAAATAACATCATGCTCATGTAAATTTTCATCATGATTTTTATTGATACTATCGCAATTAAGACCAGACATGTAATCAATAATAGCATCATCAAGAGTTTCAATAGAAGTAGAAGAAGGTGAAGTAGTCCTAGTGCCTTATAATAAGGAGTACATCAAGAGAAGATTTGAATGTTAGGAAAAATTGTTAGAGTAAAGTGTTCAAAACTAGTATGAATCATGTTCTTAATAGTATCAAGTAACCTTTGAACATTAGTATCAAATTGAGCATATCGATAAAGATCAAGCAATTTAGGCTCAACAACATCATCAAGGACATGATTAACACTCTCATGATGCAAAGATTTCCTAGGAGAATAAGATCTACATGTAGCCATTAGGGTTTGTGGATCGTAGGGAAAGAATCTCTAAGATACGGGCTCACCAAAATGATTCAATAAAATCTAAAATTTTTAGTTAGAATATGAGTTTAGAAACTACTACAAATGATATACAATAAGATACACACGTTAAACAATTTTATAGATGTAATTATGAAATCAAATGAGAAAGGTAGGGCACTTATCTTGATTTTACTTATCTTGAAGTATATATGAACTGGAACGAGCTAATGAACAAGTTGGGTAGGGAACTGAAATTACTTGATCAAGATCTTGGAACCTGCAAACTGGCCTAGATACGGGAACCTAGGTAAGGGCGAGGGTGCCTGGGATGCCCGAGACCTCTTTGGGGTGCTGGAGTTTTCCAAAAAGGTTAGAAATTGATTTATTCAGTGTCTCTAGGGTTTCACACTTGTTCGCTGATGATTTCCTATATGTTGCACTTGGATCACTAGGGTACTTGTAAATCTACAATGCAAATAATCTTTTGTAAAACCCTCAACACCACATCAAATCCTAAAAAAGAAAGATGTAAAATGAGGGGTTGGAATGTCCTCGATTGTCAACAAAGTGAACTTACGACCAAGTGTTGCACTAAATCTCAGACCCAATGTAGTTCTATGTACTTGTGTGTGCAATAGTACTCCTAGGTTTCCCTCACGCCGGTGACACCAAGATAGCGGTCAGTAACCAGATAAAATCCAAATGTGTGGATGGAAAAATGAACTTCCCCTTCCTATGCAGTGTGTATGTAGAGTAATAAGCCCAAGATTTAGTCCCTTTAATATGTAGATAGATAACCCTTGATAGAAATTTCCTACCATTATAATGGTATGTATATTGTGTTTATATAGGGATCTCTTGCTTAAATTTTAACACTAATGACCTGACATGCCAACTAGGACCTCGAGATAGGAGTAAGAAAAACTGAAAAGGATGACCAAAAATGTCAAAATATGAACCAAAACAAAGAGGACATGGGCTCCCAGTATGAACAGGAGCGCTTGGGCGCTAGTGTCCAGTCTTGGGCACTGGTGTCTAGAGAAAACTAATGAAAAATGTGTGAGGACTCATAGACAAGGATCCCTGTGACCTAACTAGAAGTGGATGGAGATGTGAGAGATAAAAATAATAAAGAAATTCAAAGAAAGAAGATTGCCTAGGTAGTGTGTCATTAGTGAATACTTTTCTTACACAAGATCCATATATAGAACAACATACTTGGCGGTATAGTAAATATTAGTATGTGCGTGATTTTGTGACTACAACTTATACTGATGGAGATATGGTAACACATACTAAATCTTTGTTTTTCACTAAGGAAGTGGTTCACTGATGAAATTTATCGAGAAATATCCATGAGGTCCCGCTTGTCATTTACATACTTAGGAAATGTGTAGGGCACGCCATTGTATATACATACACATATGTATGAAAATGAAGGAAATTGAATGAACCATGTGACCTATTTTGAAATATCCTTTTTGCTTGATGTGAAAAATTTTCCAGTGACTTTTCCTTGAGTATTTTGATGACATGGAAGAGGAAAGCATCATTGACCCATCCGAAATAATACATATTTACCTTGAATTCCAGCTTCGGGTAAAAGTAAAAGGCATTATTTTGACCTAGTGTCATTGTGCCTCTAGTCTCCAGACTAAAAAATATTATACTACGTACCACACCATAGATGAAATAGGAAGTCATATAGAAATGACCAATCATTTTCACCTTAATCAAGTGCTTGTGTAATGTTTCACTTATGATCATTTCCCTTTTAATGTGTATTTTTTGATCAAGGATGACATAAATGAATTTGTACATCCACAGTTGGAAATAACAAGTAGGATAAATGCCAAATACTCTATTGAGTAAGGTGATCATATCTCCAATTCTTATTTAGAACTCAATGTGAGGTAATTCTTTGGGAAGATGATTTGCACGAGTCCACTTGGTGAGTAACAAATTTTTATTCAGTATTTTAGTGGGTCTTCATCCCAATATTGTTTTGCAAAATCCTTTGTGATCTCATCATTCTCCTCATATTCTAGAATTTTGAGTATCTCTTCAATGTGCTTAGGAGTGACTAAGAGGATAGGATTATTGTTGCTATTAATAACACATCTATTTTTAGGATTATAGTGTTGTGTGCATGCAATGATGAGATATTAACATTGAACTAACATTGGGAAGGCTATTGCTTGTGATAGACTGCTACGGTATAGGCACTGATAAAATACTATGTGAACCTTGGACTGGGTTCTGTCATAGAATTGACCCATATTAATATGACCCATATTGTTGTCAGTTATATGGTCATAGTCTAAAATGAGGATGGGAATGTGTGTTACACTTTGGAACTCGTATTTCAATGCCGATTTGTTGGATGTTGAATTTTTTTAAAAAATGAAGAGAGATATAAACAATAAAAAACAAAACTTGTGGTGTTAGGTCAATGTCTCCAGGTTCACCATAAAAAGAGGAAAAATGAGATTTTGATAAATTTATGTTTTTTACAGTACAATTTTTGTCTAGTTTTTAATGATTTTACAAATTAGATATTTACAACAATCATGATATTATTTTTTTCTCATAACACATTCTTGGCTTGGCTCTTCGATCACCTATAAGATGAATTTTCAATTTTTCCTATCTACGCGGGTTTTATATATATATTTTTGCATTCAAATAATTTCTTGTTGGTTTCTTATGTTCCCTAGTTGTGTCTCCATGCAGAATTCTATCTCTTATCACATGTAGGCTTTCTTTCTTGTCTTGGTTTCTTCTTTCCGCAATGAGATTTGGTTATTCTCCTTTCATACATGTGGCGGCACATGTGTTTTCTTATTTTCAATGAATTTATCTTGGTTGTGCAGGTTTCCTCTTTTTATCTTCCACACTGGAGCAAACTCTTCTCTTTCTCCCACATTGCTTTTTTAATCTTTTGCATGCATTTTGATCTTCATTTATCCTTTTCATGGGTTGGTGGGTGGTTGTGCATTATGTGGCCATACTTGAATTCATCATGGAAAGTTAGTAGCATGGGTTTTTAGCTTTTATCCATTATTTCCTCTAGATTAGTGCAAGTTCCAAGTTTTTTTTCTTAAGTGGGTTGGGATATTTTGGTTACTTTCTTCCACACTAAATTTCCAATGTTCACTACTACAAGGAGGGGTGTTTTGAGACAGTAATTGACCAAATTGTCTCAAATAGAGACAATAAAAAAGTTGTGTATTGTCTCTATTATTGTCTCAAAGTGGGTGTCTCTAATATTGTCTCTAATTATTGTCTCTTTAGAGACAATATACATTGATACATATTTTTTCTCTCTAGAGACAATATCATTATTGTCTCCCTAGAGACAATAATGAATACTAATTTTGTGTCTCTCTAGAGACAATACTAATTTCAATTTTTATTGTCTCTCTAGAGACGATACAAATTTAAAGAATGAAAAATATGAATTTCAAGAATAAATAATAACCAAATATTATATAGTGCAGTCAATGGCTACATATCGTCTATGATGTCAGAGTGGACTAGTAATTAATATTTTAAATTAAGAACAATTTGATTTGAATCTTGTGCCCAACAAATGGGTCAAACATTTTATTAATATCAAATAAAATAAAATACAAAAGGGTGTCTAAATTTTGTTAACCCTTGAAATACAATGATAAAATACAACAGGGTGCCTAAATGTCGTTAACCCGTGACATACAATATTCACACCACCTCTTCACCACCAGCTTCAAGTGATCCGTTTGCTTCCCTAGTGTTACTTCGACGTTCTTTTTCTAAACTTTTATTTTGAGGAACTGCCTCTCCACCAACAGTTGTCATCTTCATGTTATTTCCATATTATTCAAAATACCTACAGGGACATTATAAAAATTTAAATAAAGCACATTTTTGAGATAATTATAGGAAGCAAGTGAATTCATAAATGTTGCAACACCGCAAAATAATTTGAGAAAACTAGTTCATAGTTAAGGAACAAAACTGACTTTTGAAACATCTCCTCAGTAACAGAGGGTGGGATTCTTGCAACGAAATATTCGTATAATCTTCTTGGAAGAAGGTTTCCTTTCCCCCTACAAAAATCATGTTTAATATAAAAGAGCATATCGTATTCTGATATAAATTAAAGATAACAGCTGTAAAAATTGTAAAAAGGGTGATCCATTTTTTGGCACACTAAGTTCCTCCCATGGGCATTAAAACAGATGCTCATACAATTCAAATCATACAAGAGTGACCAATTCCAAGAGTACTACCTTCAACTTGCATATACTCTAGCATAAAATGCCAAAGTAGTTAAACTTACATCAAAAGTTCTTCCAAAGGAAACTTCAGTATCTATTCTTAGCGAATGAAAGTACAAATTTACATAAAATTAAAGGCCACAAGACAACATTAATGCCTCAAAAAGAATAATAACATCTATTCTATTTTTGACACACCAAATTTGAAATCAACTACTCGTGATTGACATATATAAATAGCACAAATGGTGAAATAAACAAATTTAGAATTGGGAATTCAAAGAGTAGTGAATACCATCAAATTTTGTCCAAGCAGATGAGCATGAAATTTCTTTTAGCATTCAGTCAACAGGTAGCTTAAAGCATAACACCATAATACCAATTATCAATCCTTTGAATACACTGAAACTAGTTATTTGCATAGCACCGTGATAGTTGACCACATAAGCTTGCTTATAAAGTCAATGAAACCTTCTTCTAAAGCCCACAAAGATGATTTTGTCAACATTTACTTGCTTAATGATAGTACCTGTTCCTCCAAAACAATTCTGGTGTAATCACAGTTGCTGTCATAACATGATCTGGTATGATAGATCTTTTTATTTGAAACAACAAACAATTTTTGATTTCAGCTTTCACCCCATGTGCATTGTAAGTTGGCTCTCATCCTTGGGGAAACATATCCAACCGCTAGTCATGACCTCTAAAAATTATGCACTAATTTGTGCTAATGCAACCCAGAATAGACTTTTGCTTAACTATGAAGTCATCAGTTACATCTTACAAGTGATGAGAAACAATCTCAAGACAAATATCCAAGAGGGCATTCAATCGAGGATACATAAGAAGATATCACGATGAGATCATTTAAACATTTTTGACAACATCGTTGTATCCATTTAACAACATTTTATGTCGATGACACCATCAAGTCAAAGTCAAAGTGGATCCAAACCCTGATTTTCTCACTCCTATCCAACCTAATTAAGATGCATGTTTTACTTGCTTAAGTTGATAGACCTAGCTGCTTACATTTCCAATTACTAAATTAGCCTAGGACAGACTCGGCGAAAAACCTACATGACATTATAGTGCTTGACTTACATAAATTTATAAGAAAATGAATGACCTATTTAATTTAAATCCCATATTCTCAGCAAAAACATTGAAGTAAAATCTACTCTGACCAACAAGTTGACATTTTTACAGCATTGACAAGTTGTGACATCAACATTAGCTCTACAACAATTTGACTATTTTGACCTAAAATTGAAGTGTTGATCAGTATAGCAGCACTGAACTTTTCTGGAAGCAATTGGACTAAAGGACAGAATTAGATTTTCATCTTTGACTAATATATTTGACTAATCAATTGACTACTATAAAAAGCATAAGAACTGTGTCATTAGTTTTAACTAAATGTTTACTTTAATACAAACTGTTGAATATTGTACTAGCATAGTTGACATTGAATTAATGGTGCGGTTAAATACTTGTTGCTAGAAGGGAAAAAACTATTTATAATGAAAAGTGGGACATCTACGCTATTTGGATACAATATACGAAAATAGTAGATCAGTTCTTCGGATACAATAGCCCAAAGTTGATAAGTGGGGTGTGTTCTTGTATACAAAACTGTGTTTTCTATGCATGCCAATCTTTGGATAACTGAACTAAGGATTTTGTGAAGTAGAAACTCTTGTCAAGAGGTAAGCTTGGTATAAAGATTTAATTGATTTATGATAACATTCTTGGAGTTATTAGAATGTCTTAAATTTAATAAAGTTGAGAAACTCAAGAGATTGTCCTTTGGCAGACTGTATCCTATCCTAGAGGACCTATGAATGAAATTCTTTCTTAAGTTAAAAAAAGAACTCTTAAAACTAGTCATTGGAAGGATTATGATGGTAATTGGTGTACTCAGAGAAAATAAAAGCTTTTAATTGCTTGTGGTAGAAATACGATAGTGCAAATTTGAAGAAACCCTCATAAATTGTGAAAATATCTTGTTTAGAGATATTTGAGAGAGTTAAAGGTAAATAAGTACAAGAAATACCATTATTGTGTGGAAAATAAATTTCTAGGAGTTTTCCAATGAGAATCTTGGTTTTTGCTATAGGATCAATAAGTATAAGAGTATTAGCCATCAAAACTTAGGGCTAGTAAAACTAAGAAAACACATTCCTAACTGTGAATGTTTAAATTTTTGCAAGGAACCATATGACAATGGAATATTTGAGTGATATCTCAATCTTGAAGGATAATTCCACGTGATAGGAGTGAATGGAGGGTCATTGCATGAATTATAAGTACCATCCTTTGTGATATTCTATTGCCAATGGATAAAGTAGTTGAAATTTGTAATGTGACTGTGCCTTGGGTTGTGCGATCAAACTTTGATTTTCTTTTGTGATGAGTATAAGCATGAATGAAATTTGTAGGAAGGACTAGATGAATTTTATCTAAGCCATGTTTGAGACCTATAAAATGAAAAAAGTATTTGTTATTTGAATTGAGAGTAAGGGTTTGAATTACCCTATTTTTATGAGCATGTATAGACCCCTCCTTAATGGAAATCAAAATTATTTGTATTGCTAAACCTTACTGGTATCTCAGGATCCTAGAGAAGGTTAATACAACCCTGTATGTCAATTAAGAAGCTTTGGAAACAAGGATCATGCATTTTATAATCATTTTGAGGCTCACGGGCCAAGGTTAGTGCACAGTTAGGGTTTGTAGAGTAGAGTGTGAAATCTCCGTATTTGGACATCTCCCTATTAATCCTATTATGGAAGATCAATTCATGATGCAAGTCAAGATGGGGGTGTGGTTAGATAATTGATGTTTCCAAACTCTTTGAACATGTATGAAGGTATTTTACAATAATTGAATGCATATCCAAATGCAAATGTTCAATCTATCATTATCCTTCTCCTAGTTCACTGTATTGTGCAACATTTTCACTATGTATAAGAAATAGAAGAAGCTTTCCATGCATATATATGATTGTTTTAATATATATATATATATATATATATATATATATATATATATATACAAATACATAGGTTACTAAGATTATCTCAAGACATTAGACATCAAATTCAAGAAATTGGAATGAAATCATACCTCTCAGGCTCCATGGAAACCCTTGGTCAAGGTTTGCAGAGAAATGTTTATATCTTATGAAATATGATGAACTTAATCACCAAATCTGGAAATAATCATATATGTACTCCCCTCAATAATTTAGAAATGGAATCAGTTCCTTAGGGATTCACATGAGTGAACTGGGCATGACAGTTCTAGGAGTATGAAAAATATAGTACTTAGGCATAAAAGGAGAAGAACTCAAGAGAGCCGGCAGTGATTGGTGAAGAGGCATTGCATGAAACTTCCTATGCATTTAAATATCAATAATGGGTATATAATTTTTTTTTGAAGTAACTGCTAACTTTCAAATTTTGCATTTTATAAGAAAAACTCGGTCTGAACTATGGAAATTGTGCAAACCCAGTTTTAGGACAGCGTGCATAACTTTTTATAGAAGTATCATAAAGCTAGATAAAATTCAGATAGTAAGAGAACCTTGGAAATATAAATCCAACGAGTCTATTATGAGGTCGATTGGGTATGTATAGATAAACTTATGACCAAATTACTGACCTGCACTTTTGAGACAACTCAAAAGAAAAACGTATTTCAGTAAGTAAAATCATCATAAAGTGAAAAATAATTAGCCAAATCATCTGAAAATTTGAGATAATTTTTTTCTGATATAAAAGAACAATTTTTCAAAAACTTGGGTCTCGATTTCATGTGGGGAGAAAGATATTAGAGATAGAATTTACCCAAGTTGTGTAAAATGTGACAGAGTAAGAAATGGTGTTTTTATTTTATATTTAAATTTGATCTAAATGAGTCACCATTCAAACTGATATCTTTGCAAATAAATAATATGAATATAGTAAGCATGGAATTTAAAATATATTTATGCACTAGAGAAAAAAACCGCAAGACATACCTGAAAGATTGGGTTTCAAATCCACTATCAACTACACTGCATCCAAAGAATTGTCTTAACCTCTTATACAAAAAACTACTCTTGAATCTCCAACATTACCAATAACCAAGTCCTATCCCTGATCCCAAGAAACATAGAATGTAAGTTAATATTTAATAATTATACCTGGAATGAGATTCAATTCCCCAATTAGTCTTTGAGTCTGAAAATGTGAGATCAAAACACATGGTAAAATGATTACTCAGATTGTTCACGCTTCCCACGCTAACTGCAATCTATCCATCATCCATGGTTGATTCCTCAGGATTATTCATGCTTCCCACCATACTATTAACTTCCTTTAAGTTATCGTGTGAATTTTCATAGACTCATAGCTTTTGTGCATTTGCATAAGAGTCATTCACCAAACTCAAGCATAAGACTCATTCACCAATATAACAAAGGACCTCACATATATGTGTATTCTGATAGACATAGATATTAGAAGAAGCCTACAAATTTAATAATACAAATCTGATTAGAAGAAGAATGCATGAGTTATGCATCTGTGAAATTAAAATACGGGATTGATTTGAATCAAACATCTATGAAATTAAAATTTACTTATCCACATTTATTGTACATGGCTATCAATGGAATAAGAATGAACTCAGATAGTTAAGAAAATCTCAATAAACAGATATACTAGCAAGCCTTGAAGTGCAATCTCCAAGAAGTTAGCCTTGATTTAAGCTACGCAGTCAACTTCATGTCCCTATTTATGACACAACTCCAAATGAAGAACATTGGACAATAACCAAAAGAGTGCTAAGATATGTGAAGGGACCACCAAACTTCGAAAGTCTTTATGTTAAGAGTTGTATGGATATTCAAACTACAAATTGGGTAAGATCTTTGTATGATATGAATTCAAGAGCACTTTGTCACTTGATTCGATAGCTTGATGAAGATCGTAAAGTTGAGATGGAATAGTGTTGAAACCAAAACCAGACTGCAAACATTCTCACCAAGTATCTTGGCCCAGATAAATTTGTAAAATTTAGAGATAAGCTATGTGTATTTTCTAGAGTTGCCATTAAGGGAGGATGTTAGAGTTTGTAACATAAATTCTTAGTGAGAGGTTTAGTGATAAGACTTTGGTTTTCTCTATCGAATAACATAAATGTGACTTAATGTTCAATTTAAGTCATTTTAGGATTTTGGGTCTGTGTCACTCAAGTATAAAGGTTTATGGTGTTGTTTTCCTATAAATCAACAGTTCAAGCTCAATATTAAATCTAAGAAGAAGTTCTCTTTCAAGCTCACTATTGTGTTCTTTTTTGGTTTCTTTGTGTTCAGTTTTCAAAATATAATAAACAATTTGTGATATTCACCCAACATTTATAGAATGAAAAATAGAACATATAATGAGACGTGTATCGTCTTATTCACTTGAACATAAAAAACCAAAATATGATGGTACCTTCAGATAGGAAAGTTTTATGATTCCATAGGAAGTTTTATGTTCCATAGACTATACCCAACGTGATAGTAGATACATGAGCTACCTGCATTTAATGACACAATTAATTGATCAAACAAACATGAAAAATAAGAAAATGAAATGTTGTTTGTGTACATACAATCATAAATAACTGCAATATTTAAGTTTCCCATAACTGTACCTTATCACATTACCTGGAATGATAGATGTATTATTATGGATGAATTGAATACTTACAATTTTACTAACACATCCATATAGTGCATTCATGAGCAAGTAAAACGAGCAGAAAAATATTTGTATTAACTGTAGCAAATGGAAATAATATAACCTGGCCTGATATCATTACAATGTAATTACTAATAATGTTAAAATGACACTTCAGTATACTACATCCCCAAGTAAGCCAAACAAGTAGCCAAATATTTCTATCAACTAAAAAAATTGCAGACAATGTAACCTACTGCATTTAATTTAACACAAACTATACCTAATAAAATTACTTGGCCTTACAGATAAATTATTACCAAGGTAATTGAGCTCTTATAATGTTCTGGTAGTACTTCTGTAAGCTGCATTACTGAGCAAGCATAAAGACTAACAAGAGTTTTTATGATAGGTAAAAAATGGATACATCAATACCTAGAAAGACGCTGGAGCATAGAAAATTTACAATTATTCTTGGGTTGTATGACAGACACCAAATTTAATAAAATTGCATGCTTAAGGTATGCTCTTTAAAGACAAACAAAAGACTAGAGGATTCTACTACAATAGAAGTTATTACCCACATACCATTTAACTTGCATAGTATTGGACTATGTTTTTATTATTGAGATGACTAAGTAAGGAAATTTCCTGTCAAAGGCAACTGGAAATCATCAATTGGTATTGAAAAAGTATTTCTTGAAAATATGACAAATTACTTGCACAATTCTAAAAGATTGATCATGACAATAGATACACAATTCAATTGATTTTAAACATCAAATGAGAATCTTTGAAAATAAATATTTTAAGATGAAGTTACTTGTACTAACTTTCCTTTGACTTTGGATGATCATAAAGCAATGTAACTTCCTTCATTGCACACATTTTTCCAGTTTCACTAAAAATATGACAAGGTTATTAGGATTACACATTGGCTAAGAAAATCACTAAATAATTTTTATAAAAGTAATAACATAACCAAAAATAAGCGTCAAATATTCTGCATGCAATGTTGAATAAAATAACAGAAACTCAGGATTGCTACATGAAGATATTCTTGTATCCTACAATGCAATATATTTCATCTAGATTATGGAAAAGCATATCAAGACAAAATTAGATTGGGGGAAAATGGCTAGAACTGTGACATAAATTTAGTTCATCTTCCCAAATCCATTGCGGGTGCATCAAGTAACAGTTCAATAAATAGTAAAGTAATATGAAGGGATATTTGTAATATCCATTGTGACAAAACAACAAATTCGCCAATGATAACTATGCAAACTATATAATGGCTAGAATAAAGCTCATCAAACATTGCTCAGTGTGTAATGATGACAAAAAATAACAGGAAACTTAGCATTTGATTTGCATATATTCTTGTGTTGTGCTATGCAATCTATTTTTGTCCCGGTAAAGGCAGAAGTTA
The DNA here is from genome assembly GCA_019776745.2 of Taxus chinensis. Lineage (NCBI taxonomy): Eukaryota > Viridiplantae > Streptophyta > Pinopsida > Cupressales > Taxaceae > Taxus > Taxus chinensis. The sequence goes on from CM034150.1 coordinate 34,729,106, forward strand.
TCAATGAATGCAAAATAAGATTGGGAAAATAACCTAGAAGTGTGACATAAATGAAGGGAATACGAGGATATATGGAAACTGTAGAGTCTACAGAATCTACAGAATCTTCAAACAACAATAGAAAATAAAATGTAGTGGATTTAAAGGATGCAAAACAGGGGAAAAGAGAAGCTATCGAAATTTATAACAACAAAATAAGATAAAACACATGGATGCAAATAACACAGATATGGGCATCAAACTGCTTCAACAATACATATAAATATTCACCAATAATGAACAACAGTTACAGCTACACACAAAACATTCATTCATACAATAACAACTGAGAAATGAAGTTTTTCTATTAGCAAAAACAGTCCAGACTTGAGCTGGAACTGCGCACTTTTCTCCTTCTTCAAAATATGGTTTTTTCCTTCTTCTGTCTTCTTCTTCCTGCTTCTTTCTCTTCTTACAATTTTACAATAAAACATGATGCATTAATAATAAACACCTACACAAAAGACTTGCCTTGCAAGTCAACACAAAATCTATGACAAGAGATAATCAGGGAGAATGTTTCAACAAAAAGTAAATGTGCAGCAGTCATAATTAATTACAAATCAGATATGCCAGTGAGCTAATATCTGGGTAAAGATAGAGATTAATTGCAAAATAAATTTTGACTTGAAATTCCAACACTCCCCCTTAATTATGAACTGCTGCAGATCATTAGAAATATGAATCAAGTTTGTTCAAAAACTGTTGTAGCATTTCCATAGCTAACTGATAGTTTTCCAGAGTTGCTATCTTGTGCAAAGTCACAAAATCCTAAGCCACTTCATAAATACTCAAATGTCTCTTTTTCCAGTTCTTTTGTAAATATGTCAGCCAGCTGATCTTCAGACCTGCAAAAATCAAGACAAATTTCTTTGTTGCTTACAAACTCTCTGATAAAATGATACCTCGTATCAATATGCTTAGTTCTCTTGTGAAACACATGATTTTTATATAATGCTATGGCTGAACTGTTATCAAAGAATACTGTAGTGGCTTCCTTTTGATCATGCATCAAATCTTTCAATATTCTTCGCATCCAAACAACTTGACACGCAGCACTAGTGGCTGCCACATACTCAGCTTCAACTGAAGAAAGGGTCACAATGGGTTGTTTCTTTGATGCCCATGACACAAAACCTGTACCAAAGTGAAAAGTATACACAAAAGTACTTTTCCTATCATCTATCCTGCCCCCACAATCACTATCAGTGTACCTAATAAGACTGAAATCATCTGAAGTGGAATACAATATACAAAAATCCTTTGTACCACTTACATACCTCAATATCCTCTTATCGGCTTGCCAATGTGAGTCTTTTGGAGACTCCATAAACCTTGAAATCAGACTTACACCGTACATAATATCCGGCCTTGTGGATGTTAAGTACATAAGGCTTCCAACCAGCCTCTTGAACAATGTAGAATCCATGCATGCTCCATCATCTTCCTTGCTTAACTTCATCCCTGTCATAACCGGTGTTGGGGATACCTTGCACCTTGCCATATTAAATCTCTTCAAAAATTCATTTGCATATTTAGATTGAGAAATAAATATACCATCATTGGATTGATGGACTTCAATCCCCAAGAAATACCTCCTAAGACCCAAATAAGTCATTTCAAATTCATTCTTCATTACTGATTTGAAAGAATCTATGTTTAGATCACCGATAAAGATTAGATCATCCACATACAAGAAAACAATCAAAATGTTACCTTGCTTGTTGACCTTGATGTACAATGTTGGTTCACAACCAATTCTTTGGAAACCATTTTGAATGAGATAGGAGTCAATGCAGATGTACCAAGCTCTTGGAGCTTGCTTCAATCCATAGAGTGCCTTCTTCAACCTATACACCTTGTCTTCATGACCCGGTAGCTCATAGCCTTATGGCTGTTCCACATACACTTCCTCCTCTAAATAGCCATTTAGAAATGCAGACTTTACATCCATTTGATATACATGCCACTTGTTGTGGGTAGGAATAACTAAAACAGTCCTAATTGTATGCAACCGAGAAACTAGAGAAAATGTCTCATTGAAGTCTATACTGGGCTGTTGTGTAAAGCCCCTTGCAACTAGCCTTGATTTATGCTTTCGCACTTTCCCATCAACATCTTGTTTTGTCCTATAAATCCATTTGACACTAATTACATCTTTACCTTCCGAAAAATCAACCAGCTCCCATGTTTGGTTGTTTTTAATGGATTCAATCTCTCATCCATCGCTTTTGCCCATATATCACTACTCACAGCCTCTTCAAATGTTAATGGATTATCAATATGAGAAAATAAAGCAAAAGTTGAAAATGAATTAGTTGTGTCAACATTATACAACTCAATCAAACTCCTTGTTTTTCGTGGCATATTGCTTGCTAGAGTTGGATCCAGAGATGAAGAACTACTTGGAGTGCTAGATGGTGTTTCTCCAAGGATACCGATTGATGTAGATGCTGGTGTAGATGCTTGTTAAGTTTTCTGTCTTGTTGGTGTGGATAGCAGCCTTGAAGATCTCCTTGGTGTGAATGAAGGTGTAGCTTGAGCTGCAGCTTGTGGTACCATCCTGGGATCAGAAGGAGCTGTTGTTTGAGTTATATTTGGTGTGGGAAACACTTCATCAACCATATTATCATTTGGGAAAACATCTACAATTCTAATAGTCCTCTCTATGCTTCCATCCCATGCTTCATCCTCCACAAACTGAACATCATGGCTGATTATAACTTTCCTATTAATAGGATCAAACAACTTATATGATTTTGTTTCCTCTGAGTATCCAACAAATATATATTTTATTCCTTTATTATCTAACTTCTTTCTCAACTCATCTGGAACATGTGCATATGCTATACATCCAAATACCTTCAAATGAGAAACACTATGTTTCCTTCTTCTCCAAGCCTCTTGAGGGACTTTGTTTCTAATGCTCTTTGTTGGGCACCTATTCATGATGTAAAAGCAGCTGCCACTGCCTCAGCCCAATATTAATTTGGTAGATGTTTGGATGCCATCATGCTACGAGCCATCTCCATAATTGTTCGGTTCTTCCTCTCCGCCACACCATTTTGTTGAGGTGTATAGCGGGCTGTAAATTGCTTGTGTATGCCATGAGATCTTCAAAAATTTATAAATTCATTAGATTTAAATTCATCGCCTCTATCAGTACTTAAAACCTTGATGTAGTGGCGACTTTGCTTCTCCACAAGTGCCTTGAACTGCTGGAAATAAGCAAATGCATCAGATTTGTGTTTCATGAAATAAACCCAAGTTTTTCTTGTGAAATCATCAATAAAAGTAAGAAAATAAGTGCAGCCTCCTATAGACAATGTTTGCATTTGCCCACAAATATTTGAATGCACAATCTCAAGTGGAGCTATAGATGTATTTGCCTTGCCAACCAGAAATGACTCTCAATGTTGTTTGCTGATAATACATCCTTCACAAAATCTTTCCGGTTTCTCAATTAACGGCAAACCTTTTACCATATTCTTCATATGTAGTAATTTCAGCGCTCTAACATATAAATGCCCAAATCTAAAATGCCATAGCCAAGAATCATCCTTTACCACTGATTGAAACGTTGCTTGAATTTCTATAGAAACATCTTTATCCTCTTTGGAGCTATTTTGGCCATTTCCGTAGCTTTCTTGGACATTTCCGTAGCTATCTTGAACATTTCCATAGTTGTCTTGAAACTTTTTGTGGATGTTTTGAACATTTCCATAGCTGTCTTGGACATTTCTGTAGCTGTCTTGGGCTACTGCTGATTTTGTATCTTCTACCTTAAAAACTGCTCCAGAATTTACAGTTCGTGTCTGATGAAGAGCTTGAGCTATTTTTCCTTTCATAGCTGGCCTTATTTTTAATGGAAACATGCGGTTTGTAGTCATTTGTACCTTGGCAATAAGCATATTGCTTGGAAGCTTGTCTAAAATAACACACTCATTGTTTTCCATGTACACTCTATAGCCCTTTTGTATCAGCTGTCCAATGCTCATCAAGTTGTGTTGTAGACCAACAATATAATATACATCAGGCATAAACTTTGGCTCCCCCTTTTTGGTTAGAATATTAACCGTACTTTTACCCAAAACAGTGACTTTGTTGTTGTTACCAAGTGTAACATCAGTTTGAACTAATTCTTCCAAGATAGAAAACAAATCTTTATTAACTGTCATGTGATTACTATAGCCTGAATCTAAATACCATATGTCACATGGGCTTTCTTTAACAACATTGCACTCAACTGGAGAGTTTGTAGGGATTTCTTTAGCAATCTTCGTGCATGCAATGAACGTGCTACCTGAGGGAGTGCTACTTGACTGATTTTGACCTTGTTTCTGCTGATCATATTGTTTTTTCTTGCATTCATGAGCATAATGCCCAAACTTCTTACAATAGTGACATTGAATGTGTGATTTGTCAAATCTTTGGCCACTTGGGTGACTGAAATTCTGATTTTGACCTCTACCACTAGCATTTGCATGACTGCTACTACGTCCACTTCTAGGAGAACTTCTCCCTCTACCTCTAGGACTGAAACTCCTCCTTCCTCTTCCAAGATTTACAGAAATCTGAGATGAAAATGCATTTTCAACTAAACTATTTGATCTGATTCAGTTTATATTCATGATTGATAAGAGAGGCATGTAGTTCACCAACACTAAACTGGCTCAAATATTTGGTTTCCTCTAGAGCCACAACTACAGGATCAAATTTAGTAGGGAGACTTCTAAGTACCTTATGATCAACCTTCCTATCCTCTATGACCTCTCCATGGGACTTGATTTGATTTTTCAGACCAACAACATGAGTAAAGAAAGACACTATTGAATATGAGTTTCTCATTGATAAATTTTCAAATTCTCTTCTAAGGAGTTGTAATTTAGTAGTTTTAACCTTGTCCATACATTGATATGCAATCTGGAGTGTGTCCCATGCTTCCTTGGCTTGCTTTGCTACTACAACTCTTGGGAGTATGCTCTCATGCATTGCTTGATGGATATAAAACAATGCTTTCCCATTCTTCTTCCTCTGTTCCTTTAAGACGTCCTTTCGAATTTGTGTAAGAGCATTGTATGCTGCTTGGTATGTTGGTTCCTGGTAACTTTTTTCAACCATTTCCCAAATGTCTTGAGACTGAAACAAAGATTTCATGGTCAAATACCAATACTCATGGTTCTTTCCTGTGAAAATAAGAGTTTGCACACTAACCAGCGATGCACCAGATGTAGAAGCCATTAATCGTTGCCAAAACAGAAAACCCAGAAAAAGAATAGAAGTAGGGTTTAACCTCACTCTGATACCAGATGAAGGGAATACGAGTATCTACAGAAAATGTAGAGTCTACGGAATCTACAGAATCTTCAAACAATAGAAAATAACATGTAGTGGATTTAAAGGATGCAAAACAGGGGAAAAGAGAAGCTATCAAAATTTATAACAACAAAATAAGATAAAACACATGGATGCAAATAACACAGATATGGGCATCCAATTGCTTCAACAATACATATAAATATTCACCAATAATGAACAGCAGCTACAGATGCACACAAAACATTCATTCATACAATAACAACTAAGAAATGAAGTTTTTCTATCAGCAAAAGTAGTCCAGACTTGAGCTAGAACTGCGCACTTTTCTCCTTCTTCCAAATATGGTTTTTCTCTTTCTTCTATCTTCTTCTTTCTGCTTCTTGCTCTTCTTACAAATTTACAATAAAACATGATGCATTAATAATAAACACCTACATAAAAGACTTGCCTTGCAAGTCAACACAAAATCTCTGACAAGAGATAATCAGGGAGAATGTTTCAACAAAAAGTAAATGTGCAGCAGTCATCATTAATTACAAATCAGATATGCCAGTGAGCTAATATTTGGGCAAAGATAGAGATTAATTGCAAAATAAATTCTGACTTGAAATTCCAACACTCCCCCTTAATTATTAACTGCTGTAGATCTTTAGAAATATGAATCAAGTTTGTTCAAAAACTGTTGTAGCATTTCCATAGCTAACTGATAGTTTTCCAGAGCTACTATCTTGTGCAAAGTCACAAAATCCTAAGCCACTTCGTAAATACTCAAATGTCTCTTTTTCCAGCATTTTTGTAAATATGTCAGCTTCCAAATAAACATATACAACCTTGCAAAACTGGAAGGCGATCATGTTATAGTGTGTACTTACACTTTAGCTCTCTGATAATTATCATATCTTTGTTTTGATTTTAAAAAATGCTTAATTCTTTTGGTGAAACCCATGATTCCTTTCACTTAACCCAAAATGTGCATGAACTGCATATCACAGTCTAACTATAGTGGTACTTTCTAGTTTGATAATGCATCAGATCTTTTGAACATCCTTTGCATCCAAACAACTTGAAACGCTAGCACAAGTTGACTGCCACATGAACACAGCTCCAGTTGAAGAAAGGGTCACTATGGGTTGTTTACTTATTCAATGCCCATGATTCAACACCTAGAGTGACCAAAGTCAAGAAGAATACATCCAAAAGTACTTTTCCTCTCATCTGAATAAATTGCATCCACAATCACTAGAAATTGTAGCCAAAAACAAGTTACTCAAAGCCTCTAAGAAAATGGAATAAATCGTTTCGGATTCTAAGAAAATACTTTCAAGAAGGCACTAAGATAGCTACAATATCAAGGTTGATTATAGACTATGTGATTAATTGGAAGAGTCTACCCAATTATGAATCAACATGAAATCAGACTGAAGCATTCTTACATGATTATCCAACTTTGATGGTCAGCATTGAGTATATAAGTTGTTTTCAAGGGCATGGGCATGTTGACACAATGTAGAAGTATACACATGAATCAATACATCTTCCTGTGCCTAACTACATCCCTGGCTAGAATACGGTATTGGGGATATATTGGACCTTATCATTAATTATATATCTTCAAGAGTTCATGTTGCATATTGTCTGATTGAGAATATAAAGTATACAAACATCAAACACACATGATGGACTTCACATCGCACACATGCACGCATGTCTATGCATACATAGACACAAACACAAATGCATTTCACACATGCATGCGCACATAAACACATTTGACACAGAATCTATGTTTACATGCACCCACAAACATCATGCATCATCACACACACACACCCACACACACATCACACATGTTACACATGCTTGGCATATGCACACACGATATACAGTCCACACATGCACACCTCCCTTTCAAGTGTGAAATGCACTCTCACACACATGGTGGTTAGTAGTGAATGCATCATATTACCATATTCTACTCTGGAGCTTGCTTCAATTTATATGTAAGTATCTTCCTTAAAGTAGTTCACTCATATGTCTTCATGACCCAGTAGCTCATAGCCTTGTGGTTGTTCCACATACACTTCCTCCTCTAAATAGCCATTTAAAAATTCAGACTTTACATCCATTTGATAAACAGACCACTTGTTGTGGGAAGCAATAGCTAAAAAAGTCCTAACTATATCCAATCTAGCAACTAGAGTAAATGTCTCATTGAAGTCTATACCGGGCTGTTGTGTAAAGCCCCTTGCAACTAGCCTTGATTTATGCTTTTGCACTTTCCCATAAGCATATTGTTTCTGTCTTATAACTTTCCATTTGACACTAATTACATCTTTTCCTTTCGACAAATCAACCAACTCCCATGTTTGGTTGTTTTCAATGGATTCAATCTCTCATCCATTGCTTGCTTCCCATATATCACTACTCATAGCCTCTTCAAATGTTAATGGATCATCAATATGAGAAAATAAAGCAAAAGCTGAAAATGAATTAGTTGTGTCAACATTATACAACTCACTCAAACTCCTTGTTTTTCATGGCATCATGCTTGCTAGAGCTGGATCTAGAGATGAAGAACTAATTGGAGTGTTAGATGGTGTTACTCCAAGGGTACCGATTGATGTAGATACCGGTGTAGATGCTTGTGAAGTTTTCTGTCTTGTTGGTGTGGATAGTAGCCTTGAAGATTTCCTTGGTGTGAATGAAGGTGTAGCTTGAGCTGTAGCTTGTGGTACCATCCCGGGATCGGAAGGAGCTGCTGTTTGAGTTATATTTGGTGTGGGAAACACTTCATCCACCATATTATCATTTGGGACAGCATCTACAATTCTAATAGTCCTCTCTATGCTTCCATCCCATGCTTCATCCTCCACAAACTGAACATCACAGCTGATTATAACTTTCCTATTGATAGGATCAAACAACTTATATGCTTTTGTTTCCTCTGAGTAGCCAAAAAATATATATTTTATGTCCTTTATTATCTAACTTCTTTCTCAACTCATTTGGAACATGCGCAGATGCTATGCATCCAAATACCTTCATATGAGAAACACTATGTTACCTTATTTTCCAAGCCTCTTGAGGGACTTTGTTTCTTATGCTCTTTTTGAGCACCTATTCATGATGTAAACATCAGTTGCCCCTGCCTCAACCCAATATTCATTTGGTAGATGTTTGGCTGCCATCATGCTACGAGCCATCTCCATAATTGTTCGGTTCTTCCTCTCCGCCACACCATTTTGTTGAGGTGTATATCGGGTTGTAAATTGCTTGTGTATGCCATGAGATCTGTAAAAATTTATAAATTCATTAGATTTAAATTCATCGCCTCTATCAGTCCTTAAAACCTTGATGTAGTGGCCGCTTTGCTTCTCCACAAGTGCCTTAAACTGCTGGAAATAAGAAAATGCATCAGATTTGTTTTTCATGAAATAAACCCAAGTTTTTCTTGTGAAATCATCAATAAAAGTAAGAAAATAAGTGCATCCTCCTATAGACGGTGTTTGCATTTTCCCACAAATATTTGAATGCACAATCTCAAGTGGAGCTGTAGCTCTATTTGCCTTGCCAACCGGAAATGACTTTCTATGTTGTTTACCCATATTACATCCTTCAAAAACTCTTTCCGGTTTCTCAATTAATGGCAAACCTTTTACCATATTCTTCATATGTAGTAATTTCAGCGTTCCAAAATATAAATGCCCAAAATAAAATGCCATAGCCAAGAATCATCCTTTACCACTGATTGAAATGCTGCTTGAGTTTCTACAGAAATATCTTTTTCCTCTTTGGAGCTATTTTGGCCATTTCCGTAGCTGTCTTGGACATTTCCATAGTTGTCTCGAACCTTTTTGTGGCTATTTTGAACATTTCCGTAGCTTTCTTGGACATTTCCGTAGCTGTCTTGGGCTACTACTGATTTTGTATCTTCTACCTTAAAAGCTACTCCATAATTTATAGTATGTGTTTGATGAAGAGCTTGAGATATTTTTCCTTTCATAGCTGGCCTTATTTTTAATGGAAACATGCGGTTTGTAGTCATTTATACCTTGGCAATAAGCATATTGCTTGGAAGCTTGTCCAAAATAACACACTCATTGTTTTCCATGTACACTCTATAGCCCTTGTATCAGCTGTCCAATGCTCATCAAGTTGTGTTATAGACCAACAACATAATATACATCGGGCATAAACTTCGGTTCCCCCTTTTTGGTTAGAATATTAACCGTACTTTTACCCAAAACAGTGACTTTGTTGTTGTTACCAAGTGTAACATCAGTTTGAACTGATTCTTCCAAGCTAGAAAATAGATCTTTATTACCTGTCATGTGATTACTGCAGCTCGAATCTAAATACCATATGTCACATGGGCTTTCTTTAACAACATTACACTCAACTGGAGAGTTTGTAGGGATTGCTTCAATAATCTTCGTGCATGCAATGAACATGTTTCCTGAGGGAGTGCTACTTGACTGATTTTGACCTTGCTTCTGCTGATCATATTATTCTTTCTTGCATTCATGAGCATAATGCCCAAACTTCTTACAATAGTGACATTAAATGTGTGATTTATCAAATCTTTGGCCACTTGGGTGACTGAAATTCTGATTTTGACCTCTACCACCAGCATTTGCATGACTGCTACTATGTCCACTTCTAGGAGAACTTCTCCCTCTACCTCTAGGACTGAAACTCCTCCTTCCTCTTCCACGATTTACAGAAATCTGAGATGAAAATACATTTTCAACTAAACTATTTGATCTATTCAGTCTATATTCATGATTGATAAGAGAGGCATGTAGTTCATCAACACTAAATTGGCTCAAATCTTTGGTTTCCTCTAGAGCCACAACTACGGGATCAAATTTAGTAGGGAGACTTCTAAGTACCTTCTCAACAACCTTCTTATCCTCTATGACCTCTCCATGGGACTTGATTTGATTTTTCAGACCAACAACATGAATAAAGAAAGACTCTATTGAATATGAGTTTCTCATTGATATATTTTCAAATTCTCTTCTAAGGAGTTGTAATTTAGTAGTTTTAACCTTGTCCATACCTTGATATGCAATCTGGAGTGTGTCCCATGCTTCCTTGGCTTGCTTTGCTGCTACAACTCTTGGGAGTATGCTCTCATGCATTGCTTGATGGATATAAAACAACGCTTTCACATCCTCTGTTCCTTCAAGATGTCCTTTTGAACTTGTGTAAGAGCATTGTATGCTGCCTATTTTGTTGGTTCCTGGTAACTATTTTCAACCATCTCCTAAATGTCTTGAGACTGAAACAAAGCTTTCATGGTCAAAGATCAATACTCATAGTTCTTTCCTGTGAAAATCAGAGTTTGCACACTAACCAGCGATGCACCAAATGTAGAAGCCACTAATGGCTGCCAAAAAAAAAACCCAGAAAAAGAATAGAAGCAGGGTTTAACCTCGCTCTGATACCAGATGATGGGAATACGAGGATCTACGGAAACTGTAGAGTCTACGGAATCTACAAAATCTTCAAACAACAATAGAAAATAAAATGCAGTAGATTTAAAAGATGCAGAATAGGGGAAAAGAGAAGCTACAAAAATTTATAACAGCAAAATAAGATAAAACACATGGCTGCAAATAACAAAGATCTGGGCATCAAATTGCTTCAGCAATACATATAAATATTCACCAATAATGAACAGCAGCTACAGCTGCACACAAAACATTCATTCATACAATAGCAACTGAGAAATGAAGTTTTTCTATCAATAAAAACAGTCCAGACTTGAGCTAGAACTGCGTACTTTTCTCCTTCTTCCAAATATGGTTTTTCTCCTTCTTCTGTCTTCTTCTTCCTGCTTCTTGCTCTTCTTACAATTTTACAATAAAACATGATGCATTAATAATAAACACCTACACAAAAGACTTGCCTTGCAAGTCAACACAAAATCTCTGACAAGAGATAATCAGGGAGAATGTTTCAACAAAAAGTAAAAGAGTGCAGCAGTCATAATTAATTACAAATCAGATATGTCAGTGAGCTAATATCTGGGAAAAGATAGAGATTAATTGCATGATAAATTCTGACTTGAATTTCCAAAAAACATCGCTCAGTGTGTAATGATGATGAAAAATAATAGAAAACTCAGTATTTGATTTGCATATATTCCTGTGTTGTGCTATGCAATCTATTTTTGTCCTGGTAAAGGCAAAAGTTATCAACGAATGCAAAATAAGATTGGAAAAATAAGCTAGAAGTATGACATAAATTTAGCCATCCTTCCCCTTCAATAATTTGAGCATTGGACAAGATTTCAAGGCATGATAAAACTAGTATGAAGGGTTATTTACAGTATCCATTGTGATCAATAGAGAGACATAGATTTTTAACAAAAGTAGAATACTTAAGACAAAATGCTGCCCAAGGATACAACAGTGATTGACAATGAATGTCTTTATACATGGACCAAACATCTTTAAATTGGGATGTGGACCAGTTACAAATGGATACAAACCAACTATATTAAACAAAAAACTACCATGGAAAACAACGGAATGATCGAGGGACAATGACTGAAGAAAATTAAGTGGTGTAATCACATGTATGTGCATAATGCATCACACAAATTGTCAAAAAAATAATACAAACCACGGGTGATCAGTTTGGAAAAAAGATTGAATAGTAAGATGATAGATTCATACTTGTTAAGACCAGCATAAACATGCCCAAAAGTCCCCCTTCCAAGAGTTTTCCTTTCTTCCAGCGTGATCCAGGAATTGGAGGATTGTCTGCCCTGCCAGGACTCCGGGGAACTACAGAAGATGAAGGAAGATGTTGAGCCAGAAGCGACAAAGGGTCTCGAGTTTGAAATAGATTGTGGAGGTAGGGGAAAATGATGCCCTATGTGCTGCCCTTCTTCTAACCAGCTGGTTGGCGATTCGGGAGCTGCTCCAACAGTACGAGGGTGCAAAGGAGTCACAACCCCAATCAGAACTCTTGAACTCGGACCACTTGTCATTCTCGGACTAGGAATGGGAGAACACTCTGGGCTGCCCCTAATTTTCTGCCAGAAGGGTTGTCCAACCATATCTCCACCCATAGAATTATGCCCTAAATTATAACCTGAACCAGGACTTGAACAATGACCTGACCCAAACAGAGATGTCTTAGGATAACTTTTTTTTTCCAGAAAGCATTGTTCTGAGATTTCTTAGACACACAAGCTCGCATTGGACTTCTTGAAGGGCTGGACATGGAACTCTCTGGTGCACTTCCAAGTATTCCATTAACTGCAATTTGTAGGCATGTTGGAGCATCTCTATTATTCAAAAAAAATATTTTGCAGCTGAGCTTAGGAGAATGCCATGCATTCATCAGACTTCAAGTATACATAGCAAAAAGATATGTCAGAACAGGAAAATAACCTTCTCGAAAAAAGTATTTTTATTACCTTTCAAGCAGTGGTTCATAATATTACATAAGCTACAAAATTTTAAAATGGGAATAAAATTATAAAAAAGAGACTCAAGATGCCAATATAATCCACATATATTAGAAGGAAAAACTTACCTAGAACCTCCCAAACCATTTGCAACGACTCTACCGGCAAGGGTTGCATCACGATGCTTACAATGAGCATTTTCTGGCCTATTGTTCTATTGCAGATCTACAGCTTCAACACTATGTACAAAGATCACACTAGAAACAGATGAAGATGCCGAGCATCCATCCACATCTGCACTATCCAACCTGTTTGATGCTTGACCAGGTGAAGGAAGTTGAAAACAAGGAGATGATCTCCAAGATACATTCCCCAAAGGCACGGGAAAACTGATCACAGATTCTATACGACCCAGTGCCGATGGCAATGTAGATGGGAGGGGCAGTGGTTTCCCATGGGGCCTCTCGGAAAAACTCTGACAACGGGATACCGAGTTAGAAAGTGAAGGCGACCTGGAGTCCACCCTCGGTCCTGATCCATTCTCAGAAGCTGTGTCGACACAGTCTCACCGAGAGCCTCCTGAAGACCTGAAGCTCCCCTTTTCTTATAATAAAAGCTTGAATTTTCGAAAAGGCAGACCATCAAATATATTATCTCTACTTCCTTTCTTCTTCAATTTTTTAGATGATGATTTCCTCCACCATGATGGCATATTTCCGATCTGCACAATTACTGGCCTAACATCAACGCAAGTTATAATTTACTGGATGAGCCTAATTAAGTTGCATCCAATTTGACAACTTTAAACTTGAAACTTTTCTACGATGTCCCTCACATCAAAGCATCTTCGATAGACTGGTCTCTTCCTCATTCTAAAGACATTTACACCTGCAACTTAAAGGTAGAATGGAACTTGAAATCATCTAACAGACATGACCTAATCAATACATTGAGTTGCAGTTCCAAGAATGTACCAAAACACAATATCCCTTTCCACAATAACAAGATTGACATGTGTTTCTGCAAGGGTGATATTTTAACGTCACAAGTTAACAACTTAGGCAGATGACAGGTAAATACTGAAATGAATAGATTCTGTTTATCCCATCCTCCAGATTTCCAAGTAATCAAAGGGAATGCAAACCCTGAAAGAGCATAAAGAGTAAAGATGTGCATAAGAAGATTATATACTTCTAAACTTTCAACAAATTACTGTCAAAGATGATATTAAATCCCATGAAATGTTTGAATTTTCCCGAAGGGTGAGCATTAGACAGAAGTAAATGAAGGTGACTGTTAGCAACTTTGATGGCTACAACCTACCACAGTAAAATGTTCATATTTCTTAATCTTGAAAATTTGTTTTAGATGTCGAAGGCTGAGGATATCACATGTATATATGTATCAATTACAATAGTTCATGGCACACAAAAAAATTGCTCATTAAAATGAAAAGGTTGGAACAAGAAAACGTGTTTCCAGCATAAAAAGTTGAAGGATGTTCATATTGATCAACTTTTAGCTGTTATTTTGATACGATTGATTTGTTTGGCCTCTGTAAATATTTTAAACAAGCTGATATGTTGGAGGAACTTTATGTTTGTATATTACTTATCTCTGCTCCAAATTCTGCAATTAATTCTTATTTGTGTTCCCTCCCCAATCTACCACCTCCCTAAAAATGGAAACCAGATATAAACTATATTGGGTTGTGTGTAATCGTTACATTTAAAAATAAGAGAGTTTTTTTAATATGAAATCCATGTCTAGCAGGAGGTTATTGTGTCCTGTGTAGGACAAAAGATACAGTTAGAAATTTTTCCTCCAAAAGAAGATTTTAATTATTCTTTCTAAAAAGTAGAACGTCAGTAGCTGAAGACTGATCATAAACGGCTCCCATCTTCTGCAATTCCATTCTAAAATGTAAAGCATAAAGATCAGATATTATAATCTCCTTCATCTCAACTTGGAATAAAATTATAGCCATGTCTCTTTCTTTAGATGGTTTTTCTCCTCTTACAAGAGGATTCAAATTGATCACATCATAACTAAGGATTCCTTTTATTTTTGTTCTCTATTTTAAAAGGGAGGGAGAACCCTCTCTTAATATAGTCCTGCTTTGTTTTTGATGCCCCTTGTGTTGAGAATGTGATTGAAACTCATTTTATTCCATGATTTGAATCTGCTTATCTATTTTTCATTTTTGTATGTCTGAATATTGTGTCTCTCCGCGTCATTCTTTTTGGTTTAATTTTTCTCCATTTCTTTCATTTTGGACAATAATAATTGCATCCCTAGATTTTGGACCTTTAATTGTCTTCTCTTTGATTAGATGAATGGTCCCCACATATGGATATATGGATCCTTGTCAATAAATCCAAATATTTATACTGAAATCCTTAATTGTCTTAAAAAATTAGTTTGGAGCTCCATAAGACTCCTTAAAAATTAATAATTTTTTTTGAATGGACCTTAAATAAAAATATCTTATCTAGGACTTACGTCAAAGGATTTAATAAAATTAGTTGTCATGGTTATTTCTAGATAAAATTGTAGAAGAAAAGACTGATCTAATGTTTCTTCACTAAGCTTTCCCCTATCATCATGAACAAAATAAAACAAAAATGGAATGAGCGGTCTCAAACTCTCAACAAGATAGTCACCATTCTAGGCATTGTTGACAATTTGGTTGAAGCAGATGTATCTCCCAAATGCAGAGATGTGGGCCTCTGCTACAAACCTTAAATCTGCACTTGTTAATATTCCATTCACATACATTTGTGCAACACCTATGTTTCCCATACAAGTTTTAAAATAAGGATTTGCTGAAGTTTAAAGTTTTTCCATAAGAACATCATTTTCTAAGGATGACTCCAAATTTTTCATTTCCCATAGATTTATTTATATGGAGGTGATTGTATTATATTTCTACCATTCTAAAGTAGGTGAATCGGTGTTGCCATAGTAAAGTGGATACATCAGTCCAAAAATCCAATAGAATAGTGCATTCAACCTCCAAAATCTCAATGAAAAAAGTAGATTCAAGCAACAAATTCCAATGAAACATGGGAGAAATTGTATAGGCCTATTACTGTTGGCGTAAATTTAAATACAATATCACTCTCAACAGCTAAGGAGGCTAATCATCTATAAAATTAACACTAGAAGGCTGGAGCTAGAAGTTGAATACACCAATGAACATTGTCCATTTAGCATAAAAAAAAGGATCATTTAATGTAGGAACATCATTTGTTACTGATAACATGGCCCAAATTACTCAAAAATTAAGTGTTAAAAAATAATGGGTAGATTATACCTTTAAGATATGCAATGGAGGATCTTGAGGTTTTGTATGCAGAGCCAAGCCCTACAACTAGACTTGTATTGTTTGTCACCATATTCACTCCTCTGTCCATTGCCAGGGCCCATGCTGTCTTCTGTGACAGTGTCTCTCCCAATGCATACCACAAATGTAATCATAACAACAACACACCCTTTAATTTAATGAACTTATTGATTATACATTCTAGCAGGAAATTGCATAAACATTACCTTCAGTCTTTTGCGAAGGTTTACATCTCTCCAATGTCTCTCATGGAGGTCAACCATTAAATTTATGTCATCTCTCCAAGCTACTACAGCCACTGAAGACGTGAATACCACTTTTTGGCGTGTTTCAATATGAGCACAAGCTTCCAACACATTATGGGATGCCCTCACCTCAACTTCAGCCATCACCTCCTACACACCCACCAAAAAACAAATCATCACCGCATTTCTTTTTACAACAAAACTAGGCCTTATGTAATTTCTAGACATAAATTGTGGACAAACCAAAAACCTAATTTACTTACATCATATTGAGGGGGATCAAACGTGTAGAAAAGGCCACAACATCCATTCAGTGCATCCACACTGCAGTGATAATCCAACATATCTGCATACAAGATCTTCAACTGCTCCCCATTCAATTTCATTAGAAATTCAACGTCACATGCCACCAAAGTAAATCATCATATTGCCAACAGATAATCATCATAATTTTTTTTTGATCAATTTTGACAATCAAGTTTAGAGATATAATTCTCAAACTCGACACCCACAAACACAATCATGTACATGTGTAGCTAAATTGGCTTTTGACAGGTCCTGCAGACCAAGTTTTGGTATACAACAAATCTCATCTCATCTCATAAGTTTTATCCATTGTAAGATATATATACCTCCATTCTGGATCGTGGAATGCGCATTGTAACCCCTATGTAGAAGACCCTGAACAATCCAGAGGCTAACATAACTAGAGGCATACATTCCATAGTTGATTTACTTGTTGGTGACCACAATATAGAGTTTAGACTACTACTGGGTGGAGTCATCCCATTGCAGATCGTATTCCTTGTGCATGCTTTCAAATTTTACATATTAATTTTCCTTGGTGTGGAAGCCACAAAAGGGAAATGTTCCCATTTTCTCGTAATGCTTTACTGGTGTCCATATCCTATTTCAAAACCCCATTTTGCACAGGCTATAAGCACGACAATGTGGAAGTAGATTGAATAAAAATCCACATTTACAACTAATAAATATTAGGTTATATGCGCCACTGGCACTCTAGTTTTAGATGCTAGATCGTTGTTGTAGACCAAAATCCATGAAAATAAAAATCTCCCACTAAGATCAGAGAGAGCACTAAGGGTTTCACCCCAAATCGAATCTAAGTGAAGAAGGAAACATGGCTTGTAGGGATGCGGGCAGGTTGCAGTTCATGAACTGGTCCAAACCAAAAGGAAACCCCAGCATCGACACACCCAAAGAAATTCTCTCCATCACAAATTTCAATCCGTAGTGGCTCAGAAACCGTCCCACAAAAAATGATGGAGAATCTCCATTTGGTTAAACCAGGGGAAACAAAACCCTGGTCTTTACATTCATCCAAAAATCTAGGAGGCAACATCACCGTGACATGAGACGCATCCTTATGTGGATGAAGCACCCATGCAAAATAGCAGCTGTTCTTCCCAAATCTGAGGCCTCAACACATAAGTTAAGCTGTCGAAGGAAACATGTATGACTAACCATGGCGGTTTTTTTTTCCATCCATTGATTGTAGTCGGTTTTGATCCTTAAACCGGTGCCCATCTTCCAATCTTGGAAGTCTGTGGGGTCAAAGTAGGTAGAGGACAACAAGGGATCCATGCAATATAGGGGGGTTTCACTTTCTTCCGCAATGCCTCTGTAGACCTACATTCCAAGGCTTAGAAAGAATTCGCCACAATCTAATCTACTTTCCCGGCATTCGCCAAACACTCAGTAATTTCAGGGCTTCTAGTGGGGGTAACAATCGAAGGAAGGTTTGCCCTAACTTACAAAATCCATAACAACAGTCAATAACATTCAATGGAATAAAAAAAATAACAAATTAGAACCACAAATTTTACATACCCGTGTTTGAATGATAAAATATAGAAATATTCGTTTAACAGACATTGGCCAGATCGAAGAGCATTTTTTTTTGCTAGGGTTACCGCCCACTTGAGCACCATGTCGGTGATTATGTAGGTTGTCGAGCCATTGAGACTGGTTATGAGTTGGTTCACATGAATTTCCATATTATACAGTGACAGAAAAAACTCGATCATGTTAGCCCACCTTTGCGAGGGATCCGGCACACAATCTGGTATGATCCTTGTTGAATCGGTATGCCAAGACTTTGAGCATGGGTGAAAGCATTATATTTTGCCTCTCTAACAATTTTGTGCCATGATTGGGAAACAAAAAATTCAGCACACGAGATGGGACGAAGGGGGCAAGAGATGAAAGGACAAATGCATAAAAGCGAATAAATTACTATAAAAAAATTAAAAAGTTAATAGAAATTTAGAGACAAAACTATAAATTGGGGGGAATTTAGAGACAAAATATATAATTTTGTCTCAAAATGACCCCTCTCGTAGTAGTGGTTGGTGCTGGCGGACCCTATCTCTCACGCACGTTTGCAGAGAGATAGGCGGATTTGAACTCAATACAAGGCAGGAGGCCCACCGTCTGCCACAGCATTGGTTTGTTCAAATTTTGACTATTTTTAATTAAATATTTCCCCGCGAATGTGGGTGAGGACTAGGTAGATCGGTTGTGCTTGGGTTTGCATTTACATGTTGGGAATTTTCTTTAGTTCCTCTATCCCCATGTACTCAATTTTGGCTAAGCTTTCTTGTTTTATAGCGCAAACTTCTAACTTATTTTACAAGCATTCATTAGCTCCTTTTCTTTATCTCCGCATGAATTTAGATTTGGTAAATTTGGTGCAGGTTTATTCTTGCTTGTAATCAATTTATTTTGGATGTGCAGGTTCTGAATTCTTTTCTCTTGCTCAGACTAGTGTCATTTTATCTTCCACGTTGTTCCTCCAACATTGGCATCTAGGTCTGCAGGTTTATTTCTTTTTCCAACATGATTTTGTCTGTATTCTCTTCCACAGACTATTACTTTTGATTTCTTCATTTTCACTAATCTTTTATCTTCTTTTACGCAGTTTCCTTTTCTACCATGCGGCATAGGCTTCTGTGCAAGTTTTTTGACTCTGGTTTGGATGTCAAGTTGTCTTTATCTTCTTTGTATTGTTGTCTTTATCTTCTTTGTATTGCCTTTTAGACAAACGTCTAGGTCTATTTTCTTACTTCCACACAAGTTCAACTTCTCCATCTCCTTACGCATGTTTTATATTTGTCTTTATCTACATTTTGACTTTCCATTTCTTCCATGTGAGCTTGAACTCGTCTCCAACGCAGGCCTGACTCCTCTCCTTGCGCATAGGTTTTCTCCTGACTTGGGCATTCACATTTAGTTATTCCTCTTTCACACATGCACTGGTGTGTTAATTGTCTTCCTTATGCAAGTTATCTCCTCTTCCCTTGTGGTTCTCCAACGCTTTCTTTCCTCTTTGCCTTCTTAAATCCATGATGCGTCTTTCGTACCAGAGGATGTGCCTCCACGAATTGAATAAAAACGGAAAACATTGTCCTGAAGAAAAAAACTTTCAATCCATTCACTTCTTCTTATGCGAGTTCGTGGGAAGATATAGTCACCACGTGGAGTGTTCTCTTTTTTACATGTTCTTTGTCTTGTACTTCTTCCTGCAACTCATGCCTGTCCCTTATACCCTGGATACATGATTCTTTGACATGCGAACCAGGAATGAAAGAAGAAGTCGATTAATCTCATGCCTCCAATGACCATTCACTTTATTTATGGGAAGTGAGGAATTTAATATAGGAGAGGGAAAGAATATGAAGTGGAAAGTGGAGAAGCATGTTGACATTTTCCATTTTCCAAATTTGGTATTTGAAAAATTTCCTTTTTGATAGGTGGGAAAAATTTCCCCATGAGTTTTATGTAGGAAGATTTTAATCTTTATCTGAGTAGAAAAGTGACAGATGGTGAAGTGGGAGTGAACTCCCTCTTCACTATGTCAATTTCCAATTCAATTAATTAAAATTTTGATTGAATTAATGTCATTAATTTAATTATTAAATGAGAAAATTAATTAATAATAAAAATAAACAATGTTAATTACTATCAAATTAATTGTGCGAAATGAATAGCAATAATTTAATTATTTAAAGTTAATTAATTAATAACATCAATTAAATTAATATCATTAATTAATTAATTTTAAATAATTAAATTAAAATCGTTAATTTTAATTTGAGAATATTGATTTGTGAGCAACAGGAATGTATGAGAGGAAATGGATAGCGATGATGGTGATGTGAATGTGATCATATGACATCATGATGTTGGATGACTGGGTCATTTGGAGAATATGGAAGGCAATGGCTTCATGAAACGGTGTGGGCCGGTCAATTGACATAAAAAGTTTCAATTTTTTTGTACTTTTAATTTTTTAAATTTATTTGGGACAATAGGTACGCATCTATTATTTTGATTTGCATGCTCAAAGTATTTATCACACATGCCTCAAAAGAGTGGTCATTCATCAGGATATTTTCTACATCCATAAATAAATTACATAATATAGAAATATGTTTTAAAGGGATTATATCCATATACAAAATCACAGATACTGAAATGTGGCAGAATCCAAACAAGATCAAAACTATATAGTATATTCATGACCATGATGGACGTTCCCAATTAGGGAGCACTTTCTCAATATTTTTTCAATATTCTTATGTTTTAACATATTTTATAGGATTTATATTTAGTCTGATATATAGATGACTCTATTCAAAACATGATACAAGGGTCATGAGTACTTCATCCCTTCTTCTCTACACTATTCATAATCAATTGCAAGAAGAGGATTTGGGGGTATCTCCTTCCTTCTCCAATACGATACCTTAGAATTTATTTATTCAGTCTCAACATCACAACACCTTATAGGGACATATAAATGTCATTTCTATTCATGGTTTGATATTACTTTGTACTTACAACATTAGATAATTGGACCTAGATCCAACTATAACAATGTGGTATATGGGTTTAGTGAGAGGTGCCAAAGTAGATAATTTATTTGTAGGATTTCATTCCTCTTCTCTCACTAGATTATAAAAAGTGGAAGGTTTCAAAATAGCTAAGCTCTTTATAGGCTGAACTTCCTCTCTATAAAGTTACAAAATGGGAATTTTAGTTCCTCTTCTAACTCTCTCCAGTGATGGGTTGTACTTAACACTCTAGTCTCTCTTTTGACACAACTTGGGGATCAATCACCCCTAATCCTATGAAATTTCAACAAAAATCCAAGTATCTAATACATAACAATAACGAGAGCTCCTCCCTACAATGAATATGTGTATTAATTCTATTTTTATTACATGTTTTTAAGTTCAAAGTTACAAAAAATATGTATCTTAAGTTATGGTTCAATTTCTAGCATAAAAACTGACTACACTATGTCTTCGAGGTTTAATTATGGAGCATGCCAACACCAATACATTATAGAACCAATTTCAAGTGAAGACAAAGTGTGTGTACACATTCATGCATGTTTTTCCTTTAATCACACAATTTTAAATTACACACTTAAAGGGGGGAAATTTATAAACTAAAATTTGGCAAGTTATAATTGTTTAATGCCATGTTTGACTAGGATCCTTTGCTAAGACAAATACTCACATTAAAAAATCAAACTATTTCATCTCTCTAGCTTTCATGTGACTTGTTTATCTTTACACTCTTCTTTATCGTCAATTTGAAGAATATTATTAAACTAAACCAATAAACAACTTTTTTGTTTAACGTTAATTTTTTTTCATGTTTTCTCTTCTCTATCTAGGACTGTAAAAATGGGTTAGGATATGGGGTTTGGTCTTGGCTAACCTATATAGTCCTTTCCCTTTGACATCTTCAATTCTATTTTAAATTTGAATATCATTCATTGGGTGATTTCATCTTCTTAGGGTTGGCCTTAATAGTATATTTCACCTACGAAAAGCTATATAGGCAAGTCAGTGCCAATTTATAACTCACATGGAACTCTTACAAGATCCTATTACAAATATATTTTAAAAAGTTCTCAAGGGTTACCTAAATAAATCCAAATCAGTTACATATCATTTAGAGTAGTCCCTACTACTATTATTAAGCACTAACGTAGGTCTAAGAGTATAGCTTCCTACATTTCCAAACATGAAAATTTTATATTTCCACACCTTAGTAAGATAAAAGTCACTCTAAGTATATTTCAAGGGTTTAACGGAACAAAGGGTTAGGTCATGTAGCTGAGGAACATTACATGACTCTACTATGACAATAGGTACATTATATGCTATACAATTATCCTCTATCCTAGTTTTAAGAGACACGAGGAACCCCTAGGGGGTTGGCTAGTTACTCACATATGTAAAAAACCTAGGAGAACTATATTAGGATTGATTCCACAATGAGGGCATGCAATGTAACACTTAGATTGGTTCAAAATTTAAGAGTCTAACCACCAAAGATAGTATAGGCCCACAACACACATTTTTTTTCTCATTTATGTTTTATAATACTTTTATGAAGGGTTGCGTAGGTCTTTATGGTTTCCAATTTGTCGCAGGTGATTACAGGCATACCAAAGTTGCAAGCAATATCAAACCATAGAAAATGTCTTTTTAAGGAATTTGAAACATACATGAATTTTTAGATCTAGATTTCTTAAGCATCCAAGACCATACAAATCTTGGTCAGGATTTTACAGTTCCATTCTTGATGTACATTAGTTATACAGTCATACCCCTACTCTGTTTCTAGTTCCAACACTTGCATTGAAGCACTTTCAACATCTGATCTATATTTTTCACTATTCTACACACCCATTTTCTTCATGTTTAGACTTTTATAACTATGTTTCTTTCTCTTGTGTATTTGAGCTATTAATTATCATTTTACCAACCATTGCAAGTATTAATACATTATTCTTATTGTGAATTGTTAAATTTGGAAGTTAATTAATTAGAATATTCCCCTATAAAAACTTGTACATCCTTTTTATTGTTGTGCATTCCAATACCATTATAATTACTTAGGGTGTAAATACAAGTGAATTTTTCATCATTGGTATTTTTGCTAAAATATGTGATAGGTATTTTCCCTATTTAATTAGCACTGAACCTCTTTTTATGTTACTAGTAATAATATTGCAATCTACTTGAAACACTTTACCAGAATCTTAGAATTCCAACACACATTTTTTGGTTATTTTATTATTCAAATACTCAAAACTATGTTCTATTTTAACATTTTATAAAAATGTTTTCTATCTTTTTGCATTACATTTGTAATCATTGTGTACATCTTGGTGGAATTTTTAGTGAATTCCTATAAAAAATTGGTAATTCATTAAAACTTCGTGCTTGAAAATTAATCTTATTTGCACCATAATTATATGCACCTTATTTGGTCCCATCTTGGAAATGCAAAAACCCATGTACACCAATTATTTTTCATAAAATATGCATTTCTTCAAATTTATGAGAAAATTTTCAAGCATCAATTAGATCCTATATTTTTTTATGATAATTTCAAACATTAAAGTCATTTTAGTGTCATAATTTAAGTCATACTTAAATTCACCTTGGTTTTGGACCTTTAAGTCACCTTGGTGTCTAAATTTATGATAACGTCATGTCAAAAATTTAAGTCATGTATAAGTCACCCCAAAGGCACATTTGAGTCACTTGGAAAGCAAAGTTAAATTACTACGTAAATTCATCCTTGAGGAAAACTTAAGCTAACCTATAAATCCAACTCTAAGGTACATTTTATTCACCCACAAATACATGCTTACACAACCATATAGTTTTAACATAAGGTTCCTTAATATCACGTAATGTTGAGTGTGAGAAGGTTTAAGGCGAATTAACATCATTGATACGAAGCAACGTGAAGGACAATACAATGTTAAAAATTTCTAGTCTTTTAAAAAAGTAATATTATGTTGAGCTAAGTTTGACTAGTTTTGGTTGTCCAATTTTAATGTTACAATTTGCAATATTGATCTTTAATGTATTTTGAAACTAAGTTGACTTAAATGTTATTTTAATAGGACTTAATGGGGGATTTAAATAAGTCAAAATTTGGTAGCATATCTTCAAAATTACATTGAGTAAATCCTTCCTACTTTGAGGCATTATCCTCCCTTTAAGCTTGCAGTAATTACAATTTACCCACTTTAGGGGCATTTATTTATTTCTGAGATCACATCTAGTTTATATATTTCCAAATTAGGGAAAGGGTCTACTATTGTACTTACATTTCTCATACTCGAGATCATATAGGAAATATTTTCTTATCACATATATACTCACAAAATGATAACTTACTATGTTACATGAAGTCTTTTTTATCCTATAAAACACATGATGCATGAATTCCCTCTTTTGAGATATATTATTCACATATTTAGTATACAACTCATAATGGGTAGGGTGGAATGAGGAATATTTTGATTATGTATTATAATCTATAGGAATTGGGAAATTTCTTCACTTCATCATTATATAAACCTTAACTCTACCACCCCATTAATTAATTAAATTTTTCATTCCATTTCAATCCCATAAAATCTGATGAAGAATTAGATGTTGAATTGCTCAATATTGATTAACTAATCATATCCCCAAAAAATTAAATCCTACACCAAATTATACTCATATAATAATTGAATAATCGACCTCATTCTCTACCTCATCTCATCAAAACCATATCTCACCTCAAATCCAGATTTGTTTCCGACTTTCAAACATTCTTCACTATCCTCCACTAAATTGTCCACTCACTCCCCACTATAAAATAATTTACTCCAATCAATTCTCCATTTCCTCCACCAAATCCTCCCCTATCTCCAAAAAATAATCTAATAATACACCACCAAACCCACTTACTCATTCAAAAATTGTAAAAATATACCCCTTAATCCTTTATATAGGAAGGAGATCCAACATAACATTATTTTATATAAATAATCCTTTGGCCTATTCAAGCATCTAAATCAATAACATAGGTGAATGTTTTCATGTTGAGTATGATAGAAATATGAGCAATAATTAGTTACTAAAAAGTATAATCTTTTTGTGTTTTTGGTGTTTAGGATTTTTTGGTCAAATGTGTAAAAGTTTATTTAAAATTTTTTATGTTTAGACTAGAAGTACCAGTAAGAGTGCAATTCACTAGATGTGAACTTAAATGAGTTTGAATCATTAATCATTCATACTCAAGAGGTGGGGTACCATTTCTATATTATATATGACTAAATTTAGTTTTATCTTGATCCATTTGTATTATTTTAGGAGTTGGGGTTCCTAGGTTCACTAGGATGCATGATGAATGTGCATGTGCCACTTCAACTATTTTTGACTTCTTACATGTTGACCATATATTAGTAGTGGATAATATTTATCATCTTGATTTTATTTTAATCTTTGTTAGTTTACTTTAGTTCACTTAGGATGTGTAGGAGTTATTATTTGTCTTTTAATTTTCATGCATGTTTAAACAAGTATTATTATAATGTCTACCTTAGACTTGTTTATTGTTTAATTATTTTAATGTAAAGTGGGGTGAATTTTTCCAAGTGCTTGAGATTTTTAAAATTATTTTAGATCAGATTTTACTTTCAGGTATTTAATTATATATACCAAAAAGATTTGGATTCATTTTATGGAGTTATACAATGCATATTTTGTCATCAATCTCACATACATGCATACTAATTTAATTTCTAGTTATTTTGGGTGATATTAGAGGGTCAATAGATGTGAGCATGGAAAACTTGTGCATAACAAAAAAGATAAGAAAATAAACAAACCTCCTCCTCCATATCTTCCTTGAAAACCTAAATGATAAGGTTGTGGAAAATTTAAGCTTGTGGAACCTTGTAAATAATGAATTGTGGTTGCTCTTGAAAGTTACCTCCAAATGTGGATTTGAAAATGCTACCAACACATATTTTGGCTTTAGGAAAGCTTCCAATATGAAGATATTGGATGGAAAAGTCGACATACTTTTCTTACTTTAATCTAAGAGGATTTGTAAAGGTATAAAATTGCTCTTTTATAGAGGCTAAGTAGTGGTTATATGTGGTTGAATGCACATGCTAAAATTAATACTTGAGGGAGGTTAAACAATTAAGATGAATTAATTACCATTTGAGGGGTAGTAAATTAATTCAATTGACAGAAGTTACATCTGGAAAGGTGGTTGTACGTGCAATTTCATTGTCCCCACCTTTCTAAGATTCTATAAGTGGAGTTGGCTACAATGTGAAAGTCGAATCCAAGTGGAGTCCAAGTGGCAGTTGACTAGGAAAACAAGTGTATTTTCCTAATTAAGTAACTAATTTAACTATCTACAATGTGCAAGATAATTAATTAATAATTTATTTAATAAATGAAAATTAAGATAGCTAAAGTGGGTTAGGAACTAATTTAATTAATCCCAACAAGGTGTAATTATTAACTAATTTGATTAATCAACCCTAAGGGGGTATGCACAACATGATGAACTAGAAGTAAGTATGTGATTTTGGGATGTTTACATTTTCCCTTCTTTAAAGTGTTATTATTAAGTAATATAATTTTAATGATAATAGACGTATGTAGATAAGAAGACAGTGAAACATTTAAATTCCCAAGTGAGCAGAATGCTAAGAGTATGCCCCCTCAAGTAGATGGGTGATGGAACAAAGCGGTGGACAACCACTTGATAAGAAGAAAATAAGGGATTTTAACAAGGATGTGAAGGATTTTGCTCATAGCATGAGCATCATTTAGAGATTGAAATTTAGAGAAACCTTATTTTTGTTATCATAGCAAAAAATTATGCACTTTGAGTCATTATCTAGTCTCGATTGCATACTACTATTCATATGGTTCCTAAGTAAGAAAAGTAATAATTAACCCATGTCTTTGGCCACTTTTCTTTGCTTTATGCTTTTGATTTTAGTCGTGCACTTGTACTTGCTCAGTCTTTCTTTTTATACTTTGACATTTATCATTCCTGGACACCAACGCCCAGCCAGGATGCCAGCACCAGGTGCCCTCATCCCCTCTGGGTGCCCTTGTCCTCTTTGTACTTTGGTCACACTTTTGGGTTCTTTCTAGCCATTTGAGCATCTTATCTTTTTGGTAGTCAGCCTTTTTGGGGTTAATTACGAAATTCAAGAAAAGGATTCATATAAATATAAAGTTATGTGATCATAATAAGGGACCAATCACTAAGCATCTACTATCTCCACCTAAGGTTGCATCCATCAAAGACATCTATAACTCCATTTGCATCCATCTAGCTCCATCAAAAGGGACACAAGGCTAGTTCATCTGCATCACACTTCATAGGAGGGGAATTTATTGTTTCTATGCACACATTATTTACATTCTACATCTAGCTACTTACTCACTACTTCAAGTGTGACTGACACAAGAGCAACCTAGGGCACAATTCCACACACACACACAA
The DNA here is from genome assembly GCA_019776745.2 of Taxus chinensis. Taxonomy (NCBI): domain Eukaryota; kingdom Viridiplantae; phylum Streptophyta; class Pinopsida; order Cupressales; family Taxaceae; genus Taxus; species Taxus chinensis. The sequence goes on from CM034150.1 coordinate 34,756,851, forward strand.
AACTACATTGGGTTTGAGATGTAGTGCAATGCTTAGTGATAAGTCCATCATTTTGGCAGCTGAGGACGGTTTGAACCCTTCATTTGCATCTTTATTTTTAGCATTTTGATGTTTTGTTTTGGGGTTTTATAGGTGATTTATTCATTGCAGGTTTACAACGATATTAGGTGAAGTTCAACGACATACACGTGACAATAAGGCGAACAAGTGCAAAACCTCTTGACGATATCAAAGGAGGTTTTTGAGCATCTACACAGACCAGGGCACCTAGAAATCAAGACTGAGGGTGCCACACATGGGTGCCCCTATCCCTCTCTAGGCACCCCAATCCAGTCAAATCTGTCAGATATGTAATTTTTCTAGGCTTCTGTATGACAGTTATTCATCTCTGTTTAGTTGGTCTCCACTGTGACATAGTCCAAAAACTCTTCGAATCAACTAAGGCTCTTCTAACCCTCTTTGCACATTAGGGTTTCATTATTTATTACTTAGCTTGTTTGGGTATATTTCAATATTTTGTTATTTATTTATTTACTGCAAACTTACATTAGATTAGGATATTATATTACATTTTAGCATTAATCATTTTGGTGAACCCGAACTCAATCTTCACCCTCTTAGGATCCTCATCCCTCTAGGGTATTCTGATCATGAATATCTCTATCCATGTTTATCTGAAGAATCATCCTGATTGTATTAATAGACTCAAATCATATTTGGCTACTACCTATATTCCTCCTCACACATCACCCAAATATGTATACCACAAGTTTACTTCTTCCTTATCTCTTAATGAGGATCAAATCACTTTCACATCAGATGAACTACCTTCTCAAGAAATGCTAGAGCATGACCCCCCATTATATATTCAGGTTTGTATTAACAATGTTGGGGTCAAACGCACCTTAGTTGACAATGGGTCTGGCCTTAATATTTGTAACGTCACCTTTCTTCATCACTTAGGTCTTTCAGAAAGTTCTTTAGCTCCTTCATCAGTCTCCATTCGTGGCTTTGACAACATTCCCAAGCATGTCTTAGGTACTATTAGCCTTCCTGTCATTGTTGGTCCATGTACAATCACTATTCCATGCCATGTCATGCCCAATAACCTTAATTATAATATTCTTCTTGGGTGGTCATGGATCCATACCATGCATGTGGTCCCTTCTACCTTACATACATGACTTAAATTCTGTTATCAAGGAGTTTTTTATGATGTCCTAGCTGATCCATCACCTTTCATGTATTACAATTCTATTGAACAATCTAGTGATACCCATAGTTCTTCAATGTTACTCAGGAATTTTGTAAATATGGGTTAGGATATGAATACTTACACCATTATGGATTCTCCAATACAAACTCAGATCAACAAGAACTTGGAATAACAACACTTTGGGATCTTCCCACACAATCTCATAAATTTGGATTAGGGTATCATCCCCCACCCATCCCTCCTTCAAAATTTTATATCACCTTGCACACCTCTTCACTTCCTCTCATCCATCCAGAATTCATTAGTGATAATGCCTCTACCATTTGGGATACTTTAGATACTTTTTCTACTGATGATGCTCTCTTAGAACACATGGGGGTTTATGATCAATTTTCTTCCTTTCACCATAAAAGGTGTTATCCACCATCACTTCAAACTACCACCTACTTTGGAGATCCCAATACACCTTCTAATGACACTGATCCTCTTGAAACTATTCCTACAGATCCATACATTGAAGATCGATCCACTCTTCTTAATGAAGAAACCATCCAATATAACTTGTGAATATATGAGAATCCACACATAGTTTTGTTAGATGCCTCTCTCACGCCTAATGAAAAAAAAGATATCAAAAAAGTATTGCATGACTTCTCTAAAATTTTCACATGGGACAACAATGATATACCATGTATTTATACATTTTTTGTAATGCATAATAGTTTCCTTAACCTCGGTGAAAAACCAGTCCAACAGAAAATCTATAAAATGCACCAAAAGGTGGCACTCTTAGTCAAGGAAGAAATCCAAAAGCTACTTGACATTGGTTTTATTTGGGCTATCAATTATCCTGAATGGGTATCTAACATTGTACCCCTAATGAAACCAGATGGCCATGTCCATTGTTGCATCAATTTTCATGATTTAAATAAATCTTGTCCCAAGAATAGTTTCCCCTTTCCTCATATTGTCGCTATTATCGATTCTACCGCCGACTATGATATCCTCTCTTTCATGGACTATTTCGTGGGCTATAATCAAATAAAAAATAAACCCCTCTGATCAAGAGAAGAGCTATTTTACTACACCTTGGGGAACATTTTGTTACACTGTCATGCCCTTTGGCCTTAAAAACATTGGGGCCACTTATCAATGAGAAATGACACATATATTTCATGATTATATTCACAAGATTATCAAAGATTACATTGATGACATCTTAGCTAAGTCCAAACATCGTTCTACCCATGCATGATATCTACACACATTGTTTGAATGCTTACGTCAATACCGCATCCACCTAAATCCCAAAAAATGTGTTTTCGGGGTCACAACTGGTAAACTACTTGGATATATCATCTCACAACGTGGCATTGAAATCGACCCCAACAAGATTAAAGCCATTGTCGACATGCCTCCACCTAAAAATTTACATCAACTATGATCATTACAAGGAAAAATTCAAGCTATCTGGCAATTCATTACACAACTTGCTGATAAAACTCAACCATTTACAAGTCTCATGAAGAAGGATACTAAATTTGTATGGGATGAGAAATGCCAACAAGCATTTGAGGACATAAAAGCATATATTCTACAACCACCCATCTTAGTGCCTTTGCTAGCTAACTGACCTTTCTTATTGTACATTTCTGCCACATTTCATGCCTTAGGGGCTTTACTAGCACAACAAGATGATTCTCAGCGTGAAAGAAAAATCTACTACATTAGTATAACATTGCTCTCTTATGAATGCAACTATAGTTACATCAAAAAACTATGCCTCAACCTTGTATCTTTGTTGCAGATAAATTATGTCATTATCTCCTTAACAATGAGGTACATATCATCACCAAGGTGGATCCTTTATGATACCTCTTGTCCCGTACGCATCTATCAGGGAATCTAGCACGTTGGTTTATGCTATCGCCGAATTTTATTTCAAGTTCATACCACAAAAAGTAATTAAAGGCCAAATCATCATCGATCAATTAGCTGCAACACCCCTTCTTGATACATCTCTTATTTCATACTCCTTCTACAATGATTTCACTACCTATGCTATTAATTCTGACACATGGACAATGTACTTTGATGGGTCTCATTGTCACTCTAGCACAGGGTGGAGGATGGTCTTCATCACCCCACAGGCTGATCCACTCCCCTTTGCATATCGATTAGGGTTTTCATGTACAAATAACATCACTGAATATGAATCCCTCATTCTCGGCCTTCTCACCACTCAGAAACTACTCATTCACAACCTATGCATACATGGTGATTCTCAACTTGTCATCAATCAAGTAAATGATACATATAACACAAAAGAAGAACACTTAATCCCATACAACATGCTGGTCAAAGATCTCTTGGCTACATTTGAGTCTTACACTATCACTACCATTCCTCATAAGGATAATCATCATATGGATGCCATGGCTAGTGCATCATCACTCGTTCCACAAGATATTACTAATGAGCAGGCCACATTCATTATTATACACTTGCATCATCCTTCCATTTCTGCTTTACCTCTTACAGATTACACCATGTCATGCAAGTCATGAAAATCCCAAATCGTTTACTCCCATTTACAATTTCTTATATAAACAAACCATTCCCGATACTATGTAACCTCATGAATCTCGTCATTTGACATGAGGCTACTCGTTATGTCATTGTTGGCACAAAATTATTTAAATGTGCACTTGATGGTCGAATCTTACGTTGCTTAGAGATTTCCGATATCCTTATAGCCATTTTGAAAATCCATGACAACATGTGCAGTGGTCATTTCTCCAGCAAAGCCATGTCTCAAAAGATTTTACGTCAAGGATATTTTTGGCCTACCATGGAACAAGATTACCTCGAATATGCTACTCGCTGCGAGAAGTGTCAAAAGCATGACAACCTCCATCACGCACCTGCCATATGACCTCCAACCTATTGCTCCCACTTTTTCCATTCTTATCTTTGGGTATTCGACTTCATTGGCATGATAAATCCAGAATCTGATGATGGACATAAGTTCATTATCACTACTATAGAATATTTTACTAAATGGGTTGAAGCAGCCCCACTATGAACAACAACTGGTACTGACATATGTGGTTTCCTCACCACTCATATCATTACGTGCTTTGGTGTGCCATCTTCCATTATCACCGATAATGGATCACCCTTTAAAAATAAGGATGTTAAAAAGTTTTGTGCAAAGTTCAAAATCAAACAGTCATTCTCTACTCCTTATTACCCATAAGGCAATGGCCAAGCCGAAGCTACCATCAAAACTATTGTCAAAATATTGCGCAAGACAGTCACTTCTAGTGGTGATGACTGACATAATAAACTATTTTATGCTCTTTGGGCTTATCGTACTAGTGTTAGCACACCTACTAATGCAACTCATTTTTCCTTGGTTTATGGTACTGAGGCCGCCATCCCACTTGAACTTGAAATACCCTCATTACGTGTTTTGCTCAAGGGAATACTTATAGATGATACATATCAAAAAAACTGTTTACATGAGTTATAAATGTTAGAATCCCATCGTTGTCCAAGCACTTGAACATATTTGCACATACCAGTCTCGCATCGTGCACACATATAACCGTAAAAATATGTCCTCATGAATTTAACATAGGTGACCTTGTCTTAAAAGAGAATCAAAAGAATACAAAATCAAGCTCCTCTTAAAGGAAAATTTAAGCCTAATTGGCTTGGTCCTTACATTATCACTGAAAAACTTGGTGGTGGAGTTTATCACCTTGCCACCCTTTTAGGGAAGCCACTTAAAAACCCACTCAATGTCATGCATCTAAAAAAATACTACACCTAAAGCAACGATCATTACCTGATGACGCACTCTTGTGCTTCGGTTCACACTTGACTATTGAGGGCATCCTATACACATGAACCTCACACACTCCACAATAGACACTACATATTGCGCACCTTCACACATCTTATATACATACATCCTACTATCCTACATCCTAAATGTCTCACTTACATCTACACATCTTATATGCATCTACACATTCACTTCCTACCATCTACACATGCCTACATATTATGCACACTACACATTACACACATGATGATTTCTCATCACCACATCTACTACACATATTAAACATCTTACTCATATATTCATTTATGTTGCACTCACTACCCTATGATGCACTCTAGTCTCATGGTCCATACTGGACTGTTGAGCGTATACAAATCAAATGGACCTCATCACACTCACACATTCAACCATTCAATCTTTCTATCATTCATTCCTACATTAGTGATATACGCTATATGCATGATCACTTCTTCTAGCATCCTTTAGTGATATACGCTTTAGGCTAATCATCACTTCTTCTAGCATTCCTTGTTGTGATATATGTTTTTGCTAAATCATCACCTCACCTCATCTCTAGGTCACATATCATCATTACGCATTCATCACATCACACTACACACAACACATAGTTCGACCATTTCCCAATGACGTAACTCTCATTTACAATTCATTCTTGACTACTGAGGGGCATAATAAATGAACCTCACTGCATACAATTTCATTCACTTGGGGGGCATGTGGCTCCTATCACTCACTCTACACTCCATTCCATCCATCCACAACATATTGCATATCTTGGTTGCATTTACTCTTGCTTACATTTACTTGTACATGTTCACTTTATTACACATGCTAGATAGATATCTTGTATGTCATTATCTTTATCATACACACATGCACATTCACTTGCTTTCTAGTTGTGATCGCAGATTATACAGGCCATTACACGCAACATGGATGCTTGGCGCAATACCTACTACCAGTCCCACAGAGGCTCCTGGGGGCATCCACTTTCGTACACTATAGGTGCTATTGTTTCATTTTGCTTCATAACACACTACTTTATCATATTATACATGATTTGACATACTTTTTATCTTTCTAACATGATAACATGTGCTTCATGTGAAACATTTTTTATGTAGGGCTACTTGTTTCCATGGTTATCTGTTATATTTTTGTACTTGCTTGTCATTGTATGCTATTGTTTGCGGGATTTTCCCTTTGTCTTGTGTGCACACTTGTATGCTTTTTACTTCGTCGGCCTTGATTGTCTTGCGACATTGTGAGTGATGTCCCATGTTTGCAACCCACTTTTTGCGGTCTATATTGTCTTCTTAGGTGTTTACATTATTTGCTTACACATTTTCTTTTAGCTTACACTTGTCTTCTACATGCATGCATGTCTTTTCTTGTACTAACACTTGTTTCCTAGCCATGTGTTTGCACCTGCCTTGGTTTCTACCAAGCACATCCCCTTCCCCCTTGCAAGACACAAATTTCAGTGGTTGGTCCTATTTTGGGCCATATACTCCTACAAGTGATGTCACATGCACCCCCAAAGAGGGGGGCATCATTTGGGTGAATCAGTCACCTCATACAATGGTCTACACACAATATACAACACAACACAATACCAGTACAACACAGTTTAGGGCTCAGAATCAGACTTGGGTCCTTACTATAATGATGCCTTTCCTAGAGCACCTATAACCAGTGATTGGGTTCAACACAGTCTACAAAACTCATACACAATGGATTTTACACGGTAGGTTGTCTTTAGCACATGCATTAGTACACATCATCTGTAGTGGTGTTTTATTCAAGGGAGCATTTAAAGGTTAGAGGATAACACTAGATATTCCTCTCTACACTACTTCTACCATGGCATTGGATTTCCCAAAAAACCCAAATAGTACAAATATCTCTACAGTTTTGGGAAGCGGTTAAAGGTTGGAGGATAAATCAGACTTTCCTCCCTATACTTCTTTGGTCAGTGGTGTGAGATCACCCAAAAAAATCGCACTTCATCGACATTTTTATAGGATCCTTTCTACACCCTTTTTCTCATCATGGATTAGGTGCACATGTTCCTTTTTCACATTTTCAACATTTTTTTTACACTTACACTTTTTACACACATACATGTGTTTTACATACATATACATGCATGTGTATTTGACTACTTGATCGTCTTCTCTTTTGCAGGTCTATCCATATGGGAAGCAAGTAGTCAATCAACAACATCACAACATGATACAACAACAGGTACATCACACACATCAGCATTTACACATGTGTTTCTACCCTAGGTTCATTTTCATCACTTTTTTTACATTTTGGCATCTTTAGTCTCCATGCTCCATCTTTTTATCACTCCACACTTTGTCTAGTCCCTCGACACACTTTCTACATCAATCTACATGGATATCAGGTATGCATATCTATCTACTTTATGTTACTAAGAATTCTGCTCACCAACATAAAGTGGGGGAAAATACAAACATAAAAATTATGCACTTTGAGTCATTATATAGTCTCGATCACATACTACTATTTGCATGATTCCTAGGTATGATAAGTACTAATTAACCCATGTATTTAGCCACTTTTCTTTGCTTTCTATTACTTTTGCTTTGGTCTTACACCTTCTATTGCTCAGTTTCCTTTTCAATTTTTGACATTTGTCATCTTGGACACCAATGCCTAGACCAGGATGTCAGCGCCAGACACCCTCGTCCAATTTGGGTGCCCTTATCCTCTTTGTACTTTGGTCACACTTTTTGGGTCCTTTCTAGCCATTTGAGCATCTTATCTTTTTGGTAGTCAGCCTTTTCAGGGTTAATTACAAAATTCAAGCAAGGGAATCATATAAATATAAAGTTATGTGAATCATATAAATATAAAGAGATCATAATAAGGGACCAAGCACTAAGCATCTACTATCTCCACCTAAGGTTACATCCATCAAAGGAATCTATAAATCCATTTGCATCCATCTAGCTCCATCACAAGGGACACAAGGCTAGTTCATCTGTATCACACTTCATAGGAGGGGAGTCTATTGTTTCCATGCACACATTATTTACATTCTACATCTACTTGCTTGCTACTCACAAAGTGTGACTATCACAAGAGCAACCTAGGGCACAATTCTACACACACACACCCACACACCTAGAACTACATTGGTTTTGAGATGTAGTGTAACACTCAGTGATAATCCCATAAATTTGGCAACTAAGACCAATTCTAACCCTTCATATGCATCTTTATTTTTTATGCATTTGATGTTTTTCTTGAGATTTTACACGTGATTTATCCATTGTAGTTTTGCAATGACATCCAATGAAGTTCAAAAAAATACACCCGACAAGAAGCTAAGAAGTGCAGACACCTAGTGACCTTATCGAAACTAGGTTCTGACCATTTCCACAAACTAGGGTATCCATATCCCTCTCGAGGTGCCCCCTTTCCAGCCAAAACACTCAGATATGTAACTTGATAGGCTTCTGTGTGATGGATTTTCATCCCTGTTTAGTTGGTCTCCACTGCGACATAGTCCAGAAACCTATGCAAATCATCTAAGGGTCTTCTAACCCTATTTACACATTAGGGTTTCATATTTTATATCTTATTTTTGCTTAGGTATTATTTCAGTATTTCATTATTCATTTATTTACTGTAAACTTGCATTAAATTAGGCTATTATATTACATTTTAGCATAATTAGTTATTGCACAATAGAGTTGTCACCATGATTATGAAAGAATTGTGACAGGTAACCTAGATGGGCATAAATAAATAGACACACATCAAAAAAAATATTAAAAGGGAAAAAACCCAATATACACCACAAAAGTATGCACCATGACTATGAAGAAGCCAAGATGATAACATAACACAAGTAATTGGTCAAAAAAGAAAACATCAACAATGCAATACAAATTAAAAAAAAATACAATTAACTAGGCCCCTAATGTGTTCCAAAATGATGATTAAGAATATTTAAAATTCCCCAAGTACCAAAATTTATTAAATGCATTGGGAAAGTATTAAAATGAAGAGCAGAGCGATGCTTACATAATCTTAATGAAAATCTTGTTGGATCTACATCGAAGAGCGATATGAAAAAAAGGATCCTTTCCTCCATGCAATAAACATGGATTGTAGGAGCGGTAGAATGAGATCCTAAATTTCCCCAGGTGAAGTTATATCATGAAGGAAAAACAATTGATTACCGTGAGCATAGATATATACCACGAACAATAAAAGTGATAGTCATAAGATTGGAATGATGACTATGGTAGTAGATAAAGGTATGACTTTATCAATATTGTGTTGAAATGTAAAAATATTAACTTCAAGAGTTTTTCGATTGTAGGATTTCTTCAATAAGTGAATGTTTGTTTGAAAAGTTATATAATTTTTTGATTTTTTTTTGAATTTTTGAATATATGATTTTTTTTTGGATTTTTACAAAGATTTAGATAAAATTTGAAATACAAATACAAAAAAATGTAAACAAATTTGAATACAAAAAAAACATACCATGGCTTATTGATGCAACCTAGAATTTACCAATAAATGCCCAAGCATGTTGACACATCACTCAGCCAAGACTGAGTGCTCACCCGAAGCGTGCAAAGGTACCAGGCCCCTCTGTAGGGCTACTATTGAAGGATGTTAGCATGATGAAGACTTAATGCATTCAGATCCATAATTAATACATCATTCTATAGTGCATGTTTAGATCTATATATAAAGAATAATAGACTTAAATGATAACCATGATGAAATCAAACATGCAAGAACCAATTATACTTAGGATTAATACTCTGATTCAACCAATACAATCCATTATATTAAACATGATAAATACATAAAAGCTCATTACAATAGATAATACCATATCTTATGTGTGCATCAAGTTGGCAGCATAACCTCATAGTAATTTAGTTCTCACATACCTCTCCTATACTATGTAGATCATTACATATTTATAAGGGTGGGGACTTTCCCTTCACCACTTGCATAACTCCAAAAATAGGTCGCATGCTGGAAATAGCCATGCGCCTTTATAATTACAACAACACATGCAAGTGCACTAACAATAGACCTCTCCTAGTTAACTATCAGTAACAATTCTATCTTTACCCCACATCCATGAAAAGCGCTCCATAGCAGCTCTTCCAAAAATATCTGATGCCTATCACAAAAGTATTTTCCTAGTTTATGTGCTTTGCACGCTATCTCTAAAATAGCCCATACATGTAAAAATGGCTAAGTCCCAAATCTATCCTTATATTTTGTCCGCGTGTTCTCCCCTATTCATCTGTGCCTTTTACTGCGCCCTGTTCTATCACATGAACCTCTTGTGTGCCTTCTGCTAAGTATTCCACTTTTTTTTCTCAACATTACCCCACACTAAACTGCATTGCCACCCTGACAATGGCTACTTCTTGAACAATAACGAATAAAGTAATGGAAATAATGTGAAAGAATTTCTTATTAAAAAAATAGTTATTTAATCTACATCACCCCTTGATTCAACTGGGAGAATGAGTTCTAGATATTCTTCCTTTATTTTGGACTCTAATGTCTACCATTCAATCAATGTGGCCTCTGCCTTTTCTAGGATATTCGCTGCAATAGACTCCAGCTCATCTTGTGTAATTTCTCCCTTCTCATTTTGTAATACTAACATTATGTTAGCCATTACAGACATTCTCCCTTCCAATAGATCCATTTTTTGCACTATAAATTTTCCTAGTTCATCCAACCTTTTCTTGTGGGGATCCTGAGCCACTGCAAGGGCCTTGTGATTTTTCTTCACCACTACCAGTCTCTTTGCATGTCCCAATGTTTCATCCTTCATATATTTTAGTACTTAGTTGTTCTCTACCATCATCCTTATTCTGATGACTATTTCCGGATCCATACATATATTGAATGTTTGATCCGCTTTCTTCAGCTCCTCCCTCAAATTTTGAAGAAACCCCTCGTATGATGAAATTTTTCTAATCAATGCAGCCTTTTCCCTCTCTACCTCTTGTTCACGGTCTTTTAGCACTGACATCCTAACTGGTCCCTCTTCAAGCACTATATCAACTAAAGTACACACATAGTGAATAGCCGAAGGGAAATTTTTGGGCACCTTGGGCTCTAAGTGTGGTCTTTCTTGGAAGGCATGATCCCTGATCTCCTCTTCCATGCCAATAAGAACCCCATTCTTTTTCTTCTCTAGGTCCTTTTCTTGTTTTAAGTGTGTGATCTCTGCATCCTTAGACTTAATCTCTTCCCTCAACGCCTTGATAGTGGCATATTTTTCTGTGTTCCTTGACGCCACCTCTATAGATACCTTCACTAAGGCATTGCTTACCTACTCATCAGAAATAACAGTGGGCTTCATGGTTATATGTCTGGCCTGAGGTGCCTTCTTCAATCTCATTAACACATAAGATTATTCACATACATCAAAGTCTAGCTCATCCATGTGTGTGTGCATAGACTAGGATAACTACTTTCTTGTGCACGTGGTGGCCATGTCCTCATCCATCAGTTCCCATCCATATAACTCCTTAGACCATCGTGCTCTAAAAATGGGCATAGATAATTTTTCTTGTGTCCTCAACATAGCCCAAAGACGGAACAATAAATCTTCCAATTGTTCGTCTACTTCTTGGCCCCTTAAGAACCGGTGTGCCAAGATTTAGAGATGGATCTTTAGTGTCCTAAGTAGTATCTTACTCTGTCTCTCCTTCCTTGCCTCCTTCTCCTTCATTCTTCACATCTCCATATTTCACTTCTTCATCCTTCTTCAACATCCTCTGGTGGTGTAGGAGATTTAGGTGCTTTCTCGTCATAATCTTTTGCCTCCTCATCTAGCTTAAAATTTATCCTCCTCTTCTCAGTTGTCTCCTTCCGTGGAGAGAGTCGTGGTGAACTACGCATTGACTAGGGAGTAGTGACTTGAGTCCTTGTTATATTGAACACCCTCTTAAAATGGAGTTCCTCAGGGTTTGCTCCAACCTCCAATTCTTCATCCCCTTCTTCTTGTGTCTGGGGTGGAGTACTTGCATGCTTTGATTTTATCTTTTTCGAGGGCTTCATTCATCCCCTATGCACCAAACCACCACTGTCTTCGTACTCTTCCTCCTCATCATCTACTTCTACAAATTTAGTGGGATTTGGAGCTGGTACATTCTCCACTATGTGCTTTCCCTTACGAAGCCTTGGGAGTGTGAACTCATTCTCCACATATTTTTTTCCCTCCAACTTGGGCTTAAGATGAAGGTAGATAAGCACGGCCCCACTATCTCCAATTTCCAAACTCACATGATTCATACTTATCATATCTAAAATCAACCTCTCTATGTAGGCAGTCTTCCTTATATAGACATAGGTTTTGTGCAGTGTGTGGTAGTCACAGTATACCTTTTTTGCCACAAAGTTTAGGTGTCGCGTATTGTTGAACCGATGGAGCACCGCCTAGAAGTAACATTCTAGGATGGCATATGGTAACTTACACCAAGGGATCCAAATATCATCCTTCATCACAAACCACGTGATGTAAAAGTGTTGATACACTGCAAACTAGACTGCCTTGCTCACCAACGAAGGTAAATCCTTAGGGATGCGTCACTCTTCTTCAAAAGCCGTGCGAAGCTTGTCATACCACATCTCCGCCCTTTGCTTGAATGGACCACTCATTGAACCTTCACATAAGTAATTTTCAAACCTTTCTGTTAGGGACTTGTTCTGCATATGGTAATCCCAAATTTTGTTCTTTAGACCATTAGGTACCCCAATATCTAAAAATAGTAAAGACAACAGGACAACATCGAAACTGATTATCTCACTTGTGCGCACCTCCTCATTGATTGTGTCTATAATGTATCCTGTTATGTTATATATTATTCCTTGTGAAAATTTCCTTGTAATGTGTAGCCATATTGTGTTCACCTGGGACCATCTCTTTTAGTCATTTAACTTGGTGACCAGATGTAGAGCTTCCTGTACTACTAGATACTTCTTTAGTTTATCAATATCCATTTTGCACGGACCTTTGGTGTATCCTAACACCTTCTGTGTCTCCAAGATGGTTTCTTTATCTATCAAGTCACCATTCAAGTCTAATCCTATGCCCCTTAATCCTGTCATAGTGGAAATTAGAGCGGCTGTAATCCTTACCTTGTGCCTAGAAAAGTAGAAGAAATCCTCATGCACCCTGCTCATCAGCCATTGGTACAAAGTTTCATACTTGCCAAAATAGGGAAGCTCGTATAATTAGTAAACTTCAATATACTTTAGAATCTTCTCTCCCGCATGATCATACACTGGCATATCCTCAGTTGTGTGCTTGTTTGTCTTTGTATTCAATAGCGTGTCCAATTCCTTTTTGTTTTCTGATGTGCCGTGGTTGTAGTCACTGATCTTGCATTTTTCAGATGTGAGAGTCCCATTCTTGTCCCACTATTATGACTTCTAGGTATTGCATTTCTGAAAAATTAAGCTCAAGATAAATTTCAACCTCCTCTTCCACCTTCTTCTTCCCTTTTTCTCCTACGGCAGGTGCTGTCTTTGGTGTCATCTGTAAATCATAATGTTCTTTCCTCAAATTCTCATTTTTATAGCTTCTGCAACAAGAAACCTCAAAACCTAGCTCAAATCCACGTGCCATAGTTTAAAAACACGTGCCCTAGTTCTTTTGAATGCTTTGCTTCGCTCAAACCCTTCACCAATGGGGACGTAAGCTTCTCCTGCTTCTCACGTCTGGTTTCAAACTCTTCACACCTCAATACTCTTCGCTCAGCTCGGTCACACTTAGCTCTTTCAATTTTTTATGATTTAAAATGGTAAGAATGAACTTCTATACCTCCCTTATATAGATTTTCAAAAATTTGGTGCATTTATTGCTCCTTCACCTACGTCCTCATTAATTGACCCTTTTAATAATTTTCTGCACAATACATCTTTGTGCCTCAGTCATAACCTTTTAGCACACCTTCCTACCTTTTGGCTGCAAGCTTCTCTTCAGCGTACTTCCGTGCGCTTGAGTACCTCCTCACTACACCTTCTCCTAGTAGTATCCATTCCACCACTTACCTTGTGCTATAATGTTCCTTCATTTATCTCCATCCATGGTCCTCATTTGGAAGCAATCTTCTTTTCACCATGTTGGTCGTCAAATAGGACTTTTAAGAAGAGCAACAGTCAGGGGACAAGAAGTCCCTCCTCTTTAATGGGAGAGGTTCCCTTATTCAGAAACAAACCTATTTACAAATGTACAGGACATGATTTGTTGGTTAAACTTGGATACCACGAAAGTGTTTTCTATGAAGGTCATCAATTACAAAAGGACTGAGGAAATAAGAGCATGGAAAAGAGTAGAAAGGCAAACATGCAGAATTATAGATATCAGAGTAATTCTTTATGTATGCGAAGTCACCGTGAATTGAAAACAAGATCATTCGTATAGAACAAGTAAGATGGAATTTAAAGACACAAAGTTCTGTAAATAACATCTGCTAGAATGCAAAGTTTCTTAATGTAACACAGATTCATTATCAAGGAAACAAAGTTCCTTCTTGGTTATGCAAGATCACCGTGCTTGCAAAGTTGAAGAGTATGCAATCGATGAGACTAACAAATTTGAGATAAATGATCTTCATAAAGAAAACAAATGAAAGCTTAGAACAGATAGACAAAGAAAGGAAAGTCCTTCTGTATTGATTTCTCTATAATATATTTACACTTGCAGAAAATATGCCAAGTTCTTCCTCCTTTCAAAATGGCGCAAAGAAGGCCATTATATAGCTTACAATTCGGTTACTCTTCGTAACCGTTTCTTTTAACTAACGGATAGTCAAGGACCGCCAATCGCAATACCTTAACTAATTACAAGGAATACGAAAGGAATAGGAAGAAGAGAAAAGAATGAAGAAGGAGACAGGTGGACAGTCACTGGGAGGGACCCACCGTCTTCGGAAACCGTTGCTTGAATTTTCTTCCACGTATCAGCTATGTCCTTGCCACGAGGGACACACCAGAATTTTCATCTTGAGGATGACAATGAATATCTTTGAAAACTGATGTAACCAGCGTCTTGAGAGCTTCGTCCTTCTGCCAGCTGTCCTTGAAATTTGATCTTCGGATTGATAGTATCAGAGCCGCAACTTAAATTCATATTTTAGCATATTCAGGTCGAGCGGGAAAAACTAAGTATGAATTGCATTAGGTTCACTTGGGACATGTGAGACGCGAATGCGCGAAACACGCGGTTCGGCCGATTCGGGTGAAACAGGGAGAAGATGCACAAATGCATTTTGGGACATTTGGGACGAAAACGCGTGAAGGACGCGGTTCGGGTGTTTCGACCGAAATTGGAACAGTTTGCATTTTTTTGATTTGGGACAAAGAGCTCTGAGGTACACGACTCGGGAGTTTCCGCCGATCAGGGAATAGAGAGCAATTTGGAACTCTAGACAGTTGGGACAAAATTGCGCGAAGGACGTGGTTCGGGCGAATCGGCCGAAAATGGAACAGTTTGCCCGATTAACTTTGGGACATTTGGGACATGAAAGCGCGGTTCGGGTGAATCAGCCGAAAATGGAACAAAAGTCCTGTTTGAACTTGGGAAATTTGAGACAAAAAGTTCTGGAGTACGCGACTCGGCCGGTTCGGGTGAAAATGGAACAACTCACACTTTTTGATTTGGGACATTTGGAACAAGAAAGTGTGAAGTACGCGGTTCGGGTGATTCGACCGAAATTGAAACAACTTGCACAATAAGTTTTGGGACACTTGGGACAAAAAGTTCCGACGGGCCCGAAAATGGAACAACTTCAGGGATTTCGGCTGATCGGGGAACAGAATGCACTTTCGTACTTGGGACAGGCGGGACAAAAATGTCCGACAGGCCATAAATACATACAAAATGACCCGAAACACAGATTTTCTCAATTTTCACGACTTAGGCACTTTAGAGGAAAACACTCATAACTCAAAATTTTGAAATTTTACTTTCATTAGGGCAGGGAATTTTGAGTGGACAACAGCTGGCTCCTTCTGGGGATGACTTGGTATAAATTCAAGGAATGAGGCAAGGCAAGAACTTAGACAAACTTGGGGAAAGCAGACCAGTGCCTTATCCATTGGGCCACGGAGTCAAAAAGAACACCAATACAGAGGGCAACACACCAGAACGACAAAAGGAAAACACACCAAAAGCAGAGAAGCAAAAACACTGTACAAAATATACAAGGGACTCCCTAATCACCTAGGACTTGAACAACTTGAGGTACTACCCACTATAAGGAAGTGGGAGGGGGGAATCATCCATGTAATCAAGATAGAAAGAATTCTTACCAGCAAAGTTCCTGATCTTGAAAGGCCCGAGCCAAAGGGAATCAAACTTTCCATGGCTGCCACGAGGTTCATGTCTTTTATCCCATAGCAACACAATGTCTCCAACTTGGAAATCACTGAACCTAGCTTTCTTGTCAAACAGGGCCTTTACCTTTTACTGGTGAACAGATATCCTATCAGCAACCATCAATCTGTCCTCATTCAGTTTATGCAGGTACATAATCCTCTTGTCCAGGGCATCACTGAAACTAGTATCCTCAATGGCCTTCATTAGGTGCAAGGCTGGTAGTTCCACTGTCACTGGCAATTGAGCTTCTACTCCATATATCACTTGAAAAGGAGACATTCCAATGGCTCTCTTTGGTGTAATTCTGTCTGCCCAAAGGGCATCATAGAGCTTCTTGTGCCAGTTTCGTTGAGACTCATTGACCAACTTCCTTACGATAGTCACTAGATTTTTGTTAGTGGACTCTGCCTGCCCATTTCCCTAGGGGTAGTAATCTGAAGAATGAGCCAGGGAGATGCCATATCCGTAGCAGAATTCCATTATCTCAGCTGAAGAGAAATTTGAGGCATTATCTGTTACAATCTTGTTAGGTACACCATACCTTACCAAGATATTCTCCTTGATGAAGTTGCAAACTACTTCGGAAGTAGTGCTCTTAATTGGAATAGCTTCCACCCATTTGGTGAAGTAGTCAGTAGCAGTTAGCACATGAGTGTGACCAGCACTAGAAGCAAGATTGAGTGCACCAATGAAGTCCAAACCCCACTGTTGAAATGGTTCCTCAATCACAACTAGCTTGAGAGGCAAAGAAGCCAATTTAGGTCTTCCCACAAAAGTCTGACAAGCCTCACATTTCTCCACCCACTTGGATGCATCTCTGAACAAAGAAGGCCAGTAGTACCCTCCACGGAGTATCTTATGTGCTGTGACCATTGATGAATAGTGCCCTCCACATGCTTGATCATGAAAAGATGAGAGCAATTTTCTCTGTTGTTCCTTGTCCACACACTTCAAAAATCTCCCATCCAAGCCACGCTTGAACAAAGCATTTTCCCATAATACATATTGTACTGATCTCAATTTAACAGTCCTCTTTTCTTTGGCAGTTAAATGAGAGGGGCATTCCCCATAGGTGAGAAAATGGGCAATGTCAGCATACCATTCGTCAACTGAACTAAGGAATAGAACAGTAGGAAGGTCAACTTTCTTTTCCAGCAACTCATGTTTAGCTCCTTCAGCAATGAGCTCACAAAGACCTTTTCCACAAACCAGCTTGGTCGACTTAATGTCAATGTCATACTCTTGGACCTTAGCAACCCAATTCCCTCTCTTGGATCCAAATTCTTGTTGTGTGAGAATTGACTTAACAGTGGTATCTGGAACCAACACCATGGAGTGAGAGTTGAGGATGTAAAAGCGAAATTGCTTGACAGCTTTGACCACTAAAAAAGAATGCTTCTCCATTATGGTGTATTTTAACTCATGATCCTTCAGAATATAGCTCATGAACGCAATTGGTAGCTCATGTTCATCAGAGTCTTCTTGAGTTAACATAGCAGCCAAGGTATTATCTGTAGCATAGCAATAGATGATGAAATCTTTGCTGAAATCAGGACAGGCTAAAACTGGAGTTTTAGCGATAGCTCTCTTGATACCCTCAAAGGATTCCTTTCCTTCAGAAGACCAACCAAATGTTTGCTTCCCTTTCATCATCTGAGAAATATTCAAAGTTAATTCAGCAAAATCAGGGATGAACCTTCTTAAAAAGTTGATCTTACCGAAGAAGGAGTGCACACCCTTTTTACTGGTTGGGAGAGGAATTTGCTGGATGGCTTGAACTCGTTCAGGATCAATCTTAATACCATCCTTGGAGACAATGTGCCCTAATAGTTTTCCCTCTGTAACATAGAAGACAGATTTTTTAGGATTCAAAGAAATCCCATGCTCTCGGCATCTCAGCAGAACTGTCTCTAGGTGATCAAAATGATCCGCTCTTGTCTTTGAAAACACTGTCAGGTCATCAAGATATATGACAATAAATTTCCCTTTCAAACTCCCAAAGGCCAAATCCATAGATCTCTGGAAAGTGGCACCAGCATTAATAAGCCCAAAAGGCATTCTCTTGTAAGCAAAGGTGCCCCAAGGAGTAGTGAAAGTTGTTTTATGTTGATCTACAGTATCCACCTCTACCTGATTATATCCAGAAAATCCATCAAGCATAGATAACATTTCGGATCCTGTTACTACTTGCAATACTTGATCCATCATAGGAAAAGGGTAATTATCCTTCAGAGAAGCCTGATTCAGGTTTCTGAAATCAACACAGATGCGGATCTCACCATTCTTCTTTCTGACAGGCACAATATTTGCAATCCATGTTGAATGGTGAATAGGAAAGATAATTTTAGCTTTCAACAACTTCTGTATCTCCTGAAAGATGGTGTCAGCTACTTTGGGGTTGTATTGTCTCTGTTTCTGCTTGAAAGGCTTAATTCCAGGCTTGAGGGGAATAGAGTGCTGCATATCTTTTGGTTTGAAAGATTTCAAATCTTCATAAGAGTAAGCGAGAACATCTTTATACCTTTTTAGAAGATCAATTGCTTTTCTCCTCTCATCTGCTGAGCAACATTTTCCAATGTTCACGAACTTGGGGTCAGTAGAACTCCCAATATCAATCTTATCATACTCAGCTGATTGCTGAGGCCTAGAAGAAGCTCTAGATTTCACATACCTGTCATGCTTATCAAATAGTTCCTCCAAACTCACCAGCCCTTTAGGAATCTTGTTTCCTTTGAGTTTAATGCACCCTTCCTGATCTGTTTCTTCTCCTTGGGTGACAGCTTGGCCAAAGGACACACTTTCACGAGGCAGGTTGTCACTTCCCTCAAAATATAGTTGTTCAAAATTACCTTTGAGTTCCAGGAAGGAAAGCAAATCCTGATCATTATTGAAAACCTGCCAGTTATTGGTGTTGTCAGGTACACTAGGCCGATGGACCATTTCAATGGTGAATTTTTCCTGAGAGAAATCAGGATGAGGAATCAGCAGTGACCCTGAGACAGCTAGTGAATCAGCCCTGCTGTTCTTTTCCCTAGGTACTGCTTCAATAGAGAAAGCATCAAGGAATTCAATGGAATCCCAAACCTGATTCCAGTAATGCTTCAGCCTCCCATTTTTTACCTGAAAAAGGCTTCTGACTTGCTTTACAATCAGCTCTGCATCACCACGAGCCAGAAGATTCTTCACACCTCGTTCTTTGGCCACCTGTAATCTGGGAATGAGAGCCTCTTACTCTGCTGTGTTATTAGTATTCTCGAACTATAACTTGAATGAAAAGGGGTGTAGGCTTCCTTCAGGTGACACTAGCAGGATACCAGCTCCAGAACCAGCTGAGGAACAACTTCCATCAAATTCTAAAATCCAAACCCCGTTAGGATCTCAAGGAGAAACTTTGGGGGGTGGGATTTCGTCAGGGGACATAATCATGTAGTTGCCATGACCCATATCCTCATAGAGTATTTGTGCTCTAGGATCATCCATTTTCTGCACAATATACTCGGACTGCTTTTCAGGCAACAACTTCTTCATTTGTCCATTGATAGGCACGAGTGCATGCGACCAGTCCATCTGGATTTCCCCACCTACATCTTTGCAGAAGTTCCTACTTAGCAACATCCCATATGAAGGGGGGATATCTGCTACTAGGATGGTAGCCAACACTTTCTTTTCAGGCAGGGCAGCAAAAGCCACTTGCGCATCTTTAATTCTCCCGACCAGGGGCACTTCTTTACTTTCCATGGAGTAACATGATCCATAAGTGCGAGTGAGGGTCAGGCCTAAAGCATGAGCTACTTTAGCAGGCATTACGTTAGCTGAAGCTCCTGAGTCTATGACACAATTGAGCCTATGGCCAGCTATTAGGAGCGTCACATAAAATGGTTTAATTTTTTCACCAGGCGAGGTGACAGAAGCTACCAGACTGGGCTGTGGTGCAGAAGGAGGCGTAGGTAGAAGGCCTTTAGAAGTGGTTTTAGAGTTGGAATTGACAAAGTGGATCATTTTGGCAAAAGCTTTGGGATGGGTTTGATAGTATTCAGCTTCTGAGATTTGGACCTTGGTCTTTTTCAGGTGGTCAACAATATCAAAGGATCCAGAAGTGGACGGGCCATCATCATGTGGAATTCTAGGCTTATCAACCTTAGGAGAAAAAGAAGAAGCAACTTTGGTAGTTGGATTGATAGGACTCACCTTTGGTGTAGACGAAGTAGGGATAGGAGATCCTCTTCTTGCAATTACAGGGATAGTTGCGGACTGCTCCTTGGATTTCTTAGGTGGCTGGGTCACCTTCTCCCTCTGCTTTGTCTGTTCTTGAGTCATGATAGCAAAAGATTCACTGTTCATGTCTGCTACCACTTCATCATAATCATCAATGCCCTCAGTGGTAAAGAAATTCACTCGAGATCCCTCAAGTTCCTCTGCCTCATCATCAAATTCTCTCGCAAACTCTTCGCAAGCTTCGTTATCTTCATCATCATCTGGTTCTTCCACCTCGCAGGTTGCATTGACAGGGACTCTAACAGGAGGTCCTTCAAGTGCTAATCTTGTTTAAGAAGCAGGAAAACGATTCCTGGGCTGGAAATTTCTCCTCAGAACGTCTGTATAAGGAGCGTGCTGAGCCAGTTGTTTCTTTATAGCAATAAGATCATTTGCAAGTTTCTGAACTAATGGATCAGTGTTAGGTCCAGGAGTGGAGGAGGAAGAAGCAGCAGACTTAGATTTGGAAGTGTCTCTTCTCAACTTCCCTGACATGATCAAGTCATCCTCGACACTAACAGCCAGTTCTTGGTCCAAAGCTAACGTTCCGAGATTAGCCCTTCTTAGTGCATAACTAACTTTAGGTGATTGGGCATTCAGAAAGAAACATTTTTGAATCCGATCAACAGGTCGAGTGTTTGTTGGAATTTTATTTATCAACCTGTTGAATCGAGCCACAAACTCTCTCATGGGTTCTTGCGAATCTTTCTTTATCTGAGAAATTTGGGCAAGCAAAGAATGCACATCTTCTGCCAGATTGAAACGATTCTCGAACTGAGTTCTCATTGTGGTCCAGTCGGTGATAGCGTTAGCCAGAAGGTGGTAGAACCAATCAGCAGCATTGTCTTGTAACGTCTCAATGAACAACCTTACGGAGACGTCTTCATGTTCGAGTCCCAGAACTCCACATGCAACAATGAAGGCTGCGATGTGTTCGTCAGGATGCACTTTGTGTTCTACTCGGAATGACTCGTTCCTATAGAAACAGATAAGAGTTATGGGCTAGGAGGAATACCTGTGGAATGTCGAGATGGTGTGCGCGTACCATAGAAAGATCAAGCTGACTGCGAAGAACTCCTTTTTGTCTTGGAAGGACTACCTGCAAATAAGAACACAAGACCACAAGATTTTGATTAAACAATAAATGAGGAAACTACCTTGGGCCCAGGAAATATAAAACTTCCTTTCGAAGGTGGTCAGTTCCCCTGCTAGTATGAATTAACACAAAAGAATGTAAAGTATCAATTAAATTGTTTCGTTGAACTGGGTAGGGGAAAGGCTGGTTTTCTGGTTTTGATCAGAGGAACTGATGGCGGTTACTGATAGCCGATGCCGGTTATGATAGCCGATGTCGGTTACTGATAACCGATACCGGTGGGTTCTAAGATCTTCTTAGTAGCTATGGTGTTTGTAATGGATGGTTTATGGATGATATTAGGAAATGAGACAATGAGGGATAAAAGAATGACAGTTAGATGCAATGGCACGTTGGGTAGTGGATTCAAAAACGGATTTAGGAGGACTGAGATTCAAGAAGCATAAGAAATGTTATAACAGAGGACATGCAAGATGTGACTTACTGGTTTTGGCAAAGATGCAAGTTGATGTCCTTGGTTGTAAACACTTCTGGTATTTCCACTCGTCTCTGCTCTGTCTAGTGAAGATCTAGACTCTGTTCCTCGCTCCCAATGCTCTCTGTTGATCCAGAAATCCTTCGAGTGATCTCCAAAATGAAATTCCGATCTGTTGTTTTGGTTTGGGGAGCCAATTTACAAGGAACCGATGGCGGTTGCGTAACCGACAGTGGTCGAGTAGGAACCGGCATCGGTAAGGAAAAAGTAGGCTATTTTTAGTAAAATAGCCCACCTTCCCCGCTTTTCTCCCGAGAGATCAGTTGCGGGCTTGGCCAAGTGGCTAGAAGGTCGGCTTTGGGTGCGAGTAAGGAGGCATTAGTTATGGATGTGAATCTAGACCAAGTCATGGGTCCTAATTAGGTTGGTTTAGGGTTAGGGCTAGGTCATGATGAGGTGGCAAAGTGAGGTGGCGGGTAAGGTGATGTGGATTTATCAATTATAAGGTAATTAATAAATAATTATGTAAGGTTTAGGTGATGAGGTTAGATTGCGAGATGAGATGCGGGTCACAAGGGGTCGTAAGACACAAATTTGGTGTCTACATTAGCCCCTTATTGTCGTGTAGCTTGTTCTGTAAAGCTGCGCGGACAATAATATGAAGTGGTTTCTCATGTTAAAGATATAGGTAATCCCCCTCAAATCTATCGCCGATTGAGTGAACGGGAAATCAGGGATAGGATTGATAAAGGGTACATGTTGTAGAGAGGATGGTAAGGTGGTGGGGTAGGTCCAAGGAAGCAGACGCATGTTGAAATGCAATAGTACGACGAGGGTACATGATTTGACAAGCAAACCAGCAATGTGTAGGCAAAGGTCGATAGTTTATCCAAACAAGGGTGATATAATCCTGGTATCCAAGGCATAGGAAGTAGCTCCAGGGTATATAACAGGTGAGGTACAGGAACGTTTAGGCATGTTCGGCAGTACCAAATGGTTGGTTTGGTTGAGATAAACGTCACGGTCTAGGTCTAGGCAAAGTTGGTCGACAGATCAAGTCAAGGACCCTAATCATGCTAAAACACGAACAGGTGAGCTCGATTGAACAAAAAACTACCGGATGGGTGGATAAAAGTGTATGGTTTGGATTTCGGGTAAGGGATGGAAGTGGTACGGCCATGGGTCAGGCCAAGTTGTTGGGTTGCGGCCTTGGGTCGGGCCAATTGGTAGGTTGAGGCCTTGGGTCGGGCCAATTGGTAGGTTGAGGCCTTAGGTTGGGCCGATTGGTAGGTTGAGGCCTTAGGTCAGGCTGAATAGGTAGGTTGAGGCCTTAGGTCGGGCCGATTGGTAGGTTGAGGCCTTAGGTCGGGCCGAATAGGTAGGTTGAGGCCTTAGGTTGGGCCAAATAGGTAGGTTGAGGCCTTAGGTCGGGCCAAATGGGTAGGGCGAGGCCTTGGGTCAGGCCAAATAGGTAGGTTAAGGCCTTGGGTCGGGCCAATTGGTAGGTTGAGGCCTTAGGCCGGGCCGAATAGGTAGGTTGAGGCCTTGGGTCAGGCCAATTGGTAGGTTGAGGCCTTAGGTCAGGCCGAATAGGTAGGTTGAGGCCTTGGGTCGGGCCGAATAGGTAGGTTGAGGCCTTGGGTCGGGCCAATTGGTAGGTTGAGGCCTTAGGTCGGGCCGAATAGGTAGTTGAGGCCTTGGGTCGGGCCGAATAGGTAGGTTGAGGCCTTGGGTCGGGCCAATTGGTAGGTTGAGGCCTTAGGTCGGGCCGAATAGGTAGGTTGAGGCCTTGGGTCGGGCTGAATAGGTAGGTTGAGGCCTTGGGTCGGGCCAATTGGTAGGTTGAGTCCTTAGGTCGGGCTGAATAGGTAGTTGAGGCCTTAGGTCAGGCTAGACAAGTGAACAAATGGTGTGCAGCAAAGGTGGATAGAGGCGATATTGGTGAAAAAGAGGCAAGGAGTAAATAAGGGCAAAGAATGGGGTGAAAGTTGGGTAGAGAACCGATGTCGATTCTGCATGACCGATATCGGTTAAGGGACCGATACCGGTTCCTTAGGGCAAAATGAAACCGATATCGGTGAAAGCTGAAAAACCTATAAAAAGAAAAATACGGCTTGTCATTGTCACATTTGTTATTTGCAAACCAAATCAACTTGTTTGACATGGAGAGTTGGGATTAGAGGCTTGATTGAGTGAGGTGGAGCTGTTGTATTGGCGGAGAGAGTTGATAGTGGGCCCGATTAAGGAGGAGGCAGCAGTTGATTGGCCGGGGACCCAGCAGATCAGGATTGGAGCCATGGCACAAGTAGGAGGAGCTGGAGGGGCTGGACCAGCTGGACCGCCACCACCCATCCCACCACGATGACGTGTCGTCGTTCGGGTAGATTCGAAACGCTTTAATTTGGTGATTTGGTTGTATTATGCTAAATTGGGGGTTTGGGTAGGAATTAACCTTTTTTAGGAAATAATGAGAAAATGGAAATGATTTGAAAAAGGGAGAGGGTAGATAGGCTAGATAGGCTAAGGTGGGTAGGTGGGTAAGTTGTTAGGGTATTTGGGTGGGTAGATGGGGAAAAATAGGTAAAAAATGGGTTTTGGGGGCCGCGCGGGGGTTCGGCTCCGGGAGAAGACAGTGACCGATGTCGGTCACAAAGCGACTGGCATCGGTCGCACAATTTTAGGGAAAGGGAGACTTGTTGGTGACCGGCATCGGTCATGTATCGGCCGACGTCGGTGGCTTGTATGTTTTTTGGGTTTTTGGGTTGGGTTAGCTGTTTTGGGTTTTTGGGTTGGGTTGTGGGTGTGGGGTTGGGTTGTGGGTGTTGGGTTGGGTTGGGGTTGGGTTTTGTTTTTTTGTTGGTTTTGGGGTGGGATGGTTTTGGGTTTGTAGGGTGGTAGGTTGCTAGAGGGGGGTGGTAGAGAGTCAGGGTATGGTCGGGGGGATAAAAAGGGGTGTTTAGATGATAAAGTAGATGTTGTAATAAAGAGTAGGTCTAAGGATGTGGGTTGGTTTTGTAGGCACGTCAGCAGTTGACGATGCGGGATAGGATGCCCCCACTGTTGGTGCGGATGAGGCCACACGTATCTGCGGCTCATTGGGCCATCATGCATGAGGTGGGACTCGGTGGAGTCCAGAGGTACAGAGTGATAGAGAGAGATCACAGCCTGATGGTCGCCCTCATCGAGAGATGGGATCCGGCGACCAATGTGTTCCATCTCCCGACTGGGGAGATGACCGTCACATTGGAGGATGTGTATCGCATCCTTCGGTTACCTATCGAGGGAGAGGCAGTCTTCCAGGTAGATTCAGAGACTGCCATGGACAGCATACTGTAGGTTTTTGGGGATGCAGCCGCGCTACTGACCTACCATAGCGCGAGTATCAGGTACGGTGACATGTACCATGCGCATCGACACGAGACACGACTGGCTGTGTTGATGATGGTTGGGATCACCTGCTTCGCCCTCCCGGACTCAGAGGGAGGCCGCTTCCCACGAGCATTGATGGGGGTACTGCTTGAGATGGTGGAGGAGCACACCTGTTACGCCTGGGCACCAGTATATCTGGTGCAATTATATAGGGAGCTATGGGGCTATCGCCGGAGGAGGCGATTTGGTATTTGTTCTACATTTTTGTTGCATTGTTGGGCATACGAGCACATCGTATGCATCAGGCCAGTAGGGTTACCCCAGCAGCCAGGGCCACAGGTCATATACCGATATGGCTTTCAGAGGTGGTTGGGGGTCGTGGGCCAGCCACGAGCAGTTATGGCAGGTCGGGATGTGGCATACTATAGACATTTGCTAGAGGGCCTTACAGCAGTAGACATTGTATGGAGACCCTACAGAGGTCACCACCCTGGCAGAGGAGCCCGCTTACAGTTGTGCCTAATCCAG
Organism: Taxus chinensis; assembly: GCA_019776745.2. Classification (NCBI taxonomy): domain Eukaryota; kingdom Viridiplantae; phylum Streptophyta; class Pinopsida; order Cupressales; family Taxaceae; genus Taxus; species Taxus chinensis. The sequence goes on from CM034150.1 coordinate 34,783,079, forward strand.
TACACATTCTGGATAGCAGGACGGAGGCCAGGAGAGTACGAGCGGATACCCCTGGAGAGGGTACGCAGGCAGATGGGGCTGCGACAGGACGAGCCACCTCCCGTTCCTCAGTACAGGAGAGATGATGTAGAGGCCCCACTGCCTGCACCACAGCCTTTGGATCCAGATTGGGTAGCAGAGAGGCCAGCAGGTGAGGGTGTAGATGATGCTGGGTGCACGGGAGCATACAGGGTGTGGTGGGCTGGGCAGAGAGCAGCCAGGATAGTACCGCCTGCACAGCCAGACTTGGCTGCAGTGATAGGAGAGAGAGATCAGCTCAGGGGTCAGGTGCAGCTCTTACAGGGGCAGCTAGCTGCAGCACAGGCACAGATAGGTGTCTTACAGGGGCAGCTAGCCCAGGCTCAGGCACAGGCACAGGCAGCACCACCACCAGCACCACAGCCACAGGTGCAGGTACAGGTACAGGCAGCAGCACAGGTACCAGCACCACCACCAGCAGCGGTACAGCCACAGCCCCAGGCACAGGTATAGGTACAGGTACCACAGCCACAGGCACCAGCACAGGCACAGGGGGCACTGGTAGTAGGTGTCAGGGGACCAGCCCCAGTACCTACGGTGGCTCGAGAGCGTTACATGGAGGCTAGAGCAGAGGCCCGATACTATCAGGATATTCTTGATGGTACCGGGGCTGATTATCAGCCCTATGCGGCACATAGAGCAGAGACCTCTCGGAGCCAGAGGTCTCAGGGAGGTGCAGCCACAGCTGGTGGGTCCGTCACAGGCAGGAGGCGAGAGGCACCACAGGGACCAGTGGGGAGAGGTGCCGAGGGCGGTGGGGAGAGCTGAGAGATCCCAGACATGGTGTATTGATAGATGGGCACCGGTCTGCGAACCGGGTGTATTGATAGAGGCCTGCGTGCCTATGTATTATTCATGTATTCATTTATTCATTTATTGTATACCGGCCTGCGAGCCGAGTAGGGGTTGTATAGTGGATACCGGCCTGCGAGCCGAGTATATATCTATTTTTGATACGAGGGACCGGCCTGCGAGCCGAGTCGAGATTTTTTGACAGTTATTGCGGCCTGCGTGCCGGCTTTGGTGGATTATGAGATCACAGAGGCCCCGATGTAGGGCACATTGTATTTTTGAAAATTTGTATATATATAGAGACGATGTTTTGATCCACATGCAGTGTTCAAAATGTGTTTAAATATTTTGTTAATGGTTGGTAATATATAATGTATGATAAGTTTTAGTTGACATGTTGATAGATGGATGATGTTGATGTTTTTGTTTTTACACGTATATATGAATGACAGGTTATGTGATGAATTGTTGGTTTTGTGACATTGTGATATATGTAACTGATGAGTTGGATCCAAATGATGTATAGATTGATAGTTTCTTGATATCCGTAGTTGATGGTTTGTGTATTTGTATAAAATAAATGATGTTAATGAAATTGTAATGCTATATGTGGTGGATGAACAAATGTGGTAAATTGTGTTGTTTATGCAGGAAAAGAGGCGGGGCGCGACAAAAATTTAGGTGAGAAATGAAGAAAAGAACACTGTTGAGAAAAGATAGGTGTGTAACCGATATCGGTTAGGGAACTGATATCGGTAGCTGATAGACCGATATCGGTTACGTAACCGATACCGGTTATTTAGGTATGAGCTTTTCTAAAAATAGAAAAGCTAGGGTGGCAACTTAAGTTTTAATTTTAGAGCCATGCAAGAGGTTAAATACGCGAACGCGATGCTTTTTTGACGACTGAGACAGGTATTTGCATGAGAGATTTGAGTGATAAGGAGAAGAGAGATAGGAATTTGTATGAGAGATTTGGGTGATAAGAAAAGAGACTGGGAAGGTGAATGCGATCGGAGATTCAGAAAGTAGAAAGGCGAATTTGAAAAGTGTGGTGATAATGGCAGGACGAGGAGAAACATCCAGCAGGCAGGGACAAGAGGGAAGACAAGGGCCACCTCAAGCTACTGCAACCCCAGAGGTAAATGTTTTGGTTGTGATTTGATTTTTATATGTTTTGTGAATAAGATGGGGGAGAGTATGTGGGTAGATATGAGAAAGAAAAGATGATAACAAGAGTTATAAATGAGGTTGAGTGTTACGTGGTAGGTAATCAAGGGTTTCGGGTATGTCTGTGTATACAGAGAGGAATAAACGAGCAATTTATTGTCGTAGGTGGTTGTTTTAGGCAAGATGTATGTAATTGAAAGTGACCGGTAACGGTTAGAGGTAGCCGGTATCGGTTACTAAACCGATACCGGTTATGTATAACCGATACCGGTTACTAGAGGAATTTCCAGAATGTTTGAAAAACCCTGACGGATTGAATGGTTGTTTGTTGTTTTGGTGTATGCAGGCAGAGGCAGGATTGAGGATGAATGATAGTGTGCCAGCGCTGTTGTCACGAATCCGAGTGGATGTAACACCAGCTGAATGGACATTGATAAATCGTTTGGGGTTAAGTGGAATCCGCTATTATTCACAAATCACACGTAATCATGGTATGTTACAGGCGTTGATTGAGAGATGGAATCCCGAGACAAATACCTTCTATCTGCCAACATGGGAGATGACAGTAACATTGAAAGATGTGTTTCGGATTTTGAGACTCCCTATTACATGAGAACCAGTATATCAGGCACTACCTAGCATGGCGACGGGGAGCGATAACAGCAATATTTGGTCCATACGCACGAGATTTGACACAGCGAGGTTTATCCTTTACATATGGGGGTAATGGTATGCAGCACACCCTGAGGAGACAAGGTTAGCAGTGGTATTAATGATAGCGGTAGGGTATTATGCATTACCGAGGGCAGAAGGAGGAAGATTTCTAAAGGCATTGATGTGTGTTATCTGGGAGATGGTAGAAAGGAATGTTACATTTGCATGGGCGCCTGCATATTTGGCGGAGCTATACAGGGGTTTATGGGCTTGTAGGTGAAATCACAGGACGACGCTGGATTGTTCATACTTATTACACTGTTGGGCCTATGAGCACACTGTTTGTGTGCAACCAATAGGCCAATCCCTCTAGGCAGGAGAGACCGGAGTACAGAGGTTGGGATTCAGATGATGGGTCCCAGACAGAACAAGAGGTAAGATCTCAGGCCGTGATGGGTGACATTGAGTATTACAGGTAGGTATGGGAGAGAGTGACGGTTACGGATATCTGTTGGAGGCCTTACGGGAACTATATGATAACAAAGAGCATAGCTGAGGAGTTAAGGGGTGTAGAGCGAATGAGGTGGATCGCGAGGCACAGGTCAGGTGAATATGAGAGGATTCCTATAGATCGCATGCGGCGATAATTTGGATTTGTGCAGGATATACCCCTGGCTTATAGACCATATATGAGGATCGACGCTAAGGCAGCATTCTCACCTCCCCGGCCAACACCTCCAAAAGGGCCTGAAGAGGTAGCAGCCAATCGCAGGGTAATGGATGCAGGAACGACAGAGGCCTATAGATTATGGTGGGTAGTAGAACTGTGAGGTGTATGTGAGCGCCCGGACATAGCGGTGATTACAACAGAGAGGGATCGTCTGCAGCGTTTGGTTCAGTAGCTCCAAACGCAGGTGAATGAGACAAGAGGATTGTTAGTGGTTGCGGAGTCACGGGCGGAGAGACTAGAGGCTGGAGTCCTCCATGCGAGAGGGCGTATTCATATGTTACAGGAGATATTGGCAGATTAGTGGGCGGTACCAATATCCGTGGTACCTTTGAGGATAGAGAGGCCCGGCGAGAGGGGTCGACGATCACGATCATCACCTAGTTCAGGATGAGGCGTGAGGGTCTGACTAAATGTTAGCAAGGTATAAGAATAAATAAGAGTACCGACCCTGCGTGTCGATGATAGAGAAGATGTATTTGTTTAACATCTAAATAAAACGAGATATGTATGTTGATTTGAGTTATAATAATAAGAATGTTTTTCATTTTGACTTTCGGTGTTTTGAAAAAGGATAAAGAGGAATTTGATTAAATAGAAATACACAAAAATATTTATATTTACCACACATGATAGGTTATGGTAGGGGATGGTCGAGCTAACCTTGGGAGACTCCATGTCTCCGAAGTGCTGCCTACATAGCCCTTTGCACAAAGCAAGGAGGGGCCTCAGACCGATGTAGTTCTCCCTTAGGATCAGGGAGAGGTGAATTCAGGAAATTTGGTACGGTTTAGGCAATTGGTTGGTTGGTAAAAATATTAAGATTGGTAAAGGTAAGGTTGATGGTGTTGGTAATGAATTGGTGATGTTGTAAAAGGTATAAGGGAAGCGAAAGTTAGCCTACCCAAGTAGAAGGGAACCATGTCCTGATTAAGGTCAACACACAATCCTAGATGCGAGGCAAAGCAGAAAGAGTGCTCCGTAGGTGAAAAGAGCTAAACAAACCACACAACGTAGAATGAGCTTGGAGCCCTAGGTACCGTGCATAGACGAGAAGTCAATCGGTGAAAAGAGTTGTGTGATCACAATATATTGAGCATACATTACGTCCCTTGAGTTGAAACAAATGGTGAGGGTGAGGTGGGTGATATAGCTGAGGTATGGAGAACTTATTACAAAGTGAGTGTTCTGACGGAAGAGAACCTACCCTAAATAGACAAGTCCATGACTCAAAAGTTCTTTTGAATGAGGCTTTTATTTTATTGAATGTAGACTGATCGATGTGGGAAGTCTACAAGGGATATTGATTGTATTATTCTTGAGGTCTTCATGAAGCTGATCGATGCGAGAAGCTTCTGAGAAAAGGCTGACTGTGCATAGCTGTCCTTCAAGGGAGCAGTCTATTTATAGTAGCAAATATGATTTAAATGCATAGCTGTCCTTCGAGGGGAGCAGTCTATATATATAATAGCATCAATAGTTTTTGGCATATAGCTGTCCTTCGAGGGAGCAGTCTATAGATAACTAGATGTCCTTGTGACGTGAAGCATCTAGGTTTGTAGGAAGTTTGACTCAAGAAAATCCCATAAGAATACGGCTTATTTTAATACTTTGAAGTCATGGACTAGACTAAAAAGGGGAAGGTGTCGTCAAGGGGAGGTGAGAATCAAACTATGTGAGCTTGATTGTTATTATTATTATGAGGTGTAGGAAACAGAGTGCATGTGGTGGTATGGGAGCTCAAGGGACGAGCAGCCAGGCGGATAAGAAGTGATATAACACTAATTTCAACAATAGAATGGTCGAAGATGCAAGGCATTAAGGGGTTCAGGCTCAGGTTTACCATTAAGCGAAGCTAAATGATAAGTGCCTGATCCATAGGTGTGAGTGATTATATAAGGCCCAATCCAATTGGGAGCAAATTTTCCACGTTTGCTCTTTTCTAGTTTGGTTACATGTTGATTCTCTTTGAGGACAAGATCACCAACCTTAAAATTACACTCATGAAGTCACTTATCATAAGCACGTTTAATGTGTTTTTGATAGATTTGAAGGTGATCAAGAGCTGTAAGACGGCATTGGTCAAGAAGCTCCAATTGGGCTAACTGCTCTTGGCGGAAATCATCGTTGGTGAGAATATCCTGAAGAGATATTCTAAGGGAGGGGTATTTGTATTTCGAGAGGCAAAACAGCCTCGGTACCGTATACTAAAGAAAAAAGGTGGTGGCATTAGTAGAAGTACGAATGCTAGTACGATAAGCCCAAAGGGCAAAGGGAATGTGATCGTGCCAATTTTTGCCGGAGTCATTGACAACTTTCATGAGGATTTTGGTTAGTGTTTTATTAGAAGATTCAACCTGACCATTGGCCTATGGATAGTAGGGTGATGAGAAGCTAAGTTTGATACCAAAGTTGTCGCAAAGGTCTTGCAACAACTTGTTTTTGAAAGATTTTCCATTATCTGTTATCAGGCGATGAGGAACACCAAAACGACAGATAATGTGGTGGTTAATGAACTCAACAATTTTTTCTTTTTTGATTGAAATGAGTGGAATAGCCTCCACCCATTTTGTGTAATATTCGGTCGCTGTGATTATCCAACGGTGACGTTGTGAAGAGGTTGGGTGAATCTCACCAATAAGGTCTAAACCCCATTGTGAGAAGGGCCAAAGATCTCGAGCGACCTGGAGCGGGTGGCTAGGAGTATGTTGAAGGTTGGCATGTTGCTGACACATAACACAACGCTTAACATATTCGTAGCAGTTGTTATTGAGAGTAGGCCAATAATAACCAAGGCGAAGGATTCGTTTGGCCACGGCAAGGCCGCTAAAATGTCCACCACAAATACCGTCATGGACTTGTTGGATGGTATGAGTGGCCTCCGCGCCAGTTAGACAGCGAAGGAGGATGTCATCAAAGCCACATTTATAGAGGAGTCCCCCCATGACAACATAACACGAAACACTTTTAAGAAAAGCACGTTTGTCGTTACTTGTAAGGTCAAGTGGGGAGGACAGAGATTGTAAGGTAGTCGTGAAATTGGTGGTACCAGGTATCCTGTGAATTAGTAGACACAGTATTTATCATACAAACTACCGGGGTTGAATAGGATGGGGCAAAAAGTTGTTTGGACCACTACGAATAATTCAGAGTCAGTTGGCGCAATGGGAATTTGCGAGGCTAAGCAAGCCATAGTATCCGCAAATTTGTTAGTGGAGCGGGGAATGGTTTGTATAGAATAGTGAGTAAATAAGTCTAGAAGTGAATCCACGTAGTGTTTGTATTTTTGAAGTTCCTCATTTTTACATTGGTAGACACCCATAACTTGATTGACTACCAATAGAGATTCGCCAAAAATGTTGATAGATTTGATGCCTAAGTGTAACACAACTTGGAGGCCCAGAACAAGGGCCTCGTATTCCGCTGTATTATTAGTGCAAGGGAAATCGAGTCGGAATGAAAGAGGCATAGGCTTAGCATCGAGAGGAATGAGAACAACGCCGGCTCCTCTGTCACGTGTTGGCATTTAGATCCATCGAAGAAGAGGGTCATTGGATATGACTCCTTTATGAGGGAAAGAGTAGCGATGAGTTCGTCGGGGAAGGTAAAATTGGTAAATTGTTCCCCAGGTAAAAGGGGGCCTCCACAAGTTGGTCTGCAAGATTTTGTCCTTTGATTGACTTTTGTTGTACGAATTCAAGGTCAAGGTCAGCGAGGAGCATAAGCCATCGAGCGATACGTTGGTTTAGATGTGGTTTGGCATACATATAATGAATGGGGTCCATGTTGGTGATGACGAAAGTATTGTGATTTAGAAGGTAGTGTTGGAGTTTGGTGGCTGCAAATGATAGGGCAAGGCACAATTTTTCTACATGTGTATACCTAGTCTCATAATCCACGAGGGTACGACTTATATAATAAATGTCTTGTTCTCGTCGTGCCGAATCCCGATGTGCGAGCATAGCACCTATAGCATGGTCAGTGGCGGAAAGATAAAGGTAGAAAAGGTGGTCATCTTGGGGTGGGATAAGCACGGGTGGCTGCAAGAGATAGGATTTGAGAGGTTCGAAGGCTTGGTGACACTCCTCACTCCATTGAAAGGCAATGTCCTTTTTAAGAAGGTGATGAAAAGGTTGACACCGATCCGAGAGTTGGGGAGATGAAACGTCGGATAGATTGGAGCTTACCTTGTAAACTACGCAATTGTTTGAGATTTTTGGGTGGGGGCATTTCTAGGATAGTTTTGACTTTAGATGGATCGACCTAAATGCCACGCAAAAGAGACGATAAAGCCAAGAAGTTTTCCCGAAAGAACACCAAAGACACATTTCTTTGGTTAAAAGGCGGACAGAATATTGTAACAGGCGATCAAAAATAATGGTTAAAACATCAAGATGTTCACTACGATGTTTAGACTTGCCAAGAAGATCGTCGACGTAATCTTCAAGGATAGTGTGCATAATGTCATGAAAAATGTAGGTCATAGCCCACTGATAGGTTGCACCAGCATTCTTAAGGCCAAACGGGCATGACACGATAACAGAAGGTTCCCCAAGGAGTTATGAAGGTAGTTTTGTGTTGATCGGCAGGGGCAACCAAAATTTGGTTGTATCCTGAAAAGCCATCCATGAGAGAGAGCATCTCATGCCCTGCAGTTAGATCAACAAGTTGGTCAATGCTAGGTAAGGGGAAGTCATCCTTAGGGCAAGCGAGGTTAAGATCCCAGAAATCTGTGCATATCCGAAGTCCCCCTGTCACTTTAGTGACAGGGTACGATGTTATAAATCCATTGAGGATAGTCAATAGGAAAGATGAAGGAAACAGAAAGGAGTCATTGGAGCTCCTCTTTGACCAAGAGAGCAATGCGTGGATGCATTTTTCTCAATTTCTGTTTGACTGGTTTGGAATCGGGGTTTAGGGTGATGTTATGGATGGCAATGGTAGGATCAATTCCTGGCATGTCAGCGTAAGACCATGCGAAAGCTTGGTTGCGAGCACGGAGAAAGGTAGTAAAGGCGGCTTGTTCTGATGTGTTAAGGGATTGTCCAATCTTCACAATGTGAGGATCCTCCTCCGTGTGGATGTTGATTTCTATGGTAGATTCGTTCAGCATGGTTTGGGTTTCAGATGGTAAGGCTCGTTGAATATAAGAATCATCTGCGCCAAGGTAAGTGAGGATGGAGTCGTCATCCTGGCATTCAACAACATTAATCAAAGGTGAATCCTCTTTGATCATGTCTAGATACAGAAGGGAAGAGAAGATGGGTCCTCATTATCACGTTGATAAGTGAGAGGACCTATGAAGATAGCATTTATGAGAAAAAAAAAAGTTAGGAGGGATGGATTCAGGGTCTATAGATTGTGTGGGTGATGATGGCAAACTGGGTGATGACGGTTTGGTAGGGGCGACGTCTTCTTCTTCCAGGATACAGCTGACATGAGGTGTCTCCTGTGTAGGTGTATCGGGAAAACCGAGACCACTACGATCATTATGTTTACGGGCAGTCATGGGAATGAGTGTATGTCGGCCTTGTTCGTAAAGGCCAAAACCAAAGCCTTTCCACACACAGCGAGTCAAGAAGGTGAGGGCGAAACGACGATTTGTCAAGTATAGAAAATCGGATTAGAAGGGAACCACACCAAGAGGAGGTTCAGGGGTAATGGAGGATTCGTCAACACCCCCATACGTTAGGTTAGTGCGGTAATGGGGTGGTCCGTAAGAGATTACCTCCCCCACGCGACGGTCGTAGGTGGGATGTGCATGTAATTGTCCGTACTCCTGCGGGGTAGGGAAAGAACTAACGTTATATAGGCGGTACTCCCCCAGCGTAAGGCGCTGAAAAACATCTACTAAGGGGTTGGAGGTTGGAATGTTAGCTGCGGGAAGGGAAGTGGTTTTTGCGATGGTGGTTTCATCAGTTGAAGGCGTAGGCGCGGTTGAGGTGGATGGTTGAGGTACATTTGAAGAGGATGGTTGGGTTGAATGTATGGGTGTCTTGATTGGTATAAGCACATCGTTAGAGCGGTATAACATATTGCAGGTTTTAAAGGGGGGAGGGTCAGCTTTTACGGTGTAGGACTTTCCCTCATACTCAAATTTTATGCATCTATGTAATGTTGAGGGAACGCATCCCATGGCTCGGATCCAAGGATGACCCAACAATATATTATATTGGAACTCTCCCTCCAAGACATAGAAGAGTTTGGGTAAAGTACGTGGTCCTACCCAAATGTTGAGGATCACGGTGCCTAAGGTAGAAGTAATAGCGTCATTGAATGACCGCAACATGATGGGGTTGGCACACATGCAACTAGAAGGGATATTCATTTTTTGGAAGGCTTTTGAAGAGATGATGTTTATGCTAGCACCCCCGTCAATCATAACACGACGTACCCGAATGTCTCAGATGTAAGCTGAGATGAAAAGAGCAGGGTCAGGATCTTCTGTACCAAAGTCAACAATTTCGTCTTCGGAGAAACTAACTGCAGTAGCTTGTTGTACAAAGACAGAAGTGGTTGGGGCAGTGGGTTGTTTGGTGAGAGAAGCAACGTGATTGGGTGTTAGAATGGAGGCGACAGGCAGGGTTTCATTAGGTAAAACCTCTATCCCTTGAAGGATCTCAACGAGAGCTTGTCGATGAGATTCAGAAGTCTGAATGAGATCATACAGTGTCATTTTTATGGGCGATTGGTGAAGCTGTTTAATCATATTTCGGTGGGCAATGCCATTAGAGACGGGATAGGCGGGTCCGCGAATGACCACTTTAGGTGGTGGTGCAATCGGGATGTTTGACGGAGAAAGAGATGCCGCCGGTGTGTTTTCTTTTGCTTTCCCATTGTTTTTCTGCCCTCGAGTAGTGACACTAATCATATTAATCTCGTAGACCTGAGATGAGGAAGATGGTTGGGATAACTCATGGTCTTCAAGAGGTGGGGTTGTAATAATGATAGATCTTGGTGAGGCGGGGACAGATGGTATAGGAGAGGGAATGAAAACTAAAGGTCTCTCCCTTCGTAAGTTGTCTTTCTTAATCTTTCTATCCGGGAGGGGTGACTGACGAAGGATGGTTTTTAGAGCTTTACATCCCTCCACATCATGTCCTGGTGTGCGGTGATAGGCGCAGATTTTAGACTCATCATAACCTGTGGGTCGAGGTGTAGACGGGTCATAAGGTCTAAGTGGAGGTAGGGAAATGGTCGCATTCTCCACCAACATAGCAAGGATTTTGGCGTAAGATCCTTTGAGTGGGTCAAAATCGGAAGAGGATGAGGGTATTGGTTGCGCGGGTTTTGGTAATGTTTGGGCGTGGTTGGTTCGCCCGGGTGGTGGTTTAGCTGAGGGGTGTTGATACGTGGTTTTCACTAAATGTGATTTCTTTGGCACAGAAGCTATGTTGGATGATGAGGCCGCAGATGATGTGGTATCAGAAAACAACCATGGGGAAATAGGAGTGACCGAAAATAAATCTTTTGATGATGGAATTTGTTTAGGGTTGATAGGTGGACACGATACGCGGAGTGACGGTGTTGCTATACCCTGGAATTTCTGTATGGGTGCGGAAGGCGTAGGTTGTTTTGAAGAAAACGCAGGAGGTATGATATATTGATGTAAGGTAGACAGATTGGGGTCCCAATATGGAAGGTAGGTATGACGATGATGGTTTTGATTGTGATAGGGGCACGGATTGAGTTTGTCTCCTAGGTGGCGGGATGGATTTATTTTTGGATAGATCGAGTCGCTTAGGTGGGTGCGTTAGACTGGGCATTGGTGAGGTCCCAAGCATAGGGGAAGATCTGGTTAAGTTGATAAAAGTGGACGGGGCATTTGGTAGAGGTGAGGGGGGTGAAGGTGAAAACAGGGGCATTTTAAGCTTCTGTAAACACTTCGGGTATATGGTGGAGACATCAGGATCAATCATTTGCATTTGAGTAGAAAAAGGGGTACTCAAACGTTCCCATAGGGCCTGTCTATCTTCTGTGGAATGACAGTCTCCAGGTGTGATTTGTAATTTTTGTACGGAAGAAAGGTGGGTTGTAATTCCAGTCCACTGTGGGTGTGACACAGGAGGTAGATGAGGTACTGTATCAATAGATGTGAAGAGGTCAACCAGTCGTTGAAAATATTTAGGCGATGAGGGACTAATAGGTAGGAGGGCGTGTTTGAGGGGATCTTTCATGTTTAAAGAATGTGGTGATGTCAGTGTAAGAGATTTCTCATCTAAGGATGTCAAAAGGAGTGGCGAGCCTTCCTCTTGTACAGCAAGAGCGGTAGAAGGGGACGTTTGGGAAATAGATAAATTAGATAACATCCGCTCACAGTCTTGTAGGGATGTGGTGTAAGAAGACTCATCGATGAGAAGAGAAGTCCAGGCAGTTAACTCTTTTATGGGTAAAGGAATGATTTCACTTTGGCTTGATGGTGGTGAAGGAGGTTCAGACTCCTGTGTTGGTGGAGAGGCTTGATTCAAAAAAATTTCAATAGAGGCTTTTGGCTGAGAATCGAAGACTGCATGGATCTCATGAACACTCTCCTCGGCTAAGATATCTTGGTTTACGTTACTGTTGGATGAGTGATTCGGGAATGGCTTGTTGAAAATTTTCAGATTTCGGTTAGCAGGGGCGTTAGGATTATCGAGGGTTATATCCCCTGCGTCAACCATTTCCTGCACTATGTTTTTCAACATCTTGCAGTTTTCATGACTATGTCCTTTTACGCGGTGAAAGTTACAAAAGTCATTTTCTTTGTACCAGGAAGGTATTGCGCGGGTGGAGTCAAACCCAGAGTGAGGTTTAACAGGGGGCAAGGTGATAGCCCCAGCTTTGAGCAATTTCTCCAGGATGACGCCATAAGTTTCTCCCAAGGGAGTGTAATTGGTGGGCTCGGCCTTGTACTTATAAGTGGTTTTCGGCGGAGTATTGGACGGTGTTTGAGATTTGACCATTACCCGCGTGGACAGCTCCTTTTGATTTAGAAGAAGTGGACGCCGTGAGGAGTGGTGGTGTTTGGCTTGTTGGTAGAATCTGGAGTTCGGAAATTGGGGTTTTTGTTACGCAACCGCAATTTCTCTTCTTCTAAGGCTCGAATTTCTAGTTTCCGAGCCATGGTAAAGGCCTCGTCGAATGTACGGAAAGTTTGAATTTGGAGGGTGGGGGGAGATGTGCTTAGCGCAGGCCCGCGTAAACAGTTCGATAAGTTCGGTTTGAGGCAAGGCATACGTAAGTTGGTTGATAAGGCCCCGCCATCGTCCAATGAAATCTGCGATAGATTCGTCTTCGAATTGTCGGATGGCATAAAGGTCGGTGATAGATACTTTCTTGGCAATGTTAATGGAGAAATGATCCAAGAAAGATTGGGCTAGTTGGTTAAAAGAGAAGATCGAATGCTGGGTTAAAGCACTGTACCACTCCAAGGCGGGTCCTGATAAGGACATGGGGAAGGTGCGGAGTAACAAGGCATCATCATGGGCAATCAAATAACAAGCATGTCTAAATGATCGCAAGTGTTGTTGAGGATCCTCTTTACTATTAAAACGAGTAAATTTCGGCAACTCCCATTGAGGAGGATATGAATGAAGGGGGACAGAAGGGTGAATGGGCTCCCGACAAACTTGTTCGTATGTCAAGGCGCTACGACTTCCCGAAACCGAAGCCTCCAGATTTTGCATTTTGTCCATCATTTGTTTGATGAAATCTGTGGTTGGATGAGATGATGGTGCAACAGAATAGGGATGTCCCATATAAGGTGTTGAGGTTACTGGATACGTGTATGGGAATGAAAAGGTAGGCGGAGCTTGAGAGGGAAAGCTCGTGTGAATAGGTGGCAGAGAGTAAGTCATGAATGGAGTGGTCTGAAAGAGAGATGAGGTAGGGGCAGTTGGTGGTAACGATACGTGGGGTCCAAGATTAACCAAAGGAAAGCTAATCGGGGTCGTATGAACCTCTGAAGCCGTCGGATTGGGAGACGGGGCTAGAGATGCAGGAAGTAAGGCAGTGTTATTAGGAGGAGTGGGAGCTAAATGAGCAGCTATACTAATAGGCATGCCAACAAGGAGCTGACCATCAGGCGTACGGTCAGGGGCATGAGACAAATAGTATTGTACAGCGCTGGGATTAGCATCCAGAAATTTGGCAAAGTCCTTGTCTCCTACAGGAATTTGGGGGATCTCACTGGTGTCCGTAGGGTTCCCTATAGAATGTGAAGGGGGTGATTCAGGAAAAGACACAGAGCAGGCATGTGAAACCATGGCGGCGGCTTGCTTCGAGTGATGACAACCATGGACAAGAACACACAGAAAAGTTTCAATCTATCAAGAACAAAAACAACCTCAGAATGATGAATTTGGCAGGTTGCTGGTTTGTCAGGGACTGATGAAGACAGTAACCGATATCGGTTTAATAACCGGTGTCGGTCAGAGAGCAAACGACGTCGGTCAGTTAACCGATGCCGGTGTCAAAAGTCTGGGATAAGAAGATATAAAAGGCTGCTAATTTGATTTTTAGCAACGTTGAGTATATTTATCAACTTATGGATCACAGAAGACAAAGTATGACAGAGAAAACAGAATTTGAAAACAAGCAAGATGCACACGCAAATCCAGAGACTAATCCTAGGGTTAATTTTAATTATCGTGGGCTTATGCCTTTAGACGTAAGATGATGTCAGAATCCTAAACAACAAGACCTAGGGGAAATGTCAAGTTTGTTTTGGCTTATAAGGTTACCTCAATCAGGCGGAGGAATACCGCGGAAAAGGGGGGATGTTTGAGCTGTTGTGTTAATTGTGAAGTGATTCGGTATGTGTTGTGCAGTGAAACTAGGGTTAATTTCCTGTCAATACCGTGGATATCACCCCCACGTGTACGACCTGTTACTTAATCTATGTTCACGAGAATTGAAGAACAACAAGCAGGAATGCAATGCATGTGTTTTAAACCCAAATCGAAAATTATGTTCGATGAAGCAAGAGAGATGACTTTCACTAATGCGAAACTAGGAAAGCAAGACAAATAATTTACGAAATATATAACAAAAGCAGCAACAACAAATATGCTTCCTAAAATGAAAATAAGCAAAAGAAAGAAACCCAAAATGGGTCCCACCGGGCGTGCCAAAATGTTTCACTCGGAATGACTCGTTCCTATAGAAACAGATAAGAGTTATGGGCTAGGAGGAATACCTGTGGAATGTCGAGATGGTGTGCGCGTACCGTAGAGAAAGATCAAGCTGACTGCGAAGAACTCCTTTTTGTCTTGGAAGGACTACCTGCAAATAAGAACACAAGACCACAAGATTTTGATTAAACAATAAATGAGGAAACTGCCTTGGGCCCAGGAAATATAAAACTTCCTTTCGAAGGTGGTCAGTTCCCCTGCTAATATGAATTAACACAAAAGACTGTAAAGTATCAATTAAATTGTTTCGTTGAACTGGGTAGGGGAAAGGCTGGTTTTCTGGTTTTGACCAGAGGAACCGATGGCGGTTACTGATAGCCGATGCCGGTTATGATAGCCGATGCCGGTTACTGATAACCGATACCGGTGGGTTCTAAGATCTTCTTAGTAGCTATGGTGTTTGTAATGGCTGGTTTATGGATGATATTAGGAAATGAGACGATGAGGGATAAAAGAATGACAGTTAGATGCAATGGCACGTTGGGTAGTGGATTCAGAAACGGATTTAGGAGGACTGAGATTCAAGAAGCATAAGAAATGTTATAACAGAGGACATGCAAGATGTGACTTACTGGTTTTGGCAAAGATGCAAGTTGATCTCCTTGGTTGTAAACACTTCTGGTATTTCCACTCGTCTCTGCTCTGTCCAGTGAAGATCTAGACTCTGTTCCTCACTCCCAATGCTCTCTATTGATCCAGAAATCCTTCGACTGATCTCCAAAATGAAATTCCGATCCGTTGTTTTGGTTTGGGGAGCCCATTTACAGGGAACCGATGGCGGTTGCGTAACCGACGGCGGTCGAGTAGGAACCGGCATCGGTAAGGAAAAAGTAGGCTATTTTTAGTAAAATAGCCCACCTTCCCTGCTTTTCTCCCGAGAGATCAGTTGCGGGCTTGGCCAAGTGGCTAGAAGGTCGGCTTTGGGTGCGAGTAAGGAGGCATTAGTTATGGCTGTGAATCTAGACGAAGTCATGGGTCCTAATTAGGTTGGTTTAGGGTTAGGGCTAGGTCATGATGAGGTGGCAAAGTGAGGGTGGCGGGTAAGGTGATGTGGATTTATCAATTATAAGGTAATTAATAAATAATTGTGTAAGGTTTAGGTGATGAGGTTAGATTGCGAGATGAGATGCGGGTCACAAGGGGTCGTAAGACACAAATTTGGTGTCTACACTTTGCCATCGCCTTTGAATTTGGGGAAGTTCTTCCGGTTACCTCTGGGTAACTCATGCAGAGGCTGAGCAAGGGCCAGGGGCCCGACACGATGACCCCATGGTAATGGTGCCGCCATTCTTTGAAAAATGGCTTGGAGAGGAACTGTAACACCAGCAAGAATCAAAGCTTGAAGATTAGGGCTAGCTGGCTCTGAAGGAATACCACCCGCAGGACTTCTTTCTTGAACAGGTGGTGTGCTTGTCGAACGAGTCCTTCTATTTCTTGTGGAAGGAAGAGGAAAACCCTGCTGCTCCAAAAGCTGAAACTGAGAGTCTTCAATACCAAGGGTCCTTCTCCCTCGAGTAAAACGCGGAGTCACCAGATCAAAAGATGATCAAAAATTACAGAACTGGAATGTGATTTTCCCCAGCGGAGTCGCCAAAAATTGTTGGTCGTCAAATAGGACTTTTAAGAAGAGCAACAGTCAGGGGACAAGAAGTCCCTCCTCTTTAATGGGAGAGGTTCCCTTATTCAGAAAAAAACCTATTTACAAATGTACAGGACATGATTTGTTGGTTAAACTTGGATACCACGAAAGTGTTTTCTATGAAGGTCATCAATTACAAAAGGACTGAGGAAATGAGAGCATGGAAAAGAGTAGAAAGGCAAACATGCAGAATTATAGATATCAGAGTAATTCTTTATGTATGCGAAGTCACCGTGAATTGAAAACAAGATCATTCGTATAGAACAAGTAAGATGGAATTTAAAGACACAAAGTTCTGTAAATAACATCTGCCAGAACGCAAAGTTTCTTAACGTAACACAGATTCATTATCAAGGAAACAAAGTTCCTTCTTGGTTATGCAAGATCACCGTGCTTGCAAAGTTGAAGAGTATGCAATCGATGAGACTAACGAATTTGAGATAAATGATCTTCACAAAGAAAACAAATGAAATCTTAGAACAGACAGAGATCAGATAGACAAAGAAAGGAAAGTCCTTCTGTATTGATTTCTCTATAATCTATTTACACTTGCAGAAAATATGCCAAGTTCTTCCTCCTTTCAAAATGGCGCAAAGAAGGCCATTATATAGCTTACAATTCGGTTACTCTTTGTAACCGTTTCTTTTAACTAACGGATAGTCAAGGACCGCCCATCGCAATACCTTAACTAATTACAAGGAATACGAAAGGAATAGGAAGAAGAGAAAAGAATGAAGGAGACAGGTGGACAGTCACTGGGAGGGACCCACCGTCTTCAGAAACCGCTGCTTGAATTTTCTTCCACATATCAGCTATGTCCTTGCCACGAGGGACACACCAGAATTTTCATCTTGAGGATGACAATGAATACCTTTGAAAACTGATGTAACCAGCGTTTTGAGAGCTTCGTCCTTCTGCCAGCTGTCCTTGAAATTTGATCTTCAGATTGATAGTATCAGAGCCGCAAATTAAATTCATATTTTAGCATATTCGGGTCGAGCGGGAAAAACTAAGTATGAATTGCATTAGATTCACTTGGGACATGTGAGACGCGAATGCGCGAAACACGCTGTTCGGCCGATTCGGGTGAAACAGGGAGAAGACGCACAAATGCATTTTGGGACATTTGGGACAAAAACGCGCGAAGGATGCGGTTCGGGTGTTTCGGCCGAAATTGGAACAGTTTGCATTTTTTTGATTTGGGACAAAGAGCTCTGAGGTACGCGACTCGGGAGTTTCGGCCGATCGGGGAGTAGAGAGCAATTTGGAACTCGGGACAGTTGGGACAAAATTGCGCGAAGGACGCGGTTCGGGTGAATCGGCCGAAAATGGAACAGTTTGCCCGATTAACTTTGGGACATTTGGGACATGAAAGCGCGGTTCGGGCAAATCGGCCGAAAATGGAACAAAAGGCCCGTTTGAACTTGGGACATTTGAGACAAAAAGTTCCAGAGTACGCGACTCGGCCGGTTCGGGCGAAAATGGAACAACTCGCACTTTTTGATTTGGGACATTTGGAACAAGAAAGTGCGAAGTACGTGGTTCGGGTGATTTGGCCGAAATTGAAACAACTTGCACAATAAGTTTTGGGACACTTGGGACAAAAAGTTCCGACGGGCCTGAAAATGGAACAACTTCAGGGATTTCGGCCGATCGGGGAACAGAATGCACTTTCGTACTTGGGACAGGTGGGACAAAAATGTCCGACAAGCCCGAAATACATACAAAATGACCCGAAACACAGATTTTCTCAATTTTCACGACTTAGGCACTTTAGAGGAAAACACTCATAACTCAAAATTTTGAAATTTTACTTTCATTAGGGCAGGGAATTTTGAGTGGACAACACACCAAATCTTCAAACTTTCAATAACACATGTAGTAGTTTTGTTCCTTTATGTGTACCCATTTCTCAACAGCCACCCCACACAAATAGTATGTGTAGTCCTCTTCGCATAAAAATACTACGAATGGTAATTAGCTTCTAGCGCACAAACACACTTATTTCATAAAACAAAAAGTTAATTGACAAAGCATAATGATTAAGAAGGAAATACATTAAGGGAATACATATTTGAAAACCTAATGTAAATAGAAATTCTACCATATTACAAACACAAAGAAGACATATTTATAGTAGGTCTTTACCCTACTCTCGTTAAGTAACCGGGTAACCATATTCCATCAAGCATTTCTAATTGACAAGCTCTTGTTTCAAGTGAGTGATAACATATGGTCCTAACCAATGTACTTTGAGTTTTCCTGGATGGTGCAGAAACTTAGAATCATAAAGAAGCACCATCTATCCGGTCTTTAGATTTTTATCCCTAACGTGCCTATCACGCCATGCTTTCTGCATTTCTTTTTCTTGCTTCTGACTCCAGTGCATGATTTCTCATCGCTCATCCAACTTAATCAACTTGTTAATCCATTCTTCTAATGATTTCTCATCAGTTAGACCTCTAGCATGCGTAATACACAAAGAAGGTAAAATGAATTCCATAGGAAGAATGGCTTCTACACCAAACACCAATTGAAAAGGTGTGACCTTGTTTAGCCGCTTGTATGTTGTTCTATATGCCCAAATTACTGTAGACACTTTATCATCCCAATCCTTTCTTCCAACATCAATTTTTTTTGTTAATGTCTCGCTCAAAATCTTGTTGAAAGCCTCAGTAGTCCCATTTGCTTGAGGATGATATGGTGTAGTCTTATGGTGTGCAATCATGAATTCATCCAATAAAATTATGATTGTCTCATTCAGAAAATGTGTGCCCCTATCATTGGTCAAACTCAAAGGACATCCATACCTTGAAATAATATTTTCCCATAGAAACCTAGCTGCTGTAGCTGCTGTACAATCATTTTTATGCGTTTCTTCTATCCACCTTGTCAGATTTTCTATGCAAGTGATGATATAATGTGATCCAGTCCTACATGCGGCTGGTGAAATAGGACCCAAAAAATATATAGCCCATTTCTCAAACGGTTCTGCACTAGTAATAGGTCTTAGAGGCATTTCATCTCATTGACCTAGTTTCCCAGACACCGCCAATGATCACAAGACTTGCAATATGCCTTACAATATTTATACAGGTTCTCCCACCATAATCCAACGAGTAGAATCTTGTACAAAGTGGAGTCACATGCATAGTTGCCACCTACAATACCACCACGAGCTTCCTCCATGATATCTATGCACTCATTTTCTAGCACACATTGGTGTAATACCTCATCCTAGCCTAACTTGTATAGGTCACCTCTTATCAACATATAGGGTGCCACGTGTATAGAAAGTTGTTTCTTCTCTAAGGATTCCATTCCTTCTAGTGTCATACTTGTTTGTAGAAAGACAACAATGTCCTCTAATTCCAATGGTGCTCATTGTAATCTATATAACTATACATCGAGCATGGTATCTTCAATTACCTATGCTTCTTCTCCTAACTATATTATGGATAAATGGTTTGGTCCAAAATTATTTTTCCCTGGTTTTACCACAACTGTGAAATAAAATTCTTGAAATAAGAGTACCCATCTACATATGCACCCCTGTAAAATGGGCTTGTTCACCAAATACTTCAATGCCATGTTATCTGTATAAAATACAAATGGTGTAGCTAACATGTACTATCTGAATTTATGTAGCACATAGATCATTGACAAAGCTTTGTGCTCTGTAGTTGTGTAATTCTTCTCTGCAGGAGTCAACTCTCTACTAGAAAAAAATATAAGATGATCTATAATACCATCTCTAGGATGAGCCAACACCATGCTAATGGTTGTGCCAAAGGCGTCCATATGTACATGAAATGGTTGGTTCCACAAAGGAAAGCGCAGGATAGGCGCGGTAGTAATTTTCTCCTTCAATGTCTCAAATGTGCGTTGTTGCAGTTCTCCCTAGTAGAATGTACATTTTCCTTTCAGTAATTCCTCCAAAGGTGTGTGAACCTTGGCATACCCCTTTATGAATTTCCTATAATATCCCATGTGACCCAAGAATCTGTGCACCTCACTTTGAATAGTAGGATATTTCAGGCCGATGATGACTGCAACCTTAGTTGGATCAACCAACAAACCTTCCTTGCAAATTATGTGACCTAATAGTATTCCAAATGGTGTAGAAAATATACACTTCTTGATGTTCAAAGAGATACTGAACTATCTACATATTTCAAACATTAAGCGTAGATTGTGACAATGATCCTTAACAAGTCCATACACCATCTAATCATCTAAATAAACCTGTAAGAAGTTGTGAATAAAATATTTAAATGCCTAAAAACCTCTGCGTGAAAATACAACAGGCTCATTTTTCAGTCCAGAAGGCATCATGGTATAGGAAAATCTGCCCTATTCGGTAGTAAAAGTAGTATTTTCATGATCCTCCTAGGAAATCCTAAAATGATGATACCCAGAGAACCCATATGTAAATGAATAGATTTCGCGCCCTACAACGCCTTCTATTATTTCCTCAGTGAATGGAGTAGGAAAGGGATCAGTCACACATGTAGCATTCAACTCCTTGTAGTCCACACAGATCCTAATCTGACCATCATTCTTGATACTGATCACCATTGGACTAACCCATTCTAACTCGTCCAAGGGTCTGATGATTCTAGACTTCAAAATTTTGTCAATCTCTTCTTTGAATTTTTTGCGCAAGTTGGGGTTCATCATGTAGGGTCTCTTTCTGACTGGGCACACACCCTCTTTAAGATTTATCTTCATCTCCCCCAATTATTCATGCACTCCCTTACATTCATGGTACCCCCGAGGGAATACGTCTTGATAATCCCGTAGTAACTCAATGATTTTTGCCACTTCAAAGTCAGACCAATAGTCTTTAATTATGGCCTACTTAGGCTCAACATCTAATCCAATATTCACTTTCTTTGTCTTCATCACTCATGATAGGTGCACATGGTCTTATCTACACTCTCCAACAACTCACATCTACCCGTTGAATGTTCTATGTCCATATTTTATACTTCTTCATCATTCACTAAGTATACCATTTTTCCTATTTCTTTCTCAATACAAGCGCACTGAAGTAGTGTGGCTTCGACCTCTATTGCTTCTATAAAATGCGCTCTTGAGTCTCCTTCGTCAAATAAATATTGAATGAGTTCTTCTGCCTTGGCACTATCCCCCATAGTTAAGTGCTTTATAACCTTTAATGCTTCTTCTACCGGGGGTTTAGTAGAGAAGAAGTTAAATTTCTGGATCATCCTTGCAATTAAATCTTGCCAATTTATAGTCTCTCTATTGAGTTCTACATATACATACCAAGCATGTGCGCAACCTTGTAAAGTAGAATAAAATTTATGCACCTAGAGAAAAGGTGGTAATGATGCCTACCCCTCTGTCCAGAGTCTCTCACACTGCTGAACGTGGTGTTGAACAGGTTGATTACCATGATAATTACAGATTTGAGTAGGTGCATTACTCCTAAAGAACCTAGTAGCAAGCACAATCCTAATTTCATTCCATCCTACAAGATTATCCTTGTGAACCACCCACCTATGTGCTGTTGTCCTTCATAGGGTATATGATAGCATATTCCTTCTCTCTAACTAGTCCATCTATTACTCCTCCATAGCACACAGGAAAACCATATGGTATCCTTCTCCAGTGTAACAAGGTACCGAGTTATTACCTATTCTCTTGATACAACGCGTTTTTTTGTCCCTAGAAAATATAATCTTTACTTTGCACCCTACCAACTCATAAGTGCTATGAGCCCAATTATCACAAGTAACACTTGTAGTATCGCTAATAGACTATGCATCCTCCCACTGAATGATTCCTTCTTCAGATGGCTCAATCACCTCTAGATCCTGGATGACACATACATAAATCCTATTAAGGTATTCCTCACTCAAGGGCTCAACATAGGGCACACATTTTCCATTTGTTAAAGGGATAATAACTCTTTCCTCCTTATTTTCAAAGCTGATATAACCATTATTGAACCAGAGATTAACATTATTTGTAATGCCCCAGTAGATATGGGAAACTATTTGCCTCTTCCAGCGCTAAAACCTCAAAATATCCAGTGAACTTGGCTCCTTGTATGGTAATGGATGCATCTTTTAAAACTCTAATGGGAGTGACCTTAGTCCAATTAGCCATGAACAATACATTAGAGGATAGCTGCAATGGGTGTCTTCCCATTTATACCCATGCATATAAATTAAGAAAATTGACTTCTGTGCCTGTATTAATCAATATATTAATCAAAAGCCACCCATCCACAACAACATTTAGAGTGATTACCTTGTCATAATCTAGGCTATGAGGGCGAAGATTCACATGCAGGATCTATCATCCAGTCTCAATATTTGCATGTGGAGTGTTTCCTTTTAATCAATTCCCTAATAGTGGAATGATATTCTCCTCACACAACATTTTACACACTTATTTCAAGTCATCCATCTCAGGTTGGACCGTCTCCAATACTTTATTTTTCTCCATCTTCCACTTTTTCTCCTTTAAATACTTTATTTCACCTTGAAGATTTTTGAGTACCTCCATGGTTTCCTGATAAACCCCCTCTGATGGGAAAGATCAAGGTACCATGCATATGGAACCTCCTCCTTAGTGATGGTAGGCTTATGCTGCAATGCTTCTTTGGCTCACACTAATTTAGCACATGTAGTGATCTTTACTTGCAATGCCTCAGATTCTAGTTCCAACTTGGGCATCCACTGATTTTCCATAGTGCGCTATATCCTAACCATCCATGTGCCTTTATTTTATTGTTTATGCTACTTGCTAAGATGCTCATACAAGTCTGGGCATTCCTCTTAACTATGATTATTTCCACAAAAAGAACATGCAATATTATGAGGGCATTCACGCCTATAGTGGTAAGGGGATCCGCATGTATAACAAATTTGGTGAGGGAACTTGCCTCGTCCACCACCACAACCTCATCCTTTGAATCCACCATGATATCCTTGACCTCTGCCATGTCCTCCATCACAAAATGCCCTTCATTCTGATCATAATGCACTTGATTGTGATCCCAATCCTGATGCTTTTTCTTTCCTTTTAAGTTATCTGAAACTCTAGTCTTTCATACACCAATATCTATAGCATCATGGATTTGACCAATCAGCCAGCTATCTTCCGTATCGTGAGTCGTGGACCTACATATTTTATAGTAGCATGAGACATTCTTCCTTATCACATGTTGTAATAATGGGTAGTGGCTAGCATCATGCTTTAAATGGCATATCTCATAGTCTAACAACATTGAGTGCACTGATCTACGGGGACAACTATCCTTTGTGTGACCTTCCACTTCATAATCCATGCACCAAATCCCTATGCATGTCTCATGTGCTGAATTTGCAGATATCTTCTCCAACTAATTCGCCATAGCTACGATCTGTGCTTCTAAGAATGGGCTCACCCCACTTTTTATACTTTTATTCATTTTTACCCTTAACATAAAAGAAAGGAACCCCATGCATCTCGTCCTATCACCCAGTGAAAGCTGGAAGCTCACCCAAGGCACGCACGGGTGCCGATTCTCTCTTTTATGTGAATTTAGTGGGAAAAATCATCTATGATTTGTGTTTAAAAGACTTTCAAATGGGTTTAGGACATATAAGAACCATAGGGCTCAGAACGGCCTCTAGATCGTTACAGTCATTTCAGATAGAGTTCTTAACAAAATCTATAACATGTATCATATGAAAAAGAAGCATACAAGTATCCATACTTAGCATAAAAGGAAAGAGAACTCATGAGAGAGAAGTATGCATCAGAGTATGCATCAGAATCATTGATATTCATGTATATATAACATGTAACCTCATTAAATCCATGGAGCCATTATAGAGTGTCACAGAGAAGTAGACCATAGTCATGCATTGCAAGTGGACTAAATGTAACTAAGCTACCAAAAAGAAAACTATAATCCCCATGCCTAATACATCCTCTCCCAAATGAAATTATCCATTAACAGAGTTCTTGTAGTATCTCTGTAGAGTTCCGCCCACTTCCTTTTTTTTCTCTTTTTTTACTCTGTAGGCACTTGTATTTATAGCTTTTTTAGACTGCTAACTCATCCTCCAGCGCCCTCAAAACTAATACCAAGTGTCTGAATGTGGTCCTCTATGCGAGAATGCTTCTCCAGGTCTGAGCTTCCCACTTTATCCCATGATGTGCTTCTATAAGATTCTAACCCAGGCATGCTCCTTCCAGGGCCAATTTGTTGCTAGGATGACACCTTATCCACACACAATCAGATCATGATTTTCACGTGTTCTACCCTGAACGTCCAATTTTTTTAAGTCTCAAACCCTTGGTTCTATCCATGCACGTTGTACACACCACGGGCTTCCTTAAACCCTTTTCTAAAACCCTGCCTTGCGCGCTTTGTCCTGTGCACCTACGTGCCTTTTGTACTTATTCAATATTCTAGGGGCCCAACATAACCCCACACTACGCATGTTCTCCGTCCACGAGAACACTTCCCTTAGTGAGAGAAAGAATAAAAATAGACTTACACCTAGGAAAAAAGAATAAGAGGATGAGAGAATGGGAAAGAAGAAAGAATGGGAGAGTGAAAGAATCACTACAGTAGAATTGGAAAATCCTTTTACAAGGCAGCCACCAATTTATTCTAGGCATCGACTTCATCCTACGCTTTTTGATAGAGGTCATTGACCAGGGTGTTCACCTCCTCAAAATTTATTCCATCTCTTTGCACACTCATAGTATCCATGATTTTCTCCAACTCCTTGCATATATCCTCCAACATGTCCATTCTTCATTTGATACATGGATATAGCTCCTTCAACTAGTTTTTAATTGAAGCCCTTAAGGTTTCAATGGCCTCTGATTTCTTCTCAACCTTGGCAAGGATTTTGTCTCTTTTTTCCCTATTCCCCTTGTGTTTCTCCTGGAACTCCTTGAGTTATAACTCATGAGTGGTAACCAGGGTGCTTGCCACTTTGTCTCTATCTACACAATTTTCGTACGTGGCCTTAGTAGTCTGGGAAGCAGCCCTTACATCAGCAAACACTTTGTTGTACTTTGCAATGAGTGCTATGATTTTCAACTTATCTTACCTCTCTAGGTGTGTGACCACTTCCTCTGCAGAATCCAAGGCTGGCAGTTATCTTTCCATGGTGAGCACTCTTGTCAAATCCTCTAGGAATCCCAAAGCAGATCCATACTTCTGTGTGGGTGATGCCAGGTCCGGATGCTTCAATAGTATGGCCTCCTTAATAGATTTTACTTTCTTGTACACAACGCTCACCTTGGCCTTTTCATCCTTCAATTCTCACAGCCTGGGTGCTGATTAAATTTTCTTAGATTAGCTCCTTGGATAATGTAGCTTGCTCTTCCTCTTTCTCCTTCAGTTCCCCTTCTAGATCTCTGATCCTATCATTTTGCCCGAAGATTCTAGCGTCTATCTCAACAGAGACTTTGTTAAACGAATTGCTTAGTTGTTCATCCGAGAGCTATTGGGTATCCACCACAAGTCCTGGTAATGTTACTATTTCCTTTTGGATTACCTGAAAATCTGGTTCATCAAGGTGGGACTCAATTGCCCAAGAGATCATCTTCCTTATCCGTGGGTAGGCAGCCTCCTTGTTGAAAGATGACATGCATACAAGCTCCTCCGCCAGAAGTGTACTCTGGAACCATGCATGAAACAAATTCTTGGGGTCATCAATACAACCCATCTCTGGTCTCGCCCCCTCTATGTGCCTTTCTCCCATGCATGTACCTTTGGGTATACTTACAATTAAAAATAGGCCTCTAGTGTTACCGCATTCCTCTTCAGTGCTCCCCTTCTCCTCGTTTAACACTGGCTTAGCGCTGCACTCCACCTTGTCCTTCCCTAGGTTCTCAATGTCCCTTGTCTCCTCTTCTTCTTCCACCTTGGCCGTTTACTCTTGTGCCGAGCTTGGAACCTCTTGTTTCTATGCGCTAGCCTCTTCATCTTTTCCCATGTCCTGGGCACTTCCTCCTGCCTAGTTATTCTTCTGCTGCACAAAAAGGAACCCTTGTTCTTCTTCTCTACCTTCCTCCTCTGAATCATGTATATTGAAAACAAGAAACCCTTGATATTTCCCAGGGTCCTCTTCCCCACTTACTTCTTCCTCACTACCATCCTTCTCTCCTATATACTTTCCCATACTTCCAGCTTGTTTTGAGGTGGTCCCTTCTTCTACCCTCTACTTTTTCCTAACTAGAGATTCCAGTGTAGGTGACTCTGTTTCTTCTTCTGATGACTCCTTATTTGATGGTTCTTCTGGTTCTGCAGTATTCTTTCTGATTACGGTCTTTTTCTTGTGTGTGTATGTGCTGGTTCTAGTGCTTGTCCTAGGGGAACCCATTTCCTGTGTCTCCACCACACTTGGGATTTTCTTTTCTGGTTCTTTTTCCTCCCATTTGGGCATGGTTATTTTCCTCCCAATTGGATCATGAGGTATAGATACCTTGTTCTCTAGGTATGTGCCCTTCTCTGATTTGGGTCTTATGCGAATGTAAATGTGTGTTGCAGATCCTCTTGTAATGGGCAGAGTCATGGGCCTTATCATTTACACTTCATGAGACACGTATCACTCTATGTACACGTGCTTTCTAGGGTAGACCAACCCTTTACACAATTCCCTATGGTCTTTTTCTAAACTACCAAGGTCCAACTTAAACTTTTTGGACTCCTTGAACTTGTTTACTCCCACTTGGAAGTACTGAGCTGTGAAGGCAAAGGGGAGCTTGCACCATGGGCTCCATGAGTCATCTATCAACTTGAATCTACCTAGGTAGTAATGCTGGTACACAACAAATTCTACCTCTCCCCTAGTGGCTGCTGGTAGTTGTTCGGTAATTCTCCATTCTACCCCGAACACATTCCTTAGGCACGTGTACCACTTCTCCAAGTGCGCCTTGTGCACTGTTGTCATAGTGTCACAAGCATACTTCTCAAATATTTTGGTGGGTGAAAGGTCTTCATCAAGGTACTCCCATACGAATTTATCTGATGCATCTGGTACCTTGATCTCTGAAAACACGATGGTCAGCTGCACATTTCCAAAAAGGATCTTGTCACCTTCCTTCACGTAGTTGATAATTTCATTCATGATGAATGCGGACGAATTATACCCTCTAAAATTTTTCTACAAATGTTTAACCATGGCTTACTGACTTGAGTCCATCTCTCCTGGCCATTTAGATTTGGCACCAGGTGCATGGCCATCTTCATTACTAGATCCTTGATGTCTGTGACATCATAGTACCTTGACCCCTTTTTGCAAGCAAGAGTGGTGATAGTTTCCTTAATCGATTCCTTGTCTGTCAAATTATCTTCCAACCTGTATCCTTCACAGATGAGGCCTGTGATTTGTGAAATGAGCTGAGGAGTTATGCACATCTTGCATCCTACAAAGTGGAAATAGTCCTCATGCACGCGCAACATCAGCCACTGGTACAGTCACTCAGGTTTCTCGAAGTAGGGTAACTTAAAGAGTTGCAGTAACCGTGCCTTCTCCAACTTGACCTTCACGTCATCATTATATATGGGAAAACCTTCTGGTGTCCTCTTGTTTGTTGGGCACACTAACTCCAGTGTTAACTCCTTTTCAGTTGTGCTTATCCGATGATTATAATCATTTACAGACATATCCCTAAGATGGGACTCCCACTCCTTCCCCAAAAACACTCCATCTGGGTACTGCATTTTTGCATACCATTCCTCATTTGTGCCTGCTTAAATTTCTTATTGTTTTCCCTTGCCCTTTCCTTTACCCTTCTTGGGTGTACTATTTGGTTTCTTGGGTGCCATTTTCTAGGTCTTCTACCCACTTCAATCACTTATGTTACTTTGTTCTTCCACTCTCTCCAACCCTAGATCTTGAACTTGAGAATAAAATTACTTAACCCCGTGCCCTAGTTTTTTGAACCCTAACTGGGATACTCCCTTCACAAGATGGCATCTTCTCACACTCTCTCCCACACCCGTGAAATCCCTTCCCCTTGGTTCATAAATCCAAACTAGCTAGTCACGACTCAATTTCTCCATATTTTTCTACACACGGATCAGTTTTTTGGAAGCCCTAGTTTATAAAGGTGCAAAAAGTGCTTCATTCTCTTATACGTAAAGTGAAAAATGAAGTATCCTAACCCCTTATTTATAGTTTTTCCCTCTTTGAACATTAAGTGCTACTTCACCTACCACCATAATTTCTTCATTTAATGTGGATTTTTCAAACAAAGCCTGACTTAAGTGCTTTCCCTCACACGCCTAACCTGCGTGGAAAATCCTCCAACCTTCTAGTGCGTAACCAATCCAACTTGACAGGAGACTCTTACACACGTAAAACCAACACCGAAGGCACTTATTATGTCCTTATTTTTGCTTTCACCTACCTTGTGTTTCTTAATGCACTTTCTCCTCCTTTATACGTGGGATCTAAAAGTAGTTTTATCTTGGCACTAACCATCCTTTTTCTATCTTTTCTCTCCATACACCTCTTTCAATCAGGCCATTCAATTGGGATTTTTAACACAAACTTCCTTGGCACTTTAACCATGTACTCCTTCACATTACTCCACCCCACACTTAAAATGATGCACGTTCCTCTGTGCACTCACAAATTCTCAAAAATGAGCAATAAGGTTACCGCTGCCCAAGGCGCAAAACAAAACAACAATGCGAAAGGGAAACATAAGAAAAGAAATGCATAAGGGAAATTTCTAAACTAATTGGTAAAACTACCTTATTTACAAACACTAGGAAGACTTATTTATAGTAGGGCTTCAACCTGCTCCCATTGAAGTGTTTAGGAAACTTCGTCCCATCCAACACTTGTAATTGACATGCGCACAAATCAAGGATGTACAAGATTGTGTAAGGACCCAACCAATGGACTTTCAACTTCCCAGGATGGTCCATAAACTTAGAATCATATAGTAAAACCATCTTCCCAACCTCAAACTTCTTATTTCTAATGTGGCGATCATGCCAAGCTTTCTACTTTTCTTTCTTTGTTGTTTGGCTCCACCTGGATAGTGATCATCTATCATCCAATTTCAGTAACTCCTCAATTATTTCTTCCAGTGCTTGCTCATTGGACAACCCTCCTGCATGCTCTATTCGCAGAGAAGGTAACATGAATTCAACTAGTAGAAAAGCTTCCGTGCCAAACACTAACTAAAATGGTGTGGCTTTGTTATGCCTTTTATACGTTGTCCTGTAAGCCCAAAATACTGTCGATGCTTTTTCATACCAATCTTGTCTTCCTATATCACAAATTTTGGTCAGGGTATGACTCAGTATTTTGTTGAATACTTTCACGATTCCATTTGCTTATGGGTGATAGAGCATAGTCTTGTGATGAGCCACCATGAATTCTGCTAATAGGATCCTCATGGTCTCATTCAAGAAATGCGTACCCATATCATTGGTCAAACTCAAAGGACATCCATACCTCGTGATAATGTTCTCCCAAAAGAACTTTTCCACAGTGGCTGCTATGCAATCTTTAGTTAGGGCTGCCTCTACCCACTTGGTCAAATAATCCATGTAAGTGATGACATAGCATGACCCAGTCCTACGTGTCGCTAGTGCAATAGGGCCTACAAATTCTATTGCCTAGTTTTCAAAAGGATCCACCCTAGGGATAGGGCACAAAGGAATTTCATCTCTCCTTCCTGGTTTGCCAATGCACTAACAATGGTCACATGCTTTACAATAGTCTTTACAATCCTTGTACAAGGTTTCCCACCAAAAACCTACCATTAATATCTTACGTGTGGTGGCATCACCTGCATAATTCCCACCCGCACTTCCTCCCTGTACTTCCTCCATGATGGCCAGGCACTCATGCTCTAATACACACCTATGCAAAAATTCATCACGTCCCAACTTGTATAAGTCTCCACTGATTAACATGTAGGGCGCGGCCCGTATGGCCAAATTATTTTTCTCTAATGTCTTCATTCCTTCTGGTGCCATGCCTTTAAAAATATTGCAATCTCTTACAAATTTGAGGGCACGTGCCGCAACCTAAATAGTTGTGCGTCTGAATTATCTCCTCAATACTTTGTGCATCCTCCCCTGAATCAATTCTAGACAAATGATTAGGTCCGCAATTACTTTTCCCAGGCTTCACTACAATGGTGAATTCCAACTCTTGAAACAACAACACCCACTGACATATGCACCCTTGTAGAATAGGATTTTTCACCAAATACTTTAATGCCATGTAGTCGGTGTAAAACACAAAGGGTGTTTCCAGTAGATATTTTATAAACTTGAAAAATGTGTAGATTATTGACAATGCCTCGCGCTCAGTTGTGGTGTAGTTCTGCTATGCTAGTGTCAGCTTCCTACTTGCAAAACACAGAGGATGATCAACAATTCCTTCACCTAGTTGTGAAAGCACTACTCCAATAGCAGTCCCTGAGGCATCTACATGGACATGAAAGGGCTTTCCCCAAGAGGGAAAACATAATATAGGCGTGGTGAAAAGCCTATCTTTTAATGTATCAAACAACCTCTACTGCGCCTCTCCCCAATGGAAGGAAATTTTATATCTGAGCAGTTCCTCTAAAGATGCGGTGATCTTGGCATACCCCTTGATCAATTTCCTGTAATAACCTATATGCTCAAGGAATCCGTGAACTGCGCTCTGGTTAGTAGGCTCCCCTAACCCCACAATAACTATAACTTTAGCGGGATCTACTAATAAGCCCCCCTTACATATGATATGCCTCAATAAAGTCCCAAAGGGTGTAGCAAACACACACTTCTTAATGTTGAGGGATATCCTCAACTACCTATACCTCTCAAACATTAACCTTAAATTGTCACAATGGTCTTTAACTAGGCCATATACTATCCAATCATCCAAATAGACTTGAAGAAACTTATGGATGAAGTCCTGGAACACTTGCACTACTATGTTTGAAAAAACAGCAGGCACATTCTTCAACCCAAAGGGCATGACCGTGTATGCAAAATTTCCCCACTTAGTGGCAAAAGTTATCTTCTCCTAGTCCTCCTTTGTAATCCAGACTTGGTGGTATCCTGAAAATCCATCTGTAAAGGAATAGATTTTGCTCCCAACGACTCCTTCCAAAATTTCTTTAGTGAAGGGGGTTGGAAAGGGATCAATGACACAAACAACGTTCAGATCCCTATAATCCACATAGATCCTAATCTTCCCATCCTTCTTGATGTTGATTACCATTGAACTTATCCACTCTGATTCCTCCATTGCTTCAATGATCCCAGAAGCTATCATTTTATCTATCTCCTCCTTAACCTTCACACGTAAGTTGGGATTCATCCGGTAGGGCCTCTTCCTAACTGGGTGCACACCATCCTTCAGTTTTATCTTCATCTCCCCCTAGGAATGGTGAATTCCTTTGAGCTCATGGTACCTGCATGGGAATAAATCCTAAAATTCGTGCAATAGATCAATGATCTTAGAAACTTCCTTCTTCGACTAGTAATCTCCAATAATAGTTTCCTTAGGTTCTCCTGAACCGATGTTAACCTTATTTGTCTTTAGGGGCTCATGGTAGGCACGCGCATGAGTATTAGTACTGTCCACTACATCGCACGTCCCTACAGAATGGCTAACATCCAAGATTTTTGATTCCTCTCCATCAATCAAATACACCAACTTTCCTTTCTTCTTTTCCAAACACGCACGCTCAAGCTATAACTCTTCTGTTTCCTCTACTTCTTTAAAGTGTGCCTCCAATCCTAGTTCACCTAGTAATTCCAACAACCTATCCTCCACCATGGCACTATCCCCCATAGTAAGGCACTTGATACCCTAAAAGGCCTTATCAACTGATGGATTGGTACTTTGATACGCAAAGGTTTGAATAAGGTCAGTCGTGAGCTCTTTCCAATTTCTTGTCTGGTGGTGTGTCTTCAAATGAATGTACCATGCGCGTGCGTAACTATGCAGTGTAGAATATAAATTATGCACCTAGAGGGATGGTGGAAAAGCTTTCACGCCTTCTCTCCAGACCCATTCACACTCCTGGATATGGAAAGAGGTGGGCTCCTTCCCATGGTAGTCCTTAATGGTGGTGGGCATGTTGCTCTTAGAGAATCTGACAGAGAGAAATTCTTACCTTGCACCACTCCAAAAGGCTCTCCTGATGTGTAGCCCACCACCATGCTACTATGCCGAGTAGGAGATAACTTTGCATCCCTCTCCATTCCTTATCATCCTTCCACTGAGCTTCCAGCTCCTGCAGAAAGATCTCAGGGAAGGCTCCTCCTGAATACTTGGGCGGATCTTTTCCTCCTAGGCACTGAGCTGTGTGTGCCTTTGTTACCTTGGTCACCGACCCTCTCAATTGTCATCCCATCAATTCATAAGTCCTATGTGCCCAATTTTCACATGCTAGACTGGTGGTATCACTTACTAACTGAGCATCCTTAAACTGGATAACTCTGTTAGTAGGATGTATTATCTCTAGGTCTCTGATTGAGCGCATGTATATCTTGTCCAAAACTTCTTCCCCCAAAGGTTCAATATAAGGTGTCGAATTCCCATCAGCTAGGGGTAGAATGACCCACTCCTCTTTGTTTTCAAAGTTGATGTACCCTTTGTTGAACTGAGGGTCTGCATTGTTATTGTAACACCATGGGCACCCAAGTAGTGTCGGGAAATCATCTGCCTCAGTGAGCACAAAGAATTTGAAGTCCCCAGTAAACTTAGCTCCCTGGATAGTAATAGCTGCATCCTTTAAGACACCGATAGGTGTCACCTTAGTCTTGTTTTCCATATACAACACATTTGAAGATGGCTGTAACACAAGTC
This sequence comes from Taxus chinensis, assembly GCA_019776745.2. NCBI lineage: Eukaryota > Viridiplantae > Streptophyta > Pinopsida > Cupressales > Taxaceae > Taxus > Taxus chinensis. The sequence continues at coordinate 34,816,127 of CM034150.1, forward strand.
TTTCCATCTGATGCCATGCATCCAAAGTTAGAACATTAACCTCCGTGCCAGTGTCAATGAGGATATTACTAAAGAGCCATCCATCTACAATTGCATTCAATGCGATCTCCTTTTCATATTCAAGGCTATGAGGGGGAAGGTTTGCATGTAAGACCTACCTCTCGCAATCTCCTCTGGTGTGTGGTACCTTCTCTCTCAATAATGATCCTAGCAAGGGAATGATATTCTCTTGCCTTAGCATTTTACACACCTCCTTGACCTCATCCAGGTCATCCATTGGTGCCTTGACTCTCCTTATCTGTTCCTCCCTCCTAGATTGCTCCTTTAAACACTGGATTTCCCCTTGTAATCTCCGAATGACATCCATAGTGTCTTGATATACCTCCTTCTGATGCGCAGGGTCTGGATACTTTCCATGAACTACTTCCTCCCTTGAAACTAGGTTCTTCTGTATTGGTATCTCTCTTACTCATGCAGCTTCTACCCTTGTTGTTACCAAGACAGGATGCAAAACTACATCCCATGTTACTCGAGGCATCCACTAGGTGTCTGCCTTCTTAATATTGACCATTACAACACCCTTTTCTTTTCGGTGCTGCTGATTCATGTGCTCAAACAATTCTGGGAACTCCTCATACTTATGCTTCTTTCTGCACCATGAGCACTGCAACAAGTCTGGGCATTCACATTTGTAATGATATGTAGATCCACAGTTGAAATAGGTTCCACATAGGAACTCAGTCCTTCCTCCTCCGCGGTTACCACGACCACAAAATCCTCCTCAAAAACCTCTTCCACACATGCCTCCATATGTGCGCTCCTCATAACAGCGATCATCACCCTTGGAACTACTGACAACACTGGTTTGGCATACCCCATGATTAATGGCCTCATGGATTTGATCAATGAGTCTACAGTCCTTAGTATCATGGGTTGTAGAGGTGAAAATATTGCATAACAAGATACATTCTTCCGGATTACGCATTGCAGCAAGGGGCACCTACTCACATCGTGGTCCCCATGAAAAATTTCATAATCTACTGCCACAGTGCATACTTTCCTCTGGGGGAAATTATCCTTAATGTTCCCCTATACTTCACAATCTATGCACCAAAAACCACTACAAGTCTCATGGGATAAGTTCGCAGACAAATTTTCCAACTGATTGGCCATAGTAGCAATCTGATCCTCTAAGAACGGGCTAACGCCAGTATCAACACTACTAATAGCCTTGGCACGCAGAGTAGCTTCTAATGCCTGATGTGGGTCTGTAAAATTTTTATGAGATAAGGCCCTTCTAAAAGGAGTGATCAACCCTCCAAAAAACCATTGAGCATGTTGTGAAGGGTGAATATCATATGATAATTTAGACAAGAGAGTTTTAAAGCGTGCATCATACTCCTGCACATTCTCTGCCATTCCTTGCTGAATATCCTTCAAAGCACTGATGCTCTTCTACTCAAACTCTGGAATGTGGATTTCTGCCAATAATGCATTCTTTAAATTAGTATAGTCCACTACTGTTTGATGAGGGTCATACTTCCTATACCAGCTATGCGTGCACCCTTGCAATGTGGTTGCAAACTGACTAGCCTTTTGTTATGGGGTTGTGATACCCTTTGCGCACCATAGCAGTTCACACTTGTGAACATGTTTCGCATCATCCTCAATACATCTATAGTTAGGAAAATGTAGAGATATTTCAGAAAAAACTTGTGGGTTGGGGCCTGAATCCTCTTGAGATAGAACCTTGGTTTCCACCTGTGTTTCCTCTACAACCTGATCCACCTAATCCACCAGGTCCACCAGGTCCTGAACCACTAGATCCACCAGGTCCACTAGGTCCTAAACCACCAGATCCACCAGACACACTAGCTCATATTCCTCCTGAACCACCAGAACCACTAGGTCCTAAAGTGGTCGTGTCAAGGGTCCCTATAGTTCCATTGAGTTACACACCTATGGTTTACGAAAATGCCCCACTGCCAATAGTATATCCCGCGCCACTCCCAGACATGAGACCAAAAGCTTGTGTGTTTATGCCTTGCCCGAAAAGTCCTAACACTAGGTTGGTGTTTGCAGTCATAGAAGGCCCAAACGAGAAATTATACCTCCTGGGTGTAGATCGATCACTTCTAATGTAACCAACTGGACCGGCAATATTTTCCCCCTAATCTAGAAAACCAAGCGCCAGGGTCTGGTCACTAGGGGGCTCAAATGCACACCAACAGTTCTTTTTTCTTTGCGTGACGAACTCTCATCAGAAGCTGAAGGGGTTTGTCTTATGCGCTTGCCAAGATGGGGTCACACGGACTGCTCAAGTTCGACTTCCTATGTGTGAACCTCAAATCCTTCTCACAACATCTTCTGCCATACATCCATCACACCTGTAACCTCGAATTGTCTAGAAATCTCCCTTTCACGCACTTCACCATACTTGAATCATCTTTCCTCCCTATCCTTCTCTGTCACAACCTCTGTCATCTTCCTCCACACTAGCTTCCTCTCCCAATGCTTAGAATGGTTTAGCCAACCATTGAGAATGCCTCTAAACTCATGGTAACCATAAAGATCTTCATAGCTAGAGGAATAACATGTAGAAATGATCCTCTGGGCTCCCGTAGAAACTCAAACTCAACAACCTTCAGACAAGAATATGTGGAAATGGTGTACTCCAGAGTGTAGCTAGCCAATACTCCTTTCCACCAATGATCCACAACACGGGTCCATGTCAGATCTGTATCCTGCAGCCTCTGGTATTCTTCTTGGGTCCACACATGTGATCCATAATGCCAACTTGATCTAGATGCATAGGCTATGAGCCATTCATATAGTTCCACTGGGAAGCAGCAAAAAAAAGTCTCATACAGATCATGGTAGAGATTCTATTCTACCCATCTACATGCATTAAACTCAGGCCCAGTGCTAAATATCTGAGTGAATTCATCCTCTATGCTCTTAAACCTTGATTCAAAACTTTCCAAAGTTAACCGCTCTGTCATTAATCACTACATAGATCATGATGCATGCTATTTCCCGCTATAACTTTGAAAAGAGGTCCTGGCAACGGAACCAAGATGTCATTTTTACCCTTAACACAAAAGAAAGGAACCCCATGCATGCCGACCTATCACCCAGCGAAAGTTGGGCGCTCACCTGAGGCACGCATAGGTTTCAAGTCTCTCTTTCAAGTGAGTTTAGTGGGAAACATCATCTATGATTTTTGTTTAAAATAATTTGAAATGGGTTTAGGACATACAAGAACCATAGGGCTTAGAATGACCTCTAGATCCTTGTAGTCATTTTAGATAGAGTACTTAACAGAATCTATAACGCGTATCATATAAAAAAGAATCATACAAGCATCCATACTTATCATAAAAGGAAAGAGAACTCATGAGAGATTAGTATGTATCAGAATCATTGATATTCATGTATATATAATAGGTAACCTCATTACATCCAATTACAGAGTGTCACAAAGAAGAAGACCATAGTCATGCATTATAATTGGATTAAATGTAACTAAGCTACAAAAAATAAAACTACAATCCCCATGCCTAATAAATCCTCTCCTGAATGTAATTATCCATTAACAGAGTTCTTGCAGTATTTCTGCAGAGCTCCGCCGACTCCCTTTTTTTCTCTTTTTTTACTCTACAGGTGTTTATATTTATAGCTTTTCTGGACTGCCAACTCATCCTCTAGTGCCCTCAGATCTGATGCCAAGTGTCTAAATGTGGTCCTCCATGTGAGCATGCTTCTCCAGGCCTAAGCTTCCCACTTTATCCCATGATGTGCTTCTAGAATATTCTACCACATGCATGCTCCTTCCTTGGCCAACCTATTACCAAGATGGCACCTTATCCACACGCAGTCGGGTCATTCTTTTCATGTGTTCTGCCTTGAACATCTAATTTGTCTAAGTCCCAAACACTTGGTTCTTTCCACATGCGTCACGCGTGCCACGAGCTTCCTTAAACACTTTTCCAAAACCCTGCTTTACACACTTTATCCTGCGCACCTTTCTTTAACTAGGACATTGTGTGCCTACGAGCCTTTTGTACTTGGTCAATATTCTAGGGGCCAAACAATACTTCCAACTGCCTCAGTGCGTAATACTACTTCAAGTGCTTCACGCAGATTAGTGTATGTCTTATGTGGTATCACCATTCTAAAAGGTGTAATAAGATCTCCAACAAACCATTGCGCATGCTCTCTTACATGAATATCATAAGAAATATTAGATAACAACATTTTGAAATGAGTATCATATTCTCTGACACTCTCAATAGTGCCTTGCTTAATATCCTTGATCCTGCTTACACTCTTTTGCTCAAACTCAGGGATGTGAAACTCTTTAAGGAAACCATATTTTAAAGCTGCATAGTCTATGAAAGTATGATAAGGGTCAAACTTCCTGTACCAACTTTGTGTGTGCCCTTGTAATATAGTGGAGAATTGAATTTCCCTACGCTCAGAAGCCATTATTCCTTTTGTGTGCCACAGTATTTCACACATGTGCATGTGTTCAACAACATCTTCTATGCCCCTATACTCTAGAAGATGAAGAGACATCTCCATGTAAATATTCTGGGGTTGGTGCAGACCCTGCCCACCTGATCCAGAACATCACGTGTTTCCTCTACTTCCAAAACCACCAGATCCACCAGAACTAGAGCCACCTATATCCCATGATTCCGAACCTATAGCCAGAGTTAGACTAGAAGATGTACTCCCACGTGTCCCAACAGTAGTACTGAACTGCACCTGGATAGTCTGCGAAGTGTTACTACTCCCAGAAGAGAGTTCAAAATTCTACACGCCCAAATTCTGTGTGGATGATACACCCAAAAAGGCACTTCCATACAAAAATGAAGATGTTTGTACTACCATCGATGTGATTTTTATATGACTCACTCATGCTCTCCCACTACCTGAATTAGTTTGCTGACTATTTTTTGTACTAGATACTGGAAGACCAAGCACAAGGGCAAGGTTTCCAGGTGGATTCAGATGTGTGCCCATGGCCCAGTTTGTCTCTTTTGGCACACTTCTACGTGAGGTTGAGGGGGGTTCCCTTTCATGATTTCCGAAATGGAGGAGTTCCTGATGTTTGGGTTCCATGTCTTCTGCATGAAATTCAAATCCTTTGCAAACCATCTCTCTCCATAATTCTATTCTCTCTGGAACATCCCATTTCTTCTCTAACTCCCTCTCATGAGCCTCATTATACTTAAGCCACCTTTCCTCTCTCTACATTTTTATATCTAGGTCTGCCATCTTTCACCAAACCTGCTCTTGTCCCCCATGCAAGGTGGGGTTTAGTTAACCATTGGTTTTCTCTCCAAGTTCAAGGTTACCATCAATATTTTGATTGCCAGTGGAATGCCTTGTAGGTAAGTTCCCCTGTGATATCATAAAATTTGAATTTTACTACCTCTGGGAAAGAATATGTGGAAATTGAGTACTCCAGAATAAAGTTGTTTAAAATGCCACAAAACCAAGTATCCACAACACATATCCAAATTAGATTAGCATCATAAAGGTCTTGAAATTCTTCTTGCATCCAAACAAGTGCATGATACCTCCAATTCCTTTTAGATGCATAAGCAATCATCCAATCGTAAAGATCTACCAGGAAAATAACAAAGAATCTCTCATACAAATTGTCATACAGATTCTGTTCCACCCATGTGCATGCGTTAAAATCAGCTCTGGTGATGAACCTCTATGCACATTATTCTTCTAGGTCATGTATGCACTCCTCAACACTTGCTAGGGTCAACCGTTATGTATTCATTGTGAACCATCCTAAAAACAACTGAAAAAGAGGTCCCGACAATAGAACCAATGATGTAGCCTAGAATTTACACATAAAATCCCAGAAGCACTGGCACATCACTCAACCTAGACTGGCCACTCACCCAAAGCATGCAAAGGTACCAGGCCCCTCTTTAGGGTTGTTGTTTCAAGATGTTAGCATGATGAAGACCTAATGCATTCAGATCCATAATTAATACATCATTCTACAGTGCATGTTCAGATCTATATCTAAAGAATAACAAACTTAAATGATAACCATGATGAAAATAAACATGTAAGAACCAATTATACTTAGGATTAATACTCTGATTCAGCCAATACACTCCATTATATTAAAGATGATAAATACACAGAATCTCATTACAATAGATAATACCATAGCTTATGCGTGCATCAAATTTTGAAGCACAACCTCATAGTAATTCAGTTCTCACATACCTCTCCTATACTATGCAGATCATTACATATTTATAAGGATGGGGACTTTCCCTTCACCACTTACATAACTCCAAAAATAGGTCACATGCTAGAAATAGTCACGTGCCTTTACAATTACAGCTACACATGCAAGTGCACTAATAATAGACCTCTCCTAGTTAACTGTCAGTACCAATTCTATCTATATCCCACATCCATGCAAAGTGATCCATAACCGCTTCTAGACACCAAATTTTTGTCTTACGACCCCTTGTGACCCGCATCTCATCTCGCAACCTAAACTCATCACCTAAACCTTACACAATTATTTATTAATTACCTTGTAATTGATAAATCCACATCATCTGACCTGCCACCTCATTTTACCACTTCATCATGACCTAGCCCTAACCCTAAACTAACCTAATTAAGACCTATAACTTGGTCTACACCTACACCCATGACTAATGACCCCTTTCTCGCACCCAAAACCGACCTTCTAGTCACTTGACCAAGCCCGCAACTAATCTCTCGGGAGAAAAGCAGGGAAGGTGGGCTATTTTACTAAAAATAGCCTACTTTTTCCTTACCGATGCCGGTTCCTACTCGACCGCCGTCGGTTACGTAACTGCCATCGGTTCCCTGTAAATGGGCTCCCCAAACCAAAAACAAAGGATCAGAATTTCATTTTGGATTAGGGTGGAAGGATTTTAGGAATCAAGAGAGATCATTTGGGAGTGAAAAAGAGAGTCCAGATCTTCACTTGACCAAGCAGAGACGAGTGAAGAAGCCAGAAGAGTTGCAGCAAAAGAAGATCAAGCCCAAAACTGCAACAGAATAGCCAGAGTTCTCAAATACTCAGCTGATCATCGGGAGGGAGATATTTCATCTTCTATTTGTCCAGCCATCCTACCTAGAGTTCTGCCTTTGTCATCAGAGTTCTTGGACTTGCATCTTTGTCAATAACCAGTAAGTTACATCTTTCATGTCCTCTTTAATAACATTTCTTAGACTTTTTGAAGCACAATCTTCACAAATCCATTCCTAGATCCACTACCCAGCGTGCTATTGCATCTAACTATCATTCATCTACCTCTCATCACCTTATTTCCTAATATCACCTATATACAGCCTTACAATCAACACAACCACCCCACAAAACAACCAACCTTCAGATCTTAGACCATACCGATATCGGTTATCAGTAACCGGTATCGGTTATCCTGACTATAACCAAAAACCAGCCTTTCCCCTACCCAGTTCAATGAAGCAATTTAATTGATATCTTACAGTCTTTTGTGTTAATTCATATTAACAGGGGAACTGACCACCTTCGAAAGGAAGTTTTATATTTCTTGGGCCCAAGGTAGTTCCCTCATTTATTGTCTAATCAAAATCGTGTGGTCTTGTGTTCTTATTTGCAGGTAGTCTTTCCAAGACAAAAAGGAGTTCTTCGCAGTCAACCTGATCTTTCTCTACGGTACGCGCGCACCATCTTGACGTTCAACAGGTATTCCTCCTAGACCTAACCTTATCTGTTTCTAAAAGGAATGAAACATTCTGAGCGAAACATTTTGGCACGCCCGGTGGGACCCATTTTGGGTTTCTTTCTTTCTTGCTTGCTTTCATATAGGGAGTATACTTGCTGTTTTCTTCTTCTAAAAAGATATTCACAAGGTTTTTTATTATTTTGATAAAAGAACTTGCTTTGCTTTTACATCTCGCATTAGTGAAAGTCATCTCTTTTGCTTCATCGAATATCATTTTCGATTTGGGTTTAAAACACGTGCATTGCATTACTGCTTGCTGTTTTCAATTCTAGTGAACATAGATTAAGTAACAAGTCGTACACATGGGGGTGATATCCACGGTATTGACAAGAAATTAATCTTACTTTCACTACACAACACATACCGAATCACTTCACAATTAACACAACAGCTCAAACATCCCCCCTTTTCCGCGGTATTCCTCCGCCTGATTGAGGTAACCTTATTAGCCAAAACAACTTGACATTTCCCCTGTGTCTTTTGTTTAGGATTGACATAGTTCCACGTCTAAAGGCATAAGCCCACAATAATTAAAATTAACCCTAGGGTTAGTCTCTGGATTTGCGTGTGCATCTTGCTTGTTTTTAGTTCTATTTTCTTTCTCATACCCTGTCTTCTGTGATCAATAATTGGACAAGTATACTAAACGTTGTTAAAAATCAAATTAGCAGCCTTTTATATCTTGTTGGCCCAGAATTCTTACACCGACATCGGTTACCTGACCAGTGTCGGCTATAGTATAACCGACATCGGTTACTAGACTGATATCGGTTACTGTCTTTCCCAATTCCTGACAAACCAGCAACCTACCAATTTCACCAGTCTGAGTTTGTTTCTGTTCCTGACAGATTGAAACCCTACTGTGAACTCCTGTCCATGGTTGTTATCACTCGAAAGCAAGCCACCGCCATGGTTTCACATGCTCTGTTTCTTTTCCTGAATCACCCCCTTCACATTCTTTGGGGAATCCTACGGATACCAGCGAGGTTCCTAAAATTCCTGTGGGAGATAAGGACTTTGCCAAGTTTCTGGATGCTAATTCTAGCGCTGTACAATACTATTTGTCTCATACCCCTGACCGTACGCCTGATGGTCAGCTCCTTGTTGGTATGCCTATTAGTATAGCTGCTCATTTAGCTCCCACTCTGCCTGATAACACTGCCTTGCTTCCTGCATCTCTAGCCCTGTCTCCCAATCCGACGGCTTCAGAGGTTCATACGACTCAGATTGGCTTTCCGTTGGTTAATCTTGGACCCCACATATCATTACCACCGACTGCCCCTACCTCATCTCTCTTGCAAACTGCTTCATTCATGACTTGCTCTCTGCCACCTATCCACACTAGCTTTCCTTCTCAAGCTCCGCCTACCTTTTCTTTCCCATACACATATCCAGTGACCTCAACATCCTATATGGGACATCCCTATTTGGTCGCCTCAACATATTCATCCTCCATACCTTATCAACACTTAACCCCACCATTGTCCAGCGGAGGCCCTTGGCCCAATTTGCCTCCGTTTACCACAATCGCACCATCATCTCATCCAACCACAGATTTCATTAAACAAATGATAGACAAAATGCAAAACCTGGAGGCTTCTTTTTCAGGAAGTCGTAGCGCCTTAACATATGAGCAAGTTTGTCGGGAGCCTATTCACCTGTCTGTGCCCCTTCATTCGTATCCTCCTCAATGGGAATTACCAAAATTTACCCGTTTTAACAGTAAAGATGACCCTCAACAACACTTGCGATCATTTAGACATGCTTGTTATTTGATTTCTCATGATGATGCCTTGTTACTCCGCACCTTTCCCATGTCCTCATCAGGACCCGCCTTGGAGTGGTACAGTGCTTTAACCCAGCACTCAATCTTCTCTTTTAACCAACTAGCCCAATCTTTCTTGGATCATTTCTCCATTAACATTGCCAAGAAATTATCTATCACTGACCTTTATGCCATCCGACAATTCGAAGACAAATCTATCGCATATTTCGTTGGACGATGGCGGGGCCTTATCAACCAACTTACATATGCCTTGCCTCAGGTTGAACTTATCGAACTTTTTACACGTGCATGTGCTAAGCACATTTCTCCTATTCTTCAAATTCAAACTTTCCGCAAATTTGATGAGGCCTTTACCATGGCTCGGAAACTAGAAATTCGAGCCTTAGAAGAAGAGAAATTGCGGTTGCGCAACAAAAACCCCAATTTCCGAACTCCAGATTCCACCAACAAACCTAACACCACCAATCCTCACCCATCGACCACTTCAAAATCAAAAGGGGCCATGCACGTGGTGATGGTCAAATCCCAACCACCGTCTAATACCCCACCAAAAACTACTTATAAGTATAAAGCAGAACCCATCAACTACACTCCCTTGGGAGAAACATATGGTGTGATATTGGAAAAAATGGTCAAAGCAGGAGCCATTACCTTACCTCCTATTAAACCTCACTCCAGGTTTGATTCTACCTGCGCTATACCTTCCTGGTACAAAGAAAATAACTTCTGTAACTTTCACCGCGTAAAAGGACATAGTCATGAAAACTGCAAAATGTTGAAAAACATAGTGCAGGAAATGGTTGACGCAGGTGATATAACCCTCGATAATCCTAATGCCCCTGCCAACCGAAATTTGAAATCTTCAACAAACCATTCCCAAATCACTTCGTCCAACAGTAACGTAACCAGGATATCTTAGCCGAGGAGAGTGTTCATGAGATCCATGCAGTCTTCGACTCCTAGCCAAAAGCCTCTATTGAGAAAATTTTGAATCAAGCCTCTCCACTAACACAGGAGTCCGAACCTCCTTCACCACCATCAAGCCAAAGAGAAATCATTCCTTTACCCATAAAAGAGTTAACTGCCTAGACTTCTCTTCTCATCAATGAGTCTGCTTACACCACATCCCTACAAGACTGTGAACAAATGTTATCTAATCTATCTATTTCCCAAATGTCCCCTTCTACCACTCTTGCTGCACAAGAGGAAGGCTCGCCACTTCTTTTGACATCCTTAGACGAGAAATCTCTTGCACCAACATCACCAAATTCTTTAACCATAACAGACCCTCTCAAACATGCCCTCCTGCCTATTAGTCCTTCATCGCCTAAATATTTTCAACAACCGGTCGACCTCTTAATATCTATTGATACAGTACCTCATCTACCCCCTGTATCACACCCACAGTGGACTAGAATCACAACCCATCTTTCTTCCATACCAAATTTGCAATTCATGCCTGAAGATTGTCATTCTCCAAAAGATAGACGATTCCTATGGGAACGTTTGAGTACCCCCTATTCTACTCAAATGCAGGTGACCGATCCGGACACCTCTACCATATATCCTAAGTGTTTACAGAAACTCAAAATGCCTATGTCCTCAGTCTCATCCCCCGTATCTATACCAAGTATCCCATCCACCTCTATTAACCTAACCAAATCTTCCCCTACACTTGGGACCTCACCAATGCCCAGTCTAAAGCACCTGCCTAAACGACTTGATTTATCCAAAAATAAAGCCGCCCTGCCACCTTGGAGACAAACTCAATCCGCACCTCTATCACAATCAAAACCATCATCATCACACCTACCTTCCATATTGGGACCTCATCCCTCCACCTTGCATCAATATATCATACCTCCTACGTTTTCTTCAAAATGACCTACACCTTCTGCACCTATACAGAGATCAAAGGGTATATCAACATTGTCACCCCACATATCTTGTCCACCCATCAACCCTAAACGAACTCCATCATCAAAGGATTTATTTTCTGTCACTCCCCTTTCTCCATGGTTTTTTCCCGCTACCACGTCATCTGTAGCCTCATCATCTAACCAGCTGAATATAGCTTCTGTGCCAAAGAAACCACGTTTAGTGAAAACCACGTATCAACACCCCTCGGCTAAACCACCACCCGTACGAACCAACCACGCCCAAACATTACCAAAACCCGCAAAACCAATCCCCTCATCCTCCTCCGATTTTGACCCACTCAAAGGATCTTACGCCAAAATCCTTGCTATGTTGGTGGAGAATGCGACCATTTCCCTACCCCCACTTAGACCTTATGACCCGTCTAAACCTTGACCTATAGGTTATGATGAGTCTAAAATATGTGCCTATCACTGCACACCAGGACATGATGTGGAGAGATGCAAAGCTTTAAAAACCATCCTTCGTCAGTCACCTCTCCCAGATACAAAGGTTAAGAAAGACAACTTACGAAGGGAGAGACCTTTAGCTTCAATTCCCTCTACTATACGATCTATCCCCGCCTCACCAAGATCTATCATTATTACAACCCCACCTCTTGAAGACCATGATTTATCCCAACCATCTTCTTCATCTCCGGTCTACGAGATTAATATGATTAGTGTTGCTACTCGAGCACAGAAAAAAAACGAGAAAGCAAAAGAAGCACACATGCGTCCTCCTCTTTCTCCATCCAGCATCCCGATTGCACCACCACCCAAAGTGGTTATTCATGGACCCGCTTACCCCCCGTCTCTAATGGAGTTGCCCATCGAGCCATGATCAAACAGCTTCACCAATCGCCCATAAAAATGACACTATATGATCTCATTCAAACTTCTAAATCCCATCGACAAGCTCTCGTTGAAATTCTTCAAGGGATCGAGGTCTTACCTAATGAAACCCTGCATGTTGCCTCCATTCTAACACCCAATCACGTTGCTTCTCTCACCAAACAACCCACTACCCCAACCACTTCTGTACAACAACAAGCTGCGGCAGTCAGTTTCTCTGAAGATGAAATTATTGACTTTGGTACAGAAGATCCTGACCCTGCCCTTTTCATCTCAGCTTACGTCCAGGACATTCGGGTACGTCGTGTTATGATTGACGGGGGCGCTAGCCTAAACATCATCTCTTCAAAAGCCTTCCAACAAATGAATATCCCCTCTAGCTACATGTGTGCCAATCCCATCATGTTGCGGTCATTCAATGATGCTATTACCTCAACCTTAGGCACCGTGATCCTCAACATTCAGGTAGAACCATGTACTTTACCCGAACTCTTCTATGTCTTTGAAGGAGAGTTCCAATATAACATATTGCTAGGTCGCCCTTGGATCCGGGCTATGGGATGCATTCCCTCAACATTACATAGATGCATAAAATTTGAGTACGAGGGGAAGTCCTACACTGTAAAAACTGATACTCCCCCCTTTAAAACCTGCAATATATTATACCGCCCTAACGATGTGCTTATACCAATCAAGACTCCCATACATTCAACCCAACCATCCTCTTCAAATGTACCTCAACCATCCACCTCAACCGCACCTATGCCTTCAACTGATGAAACCACCGTCGCAAAAACCACTTCTCTTCACGCAAGTAACATCCCAACCGCAGACCCCTTAGTAGATGTTTTTCAACACCTTACGCTGGGGGGAGTATCGCCTATATAACGTTAGTTCTTTCCATACCCCACAGGAATACGGATAGGTACATGCACATCCTACCTATGTTCGTCGTGTGGGGGAAGTAATCTCTTACGGACCACACCCATTGCCACACCAACCTAACGTATGGGGGTGTTGACGCATCCTCCATTACCCTGAACCCCCTCTTGGTGTGGTTCCCTTCCAATCCGATTTTCAATACTTGAAAAATCGTCATTTCGCCCTCACCTTCTTGACTCGCTGTGCTTGGAAAGTCTTTGGTTTTGGTCTTTATGAACAAGGCCGACATACACTCATTCCCGTGACTACACGCAAACACAATGATCGCAGTGGTTTCGGTTTTCTTGAAACACCTACACAGGAGGCACCTCGTGTCAGTTGTCTTCTAGAAGACAACGACGTCACCCCTACCGAACCATCATCACCCATTTTACCTTCGTCACCCACAGAGTCAATAGATCCCGAATCTATCCCTCCTAACTTTTTTTTTTTCATAAATGCTATCTTCCTAGGTCCTCTCAATTATCAACGTGATAATGAGGACCCCTCTTCTATCCCCCTTCTGTATCCAGATATTATCGAAGAGGATTCGCCTTCGATTAATGTTGTTGAGTGCCAGGATGATGACTCCATCCTCACTTACCTTGGGGCGGACGACTCCTATATTCAACGCACCTTACCATCTGAAACTCAAACCATGTTGAATGAATCGACTATAGAAATCAACATCCACACGGAGGAGGATCCTCACATTGTGAAGATCGGACAATCCCTTAACACATCAGAACAAGCCGCCTTTACTACCTTTCTCCGTACCCACAACCAAGCTTTCGCTTGGTCCTACGCAGACATGCCAGGAATTGATCCTACCATTGCCGTCCATAACATCACTCTAAACCCTGATTCCAAGCCAATTAAACAGAAATTGAGAAGAAAAATGCATCCACGCATTTCTCTCTTAGTCAAAGAGAAGCTTCAACGACTCCTTTTCTGTTTCTTTCATTCTGCCTATTGACTATCCTCAATGGATTTCTAACATCGTACCTATCACTAAAGCGACGGGGGGACTTCGGATAAGCACGGATTTATGGGATCTTGTGAGACCTCGCTTGCCCTAAGGATGACTTCCCCCTGCCTAGCATTGACCAACTTGTAGAGTCTCACTGCAGCCATGAGATGCTCTCTCGTCTCATGGATGGTTTCCTCGGGATATAACCAATTTTGGTTACCCCCCCGCCGATCAACATAAAACTACCTTCATAACTCCTTGGGGAACCTTCTGTTACCGTGTAATGCCATTTGGCCTTAAGAATGCTGGTGCAACCTATCAGCGGGCTATGACCTACATTTTTCATGACATTATGCACACTATCCTTGAGAGTACGTTGACGATCTTCTTGGCAAAGTCTAAACATCGTAGTGAACATCTCGGATGTTTTAACCATTATTTTGATACGCCGGTTACAATATTATGTCCGCCTCAAAACCAAGAATTGTCTTTGGTGTCCCTTCCTTTCGGGGAAACTTTCTTGGCTTTATCGCCTCTTTTTGCGTGGCAAATCGAGTCGAACCCCTCTACAGTCAAAGCTATCCTAGAAATGCCCCCACCTAACAATCTCAACAATTACTTAGTTTTACGGGTAAAGCTCCAATCTATCTTGACGGTTCATCTCCTCCCAACTCTCGATCGATGTCAACATTTTCAATCCCTTCTTAAAGAGGACATTGATTTTCATGGAGTCAAAGAGTGCCACCTAAAAAAAGCCTTTGAAGCTCCTCAAAACTATCTTCTTCTTGGAAAGCCAACCTTGCTCTATCCTCACTCAGGACGACGACCCTTTCAGAGGTGTAGATACGTTCTTCTACCTTTACCTTTCTATTTATCTTCCAACTTTCGACCACGCTGTAGGGGCCATACTTGCACTCGTGACGCCGAGAAGGGAAAAAGAGCCGTTATATTATATAAGTCGTACTTTGGTGGACTATGAGACTAGGTATACACATGTAGAAAAGTTATGCCTAGCCCATCATCATTCGTGGCTACCAAACTCCAACACTACCTTCTGAATCACAAAACTTTCGTCATTACCAACATGGACCCCATCCATTACATGTATGCCAAACCTCATCTAAACCAATGCATCACCAGATGGCTCATGCTCCTCGCCGACCTCGACCTTGAGTTTGTCCACTAGAAATCAATCAAAGGACAACTCTTGCAGACCAACTTGCGGAGGCCCCTTTACCTGGGGGAATACAATTTACCACATTTACATTCCCATAGAACTCATCGCTACTCTTTCCCTCAAGGAGGAGTCGTATCCAATGACCCTCTTCTTCGATGGATCCAAATGCCACCATGGTGGAGGAGCCGGAGGTTGTTCTCATTCCTCTCGACGCTGAGCCCATGCCTCTTTCATTCTGACTCTGATTTCTCTTGTCACTAGGATCGGGGTGCATCCTCACCCCGTGGAATACGAGGCCTTGTTCCGGGTCTCCAATTGCGTTACATTAGGTATCAAACTATCAATCATTTTTTGGCGACTCTCAATTGGTAGTCTCAGTTAATTGGCATCCTACCAATGTAAAAATGAGAATTTCAAAAGTACCATAACACTACGTGATTCACTTCTAGCCTTATTTTACTCACTATCTATCCAAACCATTCCCCTTCCACTAACAATTTGCGGATACTATGGCTGCTTAGCTAGCTCGAATATGGTTAATGTGTTTTGTGTGTATGTGTCCAACAACACTCCAACCTTCAACATACTCCCAGCCACCCCCTAAGGTCCGCCCGAGCATCTTGGCCTTTCTCAACAATGGGGTTCAGACCTTATTGATGAGATTCACCCTTCCTCTTTCGAACGTCAACCGTGGATTATCACAGCAACCAAATATTACACAATGGGGGAGGCTAATTCCACTCATTCACACAAAAAAGAAAAAATTGTAGAGTTCATTAACCACCACATATCTGTCGTTTTTGGGTGTTCCTCATCGCCTGATACACAGATATGGAAAATCTTTCAAAAATAAGTTCTTGCAGACCTTGTGACAACTTTGATATTAAACTTAGCTCCCTCAACCCTACTTCCACAAGCAATGGATAGGCGGATCCTCTATAAGACCCTAACCAAAATCCTCTTAAAGTTGTCAATGAGTCTGGACGAAATTGCCACAACACACCCCTGCCCTTTGGGCTTATCGTACTAAGCATTCGTACCTCTACTATGGCTAAACAAAAAAACCTTTTTCTTTGGTATAAGGTCCGAGGTTGTCGTGCCTCTTGAAATACAAATACCCTCACTCAGAATACTCTTCAAGATATTCTCACCAACGATGATTTTCCACCAGAGCGGTTAGCCCCCAATTAGAGCTTCTTGACGAACGTCTTCTTCACATACAGCTCCGATCACCTTCAAATCTACCAAACGTTCAAGCGTGCTTATGTAGCGACTTCACATGAGCATACCTTGTGTGTTGATCTTAATCAGGACATGGTTCCCCTCTACTTGGGTAGGCTAACTTTCGCTTCCCTTATACCTTTTACAACATCACCAATTCATTACCAACACCAACAACCTTACCTTACCAATATTAATATCAATATTTTTACCAACCAACCAATTGCCTAAACCGTACCAAATTGCCTGAATTCACCTCTCCCTGATCCTAAGGGAGAACTACATCGGTCTGAGGCCCTTGTGTTTCACTCGGAATGTTTCATTCCTTTTAGAAACAGATAAGGGTTGGGGCTAGGAGGAATACCTGTAGAATGTCGAGATGATGTGCGCGTACCGTAGAGAAAGATCAGGCTGACTGCGAAGAACTCCTTTTTGTCTTGGAAGGACTACCTGCAAATAAGAACACAAGACCACAAGATTTTAATTAGACAATAAATGAGGAAACTGCCTTGGGCCCAGGAAATATAAAACTTCCTTTCGAAGGTGGTCAGTTCCCCTGCTAATATGAATTAACACAAAAGACTATAAGATATCAATTAAATTGCTTTGTTGAACTGGGTAGGGGAAAGGCTGGTTATTGGTTATAGTCAGTATAACCGATGCCAGTTACTGATAACCGATGGTGGTTACTGATGACCGATATCGGTAGAGTCTAGGATCTGAAGGTTAGTTGTTTTGTGGGGGTGGTGGTGTTATTTGGTAGTTGTGTTATTTGTAGGGCTGTATATAGGTAATATTAGGAAATAGGGTGATGAGATCTAGATGAATGACAGTTAGATGCAATGACACGTTGGGTAGTGGATCCAAGAATGGATTTGTGAGGACTTATGATTCAAAAAGTCGAAGAAATGTTATTAAAGAGTACATGCAAGAAGTAGCTTACTGATTATTCGCGGAGATGCAAGTCCAAGAGTTCTGATGGCAAAGGCAGAACTGAGGTAGGATGGTCTGGCACACAGCAGATCAAATCAGCTGAGTATCACAGGGCTCTGGTATCCAGTTGCAGTCCTGGGCTTGCTCTCCCCTTGCTGCTAACTCTCCTTGTCTCTTCACTTGTCTCTGCTCAGTCAAGTAAAGATCAGGGTTTTCTCGATCGCTCCTGATGCTCTTTCTTGATTCAAAGAATCCTTTTCTTTGATCCAAAAATGAAATTCTGATCCTTTGTTTTTGGTTTGGGGAGGCCATTTACAGGGAACGATGGCGGTTACGTAACCGACGGCGGTCGAGTAGGAACCGGCATCGGTAAGGAAAAAGTAGGCTATTTTTAGTAAAACAAGCCCACCTTCCCTGCTTTTCTCCCGAGAGATTAGTTGCGGGGCTTGGTCAAGTGACTAGAAGGTCGGTTTTAGGTGCGAGAAAGGGGTCCTTAGTCATGGGTGTAGGTGTAGACCAAGTTTTAGGTTTTAATTAGGTTAGTTTAGGATTAGGGCTAGGTCATGATGAGGTGGCAAAATGAGGGTGGTAGGTGAGGTGATGGGGATTTATCAATTACAAGGTAATTAATAAATAATTGTGTAAGGTTTAGGTAATGAGGTTAGGTTGCGAAATGGGATGCGGGTCACAAGGGGTCGTAAGACACAAATTTGGTGTCTACATTAGCCCCTTATTGTCGTGTAGCTTGTGTTGTAAAGCTGCGCGGACAATAATATGAAGTGGTTTCTCCTGTTAAGGATATAGGTAATCCCCCTCAAATCTATCACGGATTGAGTGAACGGGAAATCAGGGATAGGGTTGATAAAGGGTACATGTTGTAGAGAGGATGGTAAGGTGGTGGGGGAGGTCCAAGGCAGCAGACGCATGTTGAAATGCAATAGTGCGACTAGGGTACATGATTTGGCGAGCAAACTAGCAATGTATAGGCAAAGGTCGATAGTTTATCCAAACAAGGGTGATATAATCCTGGTATCCAAGGCATAGGAAGTAGCTCCAGGGTATATAACAGGTAAGGTACAGGAACGTTTAGGCGTGTTTGGCAGTACCAAATGGTTGGTTTGGTTGAGATAAACGTCACGGTCTAGGTCGAGGCAAAGTTGGTCGACAGATCAAGTCAAGGACCCTAATCATGCTAAAACACGAACAGGTGAGCTCCGATTGAACAAAAGGTATAGGATGGATGGATAAAATAAAACATTGATTGTGGGTATGGTATTGAAGTGATACGGCCGTGGGTCGGGCCAAGTTGTTAGGTTACAGCCTTGGGTCGGGCCGGATGGTTAGGGTGAGGCCTTGGGTCGGGCCAAGTTGTTGGGTGGTAGTTTTGGGTTAGGGGTGAGGCCTTGGGCGGGCCTTGGGTAGGGTCTTGGGTCGGCCAAATAGGTAGGGTTGAGGCCTTGGGTCGGGCCAAATGGGTAGGGCGAGGCCTTGGGTCGGGCCGAATAGGTAGGTTGAGGCCTTGGGTCGGGCCGAATTGGTAGGTTGAGGCCTTGGGTCGGCCAAATAAGTAGGTTGAGGCCTTGGGGTCGGGCCAAATAGGTAGGTTGAGGCCTTGGGTCGGGCCGAATAGGTAGGTTGAGGCCTTGGGTCGGGCCGGTTAGGTAAACAAATGGTGTTCAGCAAAAGTGGATATAGGCGATATGTGGTTAAAAAAGGGGCAAATGGTAAAATAAGGGCAAAAAATTGGTGGAAAGTTGGCAGAAAAAAAACCGATCTCTATTCTACCTGACCGATACCGGTTAAGGCACCGATAGCAGTTCATTAGGGCAAAATGAAACCGATATCGGTTAAGGGCAAAAAACCTATAAAAAGAAAAATACGGCTTGTCATTGTCACTTGTGTTATTTGAAAACCAAATTGATTTGTCTGACGTGGGGAGTTGAGATTGGAGGTTTTATTGAGTGAGGTGGAGCTTTTTTACTGGAGGAGTGAGTTGTTTGCGGGCCCAAGTGAGGAGGAGGCAGCAGTTGATTGGCCGGGGACCCAACAGATCAGAATTGGAGCTATGGCAAAGGCAGGAGGAGCAGGAGGGGCTGGACCAGCTGGACCACCACCCACCCCATCCCACCAACGACGACGTGTCATCGTTCGGGTAGGTTCGAAATTCTTGATTTTGTGCATTTGAATGGTATTAAAGCTAAATTGGGGGTTTGGGTAGGAATTTACATGTTTTAGGGAAATAATGAGTAAATGGACCGGTAATTTGAAAAACCGGTTGAAGAGGATAGATGGGGTAAAATAGGGCAAGGCGGCTAGGTGGGGAGGTTTTTTAGGGTGTTTGGGTGGGTAGATAAGTAGAAAAATGCAAAAATGTGGGTGGGGGGCCGCCAGCGGGGGTTCGGCTTCGGGAAATGACAGGGACCGATGTCGGTCGCTAAGCGACCGGCATCGGTCACAAAATTTTAGGGGTTAAGTGGGCTCTGTGTGGTTGACCATGCTATGTTACAGGCGTTGATTGAGAGATGGAATCCTGAGAAAATACCTTCTATCTGCCAACAGGGGGAAATGACAGTAACATTGGAAGATGTGTTCCGTATTTTGAGACTCCCAATTACAGGAAAACCAGTATATCAGGCATTACCTAGCGCGGCACGGGGAGCGATAACAGCAGTATTTGGTCCATACGCACGAGATTTAACACAGCGAGGTTTGTCATTTACGTATGGGATAATGTATGCAGCACACCCTGAGGAGACAAGGTTAGCAGTGATATTAATGATAGCGGTAGGGTATTACGCGTTACCCGAGGGCGGATGGGGGAAGATTTCCAAAGGCATTGATGTGTGTTATTTGGGAGATGATAGAAAGGAACGTGACTTTTGCATGGGCACCTGCATATTTGGCGGAGTTATACAGGGGTTTATGGGCTTGTAGGTGAAATCACAGGACGACACTGGATTGTTCATACTTATTACACTGTTGGGCCTATGAGCACATTGTTTGTGTGCGACCAGTAGGCCGATCCATCCAGTCAGGAGAAACTGGAGTACAGAGGTTGGGATTCAGACGATGGGTCCAGACAGAACAGGAGGCAAGATCCCAGGCTGTGACGGATGACTTTGAGTATTATAGGCAGGTATGGGAGAGAGTGACGATTGCGGATATCTGTTGGAGGCCTTACGGGAATTATATGGTAACAGAGAACATAGCTGAGGAATTGAGGGGTGTAGAGCGATTGAGATGGATCGCGGGGCACAGGCCAGGTGAATATGAGAGGATTCCTATAGATCGCGTGCGGTGACAATTTGGATTTGTGCAGGATATACCCCAGGCTTATAGACCCTATATGAGGATCGATGCAGAGGCAGTATTCTCACCTCCCCAGCCAACACCCCCAGAAGGGCCTGAAGAGGTAGCAGCCGATCGCAGGGTAATGGATGCAGGAATGACAGAGGCCTATAGATTATGGTGGGTAGCAGAACTGCGAGGTGTACGTGATCGTCCTGACATAGCGGTGATTACAGCAGAGAGGGATCGTCTGCAGTGTTTGGTTCAGCAGCTCCAAACGCAGGTGAATGACACAAGAGGATTGTTAGTGGTTGCGGAGTCACGGGCGGAGAGACTAGAGGCTGGAGTCCTCCATGCGAGAGGGCGTATTCATATGTTACAGGAGAGATTGGAAGATCAGTGGGACGGTACCAATAGCCGTGGTACCTTTGAGGACAGAGAGGCCTGGCGAGAGGGGTCGACGATCACGATCATCACCTAGTTCGGGATGAGGCGTGAGGGTCTAAATAAATGTTAGCAAGGTATAAGAATAAATAAGAGTACCCGACCTGCGTGTCGATGATAGAGAAGATGTATTTGTTTAACATCTAAATAAAACGAGATATGTATGTTGATTTGAGTTATAATAATAAGAATGTTTTCGTTTTGATTTTCGGTGTTTTGAAAAAAGGATAAAGAGGAATGTGATGAAATAGAAATACACAAAAATATTTATATTTACCACACATGATAGGTTATGGTAGGGGATGGTCGAGCTAACCTTGGGAGACCCCATGTCTCCGAAGTGCTGCCTACATAGCCCATTGCACAAAGCAAGGAGGGGCCTCAGACCGATGTAGTTCTCCCTTAGGATCAGGGAGAGGCGAATTCAGGCAATTTGGTACGGTTTAGGCAATTGGTTGGTTGGTAAGAATATTGATATTAATATTGGTAAGGTAAGGTTGTTGGTGTCGGTAATGAATTGGTAATGTTGTAAAAGGTATAAGGGAAGCGAAAGTTAGCCTACCCAAGTAGAAGGGAACCATGTCCTGATTAAGATCAACACACAATCCTAGATGCGAGGCAAAGCGGAAAGAGTGCTCCGTAGGTGAAAAGAGCTAAAAAAACCACACAACGTAGAACGAGCTTGAAGCCCTAGGTTACCCGTGCATAGACGAGAAGTCAATAGGTGAAAAGAGTTATATGATCACAATATATCGGGTGTACATTACGTCCCTTGAGTTAAAACAAATGGTGAGGTGAGGTGGATGATATAGCTGAGGTACAGAGAACTTGTTACAAAGTGAGTGTTCTGACGAAAGAGAACCTACCCTTAATAGACAAGTCCATAACCCAAAAAGTTCTCTTTGAATGAGGCTTTTATTTGACTGAATATAGACTTATCGATGTGGTAAGTCTACAAGGGATATTGATTGTACTATTCTTGAGGTCTTCACGAAGCTGATCAATGCGAGAAGCTTCTTAATAAAGGCTGACTGTGTATAGCTATCCTTCGAGGGAGCAGTCTATTTATAGTAGCAGATATGATTTTAATGCATAGTTGTCCTTCGGGGGAGCAGTCTATATGATAATAGTAGCAATAAGTCGCCACATAGTTGTCCTTCGAGGGAGCAGTCTATATTTAATTTAGATGAGCTAGATGTTCTTTTTAGCGTGAAGCATCTAGTTTAGTAGGAAGTTTGACTCAAGAAAATCCCATAAGAATACGGCTTATTTTAATACTTTTGAAGTCATGGACTAGACTAAAAAGGGGAAGGCATCATTTGAGGGGAGGTGAGAATCAAACTATGTGAGCTTGATTTTTATTATGGAGATGTAGGAAACAAAATGTATGTAGCGGTAAATGAGCTCAAGGGACCGAGCAGTAGGTAGATAAGAAGTGATATAACACTAAATTCAGTAGTAGAATGGTCGAAGATGCAAGGCATTAAGTCAGGTTCAGGCTCAGGTTTAACATTAAGCGAAGCTAAACGATAAGTGCATGATCCATAAGTGTGAGTGATTATATAAGGCCCAATCCAATTAGGAGCAAATTTTCCATTTTTTCTCTTTTCTAGTTTGGTTACATGTTGATTCTCTTTGAGGACAAGATCACCAAACTTAAAAGTACGCTCATGAAGTCGCTTATCATAAGCACGCTTGATGCGTTTTTGATAGATTTGAAGGTGATCGAGAGCTGTAAGACGTCGTTCATCAAGAAGCTCCAATTGGGCTAACCGCTCTTGGCGGAAATCATCGTTGGTGAGAATATCTTGAAGGGATATTCTGAGGGAGGGTATTTGTATTTCGAGAGGCAAGACGGCCTCGGTAACCATAGACCAAAGAAAAAAGGTGTAGCATTAGTAGAGGTACGAATGCTAGTACGATAAGCCCAAAGGGAAAAGGGAATGTGATCATGTCAATTTCTTCCAGATTCATTGACAACTTTCATGACGATATTGGTTAGGGTTTTATAAGAAGATTCAGCCTGACCATTGGCCTACAGATAATAAGGCGATGAGAAACTAAAGTTTGATACCAAAGTTGTCGCAAAGGTCTATGTAACAACTTGTTTTTAAAAGATTTACCATTATCGGTTATTAGGCGATGAGGGATACCAAAACGACAGATAATGTGATGGTTAATGAATTTGACAATTTTTTTCCTTTTTAGTTGAAATGAGTGGAATAACCTCCACCCATTTTGTGTAATATTCGGTGGCTGTGATTATCCATCGGTGACGTTGTGAAGAGGACGGGTGAATCTCACCAATAAGGTCTAAAACCCCCATTGTGAGAAGGGCCAAAGATCTCGTGCGACCTGCAGCGGATGGCTAGGAGTATGTTGAAGGTTAGCATGTTGTTGACACATAACACAACGCTTAACATATTTGTAGCAGTCGTTATTGAGAGTAGGCCAATAATAACCTAGGCGAAGGATTCGTTTAGCCATGGCAAGGCCACTAAAATGTCCACCACAAATCCCATCATGGACTTGTTGGATGGTATAGGTGACCTCCGCGCCGGTTAGACATCGAAGGAGGATGCCATCAAAGCCACGTTTATAGAGGAGTCCCCCCATAACTACATAACGAGAAACGTGTTTAAGAAAAGCGCGTTTTACCAGTACTAGTAAGGTCAGATGGGAGAACAGAGGTTGTAAGGTAGTCGTGAAATTGGTGATACCAAGTATCCTGTGAATTAGTAGACACAGTATTTATCATACAAACTACCGGGGGTTGAGTAGGATGGGGCAAAAAGTTGTTGGACCACGACGAATAATTCAGAGTCAGTTGATGATGAAGCTGGAATTTGCGAGGCTAAGCAAGCCATAGTATCCGCAAATTTGTTAGTGGAGCGGGGAATGGTTTGGATAGAATAGTGAGTGAAATAAGGCTAGAATGAGTCCATGTAGTATTTGTACTTTTGAAGTTCCTCATTTTTACATTGGTAGATGCCCATAACTTGATTGACTACCAATTGAGAGTTGCCAAAAATATTGATAGATTTGATACCTAAGTGTATCGCAACCTGGAGACCCAGAACAAGGGCCTCGTATTCCACTGTATTATTAGTGCAGGGAAATCGAGTCGGAATGAAAGAGGCATAGGTTCGGCGTCAAGAGGAATGAGAACAACGCCGGCTCCTCCACCGCATTGTCTCCTCTTGCAAACTGCTTTCATTCATGGCATCCCATTGTCTCTGCCACCTATCCACACTAGCTTTCCTTCTTCAAGCTCCGCCTACACTTTTTCTTTCCCATACACATATCCATGAACCTCAACATCCTATATGGGACATCCCTATTTGGTCGCCTCAACATTCATCCTCCATCACCTTATCAACCACTTAACCCCACCATTGGTCCAGCGGAGCCTTGGCCCAATTTGCCTACCGTTTACCACAATCCGCACCATCATCTTTCATCCAACCACAATTTCATAAACAAATGATAGACAAAATGCAAAACCTGGAGGCTTCTTGTTATCAGGAAGTCGTAGCGGCCCTAACATATGAGCAAGTTGTCGGGAGCCTATTCCACCTGTCTGTCGCTCCCTTCATTCGTTTTATCCTCCTCAATTGGGAATTACAAAATTTACCACGTTTTAACAGTAAAGATGACCCCAACAACACTTGCACATTTAACATGCTGTTATTGATTTCTCATGATGATGCCTTGTTACTCCGCACCTTCCATGTCCTCATCAGACCCGCCTTGGAGTGGTACAAGTGCTTTAACCCAGCACTCAATCTTCTCTTTAACCAACTAGCCCAATCTTGTCTATGGGATCATTTCCGCCATTAACATTGCCAAGAAATAGTCTATCAGCTGACCTTTATGGCCATCCGACATTCGAAGACAAATCTATCGCATATTTCGTTGGACGATGGACGGGGCCTTATCAACCAACTTACATATGCCTTTCCTCAGTTGAACTTATCGATACTTTTTACACGTGCATTTGCTAAGCACCATTTCTTCCTATTCTTCAAATTCAAAACTTTCCGGCAAATTTGATGAGGCCTTTACCATGGCTCTGGAAATAGAAATTCGGCCTTAGAAGAGAGAAATTGCGGTTGCGCAACAAAACCCCAATTTCCGAACTCCAGATTCCACCAACAAACCTAACACACCAATCCTCACCCATCGGACCACTTCAAAATCAAAAGGGGCCATGCACGTGGTGATGGTCAAATCCCAACCACCGTCTAATACCCCACCCAAAAACTACTTATAAGTATAAAGCAGAACCCAATCAACTACACTCCCTTGGGAGAAACATATGGTGTGATATTGGAAAAAAAATGGTCAAAGCAGGAGCCATACCTTACCACCTCCTATTAAACCTCACTCCAGGTTTGATTCTACCTCTACCTGCGCTATACCTTCCTGGTACAAAGAATATAACTTCTGTAACTTTCATCACGCCGGTAAAAGGACATAGTCATGAAAACTGCAAAATGTTGAAAAACATAGTGCAGGAAATGGTTGACGCAGGTGATATAACCCTCGATAATCCTAATGGCCCCTAGCCAACCGAAATTTGAAAATCTTCAACAAACCATTCGCCAATCACTCGTCAACAGTAACGTAAACCAGGATATCTTAGCCGAGGAGAGTGTTCATGAGATCCATGCAGTCTTCGACTCCTAGCCAAAAGCCTCTATTGAGAAAATTTTGAATCAAGCCTCTCCACTAACACAGGAGTCCGAACCTCCTTCACCACCATCAAGCCAAAGAGAAATCATTCCTTTACCCATAAAAGAGTTAACTGCCTAGACTTCTCTTCTCATCAATGAGTCTGCTTACACCACATCCCTACAAGACTGCGAACCAATGTTATCTAATCTATCTATTTCCAAATGTCCCCTTCTACCACTCTTGCTGCACAAGAGGAAGGCTCGCACTATCTTTGACAGCCTTAGACGAGAAATCTCTTGCACCAACATCACCAAATTCTTTAACCATAACAGACCCTCTCAAACATGCCCCTCCTGCCTATTAGTCCTTCATCGCCTAAATATTTTCAACAATATCCGGTCGACCTCTTAATATCTATTGATACAGTACCTCATCTACCCCCTGTATCAACAGCCCACAGTGGACTAGAATCACAACCCATTCTTTCGCTCATACCAAATTTGGCAATTCAATTGCCTGAAGATTGTCATTCTCCAAAAGATAGACGATTCCTATGGGAACGTTTGAGTACCCCCTATTCTACTCAAATGCAGGTGACCGATCCGGACACCTCTACCATATATCCTAAGTGTTTACAGAACTCAAAATGCCTATGTCCTCAGTCTCAGCCCCGTATCTATACCAAGTATCCCAGCTCACCTCTATTAACCTAACCAAATCTTCCCTACACTTGGGGACTCTCACCAATGGCCCAGTCTAAGCACCTGCTAAACGACTTGATTTATCCAAAATAAAGCCGCCCTGCCACCTTGGAGACAAACTCAATCCGCACCTCTAATCACAATCAAAACCATCATCATCACACCTACCTTCCATATTGGGACCTCAATCCTCCACCTTGCATCAATATATCATACTCCTACTTTTCTTCAAAATGACCTACACCTTCTGCACCTATACAGAGATCAAAGGGTATATCAACCTTGTCACCCCCACCATATCTTTTCCCCCCATCACCCTAAACGAACTCCATCATCAAAGGATTTATTTTCTGTCACTCCCCTTCTCCATGGTTTTTTTCCCGCTACCACGTCATCTGTAGCCCTCATCATCTAACAAGCTGAATATAGCTTCTGTGCCAAAGAAACCACTGTTTCGTGAAAACCAAGTATCAACACCCCCTCGGCTACAAAACCACCACCCGTACACGAACCAACCACGCCCAAACCATACCAAAACCCGCAAAACCCATACCCTCATCCTCCTCCGATTTTGACCCACTCAAAGGATCTTACGCCAAAATCCTTGCTATGTTGGTGGAGAATGCGACCATTTCCCTACCCCCCACTTAGACCTTAGACCCCGTCCTAAACCTTGACCTATAGGTTATGATGAGTCTAAAATATGTGCCTATCACTGCACACCAGGACATGATGTGGAGAGATGCAAAGCTTTAAAAAACCATCCTTCGTCAGTCACCTCTCCCAGATACAAAGGTTAAGAAAGACAACTTACGAAGGGAGAGACCTTTAGCTTCAATTCCCTCTACTATACGATCTATCCCCGCCTCACCAAGATCTATCATTATTACAACCCCACCTCTTGAAGACCATGATTTATCCCAACCATCTTCTTCATCTCCGGTCTACGAGATTAATATGATTAGTGTTGCTACTCGGCACAGAAAAAAAACCGAGAAAGCAAAAGAAAGCACACATGCGTCCTCTCTTTCTCCATCCAGCATCCCGATTCACCACCACCCAAAGTGGTTATTCATGGACCCGCTTACCCCGTCTCTAATGGAGTTGCCCATCGAGCCATGATCAAACAGCTTCACCAATCGCCCATAAAAATGACACTATATGATCTCATTCAAACTTCTAAATCCCATCGACAAGCTCTCGTTGAAATTCTTCAAGGGATCGAGGTCTTACCTAATGAAACCCTGCATGTTGCCTCCATTCTAACACCCAATCACGTTGCTTCTCTCACCAAACACCCACTACCCCAACCACTTCTGTACAACAACAAGCTGCGGCAGTCAGTTTCTCTGAAGATGAAATTATTGACTTTGGTACAGAAGATCCTGACCCTGCCCTTTTCATCTCAGCTTACGTCCAGGACATTCGGGTACGTCGTGTTATGATTGACGGGGGCGCTAGCCTAAACATCATCTCTTCAAAAGCCTTCCAACAAATGAATATCCCCTCTAGCTACATGTGTGCCAATCCCATCATGTTGCGGTCATTCAATGATGCTATTACCTCAACCTTAGGGCAACCGTGATCCTCAACATTCAGGTAGAACCATGTACTTTACCCCGAACTCTTCTATGTCTTTGAAGGAGAGTTCCAATAAACATATTGCTAGGTCGCCCTTGGATCCGGGCTATGGGATGCATTCCCTCAACATTACATAGATGCATAAAATTTGAGTACGAGGGGAAGTCCTACACTGTAAAAACTGATACTCCCCCCCCTTTAAAACCTGCAATATATTATACCGCCCTAACGATGTGCTTATACCAATCAAGACTCCCATACATTCAACCCAACCATCCTCTTCAATGTACCTCAACCATCCACCTCAACCGCACCTATGCCTTCAACTGATGAAACCACCGTCGCAAAAACCACTTCTCTTCACGCAAGTAACATCCCAACCGCAGACCCCTTAGTAGATGTTTTTCAACACCTTACGCTGGGGGAGTATCGCCTATATAACGTTAGTTCTTTCCATACCCCACAGGAATACGGATAGGTACATGCACATCCTACCTATGTTCGTCGTGTGGGGGAAGTAATCTCTTACGGACCACCCCATTGCCACACCAACCTAACGTATGGGGGTGTTGACGCATCCTCCATTACCCCTGAACCCCCTCTTGGTGTGGTTCCCTTCCAATCCGATTTTCAATACTTGAAAAATCGTCATTTCGCCCTCACCTTCTTGACTCGCTGTGCTTGGAAAGTCTTTGGTTTTGGTCTTTATGAACAAGGCCGACATACACTCATTCCCGTGACTACACGCAAACACAATGATCGCAGTGGTTTCGGTTTTCTTGAAACACCTACACAGGAGGCACCTCGTGTCAGTTGTCTTCTAGAGACAACGACGTCACCCCTACCGAACCATCATCACCCATTTTACCTTCGTCACCCACAGAGTCAATAGGATCCCGAATCTATCCCTCCTAACTTTTTTTTTTTCATAAATGCTATCTTCCTAGGTCCTCTCAATTATCAACGTGATAATGAGGACCCCTCTTCTATCCCCCTTCTGTATCCAATATTATCGAAGAGGATTCGCCTTCGATTAATGTTGTTGAGTGCCAGGATGATGACTCCATCCTCACTTACCTTGGGGCGGACGACTCCTATATTCAACGCACCTTACCATCTGAAACTCAAACCATGTTGAATGAATCGACTATAGAAATCAACATCCACACGGAGGAGGATCCTCACATTGTGAAGATCGGACAATCCCTTAACACATCAGAACAAGCCGCCTTTACTACCTTTCTCCGTACCCACAACCAAGCTTTCGCTTGGTCCTACGCAGACATGCCAGGAATTGATCCTACCATTGCCGTCCATAACATCACTCTAAACCCTGATTCCAAGCCAATTAAACAGAAATTGAGAAAAATGCATCCACGCATTTCTCTCTTAGTCAAAGAGAAGCTTCAACGACTCCTTTTCTGTTTCTTTCATTCTGCCTATTGACTATCCTCAATGGATTTCTAACATCGTACCTATCACTAAAGCGACGGGGGGACTTCGGATATGCACGGATTTATGGGATCTTAACCTCGCTTGCCCTAAGGATGACTTCCCCCTGCCTAGCATTGACCAACTTGTAGATCTCACTGCAGGCCATGAGATGCTCTCTCTCATGGATGGTTTCTCGGGATATAACCAAATTTTGGTTACCCCCGCCGATCAACATAAAACTACCTTCATAACTCCTTGGGGAACCTTCTGTTACCGTGTAATGCCATTTGGCCTTAAGAATGCTGGTGCAACCTATCAGCGGGCTATGACCTACATTTTTCATGACATTATGCACACTATCCTTGAAGATTACGTTGACGATCTTCTTGGCAAATCTAAACATCGTAGTGAACATCTCGATGTTTTAACCATTATTTTTGATCGCCTGTTACAATATTATGTCCGCCTTCAACCAAAGAAATGTGTCTTTGGTGTCCTTTCGGGGAAACTTCTTGGCTTTATCGTCTCTTTGCGTGGCATCGAGGTCGACCCATCTAAAGTCAAAGCTATCCTAGAAATGCCCCCACCTACCAATCTCAAACAATTACGTAGTTTACAGGGTAAGCTCCAATCTATCTGACGTTTCATCTCCCAACTCTCGGATCGATGTCAACCTTTTCATCACCTTCTTAAAAAGGACATTGATTTTCAATGGAGCAAAGAGTGCCACCTAGCCTTTGAAGCTCTCAAAACTTATCTCTTGCAGCCACCCGTGCTTATCCCACCTCAGGACGACGACCCTTTCTACCTTTACCTTTCTTCCACTGACCACGCTGTAGGGGCCATACTTGCACATCGTGACTCCGAGAATCGAGAAAAAGCCGTTTATTATATAAGTCGTACTTTGGTGGACTATGAGACTAGGTATACACATGTAGAAAAGTTATGCCTAGCCCTATCATTCGTGGCTACCAAACTCCAACACTACCTTCTGAATCACAAAACTTTCGTCATTACCAACATGGACCCCATCCATTACATGTATGCCAAACCTCATCTAAACCAATGCATCACCAGATGGCTCATGCTCCTCGCCGACCTCGACCTTGAGTTTGTCCACTAGAAATCAATCAAAGGACAAACTCTTGCAGACCAACTTGCGGAGGCCCCTTTACCTGGGGAACAATTTACCAATTTTACATTCCCAGATGAACTCATCGCTACTCTTTCCCTCAAGGAGGAGTCGTATCCAATGACCCTCTTCTTCGATGGATCCAAATGCCACCATGGTGGAGGAGCCGGAGTTGTTCTCATTCCTCTCGACGCTGAGCCCATGCCTCTTTCATTCTGACTCGATTTCTCTTGCACTAATAATACAGTGGAATACGAGGCCCTTGTTCTGGGTCTCCAAGTTGCGTTACAGTTAGGTATCAAATCTATCAATATTTTTTGGCGACTCTCAATTGGTAGTCAATCAAGTTATGGGCATCTACCAATGTAAAAATGAGGAATTTCAAAAGTACAAACACTACGTGGATTCACTTCTAGCCTTATTTACTCACTATTCTATCCAAACCATTCCCCGCTCCACTAACAAATTTGCGGATACTATGGCTTGCTTAGCTTAGCTACGAATATGTTAAGTGTTGTGTTATGTGTCAACAACACGCCAACCTTCAACATACTCCTAGCCACCCCCTACAGGTCGCCCGAGATCTTTGGCCTTTCTCACAATGGGGTTTAGACCTTATTGATGAGATTCACCCGTCCTCTTCGCAACGTCACCGATGGATTATCACAGCAACCAAATATTACACAAAATGGGTGGAGGCTATTCCACTCATTTCAACCAAAAAAGAAAAAATTGTAGAGTTCATTAACCACCACATTATCTGTCGTTTTGGTGTTCCTCATCGCCTGATAACAGATAATGGAAAATCTTTCAAAAATAAGTTATTGCAAGACCTTTGTGACAACTTTGATATTAAACTTAGCTTCTCATCACCCTACTATCCACAAGCAAATGGATAGGCTGAATCCTCTAATAAGACCCTAACCAAAATCCTCATGAAAGTTGTCAATGAGTCTGGACGAAATTGGCACAATCACATCCCCTTTGCCCTTTGGGCTTATCGTACTAGCATTCGTACCTCTACTAATGCTACACCTTTTTCTTTGGTATATGGTACCGAGGTTGTCTTGCCTCTTGAAATACAAATACCCTCCCTCAGAATATCTCTTCAAGATATTCTCACCAACGATGATTTCCACCAAGAGCGGTTAGCCCAATTAGAGCTTCTTGACGAACGTCTTCTTACAGCTCTCGATCACCTTCAAATCTACCAAAAACGTATCAAGCGTGCTTATGATAAGCGACTTCATGAGCATACCTTTAAGGTTGGTGATCTTGTCCTCAAAGAGAATCAACATGTAACCAAACTAGAAAAGAGCAAACGTGGAAAATTTGCTCCTAATTGGATCGGGCCTTATATAATCACTCACACTTATGGATCAGGCACTTATCGTTTAGCTTCGCTTAATGGTAAACTTGAGCCTGAACCCCTTAATGCCTTGCATCTTCGACCATTCTACTGTTGAATTTAGTGTTATATCACTTCTTATCTACCTACTGCTCATCCCTTGAGCTCATTTACCGCTACATACACTTTGTTTCCTACATCTCCAAATAAAATCAAGCTCACTTCTCACCTCCCCTCAACGATGCCTTCCCCTTTTTAGTCTAGTCCATGACTTCAAAGTCTTAAAATAACACCTTCTTATGGGATTTTCTTAAGTCAAACTTCCTACCAAACTAGATGCTTCACGCCAAAAGAACATCTAGCTATCTAAATTATATATAGACTGCTCCCTCAAAGGACAGCTATATGCCAAATTATTGTTGTTATTATATATAGACTGCTCCCCCGAAGGACAGCTATGCACTAAAATCATATCTACTACTATAAATAGACTGCTCCCTCGAAGGACAGCTATACACAGTTAGCCTTTATCAGAAGCTTCTCGCATGGATCAACTTTGTGAAGACCTCAAGAATAGCACAATCAATATCCCTTGTAGACTTCCCGCATCGATCAGTCTATATTCAATAAAATAAAAGCCTCATTCAAAAGAACTTTTTGGGTCATGGACTTGTCTATTTAGGGTAGGTTCTCTTTCGTCAGAACACTCACTTTGTAACAAGTTCTCTGTACCTCAGCTATATCATCCACCTCACCTCACCATTTGTTTCAACTCAAGGGACGTAACGTACGCTCGATATGTTGTGATCATACAACTCTTTTCACCTATTGATTTCTCGTCTATGCATCGGTACCTAGGGCTTCAGGCTCGTTCTACGTTGTGTGGTTTGTTTAGCTTTTTTCACTTACGGAACACTCTTTCCACTTTGCCTCGCATCTAGGATTGTGTGTTGATCTTAATCAGGACATGGTTCCCCTCGACTTGGGTAGGCTAACTTTCACTTCCCTTATACCTTTTACAACATCACCAATTCATTATCAACACCAACAACCTTACCTTACCAATATTAATATCAATATTTTTACCAACCAACCAATTGCCTAAACCGTACCAAATTTCCTGAATTCGCCTCTCCCTGATCCTAAGGGAGAACTACATCGGTCTGAGGCCCTTCCTTGCTTTGTGCAATGGGCTATGTAGGCAGCGCTTAGGAGACATGGGGTCTCCCAAGGTTAGCTCGACCACACCCTACCATAACCTATCATGTGTGGTAAATATAAATATTTGTGTATTTCTATTTAATCACATTCCTCTTTATCCTTTTTCAAAAACACCAAAAATCACAACGCAAACATTCTTATTATTATCAAATCAACATACATATTCAGTTTTATCTAGATGTTAAACAAATACATCTTCTTCATCATCGACACGCAGGTCGGCATCCTTATTTATTCTTATACCTTGCTAACATTTACTTAGACCCTCACGATTCATCCCGACCCAGGGGATGATCGTGATCGTCGACGCCTCTCGCCAGGCCTCTCTGTCCTCAAAGGTACCGCGGCTATTGGTACCGCACACTGATCTACCAATCTCTCCTGTAACATATGAATACGCCCTCTCGTATGGAGGAATCCAGCCTCTAGTCTCTCCGCCCATGACTCCGCAACCGCTAACAATCCTCTTGCCTCATTCACCTGCGTTTGGAGTTGCTGAACTAAACTCTGCAGACAATCTCTCTCCGATGTAATCACAGCTATGTCAGGGTGATCACGTACACCTCGCAGCTCTACTACCCACCATAACCTATAGGCCTCTGTCGTTCCTGCATCCATTACACTGCGATCGGCTGCTATCTCCTCTGGCCCTTCTGGAGGTGTTGGCCAGGGAGGTGAGAATGCTGCCTCAACGTCGATCCTCATATATGGTCTATAAGCCAGGGGTATATCCTACACAAATCTGAATTGTCACCGCACGCGATCTAGAGGAATCCTCTCATACTCACCTGGCCTGTGCCCTGCGATCCACCTCAATCGCTCTACACCCCTCAACTCCTCAGCTATATTCTTTGTTACCATATAGTTCATGTAAGGCCTCCAACAGATATCAACAATCGTCACCCTCTCCCATACCTGCCTGTAATACTCAATGTCACCCATCACGGCTTGAGATCTTGCCTCTTGTTCTGTCTGGACCCATCGTTTGAATCCCAACCTCTATACTCCAGTCTCTCCTGACTGGATGGATCGGCCTACTGGTCGCACACAAACAATGTGCTCATAGGCCCAACAGTGTAATAAGTATGAACAATCTAGTGTCGTCCTGTGATTTCACCTACAAGCCCATAAACCCCTGTATAACTCCGCCAAATATGCAGGTGCCCATGCAAAAGTCACGTTCCTTTCTATCATCTCCCAGATAACACACATCAATGCCTTTGGAAATCTTCCCCCTTCTGCTCTCGGTAATGCATAATACCCTACCGCTATCATTAATATCACTACTAACCTTGTCTCCTCAGGGTGTGCTGCATACATTATTCCATATGTGAATGACAAACCTCGTTGTTTCAAATCTCGTGCGTATGGACCAAATACTATTGTTATCGCTCCCCGCGCCACGCTAGGTAATGCCTGATATACTGGTTTCCCTATAATAGGGAGCCTCAAAATACGGAACACATCTTCCAATGTTACTGTCATCTCCCCTATTGGCAGATAGAACATATTCTTCTCTGGATTCCATCTTTTAATCAATGCCTGCAACATAGCATGGTTATGTGCGATTCGTGAATAATAGGGGATTCCACTTAACCCCAAACGATTTATCAATGTCCATTCCGCTGGTGTTACATCCGCTCGGATTCGTGACAACAGCGCTGACACACTATCATTCATCCTCAACCCTACCTCTGCCTGCATACATCAAAACAACAAACAACCATTCAATCCATCAAATCCCTAAGGGTTTTTCTCACATTCTGGAAATTCCTCTAGTAACCGGTATCAGTTATAAATAACCGGTACCGGTTCAGTAACCGATACCGGTTATCCCTAACCACTATCGGTCACTGTCAATTACATACACCTTGCCTAAACAACCACCTACGACAATAAATTGCTCGTTTATTCCTCTCTGTATACACAGACGTACCCAAAACCCTTGATTACCTACCACGTAACACTCACCTCATTTATAACCCTTGTTATCATGTTTTCTTTCTCATATCTACCCACCTACTCTCCCCCATCTTATTCACAAAACATGTAGTAATCAAATCACAACCAGAACGTTTACCTCTTGAGTTGCAGCAGCTTGAGGTGACCCTTGTCTTCCCTCTCGTCCTTGCCTGCTGGATGCTTCTCCTTGTTCTGCCATGATCACCACCCTTTTCAAATTCACCTTTCTACCTTCTGAATCTCAGAACACATTCACTTTCCCTGTCTCTTTTGTCCTTATCACTCAAATCTCTCATGCAATTACCTGTCTCAGTCGTCAAAAAGCGTCACGTTTGCGTATTTAACTTCTTGCATGGCTCTCAAAATTAGAACTTAAGTTGCCACCCTAGCTTTTCTATTTTTAGAAAATCTCATACCTAAATAACCGGTATTGGTTACATAACCGATATCGGTCTACTAACTACCGACGTCGGTTACCTAACCGATATCGGTTACACACCTACCTTTTTGAAACATAGTTCTTTTCTTCACTTTCTACCTAATTTTTTATCGCGCCCACCTCTTTTCCTGCATAACAACACCATTATCCATATTTTTCCATCCAATCCACTTCTCATTACGATTTCATCCATATCATCTATCTACATTACCCAAAACAAACATGCCATCATCTAAGGATATCGAAAAACTATCAATCTATACACCATTTGGATCCAACTCCTCAGATACATATATAACAATGTCACCAAACCAGCAACAAAACATGCCACATTTCATCATATAATATGTCGTCCATATATACGTGTAAAAGACATCAACATCATCAATATATCAACATGTCAATTAAACTCATCATACAACCTATATCACAAACCATTGACGAAAAATTTAAAAAAATTTTGAACACAACATGTGGGTCAAATCATCATATATATATATACAAGGTTTCAAATATACAACGTGCCCTGCATCGGGGCCTCTATGATCTCATAATACAACAATAAAGCTGGTACGTAGGCCGCAATAAATGTCAATAACCTCAACTCGGCTCACAGGCCGGTCCCTCATATCAAAAATATACTCGGCTCGTAGGCCGGTATCAACTATACAACCCGTACTCGGCTCGCAGGCCGGTATACAATAAATGAGTGAATAAATGAATAAATGTAGGCACGCAGGCCTCTATCCACACAACCGGTGCGCAGACCGGTGCCCATGTCCATGTAAAAAAACAATGCAGGGATCCCTCAGCTCTCCCCACCGCCCTCAGCACCTCTCCCTGCTGGTCCCTGTGGTGCCTCTCGCCTCCTGCCTGTAACAGACACGCCGGCTGTGGCTGCACCTCCCTGCGATCTTTGACTATGGGAGGTCTCTGCTCTATAAGCTACATATGGCTGATACTCAGCTCCGGTACCATCAAGAACATCTTGATAGTACCGGGCCTCCGCTCTTGCCTCCATATATCTGTCCCATGCCACCGTAGGTGCTGGGGCTGGTCCCTGGACTCCTACTACCAGTGCCCCCTGTGCCTGTGATGGTGCCGCTGGTGGTGCCTGTGGCCGTGGTGGTATCTGTGCCTGTGGCTGTACCACTGCTAGTGGTGGTGCCTTTTCCTATACCTAAGCCTGGGCTAGATGCCCCTGTAAAACACCTATCTGTGCCTGTCCAGCAGCTAGCTGCCCCTATAATAACTGCACCTGGCCCCTGAGCTGATCTCGCTCTGCTAAGTGGGCTCCTCTGCGAGGGTGATGACCTCTATAAGGTCTCCATACGATATCTACCGCTGTCAGGCCCTCTAACAAATGTCTATAATAAGCAACGTCCTGACCTGCAAGCACTGCTCGTGGCTGCCCCACGACCCCCAACCACCTCTGAAAGCCGTATCTGTATATGACCTGTGGCCCTGGCTGCTAGGGTAACCCTACTGGTCTAATGCATATGATGTGCTCATATGCCCAACAGTGAAGTAAAAATGTCGAACAAATCCCGAATCGCCTCATCCGGCGATAGCCCCACAGCTCCCTGTATAACTGCACTAGATATACTGGTGCCCAAGCATAACAGGTATGCTCCTCCACCATCTCATGAAGCACCCCCATCAATGCCCATGGAAAGCGGCCTCCCTCTGAGTCCGGGAGGGCGAAGCAGGTGATCCCGATCATCATCAACACGGCAAGCCATGTCTCATGTCGGTGCGCACGGTACATATCACCATACCCGATGCTCGCACTGTGATATGTCACTAGCGCAGCTGCATCCTCGAAAACCTGTAGGATTCTGTCCATGGTTGTCTCTGCATCCACCTGAAAAATGGCCTCTCCATCAATAGGTAATCGAAGGATGCGATATACATCCTCCAATGTGATGGTCATCTCTCCAGTCGGGAGATGGAACACATTGGTCACCAGATCCCATCTCTCGATGAGGGCAACCATCAAACTATGATCTCTGTCGATCGCTCTATATCGCTGGACTCCACCGAGTCCCACCTCGCGCATGATAGCCCAGTGCACTACGGACACATGTGGTCGCATCCACACCAACAGCGGAGGCATCCTGTCCCGCATCGTCAGCTGCTGACGTGCCTGCAAAACCCACCCACTACATTAGCCCTACTCTTCATCACGATATCTACTTATACCCCCTTTTTATCCCCCTGACCACACCCCAACTCTCTAACACCCCCCTCTAGCCACCTATCTTCTCCACTATCCCCCTCCCTCTTCCCAACCCAAAACCCAACCCAAACGCATACCATAACCAACCCAATCCAAACCCATACCATAACCAACCTAACCCAAACCCAAACCATACCCACCCCAAACCCAACCCAAACCCATACCATAACCAACCCAATCCAAACCCAAACCATACCCACCCCAAGCCCAACCCATAACCCACCCAAACCCACACAAACCCATAACCCACCCAAACCCACACAAACCCCAAGCCCAACCCATAACCAACCCAAACCAACCCACAATACCCAAACCCACCCTACCGACGCCGGCCGATATACGACTGGCGCCGGTCAGCAACAAAACACCCTGCCCCTGAAATTTGCGACCGATGTCGGTCGCTTAGCAACCGACATCGGTCGCTATAAAAACGTGGAGCCAAACCCGACGTGGCCCCCCAAACCTATTTTTTTGCCTATTACTACCCTTTTACCCATTGAAAAGCCCTACAAACCTACCCACCCTACCGTTTTAGCCTAACTACCCTACCTACCCTCTCTATTTTCTAAACAACTTCCATTTATTCATTATTTTATCAAAAACTTGGATTCCTACCCAAAACCCCAAATTTAGCATAATGCAATAAAATGAACACAATGAGGGGTTTCGAACCTACCGTACGATGACACGTCGTCGTGGTGGGATGAGTGGTGGTGGTCCAGCTGGTCCAGCCCCTCCTGCTCCTCCTGGCTGGGCCATGGCTCCAAATGTCCTCTTCTGGGTCCTCCACCAATCAACTACTGCCTCCTCCTCACTCGAGCCCGCTAACAACTCACTCCTCTAGTCAAATAACGCCACCTCACGCAACAAATGCTCCAATCTCCACTCTCCACGTCAGACAATTCAAATTGGCTTCCAAATTGCAAAAGTAACAATGACAGGCCCTATTTTTCTTTTTATAGGTTTTTAACATAGAACCGACACCGGTCAACTCGTGCCCTAAGGAACCGGCATCGGTTACCTAACCGGTACTGGTCATAGCTAACCGATATCAGTTTTGTCTTTATTCACCCAACTTTCTGCCCCTATTTACTAATCGCCCTTTCTCCCAACATTGCCTATATCCACCTTTGCTGAACACCATTTGATCACCTATCCGGCCCGACCCAAGGCCTCAACCTACCTATCCGGCCCGACCCAAGGCCACCATCCAACAATTTGGCCCGACCCATGGCCTCAACCTACCTATCCGGCCCGACCCAAGGCCTCGCCCCAACCATCTGGCCCGACCCAAGGCCTCACCCCGACCATTTGGCCCGACCCAAGGCCTCACCCTACCCATTTGGCCCGACCCAAGGCCTCACCCTACCCATTTGGCCTGACCCAAGGCCTCACCCTACCCATCCGGCCAGACCCAAGGCCTCACTCTACCCTTCCGGCCTGACCCAAGGCCACAACCCAACAACTTGGCTCGACCCAAGGCCATACCACTTCGATACCTCACCCAACATCAACAACATATACTTTTATCCACCCATCATGTAGCTTTTTGTTCCATCGAGCTCACCTGTTCGTGTTTTAGCATGATTAGGGTCCTTGACTTGATCTGTCGACCAACTTTGCCTAGACCTAGACTGTGACATTTATCTCAACCAAACCAACCATTTGGTACTGCCGAACATGCCTAAACGTTCCTGTACCTTACCTGTTATATACCCTGGAGCTACTTCCTATGCCTTGGATACCATGATTATATCACCCTTGTTTGGATAAACTATCGACCTTTGCCTATACATTGCTAGTTTGCTCGTCAAATAATGTACCCTAGTCATACTATTACATTTCAACATGCGTCTGCTGCCTTGGACCTACCCCACCACCTTACCATCCTCTCTACAACATGTACCCTTTATCAACCCTATCCCTGATTTCCCGTTCACTCAATCTGTGATAGATTTGAGGGGAATTACCTATATCCTTAACAGGAGAAACCACTTCATATTATTGTCTGCGCAGCTCTACAAAACAAGCTACATGACAATAAGGGGCTAATGTAGACACCAAATTTGTGTCTTACGACCCCTTGTGACCCGCATCTCATCTCGCAACCTAAAGTCATCACCTAAACCTTACACAATTATTTATTAATTACCTTGTAATTGATAAATCCACATCATCTGACCTGCCACCTCATTTTGCCACTTCATCATGACCTAGCCCTAACCCTAAACTAACCTAATTAAGACCTATAACTTGGTCTACACCTACACCCATGACTAATGACCCCTTTCTCACACCCAAAACCGACCTTCTAGTCACTTGACCAAGCCCGCAACTAATCTCTCGGGAGAAAAGCAGGGAAGGTGGGCTATTTTACTAAAAATAGCCTACTTTTTCCTTACCGATGCCGGTTCCTACTTGACCGTCGTCGGTTACGTAACCGCCATCGGTTCCCTATAAATGGTCTCCCCAGACCAAAAACAAGGGATCGGAATTTCATTTTGGATCAAGGTGGAAGGATTTTAGGAATCAAGAGAGATCATTTGGGAGCGATAAAGAGAGTCCAGATCTTCACTTGACCAGGTAGAGACGAGTGAAGAAGCCAGAAGAGTTACAGCAAAAGGAGATCAATCCCAAAACTGCAACAGAATAGCCAGAGTTCTCAGATACTCAGTTGATCATCGGGAGGGAGATATTTCATCTTCTATTTGTCCAGCCATCCTACCTAGAGTTCTGCCTTTGTCATCAGAATTCTTGGACTTGCATCTTTGTCAATAACCAGTAAGTTACATCTTGCATGTCCTCTTTAATAACATTTCTTAGACTTTTTGAAGCACAATCCTCACAAATCCATTCCTAGATCCACTACCCAGCGTGCTATTGCATCTAACTATCATTCATCTACCTCTCATCACCTTATTTCCTAATATCACCTATATACAGCCTTACAAACAACACAACCAACCTTCAGATCTTAGACCATACCGATATCGGTTATCAGTAACCGGTATCGGTTATCCTGACTATAACCAAAAACCAACCTTTCCCCTACCCAGTTCAACGAAGCAATTTAATTGATATCTTACAGTCTTTTGTGTTAATTCATATTAGTAGGGGAACTGACCACCTTCGAAAGGAATTTTTATATTTCCTAGGCCCAAGGCAGTTCCCTCATTTATTGTCTAATCAAAATCGTGTGGTCTTGTGTTCTTATTTGCAGGTAGTCCTTCCAAGACAAAAAGGAGTTCTTCGCAGTCAACCTGATCTTTCTCTACAGTACGCGCACACCATCTCGACATTCAACAGGTATTCCTCCTAGCCCTAACCTTATCTGTTTCTAAAAGGAATGAAACATTCCGAGTGAAACACCGCTCTTCAAAAAATAGCCGATGCGTGTCATGTAAGTATTTTCCCATTTTATGTTCTTTGCTCACTGTCTCCAAAAATAGCCCGTACATGCAAAAATGGCTAAGTCCCAAATCTACGCTTATATTTCGCATGGGTGTTCTCCCCTATCCATCCACACCTTTGAATACGCCATGTTCTCACATAAACCTCTTGTGTTCCTTCCGCTATGTATTCCACTTTGTCTGATAAACACTTATTAATAAACCAAGATGAAAACACAACATGTGAAAACAACACAAATACATGATACAAGCATTGTAATCAAACCCAATCTGAACATGAATGAACAACACCAAATTTATTTGTGAATTAAGATGCGAAGAAATTTCTTGCAATAAATCTATAATAAAGTTAAATAAAGTACATCAAAATAATAAACTAAAAAAAGAAAAAGTATCATCAAAATATTAACAAACAACAACTATACAACAAAATTTGCAATAATGATGTCTAATGACACTCCTAATGTGATCTTCATTGGATAATCAGAAAGATTTGAATGCCGCGAGTGATAGATTTGAATGCGATAGGATTAGATTGGTCTAAAGAGTGGAGTGATGCTTAAATACTCTAAAAAATACTCTTTTTGGATCCCATTTAAGTTTGATCTATATTGGGTTAAAACTTTGAAATCTAAGTGTACCCTAAGAAAAGTTATATTGTGAAAGGGGTAAGTTATTGTCTCAAGCATAAATATACACCACGGGTAAGAAACATGATTATCAAAAGATGATTTGGAAATATCATGAGGAGCATTGTTAAATGGAAAAATTGTTGAACTATATTATTCAATTGCTGAAATTCAGTCAAAAATTATCTAAATGTTTTGTTTTTTCCAGTTTTATACTGTTTTTGTTTTAGAATAGTTTTAAATTGTTTTTGAATTTTGGAACAATTTTATACATTTTTTGTATTTTTAACATATTTGAATGTCTTTGGTAATTTTGAATCATATTTGAATGTTTTTTTAATTGTTAGAAACATATTTGAATGTTTTTGTAATTTTTTGATACATATTTGAATGTTTTTTTAGTTTTGAGAAACATATTTGAATGTTTTTTAATTTTTGACTCGGTAAAAGGGGTGCATTGATTGAATGCATGTTCAAAAAATTAGAAGCATTATGTTATCACCAAATCACAGCACCCCTGTGCATATACTTGAACTCACAGTGTGATTGGATAACATGGGTACTATCTCCAAGTTGTGGGACTTGCTACTTGAGATAGACCTCCAGAGAAAGCTGGTTCTTGCTCCTAAACTACCTGCCACAATCTACTCTAATGTAGGATAAGCTAACTGTTCTAATCTAAATTTCCAAGGGATCAGGGAGAGAGAATACATAAAATGAAAGCCTACACTAAAGCGGTGATACACCAGAAAAGGAGGGTGTGAGAGTAATCTCCAAATGTGTGAAATACAGAGGTAAAGTGCACACTAGAAGAGGTGATGACAGTTCACCATAATCTAGCAAAATGCATTCACAACAATATTCCAAGCATACAAAATGTTAATGAATCCCTGCAAGAACATAATAAATAGACACAATATTCTTATAGAAAGATTAAAGGGGCAAGAAGAATGCAAGAAAACACAGCATGGGAAGATACATCCACAAACTGGTATTATATTGCTTCATGATATGCACAGTTCAATCTATTACAAGATAAGGGCCTGGATCACCATGCAAGGAGTCCAATACAAGGGCCTGCAACACACTGGCTTCACAAAGTAATTTTGGCAGAGCTTTGCTACCCAAAAACCCTCTCTTTACAATGAGCCCAACACTCCAATTTATAGAAAAATGAGAAGGAAAAGAGAAGGGAAAATGGAAATCCCGAAATCTATCCTTCAACCACCTGTAAGAGGCATTAAATTGAGTGAAATGGTTATACATTACTTTCAAAATGCTCCCCATACTGTCCCATGTGCTGCAGCAGAGAAAGAATGATGACCATACCTCTTAATTGCACTCCCAGCTACCAAATAAAACACTGTTCTGAACCCGGCCACGTTTTCTTAAAAATATCAATCAATTTATGATCAAATCTAGAATTTCTTGATTTTTGTGCATTGGGATCGGAACCACAATTCCAATGGTACCAATTTTGTGCGATTTCGTTGAAAAATGCAAAAGTTATGGCCTTCTGAGTGCGGGCAGCTATTTTGGGTCTAGCAGGCGTTTTCTGTCATTTGACGGGAATGAGCATTGACTGACTGGAGCCGAATATGTTTCTGTTATTTAAATATATCTACCCTCATTAAAAATAATACACTGGGTTAAACCACAAAACATCCTCACTCTCACTGTCCAGCAACTGTAACAAGCCCGT
This sequence comes from Taxus chinensis, assembly GCA_019776745.2. Lineage (NCBI taxonomy): Eukaryota > Viridiplantae > Streptophyta > Pinopsida > Cupressales > Taxaceae > Taxus > Taxus chinensis. Next base: position 34,859,906 of record CM034150.1, read on the forward strand.
TTCCTGGCTATTTACTGCTGCAGGCAGTTGCTGTGGATCTCCAACAAGAACACACCTTACAGCTCCCAAGGAAAGTGGAGGAACACACCTACTTCCCTAGCTTGTAGCTTCATCTATAACCACCATATCAAACCCATGGGCTAGGCACTGGAAAAACTTCTGTTTGGAACTAGAAATAGCAGTGAACGAAATCTCAGCCTCATTACAAAACTTGCCTCAAGATTTGATCGAGCTTCTTCCATGTTAGTGTTATCCCCAAATCACAGCACCCCTGGATGTTGATCAGATTTCTCTTGCTTGATCACTCTAAGCATCTAGTGTGATTGGATAACATGGGTACTATCTCCAAGTTGTGGGACTTGATACTTGAGACAGACCTCCAGAGAAAGCTGGTTCTTGCTCCTAAACTACCTGCCACAATCTACTCCAGTACAGGCAGGATAACTATTCTAATCTAAAATTCCAAGGGACCAGGGAGAGAAAATGCATAAAATGAAATCCTACACTAAAGCGGTGATACACCAGAAAAAGAGGGTGTGAGAGTAATCTCCAAATGTGTGAAATACAGAGGCAAAGTGCACACTAGAAGAGGTGATGACAGTTCACCATAATCCAGCAAAATGCACTCACAGCAATATTCCAAGCACACACAATGATAATGAATTCCTTCAAGAACATAATAAATAGACACAATATACTTGTAGAAAGATTAAAGAGGCAAGAAGAATGCAAGGAAACACAGCAGGGGAAGATATATCCACAAACTGATATTTTATTGCTTCATGATATGCACAATTCAATCTATTACAAGATAAGGGCCTGGATCACCATGTAAGGAGTCCACTACAAGGGCCTGCAACACACTGGCTTCACAAAGCAATTTTTACAGAGCTTTGCTACCCAAAAACTCTCCTGCTTACAATGAGCCCAACACTCCAATTTATAGAAAAATGAGAAGGAAAAGAGAAGGGAAAAATGGAAATCCCGAAATCTGTCCTTCAACCACCTGTAAGAGGCATTAAATTGAGTGGAATGGTTGTCCATTACTTACAAAAGGCTCCCCATACTGTCCCATGTGCTGCAGCAGAGAAAGAATGATGACCATGCCTCTTAATTGCACTCCCAGCTACCAAATAAAACACTGTTCTGAACCCGGCCACGTTTCCTTAAAAAACTCAATCAATTTCTAATTAAATATGGAATTTCTTTATTTCTGTGCATCGGGCTTAGAACCATGATTCCAACGGTACCAATTTTGTGCGATTTCGTTGAGAAATGCAAAATTTATGGCCTTCTGAGTGCGGGCAGCTATTTTGGGTCTAGCAGGCGTTTTTTGTCATTTGACGGGAATGAGCATTGACTAACTGGAGCCGAATATGTTTCTTTTATTTAAATATATCTACCCTCATTAAAAATAATAATTTCTATTTTTGTGGCGTAGAGGACGTCGTGCTCGTTCTAGAAAGTCTAATTTTGTGAAAATCGGAGCTCGGAGTCAAAAGTTATGGCCGTTTGAAGTTCCACGGGTCAAATGTTGAGTTTTCTCCTCTGCCTTCGGCCGCTTCGGCTTTTCGTGTCCCACGCGTCCCTTTGTCCTAGTGCTGAAGTTCCCTGTTTCAGCCAAACCGGCCGGTTCACGTACTCGAGGCCCAGATGTCCCATTTTCTTTCGGACCGTCTGGGACAAATTTTCCCGATTCGCCCGGTTCGGCCGGTTCGCGTACTTTTGTCCCACGCGCCCCGGACTGAAAGTTCTCATTTCAGCCGATCCGGCCAGTCCGCGTACTTTGCGTACCTTCGGCCCAACTGTTCTGGGCTGCCTTGGCTCATTTCGGCCGATCCGGCCGGTTCGCGTACCTTTTGCCCAAATGTCCCAGACTGCCTGTTTCAACAGTTAGTCAATTTTTTCAACTTTTCGGCCAGTTCGGATTTCCGTGTCCCACGCGTCCCTTTGTTCCAAATGTCTCAAATGCTGCGTAGACCACCTGGTGGCCTTTTGGCCAGTTCGCGCCCTTTTGTCCCAACTGTCCCGACTGTTGCGAGGACTAGGACTTAGCCATTTTTCATGATTTTTTCTAACCCGAGCCTGTTTTTTGGAATTTTTCTTACCTTTCCTCAGAACTTGCTCTCTTCTACTTGGACAGGAGAGTTAGAAAAATATGAGGGGACCCTAGAAACATGACTTTTTGTCTGAACTCAATATAATTGCTTGGGACTAAAGAATTTGATGCATGTTATCAAAATTACCTTAAGGGGTGAATTTTGGATAACAATTTTGGCGACTCAGCGGGGTCATCTGCCTGCCAGATGAAGAATGACCAGCTGTTTGTAGCAATCCATTGGGCATGGAGTCTATTTGATAACCTCTCAGCTGATCTGAAATTTGAAAACCTGTGTCCTTGAGCCATTTTTCATTCGTTGAGCTGGTTTTCCTGTGGTTGCAAATTCTTTTCCAGGAGCTTGGTGAACTGCAAACATGCACATACTAGAAGCAATAGGACATGTGCACAAGCACTTAGGGAAATAAAAAACTACTCTAACAGCAGTACAATGTGCATAAGCACTTAGAGGAATGGAAATTCTAAATTAATATTTACAAGGGTGAAAATCTATCTTTCTAGTAGCAACGTTTGAGATAGATCTCATTGACCGGAATCTGTAATTCTTCACCATCCAACTTAGCCAGTCAGAAAGCATTGCTACCTTTGCATTCAATGATCATGTACGGGCCACTCCAGATGGCATCAAACTTGGAGTGCTTTCCTGGTTTTGCACGATCAACATCCCACTTCAGTACCAAATCTCCAGTTTACAATATCTTGATCTTAGCTTTCTTGTCAAAACTCTTTTTGACCAATGCTTTATCCTTTTCTATGGTCTGCATTGCGTGCTCTCTTGTTTCTTCTAATTCCATCAGCTCTACATACCTGATTTCCATAGGTTCAAACTCAGCTAGTTCCAATTGTTTCATGAGTTCCAACGCTGGCAACTCAAGTGATATAGGTAGAACTGCTTCTTTCCTGTATACACGCTTGTATGGAGAGCTTCCTATATATCTCTTGGGTGTGATCCTATCAGCCCATAGGGCTGATTTGAGCTTTGCATGCCAAGTTCTTTGGTTTTCATCCATAGTCCTTCTGATGATTCTCAGTAGGTTCTTGTTCGTAGAATCGGCTTGGCCATTACCTTGAGGGTAATAGTTCGATGAAGTGCTGAGATACACACAATTCTTGATAGCCCATTCAGCGATCTTTGTGCCAAGAAATGCCAATGCATTGTCTAATATGATAGTGGCAGGGGCACCAAACCTCGTGACTATTCCTTCATAGAAATCTAAGATATTAGATTCATTTACTTCCTTGAGTGCCACTGCTTCGGTCCACTTGGTGAAATAATCCGTTGCTGTAAGTATCCACTTGTGGCCCTGACTTGAATTGGGATTGATAACCCCAATGAAGTCCAATCCCCATTGCATGAATGGCTGATTTATTGAAATTAGACGAAGGGGCAGCACTGCTAACCTTTCTTTTCCTGCGAAGAATGCACATTTCTTGCATTTTTTGACCCATGAGTAGCAATCATTGAACACAGTAGGCCAATAGTAACCAGCTTTCATGATTTTGAGAGCTGTCACTCGCGGAGCAAAGTGGCCTCCTGCTTCCCCGTCATGGAACTCGTGTAAGATCTTCTCAACTTGACCTGTTCCAATACATCTTAATAGAACTCCATTGATGTCTTTTTTAAACAAAACTCCGTCAACAAGCACATATGGAATGGCTTGTAATCTGAAGTATCTCCTCTTTGCTTTGCTCACTTCTAGAGGGCACAAGCCTATTTGGAGGTAATGCACAAGGTCTTGAGTCCAACATGGAATGGGTGCATCATCAGCTGGTTGTTCTTGATCATTCTGTAGTAGCAGGACAACATCCTCTTCACTTTTTGGCTCGTCTGATTGTTTGGAAGCGAGCTGCTCACACAAGCCTTTGCCACGAACTAGCTTGGTCACTTTGATTTCAATATCATATTCCATTACCCGAGTGATCCAACCTGCTCTCTTCTCATTTAAATCCTTGTTTAGGAGGAAGTCCTTGATGCCAGCATGAGACACCAGCAGTTGAATATTATTGTTTGAGACCAAATGTCTGAACTTCTTCAAGCTCCTGATGACAAAAAGGACATGCTTTTCGATAAAATAATACTTTATTTCGTAATCTTCCAAGTTTTGGCTGAAGAATGCTATGGGCTGTTCTGAACCTTCTCTATTCAGCTGTGTCAAGATAGCTGAGATTGTGTCTGATCCTCCAAACTCATACAACATGAAGTCCTTTGATAATTCTGGGTTAATAAGAGTTGGAGCTTGTGATATTGCATGCTTGATGTTTTCAAAACTCTCTTTGCCTTCCGCTATCCATTTGAATGCTAGACTCTTCTTCAACATCATAGTTAGAGGCTTCACAAGAGTGGCAAAATTAGGCACAAATCTGCGGACAAAGTTTATTCTTCCTAAGAAGCTTTGGAGAAATTTCTTGTGGTGTGGCAATGGAAGCGTTCGGATGGCTTCAACCCTTTCAGGATCAATTGTTAGCCCTTCCCTAGAGACAATGTGGCCCAACAGTTTGCCTTCGTGTGCCAAGAATACACACTTCTTTGGATTCAATGACACTCCGAACCTTCTACACCTCTGAAATACTTGCCTGAGGTGAAAGAGATGGTCTGCTGCATTCTTTGAGAAGACAGTGATATCATCCAGGTATACCAACACTATCTTGTTGATCAAGCCTTTGAACGTCATATCCATAGCTTGCTAAAATGTTGCTCCGGCATTTGACAGTCCAAATGGCATCTTCTTGTAAGCATATGTGCCCCATTTTGTAGTGAAGGCCATCTTGAATTGATCTTCTTCCTTTACCATTATCTGATTATAGCCTGAATATCCATCTAGCAATGAAAACCTTTCTGAACTAGCTACAACCTGCAATATTTGTTCCATTGATGGAAGCGGATAATGATCCTTGAGTGATGCTCTATTTAGATCATGAAAGTCCACACACAATCTTATTTCTCCGTTTCTCTTTCTTACCGGCACCAAGTTTGCAACCCAACTTGAGTGTTTGATGGGGAAGATGATACTATCCTCAATGAGCTTGCTTAACTCTTTTCTCATGAGAGGTTCAATATGAGGATTTACTGGCCTTTGCTTTTGCCTAACAGGCTTGGATTCCAGATCCAACTCAATAGTATGTTGTGGCAACTTTGGGTTGAAACCTCTTAAATCTTTGTAAGTCCAAGCAAAGACATCTGGGAATTCTTGACAAAGCTGAACAAAATCAGATTTCTCTTGTGGAGTACTTACTTTGCCAATTTGCAATGTCTTGCCTTCATCCACTAAAATAGGATCTGAATCTTCACCCCTTACTTGAATGTTCACTTTCTCCTTGTTTCACTCGGAATGTTTCGTTCCTTTTAGAAACAGATAAGGTTAGGGGCTAGGAGGAATACCTGTAGAATGTCGAGATGGTGTGCGTGTACCGTAGAGAAAGATCAGGCTGACTGCGAAGAACTCCTTTTGTCTTGGAAGATCTACCTGCAAATAAGAACACAAGACCACAAGATTTTGATTAGACAATAAATGAGGGAAACTGCCTTGGGCCCAGGAAATATAAAACTTCCTTTCGAAGGTGGTCAGTTTCCCTGCTAATATGAATTAACACAAAAGACTGTAAAATATCAATTAAGTTGCTTCGTTGAACTGGGTAGGGGAAAGGCTAGTTTTCTGGTTTTGATCAGAGGAACCGATGCCGGTTACTGATAACCGATACCGGTGGGTTCTAGGATCTGTAGGTTGGTCGCTTTATGGGGTAGTTGTGTTGTTTGTAAGGCTTTATATAGGTGGTATTAGGAAATAAGGTGATGAGAGGTAGATGAATGATAGTTAGAGGTAATATGCATGCTGGGTAGTGGATTCAGGGATGGATTTATGAGGACTGTAATTCAAAAGGCATAAGAAATGTTATAACAGAGGACATGCAAGATGTGACTTACAGGTTTTGACGAAGATGCAAGCTGATCTCCTTTGCTGTAAACACTTCTGGTATTTCCACTCATCTCTGCTCGGTCAAGTGAAGGTCTGGACTCTCTCGATCACTCCTGATGCTCTTTCTTGATTCAAAGAGTCCTTTTCTCTGATCCAAAAATGAAATTCTGATCCTTTGTTTTTGGTTTGGGGAGGCCATTTACAGGGAACTGATGGCGGTTACGTAACCGACGGCGGTCGAGTAGGAACCGGCATCAGTAAGGAAAAAGTAGGCTATTTTTAATAAAACAGCCCACCTTCCCTGCTTTTCTCCCGAGAGATTAGTTGCGGGCTTGGTCAAGTGGCTAGAAGGTCGGTTTTGGGTGCGAGTAAGGAGGCATTAGTTATGGATGTGAGTCTAGACCAAGTCATAGGTCTTAATTAGGTTAGTTTAGGGTTAGGGATAGGTCATGATGAGGTGGCAAAATGAGGTGGCAGGTAAGGTGATGGTGGATTTATCAATTACAAGGTAATTAATAAATAATTGTGTAAGGTTTAGGTGATGAGGTTAAGTTGCAAGATGAGATGCAGGTCACAAGGGGTCGTAAGACACAAATTTGGTGTCTACATTATCCCCTTATTGTCGTGTAGCTTGTTTTGTAAAGCTGCATGGACAATAATATGAAGTGGTTTCCCCTGTTAAGGGTATAGGTAATCCCCCTCAAATCTATCACAGATTGAGTGAACGGGAAATCAGGGATAGGGTTGATAAAGGGTAAATGGGGTAGAGGGGATGGTAAGATGGTGGGGTAGGTCCAAGGAAGCAGACGCATGGTAAAATGCAATAGTATGACTAGGGTACATGATTTGACGAGCAAACCAGCAGTGCATAGGCAAAGGTCGATAGTTTATCCAAACAAGGGTGATATAATCCTAGTATCCAAGGCATAGGAAGTAGCTCCAGGGTATATAACAGGTAAGGTACAGGAACGTTTAGGCATGTCCGGCAGTACCAAATGGTTGGTTTGGTTGAGATAAACGTCACGGTCTAGGTCTGAGAAAAGTTGGTCGACAGATCAAGTCAAGGACCCTAATCATGCTAAAACACGAATAGGTGAGCTCGATTGAACAAAAAACTACAGGATGGGTGGATAAAAGTGGATGGTTTTGATTTTGGGTAAGGTATTGGAGTGATACGGCCGTGGGTCAGGCCGAGTTGTTGGGTTGCAGCCTTGGGTCGGGCCAAATGGGTAGGGCGAGGCCTTGGGGCGGACGGGTTGGTTAGGGCGAGGCCTTGGGTCGGGCCGGTAGGGTAGGGCAAGGCCTTGGGTCAGGCCGGTTTGTTAGGGCGAGGCCTTGGGTCGGGCCGGTAGGGTAGGGCGAGGCCTTGGGTCGGGTCGGTAGGGTAGGGCGAGGCCTTGGGTCGGGCCGGTTTGTTAGGGCGAGGTCTTGGGTCGGGTCGGAAGGGTAGGGCGAGGCCTTGCGTCGGGCCGATAGGGTAGGGCGAGGCCTTGGGTCGGGCCGGTTTGTTGGGGTGAGGCCTTGGGTCGGGCCGGTAGGGTAGGGCGAGGCCTTGAGTCGGGTCGGTAGGGTAGGGCGAGGCCTTGGGTTGGGCCGGTTTGTTAGGGCGAGGCCTTGGGTCGGGCCGGTTTGTTAGGGCGAGGCCTTGGGTCAGGCCGGTTTGTAAACAAATGGTGTTCAGCAAAGGTGGATATAGGTGATATGTGGTTAAAAAGGGGCAAATGGTAAATAAGGGAAAAAAGATTGGGGGAAAGTTGGAATAAAAAACCGATGTCGATTCTACGTGACCGATATCAGTTAAGGGAGTGATACCGGTTCATTAGGGCAACATGAAACCGATATCGGTTAAGGGCGAAAAACCTATAAAAAGAAAAATACGGCTTGTCATTGTCACTTTGTTATTTTGAAAACCAAATTGACTTGTCTGACGTGGAGAGTTGAGATTGGAGGTTTATTGAGTGAGGTGGAGCTATTTTGCTGGAGGAGTGAGTTGTTTGCGGGCCCGAGTGAGGAGGAGGCAGCAGTTGATTGGCCGGGGACCCAGCAGAGTAGAATTGGAGCCATGGCACAGGCAGGAGGATCAGGAGGGGCTGGACCAGCTGGACCACCACCACCCATCCCACCACGACGACGTGTCGTCATACGGGTAGGCTCGGAACTCTTTATTTTGTGCATTTGAATGGTATTAAGCGAAATTGGGGGTTTGGGTAGGAATTTAAATTTTTTAGGAAATAATGAGTAAATTGACGTAATTTGAAAAATGAAGAGGATAGATGGGTAAAATAGGGCAAGTCAGTTGGGTGGGTAGGTTTTTATGGTGTTTGGGTGGGTAGATAAGTATAAAAATGCAAAAATATGGGCGGGGGGCCACGCGGGGGTTCGGTTCCCGGCAATTACAGCGACCGATGTCGGTTGCTAAGCGACCGACATCGGTCACAAATTGTGTGGACAGGGTTTGTTGGGCTGGACCAGCGTCGGTTGTATGTCAGCCGGGCATTGGTTTGGGTTTGTATAGGTATGGGTTGGGTTGGGTTTTGGGTGAGTGTGGGTTGGGTTGGGTTTTGGCGTGAGTGTGGGTTGGGTTGGGTTGGGCGTGTTTTGTGTTTTGGGTTGGGTGGGGTGGGGTGGGGTTTTGTTGGGGTGGGTTGGGTTGGGTTTGTTTTGTTTTGGGGTTGGGTGGGTTTGGATTTGGGTAGATTTTGGGCTTGGGTTTTGGGTGGGGTGAGTTTGGGTTTTGGGTGGGGTGGTAGAGATGTCGGGGTGTGGTCGGGGGGATAAAAGGGGCTTTAGAGGATAAAGTAGATGTTGTGATAAAAAGTAGGTCTAAGGATGTGGGTTGGTTTTGCAGGCACGTCAGCAGTTGACGATGCGAGATAGGATACCCCCGCTGTTGGTGCGGATGAGACCACATGTGTCCGCAGCTCACTGGGCGATCATGCATGAGGTGGGACTCAGTGGAATCCAGAGGTATAGAGTGATAGAGAGAGATCACAGCCTGATGGTCGCCCTCATCGAGAGATGGGATCCGGTGACCAATGTGTTCCATCTCCCGACTGGGGAGATGACTATCACGTTGGAGGATGTGTATCGCATCCTTTGACTACCTATCGAGGGAGAGGCAGTCTTCTAGGTAGATTCAGAGACTACCATGGACAGCATATTACAGGTTTTTGGAGATGCATCCGCGCTACTTACCTATCACAGCGCGAGCATTAGGTATGGTGACATGTACCATGCGCATCGACAGGAGACACGGCTGGCTGTGCTGATGATGATTGGGATCACCTACTTCGCCCTCCCGGACTCATAGGGAGGCCGCTTTCCACGGGCGTTGATGGGGGTGGTGCTTGAGATGATTGAGGAGCATACTTGCTATGCGTGGGCACCAGTGTATCTGGTGCAGCTATACAGAGAGCGCTGGGGTTATCGCCAGATGAGGTGATTCGGTATCTGTTCGATATTTTTACTTCACTGTTGGGCATATGAGCACATCATATGCATCATACCAGTAGGGCTGCCCGAGCATCCAGGGCCAAAGGTTATATACAGATACAACTTTTAGAGGTGGTTGGGAGTCGTGGGGCAGCCACGAGCAATGCTTGTGGGGAGAGACGTTGCCTACTACAGGCATTTGTTAGAGGGCCTGACAGCGGTAGATATCGTATGGAGACCTTACAGAGGTCATCACCTGCACAGAGGAGGCCGAGTAAAGTTACGCTGGATCCAGTACACTTTCTGGATAGCAGGACGGAGGCCGGGAGAGTACGAGAGGATACCCCTAGAGAGGGTACGCAGGTAGATGGGGCTGCGATAGGATGAGCCACCTCCCTTCCCTCAGTACAGGAGGGATGATGTAGAGGCCCCACTGCCTGCACCACAGCCCTTGGATCAAGATTGGGTTGCTGAGAGGCCAGCAGATGACACAGTAGATGACGTTGGTTGTACAGGAGCATACATGGTGTGGTGGGCTGGTCAGTAGAGCGGCGAGGGTAGCACAGCCCGCACAGCCAGATCTTGGCAGCTGTGACAGCAGAGAGAGATCAGCTCAGGGGTCAGGTGCAACTCTTACAGGGGCAGCTTGCTGCTGCGCAAGCACAGATAGGGCTCTTACAGGGGCAGCTATTCCAGGCTTAGGTACAGGCACAGGCAGCACCAGCACCAACAGCACAGCCACAGGTGTAGGTACAGGTACAGGCAGCAATACCAGCAGCAGCACAACCACAGCCCCAGGCACAGGTACAGATACCACTGCCAGCAGCGGCACAAGCCACAGGCACCACCAGTACAGGCACAGGGGGTACTGGTAGTAGGAGTCCGGGGACCAGCCCCAGTACCGACGGTGGCACGGGATAGATACATGGAGGCGAGAAAGCGAAGGCCCGGGTACTATCAGGATGTTCTTGATAGTATCGGAGTTGAGTATCAGCCATATGAGGCACACTGAGCGGAGACCTCGCGTAGTCAGAGATCGCAGGGAGGTGCAGCCACAGCCGATGTGTCTGTTATAGGCAGGAGGCGAGAGGTGCCACAGGGACTAGCAGGGAGAGGTGCCGAGGGTGGTGGGGGAGAGCTGAGGGATCCCTGAATTGTTTTTGTATTTGTATATTGGATATGGGCACCAGTCTGCGAACCGATTATGTTTATAGAGGCCTGCGTGCCTATATATTACTCATTTATTTATTCATTCATTTATTGTATACCGGCCTGCGAGGCCGAGTACGGGTTGTACAGTTGGTACCAGCCTGCAAGCTGAGTATATTTTTGATATGAGGGATAGGCCTGCGAGCCGAGTTGAGATTATTGATAGTTATTGCGGCCTGCGTGCCGGCTTTTGTTGGATTATGAGATCACAGAGGCCCCGATGTAGGGCACAGTGTATATTTGACAACTTGTATATATATATAGAGATGATGTTTTGATCCACATGAAGTGTTCAAAAATGTGTTTAAGTAGTTTCGTCGATGGTTTGTGATATAGAATGTAGGATGAGTTTAGTTGACATGTTGATATATGGATGATGTTGATGTTTTTGTTTTTGCACGTATATATGGATGACATGTTATATGATGAAATGTTGCATGTTGTGGGCTGGTTTTGTGACATTGTTATATATGTATTTGATGAGTTGGATCCAAATGATGTATAGATAGATAATTTTTGGTTTTGTGTAGATGTGATCCTTAGTTGATGGTTTGTTTGTTTTTGTAAAATAGATGATGTTAATGGACATTGTAATGATATGTGTGGTGGATGGAAAAATATGGATAATGGTGATGAGATGCAGGAAAAGAGGCAGGCGCGACAAAAAAAAGGTAAAAAATGAAGAAAAGAACCATGTTTCAAAAAGGAAGGTGTATAACCGATATCGGTTAGATAACCGACGTCGGTAGATAGTAGACCGATATCGGTTACATAACCGATACCGGTTATTTAGGTATGAGCTTTTCTAAAAATAAAAAAGCTAGGGTGGCAACTTAAGTTCTAATTTTGAGAGCCATGTAAGAAGTTAAATACGTGAACGCGACGCTTTTTGACGACTGAGACATGTAATTGCATGAGAGATTTGAGTGATTAGGAGTAAAGAGACAGGGAAGTGATTGTGATCTGAGATTCAGAAGACAGAAAGGTAGGTTTGAAAAAGGTGGTGATAATGGCAGGATGAGGAGAAACATCCAGTAGGCAGGGACAAGAGGGAAGACAAGGGCCACCTCAAGCTACTGCAACCCAAGAGGTAACGTTTTGTTTGTAATTTGACTACTGCATGTTTTGGGAATAAGCTGAGGGAGAGTAAGTGGGTAGATATGAGAAAGAAAAGATGATAACAAGGGTTATAAATGAGGTGAGTGTTACGTGGTAGGTAATCAAGGGTTTTGGGTATGTCTGTGTATACAGAGAGGAATAAACGAGCAATTTATTGTCGTAGGTGGTTGTTTAGGCAAGGTGTATGAAAGTAACAGTGACCGATATCGGTTACTCAACCGGTACCGGTTAGCTGTAAACAATACCGGTTGTTGTAGGAATTTCCAGAATTTGAGAAAAAACCCGGGGGGATTTGAGGAATTGAATGGTTGTTTGTTATTTGGATGTATGCAGGCAGAGGCAGGGTTGAGGATGAATGATAGTGTACCAGCGCTGTTGTCACGAATCCGAGTGGATGTAACGCCAGCTGAATGGACATTGATAAATCGTTTGGGGTTAAGTGGGATCTGCTATTATTCACGAATCACACGTAACCATGCTATGTTACAGGCGTTGATTGAGAGATGGAATCCTGAGAAAAATACCTTCTATCTGCCAACAGGGGAAATGACAGTAACATTGGAAGATGTGTTCTGTATTTTGAGACTCCCAATTACAGGAAAACCAGTATATCAGGCATTACCTAGCGTGGCACGGGGAGTGATAACAGCAGTATTTGGTCCATACACACGAGACTTAACACAACGAGGTTTGTCATTTACGTATGGGATAATGTATGCAGCACATCCTGAGGAGACAAGGTTAGCAGTAATATTAATGATAACGGTAGGGTATTATGCATTACCGAGGGCAGAAGGGGGAAGATTTCCAAAGGCATTGATGTGTGTTATTTAGGAGATGATGGAAAGGAACGTGACGTTTGCATGGGCACCTGCATATTTGGCGGAGCTATACAGGGGTTTATGGGCTTGTAGGAAAAATCACAGAACGACACCGGATTGTTCATACTTATTACACTGTTGGGCCTATGAGCACATTGTTTGTGTGCGACCAATAGGCCGACCCATCCAGTCAGGAGAGATCGGAGTACAGAGGTTGGGATTCAGACGATGGGTCCAAACAAAACAAGAGGCAAGATCCCAGGCTGTGACGGGTGACATTGAGTATTATAGGCAGGTATGAGAGAGGGTGACAATTGCGGATATCTGTTGGCGGCCTTACGGGAACTATATGGTAACAGAGAATATAGCTGAGGAGTTGAGGGGTGTAGAGCGATTGAGGTGGATCACAGGGCACAGGCCAGGTGAGTATGAGAGGATTCCTCTAGATCGCGTGCGGCGACAATTTGGATTTGTGCAGGATATACCCCAGGCTTATAGACCCTATATGAGGATCGATGCAGAGGGAGTATTCTCACCTCCCCAGCCAACACCTCCAGAAGGGCCTGAAGAGGTAGCAGCCGATCGCAGGGTAATGGATGCAGGAATGACAGAGGCCTATAGATTATGGTGGGTAGCAGAACTGCGAGGTGTACATGATCGTCCTGACATAGCGGTGATTACAGCAGAGAGGGATCATCTGCAGCGTTTGGTTTAGCAGCTCCAAACACAGGTGAATGAGACAAGAGGATTGTTAGTGGTTGCGGAGTCATGGGCGGAGAGACTAGAGGTTGGAGTCCTCCATGCGAGAGGGCGTATTCATATGTTACAGGAGAGATTGGCAGATCAGTGGGGCGTGGGTACCAATAGCCATGGTACCATTGAGAACAGAGAGGCCTGGCGAGAGGGGTCGACGATCACGATCATCACCTAGTTCGGGATGAGGCGTGAGGGTCTAAATAAATGTTAGCAAGGTAAAAGAATAAATAAGAGTACCGACCTGCGTGTCGATGATAGAGAAGATGTATTTGTTTAACATCTAAATAAAACAAGATATGTATGTTGATTTGAGTTATAATAATAAAAATGTTTTCGTTTTGACTTTTGGTGTTTTGAAAAAGGATAAAGAGGAATGTGATTAAATAGAAATACACAAAAATATTTATATTTACCACACATGATAGGTTATGGTAGGGGACGGTCGAGCTAACCTTGGGAGACCCCATGTCTCCGAAGTGCTGCCTACATAGCCCTTTGCACAAAGCAAGGAGGGGCCTCAGACCGATGTAGTTCTCCCATAGTATCAGGGAGAGGCGAATTCAGGAAATTTGGTACGGTTTAGGCAATTGGTTGATTGGTAAGAATATTGATATTAATATTGGTAAGGTAAGGTTGTTGGTGTCGGTAATGAATTGATGATGTTGTAAAAGGTATAAGGGAAGTGAAAGTTAGCCTACCAAAGTAGAAGGGAACCATGTCCTGATTAAGATCAACACACAATCCTAGATGCGAGGCAAAGCGGAAAGAGTGCTCCGTAGGTGAAAAGAGCTAAACAAACCACCAAACGTAGAACGACCTTGAAGCCCTAGGTACCGTGCATAGACGAGAAGTCCACAGGTGAAAAGAGTTGTATGATCACAATATATCGGGTGTACGTTACGTCCCTTGAGTTGAAACAAATGGTGAGGTGAGGTGGATGATATAGCTGAGGTACAGGGAACTTATTACAAAGTGAGTGTTCTGACGAAAGAGAACCTACCCTAAATAGACAAGTCCATGACCCAAAAGGTTCGTTTGAATGAGGCTTTTATTTTACTGAATATAGACTGATCGATGCGGGAAGTCTACAAGGGATATTGATTGTGCTATTCTTGAGGTCTTCACGAAGCTGATCAATGCGAGAAGCTTCTGATAAAGACTGACTGTGTATAGCTGTCCTTTGAGGGAGTAGTCTATTTATAGTAGCAGATATGATTTTAGTGCCTAGCTGTCCTTCGGGGGATCAGTCTATATAGAATAGCAGCAATAATTTGGCATATAGCTGTCCTTCGAGGGAACAGTCTATATATAATTTAGATAGCTAGATGTTCTTTTGGCGTGAAGCATCTAGTTTGGTAGGAAGTTTGACTCAAGAAAAATCCCATAAGAATACGGCTTATTTTAATACTTTGAAGTCATTGACTAGACTAAAAAGGGGAAGGCATCGTTTAGGTGAGGTGAGAATCAAACTATGTGAGCTTGATTTTTATTATGAGGTGTAGGAAACGAAGTGCATGTGGTGGTATGTGAGCTCAAGGGACGAGAGACAAGTAGATAAGAAGTGATATAACACTAAATTCAACAGTAGAATGGTCGAAGATGCAAGGCATTAAGGGGTTCAGGCTCAGGCTTACCATTAAGCGAAGCTAAACGATAAGTGCCTGATCCATAGGTGTGAGTGATTATGTAAGGCCCAATCCAATTGGGAGCAAATTTTCCACATTTGCTCTTTTCTAGTTTGGTGACATGTTGATTCTCTTTGAGGACAAGATCACCAACCTTAAAGGTACGCTCATGAAGTCGCTTATCATAAGCATGTTTGATTCGTTTTTGATAGATTTGAAGGTGATCAAGAGCTGTAAGACGACGTTCGTCAAGAAGCTCCAATTGGGCTAACCGCTCTTGGTGGAAATCATCGTTGGTGAGAATATCCTGAAGAGATATTCTAAGGGAGGGTATTTGTATTTCGAGAGGCAAAACAGCCTCGGTACAGTATACCAAAGAAAAAGGTGTGGCATTAGTAGAGGTACGAATGCTAGTACGATAAGCCCAAAGGGAAAAGGGAATGTGATCGTGCCAATTTCTTCCGGATTCATTGACAACTTTCATGAGGATTTTGGTTAGGGTTTTATTAGAAGATTCAGCCTGACCATTGGCTTGTGGATAGTAGGGTGATGAGAAGCTGAGTTTGATACCAAATTTGTCACAAAGGTCTTGCAACAACCTATTTTTGAAAGATTTTCCATTATCTGTAATCAGGCGATGAGGAACACCAAAACGACAGATAATGTGGTGGTTAATGAACTCTACAATTTTTTCTTTTTTAGTTGAAATGAGTGCAATAGCCTCCACCCATTTTGTGTAATATTCGGTTTGCTGTGATTAATCCATCGGTGAGGTTGTGAAGAGGACGGGTGAATCTCACCAATAAGGTCTAAACCCCATTGTGAGAAGGGCCAAAGATCTCGAGCGACCTGGAGCGGGTGGCTAGGAGTATGTTGAAGGTTGGCATGTTGTTGACACATAACACAACGCTTAACATATTCGTAGCAGTCGTTATTGAGAGTAGGCCAATAATAACCAAGGCGAAGGATTCGTTTAGCCATGGCAAGGCCACTAAAATGTCCACCACAAATACCATCATGGACTTGTTGGATGGTATGAGTGATCTCCGCGCCGGTGAGACATCGAAGGAGGATGCCATCAAAGCCACGTTTATAAAGGAGTCCCCCCATAACTACATAACGAGAAACACGTTTAAGAAAAGCATGTTTACCAGTACTAGTAAGGTCAGAAGGGAGAACAGAGTTTGTAAGGTAGTCATGGAATTGGTGATACCAAGTATCCTGCGAGTTAGCAGACACAGTATTTATCGTACAAACAATCGGGGCTGAATAAGATGGGGCAAAGAGTTGTTGGACCAAGACAAAAATGTCAGAGTCAGTTGATGAGGCTGGAGTTTGCGAGGCTAAGCAAGCCATAGTATCCGCAAATTTGTTAGTAGAGCGTGGAATGGTTTGGATAGAATAGTGAGTAAATAAGGCTAGAAGCGAATCCACGTAGTGTTTGTATTTTTGAAGTTCCTCATTTTTGCATTGGTAGATGCCCATAACTTGATTGACTACCAATTGAGAGTCGCCAAAAATATTGATAGATTTGATACCTAAGTGCAGTGCAACCTGGAGACCCAGAACAAGGGCCTCGTATTCCGCTGTATTATTAGTGCAAGGGAAATCCAGTCGGAATGAAAGAGGCATAGTCTCGGCATCAAGAGGAACGAGAACAACGCCAACTCCTCCACCACGTTGGCATTTGGATCCATCGAAGAAGAGAGTCATTGGATACGACTCCTCCTTGAGTGAAAGAGTGGCGATGAGTTCGTCGGGGAATGTAAAATTGGTAAATTGTTCTCCAGGTAAAGGGGCTTCCTCAAGTTGGTCTGCGATGGTTTGTCCTTTGATTGATTTCTGGTGGACGAACTCAAGGTCGAGGTTGGTGAGGAGCATGAGCCATCGGGCGATGTGTTGGTTTAGATGAGGTTTGGCATACATGTAATGGATGGGGTCTGTGTTGGTGATGACGAAATTTTTGTGATTCAGAAGGTAGTGTCGGAGCTTGGTAGCCACGAATGATAGGGCTAGGCACAACTTTTCTACATGTGTATACCTAGTCTCATAATCCACCAAAGTACGACTTATATAATAAACGACTTGTTCTTGATTTTCAGAGTCACGATGTGGAAGCATGGCCCCTACAGCGTGGTCATTGGCGGAAAGGTAAAGGTAGAAAGGGTGGTCGTCTTGAGGTGGGATAAGCACGGGTGGTTGCAAGAGATAAGCTTTGAGATCTTCAAAGGCTTGGTGGCACTCTTCACTCCATTGAAATTCAATGTCCTTTTTAAGGAGGTGATGGAAAGGTTGACATCAATCTGAGAGTTGGGAGATGAAACGTCAGATAGATTGTAACTTACCTTGTAAGCTATGCAATTGTTTGAGATTAGTAGGTGGGGGCATTTCTATGATAGCTTTGACTTTAGATGGATCGACCTCGATGCCACGAAAAGAGACGATAAAACCAAGAAGCTTTCCCGAAAGGACACCAAAGACACATTTCTTTGGTTGAAGACGGACATAATATTGTAACAGGTGATCAAAAATAATGGTTAAAACATCGAGATGTTCACTGTGATGTTTAGACTTGCCAAGAAGATCATCGACGTAATCTTCAAGGATAGTGTGCATAATGTCATGAAAAATGTAGGTCATAGCCCGCTGATAGGTCGCACCAGCATTCTTAAGGCCAAATGGCATTACACGGTAACAGAAGGTTCCCCAAGGAGTTATGAAGGCAGTTTTGTGTTGATCGGCAGGGGCAACCAAAATTTGGTTGTATCCTGAAAAGCCATCCATGAGAGAAAGCTTTTCATGACCCGCAGTGAGATCAACAAGTTGATCAATACTAGGTAGGGGGAAGTCATCCTTAGGGCAAGTGAGGTTAAGATCCTAGAAATCTGTGCATATCCGAAGTCCCCCCGTCACTTTAGTGACAGGTACAATGTTAGAAATCCATTGAGGATAGTCAATAGGCAGAATGAAGGAAACAGAAAGGAGTCGTTGGAGCTCCTCTTTGACCAAGAGGGCAATGCGTGGATGCATTTTTCTCAATTTCTGTTTAATTGGCTTGGAATCGGGTTTCAGTGTAATGTTATGGACAGCAATGTCAGGATCAATTCCTGGCATGTCAGCGTAAGACCAAGCGAAAGCTTGGTTGCGAGCACGGAGGAAAGTAGTAAAGGCGACTTGTTCTGATGCGTTAAGGGATTGTCCGATCTTCACAATGTGAGGATCCTCCTCCGTGTGGATGTTAATTTCTATTGTAGATTCGTTCAGCATGGTTTGGGTTTCAGATGGTAAGGCTCGTTGAATATAAGAGTCATCTGCGCCAAGGTAAGTGAGGATGGAGTCATCATCCTGGCACTCAACAACGTTAATCAAAGGCGAATCCTCTTCGATCATGTCTGGATACAGAAGGGGAAGAGAAGATGGGTCCTCATTATCGTGTTGATAAGTGAGAGGACCTATGAAGATAGCATTTATGAAAAAAAAAAGTTAGGAGGGATAGATTTAGGGTCTATAGATTTTGTGGGTGATGATGGCAAAGTGGGTGATGATGGTTTGGTAGGGGTGACGTCGTCTTCTTCCAGAATACAGCTGACACGAGGTGTCTCCTGTGTAGGTGTTTCAGGAAAACCGGGAGACCACTGCAATCATTATGTTTGCGTGTGGTGATGGGGGATGAGCGTATGTTGGCCTTGTTCATAAAGACCAAAACCAAAGCCTTTCCAAGCACAGTGAGTCAAGAAGGTGAGGGCAAAGCGATGATTGGTAAGGTATTGAAAATCAAACTGGAAAGGAACCACAGCAAGAGGAGGCTCAGGGGCAACGGAAGATGCGTCGACACCCCCATACGTTAGGTTAGTGTGGCAGGTGACGTGGTCCGTAGGAGATTACTTCCCCCACACGACGGTCATAGTTAGGATGGGGCATGTACTTGTCCGTACTCCTGTGGGGTATGGAAAGAACTAACGTTATATAGGCGATACTCCCCCAGCGTAAGGTGCTGAAAAACATCTACTAAGGGGTCCACGGTTGGGATGTTAGCTGCGGGAAGGGAAGTGGTTTTTGCGACGGTGGTTTCATCAGTTGAAGGCGTAGGTGCGATTGAGGTACATGGTTGAGGCATAGTTGAAGAAGATGGTTGGGTTGAATGAACGGGTGTCTTGATTGGTACCAGCACATCATTTGGGCGGTATAACATATTGCAGGTTTTAAAGGGGGGAGGATCAGCTTTTACGGTGTAGGACTTCCCCTCGTACTCAAATTTTATGCATCTATGTAAGGTTGAGGGAACACATCCCATGGCCCGGATCCAAGGATGACCCAGCAATATATTATATTGGAAATCTCCCTCAAGGACATAGAAGAGTTCGGGTAAAGTACATGGTCCTACCCGAATGTTGAGGATCACGGTGCCTAAGGTAGAGGTAATAGCGTCATTGAATGACCGCAACATGATGGGGTTGGAACACATGTAGCTAGAAGGGATATTCATTTGTTGAAAAGCTTTTGAAGAGATGATGTTTAGGCTAGCACCCCCATCAATCATAACATGACGTACACGAATGTCCCGGACGTAAGCTGAGATGAACAGGGCAGGGTCAGGATCTTCTGTACCAAAATCAACAATTTCATCTTTAGAGAAATTGACTGCAGCAGCTTGTGGTACAGAGACAGAAGTGGTTGGGGCGGTGGGTTGTTTGGTGAGAGAGGCAACGTGATTGGGTGTTAGAATGGAGGCAACAGGAAGGGTTTCATTAGGTAAGACCTCGATCCCTTGAAGAATTTCAACGAGAGCTTGTCGATGAGATTCAGAAGTCTGAATGAGATCATATAGTGTCATTTTGACGGGTGATTGGTGAAGCTATTTGATCATGGCTCGATGGGAAACTCCATTAGAGACGGGGTAAGCGGGTCCACGAATAACCGCTTTGGGTGGTGGTGCAATCGGGATGCTAGACGAAGAAAGAGAGGACGCAGGTGTGCTTTCTTTCGCTTTCTCGTTATTTTTCTACGCTCGAGTAGCAACACTAATCATATTAATCTCGTAAACCTGAGATGAGGAAGATGGTTGGGATAAATTATGGTCTTCAAGAGGTGGGGTTGTAATAATGATAGATCATGGTGAGGCGGGGATAGGTGGTATAGGAGAGGGAATTGAAGCTAAAGGTCTCTCCCTTCGTAAGTTGTCTTTCTTAACCTTTCTATCTAGGAGAGGTGACTGACGAAGGATGGTTTTTAAAGCTTTGCATCCCTCCACATCATGTCTTGGTGTGTGGTGATAAGCGCAGATTTTAGACTCATCGTAACCTATAGGCCGAGGTTTAGACGGGTCATAAGGTCTAAGTGGGGGTAGGGAAATGGTCGCATTCTCTACCAATATGGCAAGGATTTTAGCGTAAGATCCTTTGAGTGGGTCAAAATCGGAGGAGGATGAGGGTATTGGTTGTGTGGGTTTCGGTAATGTTTGGGCGTGGCTGGTTCATATGGGTGGTGGTTTAGCCAAGGGGTGTTGACACGTGGTTTTCACTAAACATGGTTTCTTTGGCGCAGGAGCTACGTTCGGCTGGTTAGATGATGAGGCTACAGATGACATGGTAGCGGGAAACAACCACGGAGAAAGGGGTAGTGACAGAAAATAAATCCTTGGATGATGGAGTTTGTTTAGGGTTGATGGGTGGACAGGATACGTGGGGTGATAATGTTGATATACCCTTAGATCTTGGTATAGGTGCAGAAGGCGTATGTATTTTTAGAGAAAACGCAGGAGGTGTGATATATTGGTGGCAAGGTGGAAGGATGAGGTCCCAATATGGAAGGTAGGTATGATGATGATGGTTTTGATTGTGATAGAGGCACGGGTTGAGTGTGTCTCCTAGGTGGCGGGGGCGGCTTTATTCTTGGACAAATCTAGTCGCTTAGGCGGGTGTGTTAGACTGGGTATGGGTAAGGTCCCAAGCGTAGGGGAAGATTTGGCCAAGTTAATAGAAGTGGATGAGGCATTTGGTAGAGGTGAGGGGGTGAAGGTGAGAACATGGGCATTTTAAGCTTCTGTAAACACTTCGGGTATATGGTGGAGGTCTCAGGATCGGTCATTTGCATTTGAGTAGAATATGGTGTACTCAAACGTTCCCATAGGATTTGTCTATCCTCTGGAGAATGACAGTCTTCAGGTTTGAATTGTAAACTTTGTACGAAAGAAAGGTGGGTTGTGATTCCAGTCCACTGTGGGTGTGATACAAGGGGGTAAACGAGGCACTGTATCAATAGATGTCAAGAGGTCAACCAGTCGTTGAAAAGATTTAGGCGATGAAGAACTAATAGGTAAGAGGGCATGTTCGAGAGGATCCGTCATGGTTAAAGAATTTGGTGATGTCGGTGCAAGATATTTCTTGTCTAAGGATGTCAAAAGGAGTGGCGTACCTTCCTCTTGTGCAACAAGAGTGGTAGAAGGGGAAATCTGGGAAATAGATAGATTAGATAACATCCATTCGCAGTCTTGTAGGGATGTGGTATAAGCAGAATCATCGATGGGAAGAGGAGTCTGGGTAGTTAACTCCTTTATGGGTAAAGGAATGATTTCTCTTTGGTTCGATGGTGGTAAAGGAGGTTCGGGGCTCCTGTGTTAGTGAAGAGGCTTGATTAAAAATTTTCTCGATAGAGGATTTGGGCTGGGTATCAAAGACTGCATGGATCTCATGAACACTCTCCTCGGCTAAGATATCCTGGTTTGTGTTACTATTGGGAGAGTGATTCGGGAATGGTTTGTTGAAGATTTTCAAATTTTGGTTGGTAGGGGCATTAGGATTATCGAGGGTTATATCCCCTGCGTCAACCATTTCGTGCAATATGTTTTTCAACATCTTGCAGTTCTCATGACTGTGTCCCTTCACGCGGTGGAAGTTACAAAAGTTATTTTCTTTGTACCAGGAAGGTATGGCGTGAGTGGAATCAAACCCAGAATGAGGTTTAATAGGAGGTAATGTAATGGCTCCTGCTTTGAGAAATTGTTTCAATATCACACCATATGTTTCTCCCAAGGGAGTGTAGTTGATGGGCTCGGCTTTGTACTTATAGGTGGTTTTTGGTGGGGTATTAGATGGTGTTTGAGATTTAACCATCACCGTGTGGACAGCTCCTTTTGATTTAGAAGAAGTGGACGCATGAGGAGTGGTGGTATTTGGTTTATTGGTAGAATCAGGAGTTCGAAAATTGGGGTTTTTTTTGCGCAACCACAATTTCTCTTCTTCTAAGGCTCGAATTTCTAGTTTCCGAGCCATGGTAAAGGCCCTCATCGAATGTACGGAAAGTTTGAATTTGGAGGGTAGGGAAGATGTGCTTAGCACAAGCCCACGTAAACAGTTCGATAAGTTCAGTTTGAGGCAAGGCATATGTAAGTTGGTTGATAAGGCCACGCCATCGTCCAACGAAATCTGCGATAGATTCGTCTTCGAATTTTCGGATGGCATAAAGGTCGGTGATGGATACTTTCTTAGCAATGTTAATGGAGAAGTGATCCAAGAAAGATTGGGCTAGTTGGTTAAAAGAGAAGATTGAGTGCTGGGTTAAAGCACTTTACCACTCCAAGGTGGGTCCTGATAAGGACATGGGAAATGTGTGGAGTAGCAAGGCATCATCATGAGCAATCAAATAACAAGCATGTCTAAATGATCGCAAGTGTTGTTGAGGATCCTCTTTACTATTAAAATGAGTAAATTTCGGTAGTTCCCATTGAGGAGGATATGAGTGAAGGGGAATAGAAGGGTGAATGGGCTCCTGAAAAACTTTCTCGTATGTCAAGGCGCTACGACTTCCCGACACAGAAGCCTCCAGATTTTACATTTTGTCCATCATTTGTTTGATGAAATCTGTGGTTGGATGAGATGATGGTGCGGTTGTGGCAAACGGAGGCAAATTGGCCCAAGGGCCTCCACTGGACAATGGTGGGGTTAAGTGTTGATAAGGTATGGAGGATGAATATGTTGAGGCGACAGAATAGGGATGTCCCATATAAGGTGTTGAGGTTACTGGATACGTGTATGAGAATGAAAAGGTAGGCGGAGCTTGAGTAGGAAAGCTCGTGTGGATAGGTGGCAGAGAGCAAGTCATGAATGGAGTAGTCTACAAGAGAGATGAGGTAGGGGCAGTCGGTGGTAATGATATGTGGGGTCCAAGATTAGCCAAAGAAAAGCCAATCTGAGTCGTATGAACCTCTGAAGCTATCGGATTGGGAGACGGGGCTAGAGATGCAGGAAGCAAGGCGGTATTATCAGGTGGAGTGGGGGCTAAATGAGCAGCTATACTAATAGGCATGCCAACAAAGAGCTGACCATCAGGCGTACGGTCAGGGGCATGAGACAAATAGTATTGTACAGCGCTAGGATTAGCATCCAGAAATTTGGCAAATTCCTTGTCTCCTACAGGAATTTGGGGGATCTCACTGGTGTCTGTAGGATTCCCCACAGAATGTGAAGGGGGGTGATTCAAGTAAAGAAACAGAGCAAGCATGTGAAACCATGGCAGCGGCTTGCTTTCGAGTGATAACAACCATGGACAGGTGTTCACAGTAGGGTTTCAATCTATCTGGAACAGAAACAGCCTTAGAATGGTGAAATTGGCAGGTTGTTGGTTTGTCAGGGGTTGTAGAAGACAGTAACCAATATCAGTCTAGTATCCAATGTCGGTTATACTATAGCCGACGTCGGTCAGGTAACCGATGTCAGTGTAAGAAGTCTAGGTTAACAAGATATAAAAGGTTACTAATTTGATTTTTTAACAACGTTTAGTATATTTGTCAAATTATTGATCACAGAAGACAAAATATGATAAAGAAAACAGAACTGAAAACAAGCAAGATGCACACTCAAATCCAGAGACTAACCCTAGGGTTAATTTTAATTATTGTGGGCTTATGCCTTTAGATGTAGAATGCTGTCAGAATCCTAAACAACAAGACCTAGGGGAAATGTCAAGTTTGTTTTGGCTTATAAGGTTACCTCAATCGGGCGGAGGAATACCGCGGAAAAAAAAAGGGGATGTTTGAGCTGTTGTGTTAATTGTGAAGTGATTCGGTATGTGTTGTGCAGTGAATGTAAGATTAATTTCCTGTCAATACCGTGGATATCACCCCCACGTGTACGACCTGTTACTTAATCTACGTTCACTAGAATTGAAAAACAACAAGCAGGAATGTAATGCACGTGTTTTAAACCCAAATCGAAAATGATATTCGATGAAGCAAAAGAGATGACTTTCACTAATGCAAGATGCAAAAACAAAGCAAGTTCTTTTACCAAAATAATACAAAACCTTATGAATATCTGACATATTTGCCCAGGAGGATGGGTGATTTCATTCCAACGGGGGGTGCAGGAGTGGTTTCTAGGGGTGTTGGGGGATTGGGAGTGGGGCATCTGTACAGGGTGGGGGGAAGGGGGGGGGAGGGGAGGAGGAGGGAGATGCCTAGGCAGGAGACTGGGAGGGGGGGCTTTGCGCAGGGGGTGGGGGGCAGGTGGAGGGGGGGGGGGTGGGGAGGGGAGGGGGGGAGGGGGGGGGTCCAGGGGGTAGGCAGGGGGTAGGGAGGGAGTGGGATCTTATAGCGGGGGGGGGGTAGTCTTTTTACAAAGGGGCAAGGGGGGGGGAGGGGAATAGCGGAGGAGAGGCAAGTTTTTTTTCTATTTACCCCCCCACCACACCACTAAACTCAGATTAGGACGGGCGTGGGGAGGGGGGGGTGAACCGGGGGGGGAGGGTGAGAATAGCTTTTCAGGTAGATGGAGTGGGGGGATACCTTCGGGGGTCGGGGTGAGGGGGGAGGGACGGGGGGGGGGGAAGAAGTGCTCTATTTTTGAAAGATGTCTTTCGACCTCCTCCAAGGGGGGGGGGGGGGAGGGGGGACTACTGGGGCGGACTGCGGGAGAGGGGAGAGGGGAGGGGTTGGGGGCCCTTTCCTGCTAGGGCTTATTCTCCTCCTATGGGCTGGCACTAATGGGGAGAAGGAGCTCACTCAGGCGAAGGGAAATTTTGTTCTGTCGTTACGATTCCAAAAGGGGGTCGGAGGACCTTCTTATTTCGTTCCCTCGTTAGGGGGGGGAGGGGGGGATGATTAGGGTGAGGCCCTTCAGGTCCGGGGGAGGAGGAAGTTGTTACACATAACATAGCCTCAATCCCCTTAGTTTTCTTCCCCGTTTTTTCCACTTTTCGGCCAATTATCGTTTGCCTACCAGAATTACCATACCTATAAGCCCTAACAATTCAACAAATAAAAAAAATCTTTTAGAAGAAGACAATAGTAGGTATGCCTCCTATATGAAAACAAGTAAGAAAGAAAGAAACAGATAAGGTTAGGGGCTAGGAGGAATACCTGTAGAATGTCGAGATGGTGTGCGCGTACCGTAGAGAAAGATCAGGCTGACTGCGAAGAACTCCTTTTGTCTTAGAAGGACTACCTACAAATAAGAACACAAGACCACAAGATTTTGATTAGACAATAAATGAGGAACTGCCTGGGGCCCAGGAAATATAAAAATTCCTTTCGAAGGTGGTCAGTTTCCCTGCTAATATGAATTAACACACAAGACTGTAAAATATCAATTAAGTTGCTTCGTTGAACTGGGTAGGGGAAAGGCTAGTTTTCTGGTTTTGATCAGAGGAACCGATGCGGTTACTGATAACCGATGGCGGTTACTGATAACCGATACCGGTGGGTTCTAGGATCTGTAGGTTGGTCGCTTTATGGGGTAGTTGTGTTGTTTGTAAGGCTGTATATAGGTGGTATTAGGAAATAAGGTGATGAGAGGTAGATGAATGATAGTTAGAGGTAATATGCATGCTGGGTACTGGATTCAGGGATGGATTTATGAGGAATGTAATTCAAAAGGCATAAGAAATGTTATAATAGAGGACATGCAAGATGTGACTTACTGGGTTTGATAAAGATGCAAGCTGATCTCCTTTGCTGTAAACACTTCTGGTATTTCCACTCGTCTCTGCTCAGTCAAGTGAAGGTCTGGACTCTCTCGATCGCTCCTGTGGCTCTTTCTTGATTCAAAGAATCCTTTTCTCTGATCCAAAAATGAAATTCCGATCCTTTGTTTTTGGTTTGGGGAGGCCATTTACAGGGAACTGATGGCAGTTACGTAACCGACGGCGGTCGAGTAGGAACCGGCATCGGTAAGGAAAAAGTAGGCTATTTTTAATAAAACAGCCCACCTTCCCTGCTTTTCTCCCGAGAGATTAGTTGCAGGCTTGGTCAAGTGGCTAGAAGGTCGGTTTTGGGTGCGAGTAAGGACGCATTAGTTATGGATGTGAGTCTAGACCAAGTCATAGGTCTTAATTAGGTTAGTTTAGGGTTAGGGCTAGGTCATGATGAGGTGGCAAAATGAGGTGGCAGGTAAGGTGATGGTGGATTTATCAATTACAAGGTAATTAATAAATAATTGTGTAAGGTTTAGGTGATGAGGTTAAGTTGCGAGATGAGATGTGGGTCACAAGGGGTCGTAAGATACAATTTGGTGTCTACACTCCTTCCGGAACTGATCGTTCGGCTTGAAGATTGACTCCAAGGTTATGAGGCCTTTTGGCAATTTGTTAGTCCTAAGTTGCACCACTTGGTCGCCATACTGCTGCTCCAACTTGTCTTGATTTCTCATGGAGAACTCAGCTTCTTCTTGCAAGAAATTAGCAATCTGCTGATCATTCTCGAAGACTTGCCAACTTGTGTTGTTATCTGGAACAGCTGGTCTCACAACCACTTTGATATGAGGTTGAGTTTTCTCACTTTTGATACTTTCTACAACATCAAACATAGCCCCAATTGCTGCCAGTGTGTCAGCGGCTTCATTCTTTTTTCTTGGTATGGAAATGATGCTAAAAGCTTCAAAATCTTCAATGAGATCCCATACCCGATTTTTGTAGTTCTTCAACAGATCATTTTTGGCAACGTTTTTTTCCTTTGACTTGGTTTACAATCAGCTCACTATCACCAAATAATTGTAAATTCCTGATGCATTTCTTCTTTGCCCAGTGCAGTCCATGAATTAAGGCTTCATACTCAGCTGTGTTATTTGAACAGGAAAACTAGAAACAGAAGGCTGAGTAATACCTTATACCTTGCGGTGAAATGAGCATAGCTCCCCCTCCTGCACCTTGTCTACTCCTTGACCCATCAAAGAAAAATTGCCATACTTCATTCTTGTCTTTATGATCTGGCTTGGTGATGCTAGGAAGAGGTTAATTCTCTTCATGTAAACAATAGACTCCCAGCTCAGATTCTTCTATTTCTTGATAAGGATCAAAAGCATGCACCTTGCTTGCCCATTCATCAAGAGTCTAATCTGGGATGCTTCTAACCTTGGTATCAGCTTCATCAGTGCTTGGATAATCTTCTTGATCAAGACGCTGAACAGTTGGTATTGATTTGGCTTGGAGTGTAAGGCTCAATATGAAAGTTTGCAATAGGTTCAGACTTGATTGTGGCTTTGGTTCCATACCTTGCTCTGAACAACATGTTGTGACCAATATGCCGAAAGATAGCCTCCAATCTTAGCAGTGAAGTCTCTTGACAAGAACATGCAAAGAGTGGTGGTAGGTCTATGACTGACACATCTTGTAACACTGTTACGTTGGGACATGCGTGTAGTGTGAGGCTCAATCCTTTGATTACTCCAACCGTTTTCACTGCTGTCCCATCTAATTGCACTACAACCCTTGGAGATGGTTTCATATTGGAGTCCTAGCTGATCAGCTATTTGCTTGGGCATTACTGAACGACTTTCCCCGGAATCAATCATGCAATTGTGGACCAATTTGTCTCCTATGATCAATGAAACATAAAATGGAGGGGGCTTCACACTTTACCTCGTTGTCCTCCGTGATTTCCCTCAGGCTGGGCAACATTTGTGAGTACCCTCTCTTGCATTGGACATGTTGATTTGAAGTTGACCAGTCCTTCATGGCAGCTTGTACGCAGATCTCTTTGTCCTGGGATAGATAGTGATTCCCACATTGATATGTTTACATTCGTCTTCTTCATATGATCAATGATACTGAATGGAGATGAAGTATCCCTCTACTGTCCCTTGGCCTGCAAATTCATTCCTTACACATGGGCAGCAGCAGCTGGCATCTGAGTTGGTTTGTGAGTTGGTTTGGATGCTCCTTGCATGTTTGGAACTACAGTTTGTTTGCCAGTGGCTTTTGGAGTGGTAGGAGGTTGTTGATTACTCGAAGCCATGGCTGTTCTTCACCCAAATTTTCTCCTTTTTGACCTTGTGTTGGCTGTAACACTTTGAGAGGGTATTTGATTCATACCACAGAAATCTTCAACCTGCTAATTGACAAGAGTAGTTTCGTTCGGAGATGTTCCTTGCTGAGGTGCCCCTTGCTATTGGTCTTCTTCGTGGCTGGACTCTTGTGACCCACCAATGGTTTGCACCATTAGAGCCTGATTTAATGCACCATTAAGCACATTGATTGGTTATGTGGCTGACTGCACGGGAAACACCAATCATATTCTTGGGCCATGTTATTTTGGACTGGCACCAAAGCTCTGGATGCAGATGCAACATTGGGGTTATAGGGCTGAAATGGTCTATTGGTAGGGAGGCCTTGCTTGATTCTGATTTACAGCTGGAGTGGTTGGTCTTTGAGGTTGATATGGTTGCCTGTTAGGCTGAGCTTGAGGCTGATACAGTCTAGCACTTTGTGCTTGCTGTCTTTTGATAGTAACCAGTTCATTTCCCAAATTTTGCAATTGTTTCATGACCTCTTGGGAGTTCATTTGAAGCACTAGAGGATGAATTAGAAGTCTCATTTGAACTTAGATTTCTAGGGGTGGGAATAGGAGCCAAAGTGGGTGCTTGAATAGTGCTTGGATTTTCTAAGTTCAGATACAAGGGCATGGGAGGCCTAGGAGCTAGCTTGAATAAGACAGTTTTTGGCCCTAATGGCAATGCTATAAGCAGCAGGTAAGGTTGTGCCTCCCATAGATTGAATTAGCATAGAAATATCGGAATTCAAAGCTTTAAGGTAATATAGAAAAGCACCTTCTGCTGTTGGCCTGACTGCCACTGGAATCCTATCCAAGACCTTTGAAATCTAAAGTTGAAGTCAGTCAGCTGCTCGTTGGGAGCTCTCTTGATATTTGTCAATTGTTCTAGAAGAGACAAGTTGTCTCCCTTCTCTCCAAACTGCTCATGGAGAACTATGCACAACTGATTCCAATTTGTGATAGAACCAGCTGTAAGGCTCCTAAACCATTGCAATGCCTTCCCTTTGAAGGAAGATGCCAACAATTTGACAGCCACATCTATTTCATTTATCTCATGGATTGCACAGACGTTAGCAATGTCTTTGACATGATCACCAGGAGTGGTATGATTTTCTCCAGTGAAAAATGGAATGTTCTTCAACGCTGCAATTGGGACTGGATTCTGTGCATTGAGGGCAAGTGGGCTGCTGCTAGTGAAATTGACAAAGGGATTTAGTGGTTGCGCCATTCTGATTGGCCTGAGAACCCTTGTTGATGCGAGAAAAGGTCTACCAGGTGGAGGTGTAGAAAAAGTTCTATTAGGTGGAGACGCAGATCTTTGAGCTCTTCTTCCCGTTCTTTCTCTTCCTGGAGATAGGTGCAGATAAACAAACAATCCTTCCTCCCTAGTTCTTGACCTAGTCTGTTATCACCAAATCACAGCGCCCCTGTGCATATACTTGAACTCACAGTGTGATTGGATAACATGGGGTACTATCTCCAAGTTGTGGGGACTTGCTAACTTGAGATAGACCTCCAGAGAAAGTTGGTTCTTACTCCTAAACTACCTGCCACAATCTACTCTAATGTAGGATAAGCTAACTGTTTTAATCTAAATTTCCAAGGGATCAGGGAGAGAGAATACATAAAATGAAAGCCTACACTAAAGTGGTGATACACCAGAAAAGGAGGGTGTGAGAGTAATTTCCAAATGTGTGAAATACAGAGGCAAAGTGCACACTAGAAGAGGTGATGACAGTTCACCATAATCTAGCAAAATGCATTCACAACAATATTCCAAGCATACACAATGTTAATGAATCCCTACAAGAAACATAATAAATAGACACAATATTCTTATAGAAAGATTAAAGGGGCAAGAAGAATGCAAGAAAAACACAGCATGGGAAGATACATCCACAAACTGGTATTATATTGCTTCATGATATGCAACAGTTTCAATCTATTACAAGATAAGGGCCTGGATCACCATGCAAGGAGTCCACTACAAGGGCCTGCAACACACTGGCTTCACAAAGTAATTTTGGCAGAGCTTTGCTACCCAAAAACTCTCTCTTTACAATGAGCCCAACACTCCAATTTATAGAAAAATGAGAAGGAAAAGAGAAGGGAAAATGGAATCCCGAATCTGTCCTTCAACCACCTGTAAGAGGCGTTAAATTGAGTGAAATGGTTATACATTACTTGCAAAAGGATCCCCATACTGTCCCATGTGCTGCAGCAGAGAAAGAATGATGACCATGCCTCTTAATTGCACTCCCAGCTACCAAATAAAACACTGTTCTGAACCCGGCCACATTTTCATAAAAATATCAATCAATTTATGATCAAATCTGAAATTTCTTGATTTATGTACATCAGGCTCGGAACCAAAATTCCAATGGTACAAATTTTGTGTGATTTCGTTAAAAAATGCAAAAGTTATGGCCTTCTGAGTGCGGGCAGCTATTTTGGGTATGCCAGGCGTTTTCTGTCATTTGACGGGAATGAGCATTGATTGACTGAAGGCTGAATATGTTTCTATTATTTAAATATATCTACCCTCATTAAAAATAATAATTTCTAGTTTTTTGGCGTAGAGGACGTCGTGCTCGTTCCAGAAAGTCCAATTTGTGAAAATCGAAGCTCGGAGTCAAAAGTTATGGCCGTTTGAAGTTCCACAGGTCAAATGTTGACTTTTCTCCTCTGCCTTCGGCCGCTTCAGCTTTTCGCGTCCCACGCGTCCCTTTGTCCCAGTGCTGAAGTTCCCTATTTCGGCCGAACCGGCCGGTTCGCGTACTCGCGGCCCCAGATGTCCCATTTGCTTTCGGATCGTCGGGGACAAATTTTCCCGATTCGCCCGGTTCGCGTACTTTTGTCCCGCGCGCCCCGGACTGAAAGTTCTCATTTCGGCTGAATCCGGCTGGTTCGTGTACTTCACGTACTTCAGCCCAACTGTTCCGGGCTGCCTTGACTCATTCGGCCGATCCGGCCGGTTCGCGTACTTTTTGCCCAGATGTCCCAAACTACCTGTTTCAACAGGAGTCAATTTTTTCAACTTTTCGGCCAGTTCAGATTTCCAAGTCCCACGCGTCCCTTTGTTCAAATTTCCCAAATGTCGCAGACCGCCTGGTGGCATTTCGGCCGGTTTCGGGCACCTTTTTCTCGGAAGTTGCGAGGACTCGGACTAGCCCATTTTCACTGATTTTTTGGGGCCCGAGCCTGGTTTTGCCATTTTTTACCTTTCCTCAGAAACTTGCTCTCTTTACTTAGACAGGGGAGTTAGACAAATATGAGGGACCCTAGAAACATGAATTTTTGTCTAGGACTCATATAATTCTTGGGACTAAGAATTGATTGCATGTTATTAAAAGTACCTTGAGGGTGAGTTATTTTGGATAACACATTCCATTTTTTTCCCCCCCAATGTGTTGTAGATGTATATGATGTAATGATAGGATGTCTCACTCCACTCGTGACTCCACGCACTAGGAAGAGGCGAGGGGGCATCACCGAGAGCCAAAAAGGAAGCAAGAACTAGTTTAGATAGTGATATGAAAATAAGATGATAAATGCCAAGACACAAGGGGTACCAATGGATCCATGTGGGAAATTTTCAAATTACTCCATTCAATATTATAGTTTAATTACAAGATGATTCCACTTTGTAGTTTTTGACTAGATTGTCATCGATGGCATATTGATGAAAAAATTTGGTTGAAGGAATGTGTCTCCTCTTAAACATAAGAAAAACGTTTGGGATGTTTTTGATTTAAGCACTTTTGATCACTATTTTACAATATTTATTTGGATGAAGTTTAAAAGGACCCCGTACATCATGCCCTATTCCATCATTTAAAAGGAAAGGACATCTCAACACCGACGATAAAATCTTCCTCGTCCCAGTATAATACTACTAGTAAGAAGTATGGGCTTTCATCAAAGATGTGAGGGATTGAAATGCATAATTATTTTAGATTTTTTTGTATTTATATTGATTTTGGATTGTATTGCGATTTGTCTAAGGATGTCAAAGGAGTGAGAAGTGGCGTACTTCCTTGTGCAACAAGAGTGGAGAAGGGAAATCTGGGAAATAGATAGATTAGATAACATCCATTCGCAGTCTTGTAGGGATGTGGTATAAGCAGAATCATCGATGGGAAGAGGAGTCTGGGTAGTTAACTCCTTTATGGGTAAAGGAATGATTTCTCTTTGGTTCGATGGTGGTAAAGGAGGTTCGGGCTCCTGTGTTAGTGAAGAGGCTTGATTCAAAATTTTCTCGATAGAGGATTTGGGCTGGGTATCAAAGACTGCATGGATCTCATGAACACTCTCCTCGGCTAAGAATCCTGGTTTGTGTTACTGTTGGGAGAGTGATTCGGGAATGGTTTGTTGAAGATTTTCAAATTTTGGTTGGCAGGGGCATTAGGATTATCGAGGGTTATATCCCCTGCGTCAACCATTTCCTGCAATATGTTTTTCAACATCTTGCAGTTCTCATGACTGTGTCCCTTCACGCGGTGGAAGTTACAAAAGTTATTTTCTTTGTACCAGGAAGGTATGGCGTGAGTGGAATCAAACCCAGAATGAGGTTTAATAGGAGGTAATGTAATGGCTCCTGCTTTGAGAAATTGTTTCAATATCACACCATATGTTTCTCCCAAGGGAGTGTAGTTGATGGGCTCGGCTTTGTACTTATAGGTGGTTTTTGGTGGGGTATTAGATGGTGTTTGAGATTTAACCATCACCGTGTGGACAGCTCCTTTTGATTTAGAAGAAGTGGACGCGTGAGGAGTGGTGGTATTTGGTTTATTGGTAGAATCAGGAGTTCGAAAATTTGGGTTTTTGTTGCGCAACCGCAATTTCTCTTCTTCTAAGGCTCGAATTTCTAGTTTCCGAGCCATGGTAAAGGCCTCATCGAATGTACGGAAAGTTTGAATTTGGAGGGTAGGGAAGATGTGCTTAGCACAAGCCCACGTAAACAGTTCGATAAGTTCAGTTTGAGGCAAGGCATATGTAAGTTGGTTGATAAGGCCACGCCATCGTCCAACGAAATCTGCGATAGATTCGTCTTCGAATTTTTCGGATGGCATAAAGGTCGGTGATGGATACTTCTTAGCAATGTTAATGGAGAAGTGATCCAAGAAAGATTGGGCTAGTTGGTTAAAGAGAAGATTGAGTGCTGGGTTTAAAGCACTTTACCACTCCAAGGTGGGTCCTGATAAGGACATGGGAAATGTGTGGGTAGTAGCAAGGCATCATCATGAGCAATCAAATAACAAGCATGTCTAAATGATCGCAAGTGTTGTTGAGGATCCTCTTTACTATTAAAATGAGTAAATTTCGGTAGTTCCCATTGAGGAGGATATGAGTGAAGGGGAACAGAAGGGTGAATGGGCTCCCGAAAAACTTGCTCGTATGTCAAGGCGCTACGACTTCCCGACACAGAAGCCTCCAGATTTTGCATTTTGTCCATCATTTGTTTGATGAAATCTGTGGTTGGATGAGATGATGGTGCGGTTGTGGCAAACGGAGGCAAATTGGCCCAAGGGCCTCCACTGGACAATGGAGGATGAATATGTTGAGGCGACAGAATAGGGATGTCCCATATAAGGTGTTGAGGTTACTGGATACGTGTATGGGAATGAAAAGGTAGGCGGAGCTTGAGTAGGAAAGCTCGTGTGGATAGGTGGCAGAGAGCAAGTCATGAATGGAGTAGTCTGCAAGAGAGATGAGGTAGGGGCAGTCGGTGGTAATGATATGTGGGGTCCAAGATTAGCCAAAGAAAAGCCAATCTGAGTCGTATGAACCTCTGAAGCTATCGGATTGGAGACGGGGCTAGAGATGCAGGAAGCAAGGCGGTATTATCAGGTGGAGTGGGGGGCTAAATGAGCAGCTATACTAATAGGGCATGCCAACAAAGAGCTGACCATCAGGCGTACGGTCAGGGGCATGAGACAAATAGTATTGTACAGCGCTAGGATTAGCATCCAGAAATTTGGCAAATTCCTTGTCTCCTACAGGAATTTGGGGGATCTCACTGGTGTCTGTAGGATTCCCCACAGAATGTGAAGGGGGTGATTCAGGTAAAGAAACAGAGCAAGCATGTGAAACCATGGCAGCGGCTTGCTTTCGAGTGATAACAACCATGGACAGGTGTTCACAGTAGGGTTTCAATCTATCTGGAACAGAAAACAGCCTTAGAATGGTGAAATTGGCAGGTTGTTGGTTTGTCAGGGGTTGTAGAAGACAGTAACCAATATCAGTCTAGTATCCAATGTCGGTTATACTATAGCCGACGTCGGTCAGGTAACCGATGTCAGTGTAAGAAGTCTGGGTTAACAAGATATAAAAGGCTGCTAATTTGATTTTTAACAACGTTTAGTATATTTGTCAAATTATTGATCACAGAAGACAAAAATATGACAAAGAAACAGAACTGAAAACAAGCAAGATGCACACTCAATCCAGAGACTAACCCTAGGGTTAATTTTAATTATTGTGGGCTTATGCCTTTAGATGTAGAATGCTGTCAGAATCCTAAACAACAAGACCTAGGGGAAATGTCAAGTTTGTTTTGGCTTATAAGGTTACCTCAATCGGGCGGAGGAATACCGCGGAAAAAAAAAGGGGATGTTTGAGCTGTTGTGTTAATTGTGAAGTGATTTGGTATGTGTTGTGCAGTGAATGTAAGATTAATTTCCTGTCAATACCGTGGATATCACCCCCCACGTGTACGACCTGTTACTTAATCTACGTTCACTAGAATTGAAAAACAACAAGCAGGAATGCAATGCACGTGTTTTAAACCCAAATCGAAAATGATATTCGATGAAGCAAAAGAGATGACTTTCACTAATGCAAGATGCAAAAACAAAGCAAGTTCTTTTACCAAAATAATACAAAACCTTATGAATATCTTTAGAAGAAGAAAATAGTAGGTATGCTCCCTATATGAAAACAAGTAAGAAAGAAAGAAACAGATAAGGTTAGGGGCTAGGAGGAATACCTGTAGAATGTCGAGATGGTGTGCGCGTACCGTAGAGAAAGATCAGG
Source organism: Taxus chinensis (assembly GCA_019776745.2). NCBI lineage: Eukaryota > Viridiplantae > Streptophyta > Pinopsida > Cupressales > Taxaceae > Taxus > Taxus chinensis. The sequence continues at coordinate 34,895,197 of CM034150.1, forward strand.
CTGACTGCGAAGAACTCCTTTTTGTCTTAGAAGGACTACCTACAAATAAGAACACAAGACCACAAGATTTTGATTAGACAATAAATGAGGAAACTGCCTGGGGCCCAGGAAATATAAAAATTCCTTTCGAAGGTGGTCAGTTTCCCTGCTAATATGAATTAACACACAAGACTGTAAAATATCAATTAAGTTGCTTCGTTGAACTGGGTAGGGGAAAGGCTAGTTTTCTGGTTTTGATCAGAGGAACCGATGCCGGTTACTGATAACCGATGGCGGTTACTGATAACTGATACTGGTGGGTTCTAGGATCTATAGGTTGGTCACTTTATGGGGTAGTTGTGTTGTTTGTAAGGCTGTATATAGGTGGTATTAGGAAATAAGGTGATGAGAGGTAGATGAATGATAGTTAGAGGTAATATGCATGCTGGGTACTGGATTCAGGGATGGATTTATGAGGAATGTAATTCAAAAGGCATAAGAAATGTTATAATAGAGGACATGCAAGATGTGACTTACTGGGTTTGATAAAGATGCAAGCTGATCTCCTTTGCTGTAAACACTTCTGGTATTTCCACTCGTCTCTGCTCAGTCAAGTGAAGGTCTGGACTCTCTCGATCGCTCCTGTGGCTCTTTCTTGATTCAAAGAATCCTTTTCTCTGATCCAAAAATGAAATTCCGATCCTTTGTTTTTGGTTTGGGGAGGCCATTTACAGGGAACTGATGGCAGTTACGTAACCGACGGCGGTCGAGTAGGAACCGGCATCGGTTAAGGAAAAAGTAGGCTATTTTTAATAAAACAGCCCACCTTCCCTGCTTTTCTCCCGAGAGATTAGTTGCAGGCTTGGTCAAGTGGCTAGAAGGTCGGTTTTGGGTGCGAGTAAGGACGCATTAGTTATGGATGTGAGTCTAGACCAAGTCATAGGTCTAATTAGGTTAGTTTAGGGTTAGGGCTAGGTCATGATGAGGTGGCAAAATGAGGTGGCAGGTAAGGTGATGGTGGATTTATCAATTACAAGGTAATTAATAAATAATTGTGTAAGGTTTAGGTGATGAGGTTAAGTTGCGAGATGAGATGTGGGTCACAAGGGGTCGTAAGATACAAATTTGGTGTCTACACTCCTTCCGGAACTGATCGTTCGGCTTGAAGATTGACTCCAAGGTTATGAGGCCTTTTGGCAATTTGTTAGTCCTAAGTTGCACCACTTGGTCGCCATACTGCTGCTCCAACTTGTCTTGATTTCTCATGGAGAACTCAGCTTCTTCTTGCAAGAAATTAGCAATCTGCTGATCATTCTCGAAGACTTGCCAACTTGTGTTGTTATCTGGAACAGCTGGTCTCACAACCACTTTGATATGAGGTTGAGTTTTCTCACTTTTGATACTTTCTACAACATCAAACATAGCCCCAATTGCTGCCAGTGTGTCAGCGGCTTCATTCTTTTTTCTTGGTATGGAAATGATGCTAAAAGCTTCAAAATCTTCAATGAGATCCCATACCCGATTTTTGTAGTTCTTCAACAGATCATTTTTGGCAACGTTTTTTCCTTTGACTTGGTTTACAATCAGCTCACTATCACCAAATAATTGTAAATTCCTGATGCATTTCTTCTTTGCCCAGTGCAGTCCATGAATTAAGGCTTCATACTCAGCTGTGTTATTTGAACAGGAAAACTAGAAACAGAAGGCTGAGTAATACCTTATACCTTGCGGTGAAATGAGCATAGCTCCCCCTCCTGCACCTTGTCTACTCCTTGACCCATCAAAGAAAAATTGCCATACTTCATTCTTGTCTTTATGATCTGGCTTGGTGATGCTAGGAAGAGGTTAATTCTCTTCATGTAAACAATAGACTCCCAGCTCAGATTCTTCTATTTCTTGATAAGGATCAAAAGCATGCACCTTGCTTGCCCATTCATCAAGAGTCTAATCTGGGATGCTTCTAACCTTGGTATCAGCTTCATCAGTGCTTGGATAATCTTCTTGATCAAACGCTGAACAGTTGGTATTGATTTGGCTTGGAGTGTAAGGCTCAATATGAAAGTTTGCAATAGGTTCAGACTTGATTGTGGCTTTGGTTCCATACCTTGCTCTGAACAACATGTGTGACCAATATGCCGAAAGATAGCCTCCAATCTTAGCAGTGAAGTCTCTTGACAAGAACAATGCAAAGAGTGGTGGTAGGTCTATGACTGACACATCTTGTAACACTGTTACGTTGGGACATGCGTGTAGTGTGAGGCTCAATCCTTTGATTACTCCAACCGTTTTCACTGCTGTCCCATCTAATTGCACTACACCCTTGGAGATGGTTTCATATTGGAGTCCTAGCTGATCAGCTATTTGCTTGGGCATTACTGAACTACTTTCCCCGGAATCAATCATGCAATTGTGGACCAATTTGTCTCCTATGATCAATGAAACATAAAATGGAGGGGGCTTCAACACTTTACCTCGTTGTCCTCCGTGATTTCCCTCAGGCTGGGCAACATTTGTGAGTACCTTCTCTTGCATTTGGACATGTTGATTTGAAGTTGACCAGTCCTTCATGGCAGCTTGTACCAGATCTCTTTGTCCTGGGATAGATAGTGATTCCCACATTGATATGTTTACATTCGTCTTCTTCATATGATCAATGATACTGAATGGAGATGAAGTATCCCTCTACTGTCCCTTGGCCTGCAAATTCATTCCTTACACATGGGCAGCAGCAGCTGGCATCTGAGTTGGTTTGTGAGTTGGTTTGGATGCTCCTTGCATGTTTGGAACTACAGTTTGTTTGCCAGTGGCTTTTGGAGTGGTAGGAGGTTGTGGATTACTCGAAGCCAATGGCTGTTCTTCACCCAAATTTCTCCTTTTTGACCTTGTGTTGGCTGTAACACTTTGAGAGGGTATTTGATTCATACCACAGAAATCTTCAACCTGCTAATTGACAAGAGTAGTTTCGTTCGGAGATGTTCCTTGCTGAGGTGCCCCTTGCTATTGGTCTTCTTCGTGGCTGGACTCTTGTGACCCACCAATGGTTTGCACCATTAGAGCCTGATTTAATGCACCATTAAAGCACATTGATTGGTTATGTGGCTGACTGCACGGGAAACACCAATCATATTCTTGGGCCATGTTATTTTGGACTGGCACCAAAGCTCTGGATGCAGATGCAACATTGGGGTTATAGGGCTGAAATGGTCTATTGGTAGGAGGCCTTGCTTGATTCTGATTTACAGCTGGAGTGGTTGGTCTTTGAGGTTGATATGGTTGCCTGTTAGGCTGAGCTTGAGGCTGATACAGTCTAGCACTTTGTGCTTGCTGTCTTTTGATAGTAACCAGTTCATTTCCCAAATTTTGCAATTGTTTCATGACCTCTTGGAGTTCATTTGAAGCACTAGAGGATGAATTAGAAGTCTCATTTGAACTTAGATTTCTAGGGGTGGGAATAGGAGCCAAAGTGGGTGCTTGAATAGTGCTTGGATTTTCTAAGTTCAGATACAAGGGCATGGGAGGCCTAGGAGCTAGCTTGAATAAGACAGTTTTCGGCCCTAATGGCAATGCTATAAGCAGCAGGTAAGGTTGTGCCTCCCATAGATTGAATTATCATAGAAATATCAGAATTCAAAGCTTTAAGGTAATATAGAAAAGCACCTTCTGCTGTTGGCCTGACTGCCACTGGAATCCTATCCCAAGACCTTTGAAATCTAAAGTTGAAGTCAGTCAGCTGCTCGTTGGGAGCTCTCTTGATATTTGTCAATTGTTCTAGAAGAGACAAGTTGTCTCCCTTCTCTCCAAACTGCTCATGGAGAACTATGCACAACTGATTCCAATTTGTGATAGAACCAGCTGTAAGGCTCCTAAACCATTGCAATGCCTTCCCTTTGAAGGAAGATGCCAACAATTTGACAGCCACATCTATTTCATTTATCTCATGGATTGCACAGACGTTAGCAATGTCTTTGACATGATCACCAGGAGTGGTATGATTTTCTCCAGTGAAAAATGGAATGTTCTTCAACGCTGCAATTGGGACTGGATTCTGTGCATTGAGGGCAAGTGGGCTGCTGCTAGTGAAATTGACAAAGGGATTTAGTGGTTGCGCCATTCTGATTGGCCTGAGAACCCTTGTTGATGCGAGAAAAGGTCTACCAGGTGGAGGTGTAGAAAAAGTTCTATTAGGTGGAGACGCAGATCTTTGAGCTCTTCTTCCCGTTCTTTCTCTTCCTGGAGATAGGTGCAGATAAACAAACAATCCTTCCTCCCTAGTTCTTGACCTAGTCTGTTATCACCAAATCACAGCGCCCCTGTGCATATACTTGAACTCACAGTGTGATTGGATAACATGGGTACTATCTCCAAGTTGTGGGACTTGCTACTTGAGATAGACCTCCAGAGAAAGTTGGTTCTTACTCCTAAACTACCTGCCACAATCTACTCTAATGTAGGATAAGCTAACTGTTTTAATCTAAATTTCCAAGGGATCAGGGAGAGAGAATACATAAAATGAAAGCCTACACTAAAGTGGTGATACACCAGAAAAGGAGGGTGTGAGAGTAATTTCCAAATGTGTGAAATACAGAGGCAAAGTGCACACTAGAAGAGGTGATGACAGTTCACCATAATCTAGCAAAATGCATTCACAACAATATTCCAAGCATACACAATGTTAATGAATCCCTACAAGAACATAATAAATAGACACAATATTCTTATAGAAAGATTAAAGGGGCAAGAAGAATGCAAGAAAACACAGCATGGGAAGATACATCCACAAACTGGTATTATATTGCTTCATGATATGCACAGTTCAATCTATTACAAGATAAGGGCCTGGATCACCATGCAAGGAGTCCACTACAAGGGCCTGCAACACACTGGCTTCACAAAGTAATTTTGGCAGAGCTTTGCTACCCAAAAACTCTCTCTTTACAATGAGCCCAACACTCCAATTTATAGAAAAATGAGAAGGAAAAGAGAAGGGAAAATGGAAATCCTGAAATCTGTCCTTCAACCACCTGTAAGAGGCATTAAATTGAGTGAAATGGTTATACATTACTTGCAAAATGATCCCCATACTGTCCCATGTGCTGCAGCAGAGAAAGAATGATGACCATGCCTCTTAATTGCACTCCCAGCTACCAAATAAAACACTGTTCTGAACCCGGCCACATTTTCATAAAAATATCAATCAATTTATGATCAAATCTGAAATTTCTTGATTTACATCAGGCTCGGAACCAAAATTCCAATGGTACAAATTTTGTGTGATTTCGTTAAAAAATGCAAAAGTTATGGCCTTCTGAGTGCGGGCAGCTATTTTGGGTATGCCAGGCGTTTTCTGTCATTTGACGGGAATGAGCATTGATTGACTGAAGCTGAATATGTTTCTATTATTTAAATATATCTACCCTCATTAAAAATAATAATTTCTATTTTTTTGGCGTAGAGGACGTCGTGCTCATTCCAGAAAGTCCAATTTTGTGAAAATCGAAGCTCGGAGTCAAAAGTTATGGCCGTTTGAAGTTCCACAGGTCAAATGTTGACTTTTCTCCTCTGCCTTCGGCCGCTTCAGCTTTTCGCGTCCCACGCGTCCCTTTGTCCCAGTGCTGAAGTTCCCTGTTTCGGCCGAACCGGCCGGTTCGCGTACTCGCGGCCCAGATGTCCCATTTGCTTTCGGATCGTCTGGGACAAATTTTCCCGATTCGCCCGGTTCGCGTACTTTTGTCCCGCGCGCCCCAGACTGAAAGTTCTCATTTCGGCTGATCCGGCTGGTTCGTGTACTTCACGTACCTTCAGCCCAACTGTTCCAGGCTGCCTTGACTCATTTCGGCCGATCCGGCCGGTTCGCGTACTTTTTGCCCAGATGTCCCAAACTACCTGTTTCAACAGTTAGTCAATTTTTTCAACTTTTCGGCCAGTTCAGATTTCCACGTCCCACGCGTCCCTTTGTTCCAAATTTCCCAAATGCTACGCAGACCGCCTGGTGGCCTTTCGGCCGGTTCGCGCCCTTTTGTCCCGACTGTTGCGAGGACTAGGACTTAGCCATTTTTCATGATTTTTTTTGGCCCGAGCCTGTTTTTTGCAATTTTTCTTACCTTTCCTCAGAACTTGCTCTCTTCTACTTAGACAGGGGAGTTAGAAAAATATGAGGGGACCCTAGAAACATGAATTTTTGTCTAGACTCAATATAATTGCTTGGGACTAAAGAATTTGATGCATGTTATTAAAATTACCTTGAGGGGTGAATTTTGGATAACACATTCCATTCCATTTGTAGAATGTATATGATGTAATGATAGGATGTCTCACTCCACTCGTGACTCCACGCAACTAGGAAGATGCGAGGGCTCATCACCGAGAGCCAAAAAGGAAGCAAGAACTAGTAGAATAGTGATATGAAAATAAAGATGATAAATGCCAAGACACAAGGTGTAACAATGGTCCATGTGGGAAAATTTAACTCATCTCCATTCAATATTATATGTTTAATTCCAAGATGATTCCACTTTGTAGTTTTTGACTAGACTTAGATCCATAGATGGCCTATTGATTGAAAAAATTTGGTTGAAGGAATTGTTGTCTCTCTTAACATAAGAAACGTCTTGGGATGTTTTTGATTAAGCACTTTTGATCAATATTTTACAAATTATTTATTTTGATTGAATTTTTAAAAGGACCCCGTACATCATGCCCTATGCCATCATTAAAAGGAAAGGAATCAACACCGAAGATAAAATCTTCCTCCGTTCCCAGTCTAATACTACTAGTAAGAAGTATGGGCTTATCATCAAAGATTGTGAGGGATGAAATGCATAATGATTTTATATTTTTTTTGTATTTTATATTGATTTTGGATTGTATTGTCGATATTGTGCTTGTTGCAAAGGAACATTCTATCCCCAAGTCTCAACCTCATACAACTAGTAGGACACATGGTTTCAACATTGTAGAGTGATATGGATAATCAAAGAGGTCCAAGTAAAGAAATTTTGGCTTTCTATTAAAGAGAGATATTATTTTAAAGGAGGAGTTTCCATCAGTAAGATTCAAGAAAAAACCATAGGCAAAAAGATCTGAAATGGTAGAAACCATAACAAGGATGTGACACACAATGCCTAATAGGAAGAAGGTTAACCCGTGTCATGATAGGTGAAGAATGCAAAGATATGATGATGGTATGATTAAGATATCTTCCAATAGATGGAATGCTTAAAATTATTTATACTCACTTTTCTACCTTTTATTTGTAAACAATGCTTTAAGGAGGGGTTTGATATGGATTTTTATTCTCTTTTTATGTTTTTTAATTTTTCTAAAATTTGGCTGATGAGGATTTGAAATGGATACATCGAGAAATAGGTCCATGTTTATCAAATTTGAATGGTCATGATTTACAAGACTTGGATAGATGAGATCCAAGTCAATGGAGGGAATACAAATATTTGTTAGGTATTGAAGTATGAGACTTGGGTGGACAAAGTCCAAGTCAAAGGAGGAAATATGAAGATTTGATAAGTCCCGATTTATGATACTTGAGCAGGCAAGGTCCAAGTCAAATGAGAGAATCGAAATATTCTACAGGTCCTAAAGTAAAATTGGGTGGATGGGTTCCAAGTCAAAGGAGAGAATCAAAATATTTGCTAGGTCCTGAAGTACTTGATTTACCCCGTAGGCTTGGGTTCCCCATTATAAAAGGGTCTTGTAATTGGATATTCAATTATGTTATCCTTTTCTAATTGATGAAAGGAACTAGATATACTTTCTCTTAGGGGTGTAAATTTACTTTCAACTTTGCGTGGAGTAGTGTCTATGATAAAGAATATGATGGATTTATAATCAACGTTGTTTGAGGATTCGCCATGTTTGGGAACTTTACCCTTTGTACCATGGTTATGACATGGATTAGAAAACACCTTTAGGTTATCATTGAGTGTTTTATTTGGTGTTAGTTCTTCAACCATTATGGCACCATTTTCAATAAGGTCTTGGATGTAATTGTAAAATTTCTTGTATTTTTCTATTTGATTACCATAAATGTGATGAAAATCACAATATGTGTTAGGTTGATACCAAGCTAGCTTAGGTTCCTGTACGCACCCAAAATTACACATGCTACATTGTTAGAATTTTTTTACAAAAGGTCCCCAATGATGATTCATATCCTTTCAGAAGGTGTTTGAGTTCCTAAACCCATTTGTAGTATATATTTGTAGCCTAGACATCTTTACTTAGCTTTTCCACACTTTCTTCTAGCTTCCTACTCTTTTCTATGCATGTTTTGGCCTTAAGTGTCAAAACCACCACCTTGTTTGGGTGATGGTTTTGTGACCACTGCCCAAAAAAGGTAGTGGTTTTGTGACTGCTACCTAGGATAGGGCAACTGTCCTGAATGATTTTTCCAGAACCTTTCATGCATGATTTAACCACGTGACGCTTCACTCAACTTGACTTCCAAGGTGTGTTTGTGAACCAATTTTCCTAAAAATAGTCTTGATTACATGGTGTTCCTTTCCTCTTCTATTTTCAAATAGATTTAATTAGTTTGAACCAAATCTTCACCCAATGATTTGGTACTCCAAGGTTTCCTTGTGCATGAAGGCACATCCCAACCAATTCCTATATATTTAATGCTTGTATTCAAGCAAATGGCCTGAGAATTTTGTTGTATCTTGCATAGTATTTCTGCAACAATCCTACTAGAAATTGCATAGTCAAACTCTCTTCACTTGTGCTATCTCTCTTCTACTTACATTACAACTATATTTTCCTTCAAGATGTCATTGCTCAAGCACCTTCTCATGTTGTTGCCTTTGCATTCCCAATTCCTTGGACGCATATGGACACACAGAGAATGAAAGGATAAAATGAGGGGGAAAATTACTACACATCTAGATTTACCTCTATTATGTAAATTCTAGGTTGGGGTTGTTGTTTTATTTTCATTCATTGCTGCAATTTATCATTATTAGATCATATCAAATAGAGTAGAAATCAATTTATTTTCATTTGCAAGTAACTAGTTAATTTCTAAGAGGGTTTAAATATTTCATAGGAGCCCCCAGTGACAGATCTTCTTCTTACTATCCCTATGGATTTCAAGGAGAAAATATATGTAGGAAGTTCTCTACATATCATATATTAATTGGAAAAGTTCTTGTTTTATGTTAGCATTAATTAGAATACACTTAGCATGGGTGAATAACCACACCAAGTTATTTTGCTTGTTTAGTTTTAGTGTAGAAATAGATTTGATTATTAAGAATAAAAGTAAATTGTTGTTTCATGATTGTAATATTTTAGTTTTATGATTTGTTTAGATTAGTTTCCCTTTCAGTATTAGATTAGATAGTTAATTTCATCTTTGTTTAAATGGATGCTTAAAACTATTTCAACATTGAGATTCAGTTAGACAAACCATATGGAATTTGCGTTACCTGTTCATAGCCTCTAAATCTCCCCTTTTCTAACTCAGCTACTAGGAGATCACACTACTAGATATTAGTAACCAATCCTCCTATAGTTAGCCACACATATTTTTACATTGGTTGGCCTAGAACGACCTCAACGAGTCGAGCGCGGTTGAAGGTTACATGTCAATTTTCATCCGTATAGTTCCCCTTTAGGAAATGGTTACATGATAGGGTAAGTGACCATATTGTCTAGTTGTTGTAAGATTTTTGAAATATATTCTCCCAAATATGTATATTATCTTCGTATATAATCACAAGGAGGAGGATTTTCTCTTTTTGGAATGGTGATGGATGGTTTATACTTAGTCTGTTTAGATTGGTGGTTCTGTATGTTTTGTACATTTCTATTATCTATGACACCATCATTGAAAACATTACATTTGTGGTTAGCATACCTATATTTATCATGAGAAGTTCCAGTGTTGTTATTATTCCCTATGTCTTAAGAATGAGGCTTAAACAATCCTTTAATAATGAGGGTCTTTTCAATTTGAGTTCCATTTTCGATAACTTCCACAAAACTATTAAGGTAGTGCATCTACATGTGAAAGGAAAACTCAAAGTTAAGGTTTAGTACAAAGATGCTAACCCTAGGGATTGAACATGGGAACCAGCTTGTGATTCCTCTCCATAATTGTAAAAATTGGTAAAAGCTTTCATTTTGTTGTTTTTTTACGTTTCACAAATCCTTCATTGTGATTTCAGATTCAAGGTTGAAAGAAAAATGTTTGATGAACTTTTCTGAGAGGTCTGTGAAGGTAGTGATAGATCCCTTTAGAAGGTGTAAGAACCATTCCAAATCTTTTCCTCCTAAACTTATAGGAAAGAGGTACAAGAGAAACATATCATTATATAAAAATTCTTGGCATGCCATGAAAAATTCCTTGATATTCTCTCTTGGATCGGTTTATCCCTTATATTAATCAAATTTGGGTGTCTCAAAAAAGCATGGGAAGGGTATGCATAATATGTCCATATAAAAAGGGAAAAGACACAATTCATTAAAATTTAATTGTTTGCATTGTTTTTGCATGCCCAAAATAGTATCTTTCATCATTTTCCATTCCTAAGAAAATGGTGAATTAGTTTGTGGGATAAATGATGGGTTATCATTCTTAATTTTTTTGTTCTCTTTATCTATTACAAATTTTTTTTTTAAGGTGTCGTCAATTTTCATTGTAGGTTCGATACCTTTGGTGTTGTTGGTGGCTTTGGAGGATATGAAAGATAATTGTTTTTCCATTGCATTTATTTGATCAATCAAGGCTTGGTTTGGCTCGGAGGTCGAAGCACTAGATTTTCTTTTGTCATCAACATTTGTTTTCCTTGGTCTTGCGTCATCATGTTTGTTTGATTTAGGTGGTGGACCCTTAGGTGATTTAGTTTTTCCTCGTAAGGTTTTTAAAATGTTGTCATATAAGTTTGGAGGTATTTTTACTCCCATCTCGAGGAGACAAATAAGGAAATGGTCCTTATTTTGTCATAAAGTGGCTTCTATGGAAAGACTTTTAATTTTGTCTTCATCCTCTTCATCAAAGCTAATATGGAAAGAAATTTTATCTTTCCATCTGAAGGGAATATAGTCATGATGTCTTGTTCGTACCATTTTTTAAATAGGGGAGGAACTAAGAGAGGTATGACAAAAAACTCAACCCTTAATTAAGTGAATGCTAAGATCGAAGAGGGGAAAAGGTTAGAATTCTTGACCCTAGAAAAATGAGTTCTAAGATCAAAGAGGTGAAAAGGGTTAGTTTATTTTCCAACTTGTAAATAAATGAGTGTTAAGATAGAAGGGAATAAAATGGGTTAAATGTGCTTAAATATTTAACAAAAATGAATGTTAAAAGAAAAGTGACTTAACAAGGTGAGTTTTCTCAATGCTTAACAAAATCAGTGTTGAGAGAGACTAAAAGGTTTGAAATGTCAACTCTTAAAAAGATGAGTTTTAAGAGAAACAAAAAGAGGGACTTATCAACATGTAATAAAATGCGTAATGTTAATATAGAAGATGAGATAAAACGTTAGTTTAGAGGACTCTTAATAAAATGAGTGATAAGAGAGATGAAAAGATTTGAAAGGTTTCTCAACCCTTTATAAAGTGAATTTTAAAAAGGAAGAGGTGAAATAAGTTGGCGTTCTCAACTTGTAACAAAATGAATGTTAAAAGAGGAGACTTAAAAACATGCTGAAAATTCTCAACTCTTAACGAGATGAGTGTTAAAAGAGGAGACTAAACAAAGGAAGGGGAGAAATAAAATAACAAAAATGTGAATGTTGAAACAAGAAGTGAAGAAATGATGATGAAAAGGTTTGAATATTACAAAAGTGAAGATAAGAAACAAAGGGAAAATGATTGGTTAAGGATCTCAAATTATAGAAAAATGAATGCTTTAAAAGAGAGGAATGTAGAAATATTGAAGATGTGAACAATTCAACAAAGTGAATGTCAAATTTGATGACATAAGATGATGAAATGCTTAAAGTTTAACAATGTAATGTGAAACTTAAGACTTAGGAAAATGATAGATCAAGGTGATCGCGATGGTGCTTGACCATGATAAAACATGTATCATAATGTCAAGACTTAGATGAGAAGTGATTATGCTTAAGTTTAGATATAGATTTCCATAACTTAGAATTGTTTGTAAAGTGATAAGGTGGATGAGAGATAAAATTTGGATGAGGAGAATGGAACAAAAATGTGTAACACGTAAAAAATGAAAATTATGTTTGCTAACATTGGCCTCTACCTTAAGATGGCTTGGTCAAGGTGTGGTTTCCTAGAATAAATTTATCTCCCTAAATGTCAATAATCTATCCAAGTGAGTGAGGTACTATTGCTAGTTATTGTCTTTACTTTACCCCTTGATATGATAAAGCATACTTTACTCCACTCAATGGATCAAGCTGGGGTCGCCACTATGGATATTTGCGACTTTATCCTTTTATAAAGTAGTACTAGTCATTTGGGTGGGGGTACCTATTTCATCAACCAGTTCACTCAAGGTGTCGACTAATTTGGGGTTCATGTCGTACTCCTCATAGTGATTTTCTATCCCCTGGCCCTATACTTTCCATAGTTACAGTTGGAAGAAGGGAATAATCTCAACTCCAAACATTTTAAATTAAGGTTAATTTTATAACATTTAAAAAAATGATAAGGGGTTTGATTTATCATCGAATAAGGAAACATGCAATTAGTAGTTTGAATGTTTTAATGAAATTCTTTAGAGATGGTCCTACAAACAAACAATTATAAAGTTTTCCTTCGATGAAAATACATGATAAAAACACAAAAAACAAACAAATAAACTCATGTTTCTGATTTTGTAGATCACTTGTATAAATGCGAGTAATAATAATACACGTCGTTTAGTACGATTATCGTCACAAAAGAAATTTGTGAAACAAAAGGAAATCCCTCCAAAAAGTGTTAATTACATTACAAAAATGGTTAACATTTACAAAATTTCTTAAAAATCAAATTAATTGAATGAAAACGTCTAATAACCCTGCACGTGAAAGTTTCACACTTAGACCTTTATAATTTAATTAATGAAAAATTAGTATGTTAGGGCCTAATTTATTAAAAATACCTAATTAATTAATTAAAACAAACTAATTAGCTTTTAAAAGTGATTAACTAGATCTTTAATTAAAAATAATCTATTTAAAAAATTTAAAAGATAAATAAAAATAAAACTAAACGTAATCTAAGTTTAAAGCTAAGTTAGAATAAAGAAACTAAATAAAATCTAATCCTAAGTTAAACATTCATTAAACATGACCTAATTTTAAATTATTTAACAAGGAAATAAAACCCTAAAATCTCAAAGGAAGAAATGGATTGGTTCAATGAAGGGAGGGAAGATCGAGTTTTGAATAGAGGCAAGGGGTGGATAGCTCGGTATGAGATTGTTCCTGTTATGGGATTTTCGGTGGGAGAAAAAGTTGCACCATGAGGGGGATGAAATGCTCGTAGGGAGGATGGCACAATAGAGATTAGGGAGAGGGGAGAATTGGTGGTGGCGATGTTGTGGTGGCTTGGTAGCATAAAGGGGATTTGGTGTGATCGAGGATAGAACAATGAGGTTGGAGGAAGTCTGAGGTGTAATGAATTAGAAGCGAGGGTGAGTGAGCTTGACATGTTGACTTGAGAAGCTATGGGAGATTGGAAAAGGTGGCAGAAAGAATAGGAAGCGAGGTGGAAGGGGTTCATCTCAGAAAGGAGCTCACCGAGTCAGATAGGGGTGAGAGAGAGAGAGGGTTGAGCGAGAGGTTTAGGTAGCATGGGGAAAAATAGTAGCTTTGTAGGGTGTTGAGCAGGTCAGGAGTTCCTAAGAGCTTTGGATGTGAGGGGTAGCTTTGGCGAGGTAAGAGGGGTGAGATGTTGGGTAGATAGGGAGTTAGGGTTGTGAGGGATATTAGTGAGAATATTTCCAAGTAGGGAAAGGGGTGTGAGGCATTAGTGAGGCTTAGGTGGAAATTAGGGAGTGTTCCAAATTTAGTAGCCCTTGCAATTTTTAATTATATTCAAAACCACCTCTATATTTAGAGGAAAAACACCTAAGTACAATTTTTGGTTGTTTTAAATCTAATTTTTTTTCAAGATTTTCTCTTAATACCCACATAAATACATGAATAGTAAAACAATAAAGAAACAATTTTTTTGTATAAATTTTGACTCTTGTTTTCAAATGCTTCCAACACACTGCAGACCACCTTCATAAACACAACACCACAAACAAAAAAACACCAAACAAAAATGTTAATCAAATAATACCACATTTAGAATTTTTTAGTAAAGATTAAAAATATGCATTATGAGAAAGAAAAATGAAACAAAAATGAATGAAACGTGGGTAAGTCCCATCAGGCGTGCCAAAAATGTGAGCATGAAAAATTTGTGCATAATGAAAAGATAAGAAAATCAACAAACTTTCTCCTCCATGTCCTCCTTTCAAACCTCAATGATAAGGTTGTGGAAACTTTAAGCTTGTGGAAACTTGTAAATAATGGATTTTGGGTTCTCTTTAAAGTGATCTCTAAATGTGGATTTGAAAATTCTAAAAATACATATTTTGGCTTTGGGAAAGCTTCCAATATGCAAAAATTGGATGGAAAAGTTAACAGATTTTTCTTACTTAAATCCAAGATGATTTTTAAATGGATGAGATTTCTCTTTTATAGAGGATGAGTAGTGGTTGGAAGTGGTTACATGTGATTGAATGCACATGCTAAAAATAACACTCGAGGGAGGTTAAATAGTTTGGATGAATTAATTCCTTTTTAAGGGGAAGTAAATTAATTTAGTTGACAGAAGTTACATCCAGAAAGGTGGTTGTACATGTAATTTCATTATCCCCACCTTTCTAAGATTCTAGAAGCGGAGTTGACTAAAATGGGGAAGTGGAGTCCAAGTTGTAGTTGACTACGAAAATACATGTATTTTTCATAATTAAGTAACTAATTTAACTAGCTACAATGTGCAAGATAATTAATTAATCATTTATTTAATAAATGATATTCAAGTTAGCTAAGGTGGGTTAGGAACTTGTGTTCAATGAAAATTTGCAAAAGCCATGAACATGGGGTAATAATCTCTAAAGAAACCCTAAAGGATTTTAAAAAACTAGTTAGCGAACCATCAGATAAGAAATAAACAAAGATTCATCACTTTGCATGCATTAAACTTGAAAGAAACAAGAAAACCTAACATATTTAATAATCCTCTATTCTTGAAAGCTTTAACAAATGAACCTAGTAAGGATTCTAAGCAATCAGTTAGTGATTATGAGAATGGGAGCTCACCATTAATGGATTCAAGGACAATGATTCTTCCCATTTACTCAATGCTTGGTGCGTAGTGCAATGGTAAAAGCAATATCTCAATAAAATAAATTAAATAAGCTCTAAACCCTAAGCAAAATACTATAGTTTATATTAGGAAGAACGAGAGTTCTTAGAAATGAGAGGGGGGTAGTGGGCTATTTATAGTTTTCCATTTGGGAAAGTGGATGAATTTTGGTGCATGTGGGACTATAAAGGATTCAAAAAGTTTATTAGTGAGTCAAAGTAAGATTTGACTAGGCTTAGAAGTGGTTAATCATGGTTTAGGGTAATTAACCTAGGTCTAGGCTAGTCAATCCTGTTTAGAGAGGAATTAGGGTTTTGAGAGAGTTTTGAGAGGTCTAATCAATCCAATGAAATGGATTGATAGTTTAGGAAGTTTGTAAAAGTGGTATTGAAGAGGATTAGAAAATGGTTTAGCTAATACAGGCTTATATTAACCCAATTACTTGGTTTGTAGGAGAAATATGACAAAAATAATGTCGTAAACAATGAGTTAGAGGAGCCTAATTAATGAAGTGTTGTCAATTTTCAAGGAGGGGGATAGTTAGTGCAATATTAGGAATAATAGTGCTTTTACCAAAATACAGGTGTCTACATTCTCCCCTCTTTAGGGTGACGTAAGCTACGTCACTTTAAAGAAAGTAGAAAAACATAAGCAAATGCAAATTTTTGAAAGGGATAGAAGAAACATTAGTTAGCTAAAGGGATGCCCCCTTGAGTGTCGATGAGGTTATGGAAGAATTCAATTGATGATCAAAAAGAGAACAAAAGAAAGAAAATATAAAGAAAAGAGGAGAGAACAAAAAGAAAAGGGAATATTGAGCTATCCACAAACCAGTGTGAATAATGTTTAATCATCATTTTTCTTAGAATCCTCATCATCGGTCTTTATTAAAATGTAATCATACGATGAGAGTGTAAAATGACATGAAAATCCAAGATACAAACAACCATCCATTGTTAAAACAAAAAATCCATGGAACACACAAACATGCAATGCAATACGAGAAGTAAAAAAACTCACCTAACAGGGAAATAAGTACAATCACACATACTCAAACAAACAACATTCAAGACGGCTGCACAAATATTTTGTTATCGAGATGTAGTCCAAAATGTTTTGATAAATGACAAGGGTTTAAAATGATGCCCCTAAGAAATTTGTATATGCAAGGGAAAGGATGGAGGACACTTGGGTCCAATGGAAAAGCAATGTGTATGCCGAAAATAGTACTAGGCAACTGATAGTGTCCCAGAGTATAGATGAAGTAAGCAACGTGTCTTTTGTAAATTATTTTAGAGTTAGGTGATCCATGAGTTTTTTGTCTCAAAACATGTGAAAATGTCAGCAAGATACGAGATAAGTGTCATGCGAGGGACACATATTTCAGCTGTAAATGATCTTTTTACCAATTTTAGTCCATTTTCGAAGTGTTTACGATATTTTTGGATTTTTGAATGGTTTTATAATTTTTAAATATTTTATTGGTCAAAGGAATTTAGGAAAATGAAGGTCACCTAAAATCACATGAAAATGCCCCAAGGCAAAGAGAACAGGCATCAGGTGGCAATAAAATTCCCCGGAGAGAAGAAAAACCGATCAAAAATAATTATTTAAAAATAATCATGGCCATAGATAAAAATAGAAGACAAGAAGCATATGGAAATATTTAAAAAAATGCCCGAGGGTGAAGAGATAAGTGCTAGGTGGAAAATAGTTCCTGAGGGTGATTTAGATGATATCATACGTTTTGTACATGAGATATTTTGGTAGATGCAATCATTTGGGATGATAGTAGATGCTATTGGTGTAGGGGGATAAATTTGTGATCGCGCACAACCCCTATTGCCCTTATTGATGATACGATATGTGATGATTAGCTTAGTATACATGCATGATGTAAAACTTATCATTTTTTGTATATATGATGTATCAGATGATGTTATATGTGATGAATGATAGATGGTAGATATGATAACAACATATGTGCAGTAAAAAAACACACAAGAACAAGTTAACAAAACCAAAAAAATATACAACCAAAACTATACAAACTGACAACTAAAAGTAATTTAATCATTACCTTGATTTTGTGGGACGTCATTGATATATTTTTTGATGTTTTTGGGTTATCTAGAAAGATATGTTTTCAAGGCTACTATCCATATTGTTTTTGAGGTTCCCTAAGAAAATATTATGAAGTTGGTGTAGCTTTGTTCTAAGAGGGGATTTTAAGAATGTTTATATTTTTGTGTATCTTTTTATGAATGTTTTTGTATTTTCTAAGGTCATGTTCTGAAAGCAATGTATAAGGACAAAGAAGTATGGATGCTCCCAGCGTAATGTAGGAATATAAAAAGAGAAGAATGGCACACGCATATGTTTCACGAAGGTGAAATGTGAAGGTTCCCCCCAACGTTAGATGGAAATATTCAAAGACACATCCTTCATGTAGATTTAAGAGTAAATAAGCCATATCATGACTCAGCAAAGATGGATTCGATAGGGTTCCTAGACCTAACAAAGGAAGTTATTTCTAGAAAGCGGTGAGGGTTACCCATCCTGATGCAAGAGTGGCTTGTGACCGGTGAATCCTCCTTGAGCACTGGAAACTAGTTTTCACCCAAAGACCTGCCCACTGTGCCACAATTGCGTGCTTTTCACATGTGGACGACATATTTTTTTCTTTACTATTTTCTCAATTTTCCCATGTTTTATTTGTTTTTTCTTTGTTTTCTACTTTTTAGTTCTTATCTGATATTCGCGCCATACTTAATCATAGAAGCACTTGAGATGTATGGCATTCATAGGTTCTATAAGTTCTTCACCAGCTAAATATGCTAGTTTATAAGCTCCTAACCCATATTTAACAACCAACACATAAGGCCCTAGCTAGTTGGTCTCAAACTTACCTTTCTTTTCTTTGTCTTTGACGGTGTTATTCTAATTTTATTTCAGCACTAAATCACCTAAATCAAATTCATGATGAATTATCTATTTGTTATATCCTCTTGATACTCTGTTCTGGTAAACCTTGAGGTGATTAAGCACTCTTATATGCTTTTCATCCAAAATATTTGTCTCTGCTAGCCGAGCTACTCTACAGTCTTGGTCCTTATCAAGATAAACCTGTAGATATATTCTCAGGGAGGGAAGATCCACTTCATAGGGTATAATGGTATCAGTTCCATAGACAAGAGAGTATGGGGTCATGCCAGAAGGAGTGTGGATGGATGTTCGATAGGCCCAGAGGGCAGAATGTATCTGTAAGTGCCAATTACAACCAACCTTACCATTTTATCCATGATTTGTACAAGGGTTTTATTGGTAGCTTCGGCTTGTCCATTACCTTGGGGGTAATAGGGGGTAGACCACTTGCATTGAATATGGAAGTGTTAACACAATATCTTAACCATTTTATTTTTAAAGGATTTACAATTATCAGTGACAATGGCAGAAGGGATACCATAACGGAAAATGAGATGATTCATGATGAATTTGGAAATTTGCGCACTAGTGACATAAGTAAGAGGCATAGCCTTTACCCATTTAGTAAAATACTTGGTGGTGGTAATAACATGGGTGTGGCCATCTGAAGAGGAAGGATGGAGCTTCCCTATGAGATCCAGGCCCCATTTAGAAAATGGCCAAGGTGTCTTAATAGGTTGCAAATCTTGTGCTAACACATGTATCGAGTTTCCATACTTTTGGCATAGCTCACATTTATTGACAAAATTACAATAGTCTGCTTCCATGGTGGGACAATAGTAACCTACCCTTAAGAGATTCTTAGCCAAGACCATACCACTAGTATGCACTCCAAAAATACCACTGTGTACTTCCTTAATAACATGGAATGAGTTAGTAACATCCAAATAATGAAGCAAATTCCCGTCATAGCCATGATGATAAAGGGTGCCTCCTAGGAGGGTATAACTGGCTATGCAGAAAATAAGGGCTTTATTCTCCAAATGGGTAATGTCCTGGGGAAATGTGCCATCTTTAAGGTATCTAAATATAGGGTCATATCAAGGGGAGGATGGACCAAAAATTTCACATGCCAAACAAGATTTTGACATGTCATATGTGGGTATTTGTAAATGCTCTATAAAGAAAGGAATTTCTCTCTCCTGAGGTGGAATGTGTAAGAGAGACCCAATTGTAGCCATAACATCTACTAATCTATTATGTGACCTCGGGTTTTTCTCAAAGACAATCTGTGTAAAATACTACTTCAAGGTTCCAACCAACTTCTTGTATGGAACACTTTTCTCATCTTTAACCTTATACTCATCATTAACTTGCTTGATAACGAGTTGGGAGTCCCCAATGACTCGTAATTGTCTGATATTCTAAGTGATAGCCAATTTGAGGCCAGTAATGAGTGCCTCATACTCTACAATCTTATTAGTGCAAGCGAAACCCAAATGAAATACTCTCGGAATAACCTCACTTGTGAGAGTGATGAGCACTACCCCTACCTTCGATCTGTGGAAGGTGAATGATCCATCAAAATGGACTTGCCATTCTATATAATCTTTAACATACATCATGGATACATATGGCAGGTCCAGACACAAAGGTTCCATTCTTGGTAGAGGATACTGCCAACTGATCAGCCACTACTTGTCCCTTCAAGGATTTCTAGTTTATAAACTCAATGTCAAATTCACTTAGGAGAATGATCCAATTAGCCATTTGTCCCATAAGGGAAGTTTTTGATAAAGGGTACTTGAGAGGGTCAACTTTGGATATTATTTTGGTTTTATTGCTAAGTAGATAATGACGAAGCTTTTGAAAGGTGAAGACGACTACTAAGCATGCCTTTTCAATCTGCGGGTAATTCACTTCATAGGAAATCAAGGTGCGACTAAGATAATAAACTACCCTTTCTCTATGGTCTAGGTCATATTGGGAAATAATTGCACTAATAGAAAATTGGGTATCTAAGATGTACACGAGGAGAGGTTCACCTGGGGTAGGCGGCATGAGTACAGGTGGGTTGACAAGGTACTATTTAAGTAGTGCAAATGCATTTTGACAGTTTGGTCCTCAGTTGAATGCAACATCCTTTTTTGTGGAGATGTGTAAATTGGTGGCACTTATCCATAAGTTTTGAAATAAAATGGTGGATTGGTTGAATCTTCCCTTGCAAACTTCTCAGTTGTTTGAGAGTCGTAGGTGGAGGAATTTCTGTGATAGTTGTAACCTTTTCTAGATCTACCTCTATGCCTCTCTATGAAATAATGAAACCTAGGAGCTTTCCTAATAGAACACCAAAGACACACTTCTTAGGGTTCAAACATACCTTGTAATCTTGGAGACGTTAAAAAATACATCTCAGTACTTCAGGGTGCTCTCCTATGCTTTTGGATTTAGTGAGGATGTCATCAACATAATCCTCCATGATGTCATTCATAATTTCATGGAAGATGAAAATCATTACACATTGATAGGTGGCCCCAACATTTTTGAGCCCGAAAGGCATGACTTTGTAATAGAATGTTCCCCAAGGGTTGATGAAAGTTGTTTTATGTTGATCTTCTTCTATAATCTGAATCTGGTTATAACCTGAAAAAACCATCCATTAAGGACAAAATTTCATAACCAGCCGTGGAGTCAACGATCATATCAATGTTAAGCAAGGGAAAGTCATCCTTGGGGCATGACTTATTGATATCATAGAAATCAGTACAGATCCTTATGCCAACAGGTTTCTTTTACATAGGGAATATGTTGGATATCTAATCTAAATAGTCAATGGGCATAATAAAATCAATAGCTAATAACTTTTCAAGTTCTTCTTTGACAAGGAGTGCAATTTTAGGGTGCATCTTTCTCAACTTTTGATTGATGGGTTTGGCATCATGGTGCACAAAAAGGTTGTGCACGACCAATTTTGCGTCCAAATCAGGCATATCAGTGTATGTCCACACAAATATATCTCCATATTCTCTTAACAGCTCTACAAAAACCTTCTGCTCTTGAGATGAGAGTGAAGCTCCCAAATTTATCATTCTAGGTTCCTCTTCAGAGCCAATGTTGACAATGATGTTTTCTTCCACAAGAATCTTAGAGGTATCTTCCTTCCACGTAGGATCATGGGGAAGAGTAAGGTCAACCTCCTTAGGTAGCTCATCATCATCCTTGAATGGATAGACCAGTCTATCCATAGGTTCTTCATTCTGTTTGTCTACGAGTGCTTCAAAACTTTTTTCGCTATGAGACTTATGTTTATTGCTTTCACAAGGTTTCTCTGAAGTATTCTTACTCTTGTTTATGACCTTCTTACTCAAGCATCCACACATCTCTACGTCTTCTCCAAAGTATGCACATGTGTCTAGTTGAATTGTAAATCCTTTCTTGTGATCCCCAGCCAGAATAGAATCATTGAGTCCCATGAATTCTGTAAATGCCTCAGCATTCTCAAAGAAATCAATTGGCATATTAAATTGTTGATCCCAATCTATAAGTTCAAGATATTTAAGGGTTACTTGGTAATTGGTTTGAGGCTTGGATCCAGATAAGGTAACGACAACTGAATCAGGGAATAGGTTAGTGGAGACAAGATATTCGTAGAGGCTAAATTGGGAATCCACACCGCTATTTGAACAAGATGAGTCATCCTCATGTTTAGAAGAGGTGGCATTAATCTCAAAGGGTGCATCATCATGAGGTCTTAATCTAAGACCATGCTCGGTTGATTTTAAGTGAGGGATAGGAATGAGTTATAATTGCCCTTGCGTATTAATACCACATCCAAACCCATTGTAACCCATGGTGTACATCATACAGTGGCCTTTGATATATAGTGGGGCCTGATGGCATGAAGACATGGTACCTTTAGGTAATATTCTGGTGGAATCTTCTAACATCTTTTCCTCGAATAAGAAACCACTAGGAATGAACTTCTCCAATGGTTTAGGGAATTGTTCGTGAGTTCTTTTGAAATGGAAGTAGGGTTTACCACGTGTCTTGAGAGACACTGATAAATATTATATTAATAAAGCTTGTTCAAGATTGAATGGCTCACCTAGGCTATATTTTTCTAACATTACCTCCCATGATGTGAAAGGGTTGACCAATGAGGAAAAGTATTGATTAAAAGGGGTGAGTGAATCTAGATCTACATGTCCCTTGATAGCATCTGTTTACAGAGGAAAAATAATGTATGTAGAAGGGAATTCATAAGCTACACGAGAAAAAATTTGTAAGGCCCTGTAATGTGTAAATGGTTCTAGATCACCTTGAATAGTGATTATCTGTCCTTTATGGCACATCTTGATACACTGGTGGAAAGTTGAAAGAATGGTCTATATGGCAAGGATCCATGGGCGTCCTACGAGAATGTTGTATGGTAGATCCAATTCAAGGTCATGGAATGTTGTATCATGACAAGTTGGCCCTACTTCCATTGGAATCACTATAGTGCCTGTTGACTCTCACTCCTCATTATCATAGGTCGTGATTGTAATAGTTTTGGCACCTAGATCCATTTCTGAGTGGCCTAGCTTCTTAACCAACTTAAAATTACAAATTTTTAGACTGGACCCATCGTCCACACATACTCTCTTGATCTTATTTTGGGTAACAACCACTTCTATGTATAAGGATAAGTTGTTATCTGGGTTGTTATGCAGGATTACGCTATGATCAAAAGTAATATGATCATTGGAGTTAAGGTGTGCAATCATGGTTTAGAGGTGTGAGGGATCTACATCGGTGAAGACTCCCAAAATCTGCTATGTTTTATATAATATGTTTTTATGGGCAGTAGATATTTTGAGGAGATCTAAGATTGAAATCCTAGCGATCGTTTTATCTAACTGGTCTATCAAATTGTAATGACCTTCCTTAGGAATAGGTAGGGGATTTGGTATGATTAAACAAGCACATCTTGTCCCTTCTGCACAACTATTTTCTCAGATCCTAATAGTATTGACCTATTCATCAGATGAACATATACATCCTATAAGGGAATCAAAGGGACTATCACTAGTGGGATATATATAAGCATCAATCCTATAGTCATTGGAAGTTTGTTCGTGATATGGCTTCCTTTCCTTTTTATCTACATGGTTAGGAAAGGGCTCTTTAAAGATACCCATTTTATCATTTGGACCTTGTCCTGAGTCAGGGAGAGAATCTACGATGATTTTTACCTCTTCAATGGGGTCTTGCATGTAATGACATAGTCTCAAGCATCTATCTGTTTTGTGCCCTTTAACATGGTGGAAGTCAAAGTACTCATGCTCTTTGAATAAAATGAGTTTTGGAGCATTTTATAGGTATGGTACCATCATGGTTGGATATTCCACCATGTTTACGTTATCTAATTGTTTTATTATGGTAGATAGGGATTATATTAATGACGTGAATGTATGTTTAGTGGGTTCCTTAGGATGAGGTCCTTGTGAGAGCTTTAAAAGTGGACTAGTATGCATAGTTTGGACTCTTTCAGAGTCTTTAATGCCATCTCCAATGACATGTTTGTTTTTGTTGAAGAATTTCGAATTATCTAAGCATTTTACTTCATGTTTTTCTTTGACAACCGGTTTAAGTGTTCCCTTTGCGATGAGGGACTTTTTGATTTGACTGCCCTTCTCTATAACTTCTTCGAAGTTTGAGCCATAGTAAATTTGTAAATGGAAGGCTATCTCTGGGTTCAAATTAGGCATAAATATGCTTACTAGCTATTTTTCTACCAAGGCACATGGGAAACAACTTGCCAACCCTCACCATCATTGTAAAAAGATTGCAAATGTCTCATTGGGTTTTTGTTTTGCATTATAGAGGTCGTTCATTATGATATCATTTTCCATGTTGTAGGAATAATGTCATAAAAATTTTTATGCGAACATGGGCCATGTTGTAGTGGAGCCCTTGGGTATGCTAAAAAACCTTTCCAATACTAGTGCCCCTAGGCTGTAAGGGAAGAGTCCTATTAAGAAGTTATCTCTCTACGTGACCTCTTGGAAAGCCATATAAAGGCATTTTATGTGATCATGAGGATCACCTTTGATTTAATATTTATCAAATTTAGGAATGGTAAAATGATTTGGGAAGGGTTTTCGCAACATGTCCTTATAAAAGGGGTAAGGGCATAATTCTTCATACAACTATTTCCTACTATATCCTATGTTTCCCTCTTATAGTGTAGTAAGTGTGTCTTTCATGGATTGTAATTCCCGTTCAATGAGTTGTTCTTCG
The DNA here is from genome assembly GCA_019776745.2 of Taxus chinensis. Lineage (NCBI taxonomy): Eukaryota > Viridiplantae > Streptophyta > Pinopsida > Cupressales > Taxaceae > Taxus > Taxus chinensis. The sequence continues at coordinate 34,919,716 of CM034150.1, forward strand.
GTATGCGACATTGGTCTTTGTGCCTTAGCCATTTTAAAAGTTTTATCATTATGCAGAATAAAGTGGAACTCGCTATATTTCATTCCGAGTTTTTCTTTGTATATGTTCCTACTTAAAGAGCCTAAGTTTGCTAATTTTTGGCTCAGTTTTAGGATCTATTTTTGAAGGATCTCTTCTTTAATTAAAGGATCCTCTTCCTCATCGAACTTGGAAGGAAGTGAAGCTTTGCACTCAATCTTTACTTTATGTGAAGCTTTGTAATAAGGTCACCGTGGATCACTAAGTGGCTTTAATGGGTCTCCTTCAACGATGTTGTGGTGTTGACTAGAAGTAGAAGCGTACCCTACGTCAAAGGGGTTATCCATGTCGAAGAGGGACCTACACTCTTCTATTTTATGATTAATTCCCTTGGTTTCTGCTTCACATTCTTGTGGAAGTTTGTCTCCTAACTCTAAGACTCTTACGAGTACTTGATCTCTGTTATAATAAAGAAGCTCTTCAAACTGACCTAGGTCTAATTGATGTTGTTCTTTAGAAGAATCAGATTCTTCTATGTTATGATCAATCAATAGCTCTATTTCCTTGACCTGTGAAAAGAGAGGTGCTAAGTTGTTGCCGCTAAATGGGAAGGAATCAAAAGGGTTTTCTCCTAAGTCGCGATCATTTGGTTTGGATGCCATCTTCTTGATTCTAGGCATCACTAGTCAAATTTATACGAGGTTTCGTCTGAATGTGCTTCAAATTTTGCATGAAACCTAGGCGTATGTTTGTGTAAGTCATTTAATATGATGCTGAAATAACCTAGTGTGCTCTAGATGTAATGTTATATAGTCATTTTATGATTCAAAGAACACTCATATGAATACTCAAATGCAATGATCACTCAAACTATCATTTTGCCAAGTTTATACCCTAACTATGATTCCGGTGAAGGGTCTAAAGTGGATAGTGACAATATCATATCAATACATAGTTCAAGTTAGAATTATAAAAAGGTCTAAATATTAAAGTGGTATTGATGTAATATCTCGACGAGGTATACTAAAACTAGTTCGAATGCTGATGAAAGCTAAGTTTTCTGAAAAATGGAAGTTACGAGAATTTATAGCATAACAACACTATCCAGATACATTAACCGAGCAAGCAAGGTGTTAGTATCAAGATGACATTATTTCAGTATATATAAGATAATATTGACACTCTAAAAAAGACTTAGATGATGTCGGAACTGAAACAAAGTATGAGTATAGCAAGAAGTTTTTAGTTGTGCGAGCAACGTAACTGCACAATAAAGGGACTTATATCAATTTCTCAAGAAATTAAAAACATGATGTAATTACCAAAAATGTGTGACTAGAATGTGACCAAAAAACTATTAACTTAAGGAGAGATAAATGATGAACCGAAATCACAATAGTGAAGACAATCTTGAAAACAAGATCAAAGGACTATCAAAGATATGAAAATGTACTTGCGCACTTTAGATGTTTAACAACCCAGCCACAAACATGGATGGGCGTGAACAAACAAAAAATTTGAAAGTACTATCTTTGATAAAACACGCGAGGTATTCTTCCTTCTCACTCCAAATGGGCAATGAGAATGCAAGGGTATAGATCAAAAGGATGAAAATAAACTAAGCACCACTTGGGTAGAGTTTTTCCTCATCCGAAGGTGAGAAAGAAACTAAGCTAAGTGAGACGTTGTTTAATTCTGGGATGAAAGGAACTTAGCTCAAACTTACTTGGGCTCTTTTCCTTGTTTGAGAAACAAGGTTCAGAATCCAAGTGATTCGTCACTTCATGATGGCTTGACTCGACAATGGACTAGCAAAGTGGGCTCCAAGACATAATGGCTTCCCTAATAATATCTCTCAACTAGGTGTCATAAGTTGTCTAGGAGCGAGCTTGATTTTCCCAAAGAGTCACACTAACTGATTTAGGAGTATCTCGGCTTTACTTTACCCCCTTCTGATACAATGAGAAACTAGTGCATTCAGTTGTACCATCACTAGAGTCATGATACTGAAAACTTTGAATCTAACTTACAATGTGAAATCTAGTCAAGTGTGTAGACACCTGTAGTTTGATCAATGCATTATTACTCCTAATATTACACTCCCTATTCTTCCCTTTACAAATTGACGACACACCACCAGTTAGACCTATCTAACTTCCTTCTCACGACATTCTTTTGGTCATATTTCCTCTTATAAACCACTTAAACAGGCTGTCATAGAATCGTTCTAACTACATTTGCTTCTTATTCCTTTCTAGTTTGCTTCTATTAGCTCCCTAGAATATAAATCCACTTTGTTGGATTGATTAAGCCCTTTAGAAACCCTTCTAGAACCCTAATTACTCTCTAAGAGAGATTAATTAGTCTAACCTAGGTTAATTACCCTAAACATAGTCAAACCTCACTTAGACTTGCTAAAAGTGCTTTTTGGACTTTAGCATTTGTCCCACATGCACCCAAATCTCCCATTTTCTCAAATAGAAAAATATAAATAGGGCTATACCCCTCCCTCATTTTCTAATAATTCTCTCTTCTTCCTAGCATAGATTATAGTATTTTGTTTAAGCTTTAGATTGTATTTCATTTTCTTCCATTGAGCTAGTAGCACTTATTTTTTTATTTTAGAGCATAATAATGGAGTAAAAGGGAAGATCCATTTGGCTTGAAGCCATTAATGTAGAGATCTCTTTCTCTTAAACACATAACTGAATGCTTAGATCCTCTTAGGTTCATTATTTCAAAGCTTTCAAATAATAGAGGTTAGCTTCATTTGTTTAGTTTGCTTATTTACTTCAAATTAATCTATGCAAAGAAGAAAACCTTGCTCATTTCTTATCAGATGGTTCATTGATTAGTTTGCTAAAGGCCTTTGGGGTTTCTTTAGAGATTACTCCCCTAAATCCATGGCTTTTACAAATTTTCATTGAACACAAAGCGAGTAAGTGAAGTGCTTCCTATTTCATCCACGAGGTTAATCAACGGTGGATTACTTTACGATTCCTAGAATTACCCCCATTTTGTAGCTTAATACATTATACCAAAGGGATTATGTTCTAGTTGAGTGGATAGGGACGTACCATTTTCTGAAACCTACAATATAGTGTGAAGTGAAATGGTGTGTTTTTTTATCTTGCTTAGCTTAATGTGGTTTTAAGTAGCACACTATTTGGTAACCTGTATGAAAACATGTGTATTAGAAGGTTTTTTTGTTTTGTCTTGACTCCTTTATTTGACAAGTGTTAGGCCCTACATGTAAGGAGTTAGTAATTTTCCATCAAATAAGAAAGAGAGTTTTCATGTTGTTTTTGATTCCTAAGGTCACCGAAAAGGCACGAAGGAATAACATAAAAAACATGAAAAATCCTACTAAAATAAGCCTTTGTGAAAAATACTTGAAAATGTAGAGTTCGTTTTAGCCAACTTTGAAAGATTAATCCAATTATTTAAATGTAAAGTAAGTGTTTTTAAAAGTGACAAGGTTTTTTTAGAAGTGTTTTTGATTTCCAAGATCACCTAGAAGGTGCGAGGGAAGAGCATACACACTTTGGAAATCCCCTTTTAACTAAGAAAATGAAACACTTAAACTACTTTCGTCAAATAAAACTAAAAATAAACCTACAATTACTTGTTAAAACCTACAAACAAGTTAGAAAATCAAGAAAAATTAGGAAATTCCCAAAATTTATTTTTAGCAGTTTTTCAATGGTTTTTTAGTATTTTGCATTTTTAGAGGTCTCCGGGGCACTTTGGGAGTTTGATGATAAAAGTAATAATACCAAAGGTATATTATTTTTGGAACTTCCCTCACAAATTTTGCTTCATTCTATTTCCGAGGCCTATTCAAACTCCAAAAACATGTCAACGGGTCAAAAGATATTACCCAAAATAGGAGCATTAAAAATTATATGAACAAATCCAGATTAAACAGATATACCTGTGCACCTTTCAAGGTGTATGCGTGTCATTTCATGTATGTGCACATGGGTTATGGTGTCTCCACACCTCTGTATAAACCTAGTGGGTCTATAGGGTGTCTGCGCTACTTGAGAGATGCATGCGCTATCATAAATGTGCATACACCAAAGAATAGATGCTTACACTAGGGGAACGGAAAAATGGAAAAAGCTATGATAGTGCATGTGCGCTGGCAAAGGGCTGCTTGCACACGCAAAAGGGTGTATGTGTCATAGTTTTGGCATGTGCACACCTGGTTAAAACTTTTTGATAGAGGTATGAGAATACACAACGTGCTTGCATGTGAGTTTGGGTGTTTGCACGCCTAGTAAAAATGACAGGTTACATGGTGTTTGCATTGACATAAGGGTATGTGTGCCATGATTTAGGTGTGTGCACCTACTTTTAGGTACCTATATTTGGTTTTAGGTGCCTCCGTCCCTCTGCTAAAAATGACATTCTGAATGTGCCTGCACTAGCAGAAAGGTGTACACACACCAACGTGAAAAACTACAAAAAAACACGGAAATTGAAATTTTAAAAGTGTCAACAGGTTATAATTTAGCCATTAAATGCAGTTTCTAGCATAAACTTAACAAGGAAGCATGAAAATGAGGGTTAAGTACATAAAACTTAGCTAAAAATATCAAGGCAAAATATTTAACCCTACAAAAACAGTAAAAAGTTAGAAGCTGAAATAAAAAGCTTCAAAATGACCCCATTAATGGAGGATGGACTAAGGGTCCCATTGGGCGTGCCAAAGCCATGGACATGGGGTAATAATCTCTAAAGAAACCCCAAAGGCTTTTAAAAACTAGTTAGCGGACCATCAGATAAGAAATAAACAAGGATTCATCACTTGGCATGCATTAAACTTGAAAGAAACAAGAAAACCTAACATATTTAGTAATCCTCTATTCTTGAAAGCTTTAACAAATGAAGCTAGTAAGGATTCTAAGCAATCAGTTAGTGATTATGAGAATGTGAGATCACCATTAATGGCTTCAAGGCCAGTGGTTCTTCCCATTTACTCAATGCTTGGTGTGTAGTGCAATGGAAAAAGCAATAGCTCAATTAAAAAAAAAATTCTAAACCCTAAGAAAAATGCTATAGTTTATTTTAGGAAGAAGAAGAGTTCTTAGAAATGAGAGGGGGTAGTGGGCTATTTATCGTTTTCCATTTGGGAAAGTGGATGAATTTTGGTGCATGTGGAACTAAAAAGGAGTCAACAAGTTGATTAGTGAGTCAAAGTAAGATTTGACTAGGCTTAGAAGAGGTTAATCATGGTTTAGGGTAATTAACCTATGTCTAGCCTAGTTACTCCTGTTTAGAGAGGAATTAGGGTTTTGAGAGGTCTAATCAATCCAATGAAGTGGATTGATAGTTTAGGAAGTTTGTAAAAGTGGTATAAAAGAGGATGAGAAAATGGTTTAGCTAATATGGGCTTATATTAACACCATTACTTGGTTTATAGGAGAAATACGACAAAAATAATGTTGTAAACAATGAGTTAGAGGAGCCTAATTAATGAAGTGTCATCAATTTTCAAGGTGGGGGATGGTTAGTGCAATATTAGGAATAATAGTGCTTTTACAAAACTACAGGTGTCTACAAAACTAATTTAATTAATCCCAACAAGGTGTAATGATTAATTAATTTGATTAATCAATTGTAAAGGGGTATGAACTGGAAGTAAGTATGTGATTTTGGGGTGTCTATAATAAATTCATATAGATAGTACTTAAAATATTATTTGCACTCCTTCCACATAAAACAATATTCATTTTGTATAATATCCTTGTTCAAACGAAGGTTCATAAAGATTTGTAGCCATTATGAGGAGAATCATGACTTTAGGGAATTCAACTTCTATGAATATACCCATTATAAAAGGTGACAACTTTGAGTATTGGAGAGATTAGTTGAAGATGATTCTTATTTGTAAGGAAGTTTGAGAGAATGTTATCAATGGATAAACTCCACCTATAATTTATACTATTTTGTATTAGTATTAGAAGGGAGAAAAAATAAATAAAAAGAAAAGCTAGATACACAAGAATTTTTCTATCTCTAGAGTGCAATAGATCCTACAATCTATCCAGTAATTTAAGGAAGTAAGAATTCCTATGAGGCATGGGATACTTTGTTGATTTCATATCAAGGATCTACTAAGGTAAGATATGTAGAACTCCAAACCCTTAAAATGAATTTTCATAATTTGAGAATGTCAGACAATGTGGGAGTTGGATATTAGTGCATAAAGATAAATGATTTGGTTCATATAATGAAGGGTTATGGAGAAAGCTTAGAAGATAAGATTATATAAGTAATGGTTTTCTATTTTTATCACTCTTGAGGGGTGTAATGAAATTAACACTATAAATGTTGGTGAATTATTTATCTTATCCCATGAGGATTAAATGAGACTATTTATAGGAGATTCAGTACAAAATTTAGAACAATAAATCATAAAAGGAAAGCATTTCAAGGGTAAAGATAAATATAAGTCACAAGTAAAGGAATGAGTAACCTTACTTATCATTATTGAAAAAATTTAAAAAAAATTATAAAGGAATGTGAGATACTAGTGGTTGAAAATCAAGCTAATAAAAAGGGTGTGATGCAAGAACATTCAAGGTTTAGGGAAATATTACATAATATTGGTGAAGAATGGGTGCGTGTAGGATTGGAGAAGCATGTATGAAATAAGAGGAAGTGTTGCAGAGTCAAGTGATGATTTCATGGAGGTGCATAAGTACTTTATGTAATATTTATAAACAAGGAGTTTAACATGTGAAGTGTAAAGAGGAAGTGGGTGTAAAAGTATTGAGAGGAAGGCTTGATGAGAAGGGAAAGTGTGGAAGAATAATGTATTATGGTGCATATAGGATTTTGGTAACACAATGTAGTTTTTCCTCAACCTCATAGAATGGAGGCTTGTGGGAATTAGGAACGATTATTGTGAAATAATAATAAGTGTGAACATGTAAAAACCAATGAATGGAGGATTGCATAGTAATCATACTGCAAGTGAGACACACAAATGACCTAGATAAGGCCTAAAATTACTTGAAAAAATGTACATAGGTGTTGAAGAAAAAAACTAAATATATCAGTATGTGATAGGAGGAGAAAAAATCTTGGTTGAAGAGTGTAAAGAAAGAGCACGTGAAAAAAAGTGTACTTGGAAGAAATGGTGGAAAAGATAGAGCTGAAGGTTCTAAATGGTTAAAAAATATCTAACGCCAGAGAATACCAGTGTCTAGGTGGTTGTGGCACTGTGAAATGGCTATATGGTATTGAATAGCTGATATAATTAATTAACTCAAAGTTTAAATTTGAATATGAGTGGGAGGAAGGATCCAACACAGAGAGATAAGTACGAAGGTATAACCATATGACAAGGAAAAGTTCATAAGAGGAGATATAATGAAGATGGTAGAAGGAAGGAGTCAACACAAGGAAGAAAAGGATGAATAGATCAAGCTCAAGGTTATTGAATGTGCTTGTGAGAAAAAATTCCATTCTAGGATAGATCTTAGAGTAACACCTAAAGTCTAAAAAATCTATGTTAGTGGTTTGTAATCTTCATGCGACAAAATGCATGTAGATGTCACTATTAGTGTGAAATCACACCACCCCCAAATGAGTTATGGGTCTAATTTTCTAAGGCAAGGTCATTTTGTGTGATTGCATAACATTGAGATTTCTCCAAGGTGTGGGACCTTGCAAAAGTGAGAAAGCTCTCTAGAGAAGGTTGGTTCTTCTTCCTAAACTACCTGCCACGAGCTACAACATTACAGGAAAAATAAATCTAACCTAATATAACCATTCCAAGGAACCAAGGAGAGATAAAGAGGGGGAAAATAGAGCCTACACTAAAGTGGTGATACACCAACAAAGGAAGCAAGATATTCTATTGAGGGAGAAAGAAATAGAAAAAATGGAGATGAGGGAGGTTAGACAAAAGTAACACAGCCTAGATCTTCAAATTCACCATTAAACTCCATGAAACAAAAAATCCTACACCTACAAATGTGAAATACATGCACAGAAACACAAATCTGGAAGGGAGAGGCACAGAGAAACAACAAAACAATGCAAAGGGTTGAAAAACACCACAAAAACACATTTTTATTACTCTAGAAGGTGCACAAACCATTAAATTTATGGAAAAGAGGCACAAAATACATTTTCCAGGCATAGGAGAAGGTTCGCTACTTAAAAATGGCATCGAGAGACAAATTTGACAGAGTTTCTCTATCCCCAGAATGTCTCTTCTTCTCAAATGAGAAGTGTTACAGTCTATATAGAAAGAAAAGAGAGAGAAGAGGGAAAAGTCGAATCCTGATCCAACCACCATGAGAAATACATTGAATCCCTCTTTGAAAGTTCAACCACTCAATATCAATGACTTTTACAAATCCACCCACAATATGTCGCTTCTTGTTCCCCAGTGGATTGAATCGAATCAAATCTGGTAGTTGAAGAGATTAGATTTTGCATTAATGGCCTGGAAGATGCTTCTTCATTTTTTCCAACGGTGTTAGATTTGCAATATTTTGAGCTCTGAGTCGAACGATATGTCCCTTCAAAGTTTGTATCAGGTCTGTACAAGAGGGCGGGAAAATAACTTGAAAAATGGGTCCCCTTTGATACGGGACACGTGGCAGCCAGATTATAGCTAAAATCAGGTTTACGGGTTTGTAATTTACCTTTTCCCCTTTTCACAGAAACATAAAACTCAGAAAACCCCCATGGCCCTAAAGCTCCGCCTTTTAACTCTGCTTGACCATTTGCCCCTACCTCCGTTTCATCCTAAGAAACATGGAGATGTGGCACTTGTTTGAGCTTCTCTTTTTTGGATTCACCTTTGGAGGAGCGCTGTCAGGACACGTGGTTCCCTCTGCTGGCTCTTCCATACTTTGGATTCTTTCCTGAATGGTTTTGAGCCCAAAGACCTTGAAACTTCATCACTTCTTTTCTTTCTTTCTATTGGCTTCTCTGTGACACTACTCCTTCATTTCCAACCCTATTATTTCATTTCCAAGCCCATCTGTAACTTGTTTGATGAATTTAAGGCATGGGTTCACTTGATAGATTCATTTATTCTCTTTCTTCTTACATAGGGTCGTTTAAACTTTCGCAGGCCCCACCATTCCATTGTAGAGTCTCCCTACAACCTTGTTTGTCATCTTGGAATTTGAACTCATGGGTTTGAGTCATTTGCTTCATAATTTTCTTATGTGTAGGCGTTGTCTTGACAAATTTTTCTAGGGGGTGGATTTGGGAAAACAATTTGGTGACTCACGGGGACATCTTCCTGCTAGATGAAGAGACTAATGGCCTTGGAGCATCCATTGGGTATGAATTCTTCCTGATCAACCTAAAAATGATCTAAAATTTTGAAGATCTGATCCTTGAGCCACTGCGAGCTTGACTGTATGCCTTTTCTATGTTTTGTCTGACCCTGAGTCTGCACTCTCAATTTTCATAAAGAAATCTTGGAAATGGAATTTCTGAGAGTAGAAATTTTTTTTAACTCTAGGGATTTCATGTGTCCCTAAAATGGACTATTTTGAAATGAATTTAGTTGCTCTGTATTTGTTTTCTTTGAAGATGACAACTATTATGGGTAACTATGAGTTTCTCTACTATGAATACTGAAGAGCCTAGCTTTATGCACCTTTGGAGCAATGTGAACAAAACTTATATACAGAGACCAAATCATACATGCCTCAAATGAGACATGTAGAGTGTGCATAAGCACTTCTTCTGCTGAAAGAAAATCTACTCCTACTCCTAAACTAACTAGAGAGAAGAATGCTAAACAAATCCTGTAATTGGTTGTGAAAAATAGCTTCCTTTCCTCAAAATTGGAAGCCATGCAAATGATTTGGAGCTGAACATGGCTGTTGTTAGGAGTGGAAGGCTAACTGTAAATTGTTTCTCCACTCCCTCCATCAAGGTATGGACTAGAAAAAGTAAATACCTTTTCAATCAACTACTCACTTGGTTCCCAGAGGTATTGTAGCTGATCCTTGGTACTTTGATGCTCATCCTCATGCCTTAGAGTGGGCATGATTGGTTCTGGCTTCTCCTTTGGCTCCAATGAAGAAAAATACCTGATTGGGCACGGTATGATCCTTTGGATGTGCCCATTTCTCTGAAATTCAACTCCAAAAATGGAGTCTTCTTATTGACCTTGGGTGAATGACATGAGAGAGATGATGACATCCTCCTGCCTTTTCTCTTCCTCCTTTAAGCAACATGGAATATCAAGATATTCCAACCTTTGTTCCAGAGGGCCATTAGGGAATGGAGGTTGTTGCACTTGGATGTTCTCCTTCTTGGCAACAGGTTCGTGTGCTTGCAAGGTTGAAGATGGAGGAAAAATGATGTTATCACCTTAGGCTCCTCTTCATTAAAGCAATCTTCCAAGTATGACAGGTAGTCTACCTCCTTGTTGTCCTATTGCATGTGTTCTACCTCCTCCAATGTGCTTTCCTAATCTACAACTTGATCACCATGGCTCCCTTCAATCTCAAACATGAATTTTAAAAGATCAAACTCTTCTTTAAGATCAGAGCTTGAAGGGGATGAAGTGGGAGGAAGAACTGAAGGTTCTTCTATAGCCTGATCCACACTTGGGGGTTCTAAAATTGTATGGTCCTCTTCCTCTACTGAAAATTAAAACTTAGCCACCACTGGCTCTTCAACCTTGACCTCCTCTATTGGCTTGACCATCAAGGGAATCTTTGTAAACCCAAATTTAGTAGCCCAAATCATCAGATTGTCTATTATTTATTTTTCTGTTGGGCTCCTCTTCTAACTGTCCTTGATTGGATTCTTGAGTATCTTCTCAACAGGGACTTGGGAAAGTAAGAGGAGTGGCAGGTTGGGGTTCAACCAGCTTTGCAATTGTTTGTGGTGGGGAGGGAGGTGGAACTTCTTGTTTGTTTGGAGGTGATGACTATTTGGAAGGGAAAAGGGAAGAAGAACTGAAATGGGATGGAAGACTAGGGGATGGAGAAATGGATTTCACACTTGGGGCAGCATACAATGGGAAGCTTAGAAATTAAAGCTCAAATTGAGATGGTGTTGCTTGAGGAGTAGAGAGAAAATTACCAGATAATGGTGTAGGATTTACCCATTGACAAGGATTCTTGGCACCAAATTCATAGGCCTCTATCTCTTCAGTCCATTGTGCAAGTTGGGGTAGCATTTCAACCATAAAGTCTAGCTTCTCCTGAGAGTTGTAATGTCTTGGAAAAGGGCCTTCCCATGGACAAGGTGCCCTGCAACCAATATCAAATGCCTTCATTTGTGCTATGGACCTGGACTACACCATGCTAGCCTCCATTTTTTGAATCTTCTCCAGTAGAACATCATCCTCTACATAACTATCGCCATTATATACGTCCCCTTATTCTTGATAAGCTCCATGGAAAAAATGACTTTGACTCCACTCGTATGGGTAAGCATAATGGTTCTGGATCTGATCATAATGCTGATTTGGAGGATTTGGGAAATGCATTGGAGGTGGATTGCATTGGTGTAAGTGTGAGTTCCATGAAGGGAATGAAGTCATGATTATACAACCTCATGGAATGGGAGAAAATGGAAGAGATGGAAGAAGAAAATGGATGAAAATGAGTGGAAATATATGGAAAAGGTTAGCAACTCAGAAAATGGGTTTTTGACCAGATGGAGTCACTAGATGTGCTTTGAATGTGCCTCTAAAGGCTGAATCTCACCAAGAACACATCAAATTGATGAAATGAAATGAAGACTTCTTGGTCCCACCAGGCGTGCTAAAACTGTTAGTGTGAAATCACAGCACCCCCAAATGAGTTATGAATCTACTTTTCTAAGGCAAGGTCATTTGGTGTGATTGCATAACATTGAACTTTCCCCAAGGTGTGGGACCTTGCAAAAGTGGGAAATCTCTCCATAGAAGGCTGGTTCCTCTTCCTAAAATACCTTCCATAAGATACTCTAGTGCAGGAAAAATAAACTAACCTAATCTAACCATTCTAAGGAACCAAGGAGAGAGAAAGAGGGAAAAAATAGAGCCTACACTAAAGTAGTGATACACCAGCCAAGGAAGTGAGATATTCTATTGAGGGAGAAAGAAATAGAAAAAATGGAGATGAGGGAGGTCAGACAGAAGTAACATAACCCAAATCTTCAAATTCGCCATTAAACTCCATGAAACACAACATCCTGCACCTGTAAATGTGAAATACATGCACAATTTTTTTTTTTTGGAAGGGAGAGGCATAAAGAAACAAAAAAATGATGCAAAGGGTTGAAGAACACCACAAAAACATGTTTTTATTGCTCTAGAAGGTGTACAAACCATTATATTTATGGAATAGAGGCACAAAATACATTTTCCAGGCATAGGAGAAGGTTCGCTGCTCAAAAATGGCATCGAGAAACATATTTGATAGATTTTCTCTATTCCCAGAATGTGTATCCTTCTCAATCGAGAAGTGTTATAGTATATATAGAAAGAAAAGAGAGAGAAGAGGGAAAAGTTGAATCCTGCTCCAACCACCACGAGAAATGCATCGAATCCTGCTTTGAAAGTTCAACTACTGAATATCAATGCCTTCTGAAAATCCACCCATAATATGTCACTTCTTGTTCCCCAACAGATTGAATCGAATCAAATCTGGTAGTTGAAGAGATTGGATTCCACATTAATGGCCTAGAAGAATCTTATTCATTTTTTACCTACCAGGGCCTAAAAAATGATTTTTAATCCTTTCATGGCGTAGAGGATGTCGAGACACTTTCAATGGTGTTAGATTCAAAATTTTTCAAGCTCTGAGTCGAAATACATGCCCCTTCAAAGTTTGTATTGGTTACGTACAAGAGGGCAGAAAAACAACTTGGAAAATGGGTCCCCTTTGATATGGGATAGGTGGCAGCAAGATTAGAGAAAAAATTAGTTTTACAGGTTTGTAATTTACCTTTTCCCCTTTTCAAGAAACATAAAATGTAGAGAACCCGCACGGTCCCGAAGCTCTGCCTTTTGACTCTAATTGACCATTTCCCCTGCCTCTGTTTTGTCCTGAGACACATGGAGATGTAGCACTTGTTTTTGCTTCTCTTTTTTGGATTCACCTTTGGAGGAGCACCATCAGGACACGTGGTTCCCTCTACTGGCTCTTCCATACTTAGTTGATTCAATATTATTTCTTGAATGGTTTTGAGATCAAAGACCTTGAATCTTCACCACTTCTTTTCCTTCTTTCTCGTGGCTTCTTTGCGACACTGCTCCTTCATTTCCAATCCGGCTATTTCATTTCTGAGCCCATTTGTAAATTTTTTGATGAATTTAAGGAACAAGTTCACTTGACAAAGTTTTTTCTTCTCTTTCTTCTTGTACAGGGTCATTTAAACTTTTACAGGTCCCACCATTCCATTGTAGAGTCTCCCTGCAACCTTGTTTGTCATCCTGGAATGTGAGATCGCAAGTATGAGTCATTTCCTTCATAATTTCCTTATGTGCAGGAGTTTTCTTGACCAATTTTTCTATGAGGATGAATTTGGGATAATAGTCACCAAAGCCAAATAAAAATAGAGGGAACATTTTTGTTTAATTTTTCTATGTTGTAATATAAAAATAACACATTATATCAGTCTACCATGTTGTATCATTTTTGGTATCAGAGAAGGATATTTTATTTTGAGAAAGAAACATAATAGATATAAAAATATTGAATGCGAGGTAGTTAGAAAGGTCATTGTGTTCTATAGTATGAAAAGGGTGGGTAGAGAATGCAAGAAAAGATCCTAAAGTGTCATAGATGAAGGAGGTCTAGATCTTATACATGAACGAAATATTCCACCAATAATAAGGGACTATTCAAATTTTTTAGCTGCAGAGATATTCAATAAAGTGTTGGAGGAGATTAATGGTGTGAAGACCAAACTAGAGGATGCAAAAGAAGACCACCAGATGAGACAGGGTCTTGGAGTGTGAAAATACCTGAAAAATATGTGAGTGAATAAATAGAGATCTAACAACGTAGATATGATTGCATGAATAAATTATTAGTGGAATGCTGAAGGTAAGAAATGGCATGCATAGAGTCATAATCAAATATTGTGTGAGAAGAGTGAAAGAGAAATAGAAAACATGCATGGGATTACCATCGAGGAATGCACAAAATATAACATATGGAGAGAGATCATGATTTAAATAAGAGGTGAAGTGAGAAGTCACCTAGATAAAGGTAGTAGTGTGGAATATTATTATACTAGCAAAGAAGGTTGATGAAGGAGAGAATATGGTTTTCATAGACCATAAACACATAGAAAATTATGCAAGCTCGTAGAAATAGGTAGAATACCTAGGAGAGGGAATAGAGTGTGCAAGTGAAGAAACATGTAAAATGGGAGTACCATTATGGACGATATGGATAAGAAAGTGAAATTTCCCCAAAGGAAACCAAAGTATGTGAAAATGAGTGCACTAAGGAAGAGGGAGATCAATAGAGATCTCAAGGAAGAGCCTGTAGATTAATGTACAAAAGAATAAGAGTGCAAGGAAGAAATATACGAAGGAAAAATTTCCCTAAAGGAATTTTGGGAGAAGCTATATGAAGAGGAGACTATAGGAATGTATAGTGTGAGATACATATAGAGAAATTATGCGTGAATAAGGGAATGAAAGAAGTGCAGACACATTGTGGAAAGATACATAAGTTTCCATATAGGAAATAAAAGAAGGAGATGAGTACTGTGAAGAGGCTCCAGAAGCTTTACGCAATGAAGAATGTATAAGAGAATAAAATGAGGAGAAGTAAAGTGGCCATGATAAATTACCACAACAAGAGGGAAAGTGAGAGTGCCACTAATAGAGAGGAAATAAAGTCGAGTGTGCAATAATGAGAATGCATCAAAGAGGAGGAGAATATGATGGAGTAGATATGAGGAAGCAAAAGAGAAGTGACTCTGAACAACAAATCAAAGTCTAATAATACACTGACAGTCATAGTTCATTCTAACAAAGGCCAGAAAGAGGTGAATGGGAGGAGAATCCTATGAAAGGAAATTGGGAAAGGGAATGATACTTGTGTAAAGGAAAGGTGTAGAAAATAACACACATAAGGAAAAAAACCTTGGGTAGAAAAGTGAAAAGTAAGAGTGAAGGATGATAGATAGATGGTCTGAAGTGGGTCCAACCACATAAGGCTAAGTGTCCAAAGAGTAGGACACAAAAAGGAAAAGAGTGTAAGGAAGATTATCACAATATATTTCACAAAGGACAAGAGAGGGTTCTTAAGAAACAACCTAATCTGCAAGTGCACTAAAGGAAAATGCATAGAGAAAAAGATCACAACAGAAAGAGATAGAAGAACAAATTACAAAGTGTGTGTGAAATATGGGATCTAAAAGATGAGATGGGAAAGGGAGAAATAATGAACCAAAGGATTTAGGTGGAGGTTAAAGGACAATGATGAGAGTAGACTCACATAAGAGAGACTTAAAGGTCAGTGTAGAATTGTAAAGAAAAAGGATTGATAGAGAATCCTTAAGAAGAGGAGAATAATTCAAGGTAAGAAACGAATTGTGAAAGAGACGATTGGGAAAAGACTCAGGGAGGATAAAAAAGGGAGTTTTATTTAGAGGTAAGGTTTGGGTGGTGGTGAGCTTAAGATCACCAAATTGCATAAAATAGCATGGATAAGTCACAAGTAAGTGACGAGGGAATTAAAGATATGTTGTAAGAAGTGTTGAGGTTAGGATAATATTCATATGATGAAGGAGATGGGTTTATCAGCCTCAATAGTTCAAATTGTGGTTCTACCACTCAATTATTCTAGTTAAGGTAAAACTAAAGTTTAAATACCTTTGGTGTTCTAAGTAGGATAATCCAAGGGTAAGGGAAATCCTACATTATTTTGGTAAAAAATGGTTTCACACAAGGCTGAATATGCATGTAGGCATGAAGAGGAAGCATAGTAGATTCAAGTAGTGATTGCATGGAAGTGTGAAAGTAATTTTCATTGTAGTTATAAGAAAGGATCACAATGCATGCAATAGGTAGAGGAATATGGTTGATGTAGAGCCCTCCATACACACCTTCAACTCACCAAAGTTTTTTGATTTTAAGTCAAAATTTCAACTATTTAAACTCCCAATTAAATAAACCATACCCTTACTTCACAAGACAAATCTTGCTCAAATGTACAAAAATGTATAAAACTCATAGTAAAACATCCAAATCATTGTATACATGCTTAATTTCATCATACTGACATGATCAAACCATGAAAATATCTCCACAACTTCATTTTCACCCATTTTCTTTGTAGACCTTCAATATTGCTAGTAGCCCTGCAAATCCTATTTATCTGACATAAATTATAAATTATTCACATTCTAGGATGTTTGGTAATATTTTTTACTACACATTTTTATCATTTGGATGCCTATGAAGTTTCATGAAATAAGTACTTACCCATCTTAAGTTATTCTCTTTTTAACAATTTGACTAGTCTTGGCAATTAGCCCTCCTGTTTCAAAAATCTTAAAACATGGAACTATGAACAAACTTCCATGGAAAGATACTTACATTTTCAGATACCCATTTTTTATTTATTTCTTTTTTTCCAATTTTCTTCTTGTAACTCGTTCTACATTCTTCCCAACACAAAAACTCTCCTTTTAGCTTGTTAAGTAAGCCTAGGCTAGGGTGTAGTAGAACCAATCTAGGTTTTGACTTATTTTCACTATACCAACCTATTAGACACCTTACTCCACATGTTTGTGACTTGTTCAAAGCATTCTCACCCTCTCCATCACTCATTTCTTCTCATTTTCTTATTTCCATGGTTTTAGACCTCTTTAAGCATTCTTCATGGCTCTTAATACCAAGGTTTATTTCTAATCTATTTTCTCTATTTTTGAATTCTCTAAGGTTTGGTTATGATATTATCTATCTCATAACACCATAACTACCTATTTATATTCTATTCATGTACTCATTAATGTCTTAACACTTCTCTAACATCCTTTTTGTTTTAATTTGATAGTTTTGGTTCATAGGTATTCTTGTTGTCACTAGATTGTGAGAACCTTTTTGCTCTGTTATGAGATGATATTGGATTATTCAAACTATTTTCACTCCTCATTTTTATGTAACAACAATTCATGTCTCTTTACACTCACTTCACACTCAGGCCATTCACTTATCCCTTAAGCAATCCATCTCTTCTCTTGTTTGTTTTTCAATTTCCGTGTATAACTATACTGTATAGGACAGAGTGATTTATTCTAATATGATGGATTCTTCAGATAGTTTTAACTTATTCAAATGATGGTAACCTTTCTTATCACCTATCAATGTCTTAGGTCATTATTTTCCTTTAAGTTACTCAACAACTCAAATTAGACAACACTCTTACAAATTATGTTATACCTTCTAGATTGTTCCTCAAGAATGTATAACGGAAAAGCTACATCTTCGTCTAGAAAATTTGAATCTCCCAAGGATTCTCATATTATTGAAGGATTCCTACCATCCCAAATATATGCTTAGCATTCTCTCTTCACATTCTTAGATTATAATGTTTCTAGTTTCAAGGACTATTTTGGACTTGTAGACACCTATAATTACGCCCGACCAATTTAAATACTTAAATTGTGTTATATATCTCCTTTCCCGTAAATTGACGACATATTGTCAATAGCACTCATCTTCTCCTCCATTTTCATTAATTGATTACATTACACTAATTAATTAAGTCGCATATCCAACACATACCCTAATTAACGACCCTTCGTTAGTCAGCACCTTCTATCTAGTCTAACTAATTATTATTAGTTAATTAGCCTCCCTTCTCATTAAATCAATAAATCACTATTTAATTTGTTTAATTCCCTCCTAATGGTCCAAATCACACTAATATCCATCTAAAATCTTATAAAAGCTTGCACATGTATTAATTAATCATCTTGATTAATTAATATAGCCCTTTTATCCACATGAGCCACTAAAGGACAAACTAAACCCTCCTAAAGTTAACTCAACCCCATCTAAACCCCCCTTATCCATAACTAACTCTACATCTCCATTAGTCTCACATTCATGAGAATGTGTTGAATCCTTTATCCATTGGGCTATATAAACAACCCTCCCTCTACTTCTAAACCTACACCTAAATCTCTCAAGAGACAAAAGAAAGCACATAGTTTCATACTAATAGCCTTTTGTCATTCTTGAGCCCTCCATCCTCCATTCTTGAAGAGCTAAGCCTCACACCTGAGCATCCATTGAAGGATCAAAACAAGCAATATTGTTGATTGTCATTGGCCTACATAGGCCCACTTGATTTAATTAGGAAATTAGAAGAATAGAGTTCATTAATTTGCATTATGTTTTGATCATTTCAAAGTTATAATGTTGAGGGTAGGACTTGCTTATTTCTTCATCATGATGGTGCACATTTCTCATTTCTAGCTAGGTTAGGAAGTTATTTCTAGGTGGTAGTTTCTTATTTTCAATTTAGTTAAATTGATGAAATACTTGTACACATTTGGCACGCCCGATGGGATCCTTAGTCCCATGGCATTTTAGTTTAAGTTTCATTATTTTGGCTAATTCTTGAAATACACATGTAGTAATTAATGTCCATTTTCTTGGAATTTTTTCTCATTTGATATGTGTAACTTCATGTTTATAGCCATAATTTTAATGGGTTATTGCCATTCTTAAGATAACTTGTCAAAATCTGAGTTATTGTGAGTTTTCTTATGTTTGCTACCGTATTTTGGTTGTAGGTCTGGCGCAGGCACATTTTTAGGGGCACAGGCGTAGTTTTTGTGGTCCACACATCTCTCTGGTGGAGCAAGCACATTTGTAAAACATGTTACTCTATTTTTCAACCTCTAGCACATGCACGCTAACCCTAGTGCACACACCCTAACCAGCGTGTAGGTGTACTAACCAGGTGCAGACGTCATTTAGTAATATAACTTCACTACATTTTAAAACCTGTCAGATCGGCACACAATCCCTAACCAGAGCGCACATGTTGTTTTAGTGGCACAGACATTTTTTCCGGTAACATAGTTGTTTTTTCTATTTTTCTATCTATTTTTCTCAAGAGTGGTGCATACGTTTTTTTTTGTAGCACACATGCCTCTCTAGTGGTGCAAGCGCTTGATAAGTCAAAAAAATTTGTAGAGTGGCATATGCACTCTTTTTTTGGCGCGTATATTACTTTCGTGGCACACACATCTCTCGGGTGCGCAGGTGCACTGTGAGCTGAAACAACATCAAGTGGCGCATACACCCTAACCCATGCACATGCACTAAAAAAGGGGTGTAGGTGTCCTTTTGTTTTTTTTGAAATTAAGGTGT
This sequence comes from Taxus chinensis, assembly GCA_019776745.2. NCBI lineage: Eukaryota > Viridiplantae > Streptophyta > Pinopsida > Cupressales > Taxaceae > Taxus > Taxus chinensis. Next base: position 34,939,073 of record CM034150.1, read on the forward strand.
TGATGTGCTAACATTCTTACAGGTTTATTTAATCATATATTTGTCTTTGCAGGCTATTTTCCCATGTTTGTATCTGATTAGGTAATATTTTGAGTTGCTTACTTGTAGGAATAAGATCATGTATGCTCTTCCCTCACGTCCCTTGGGGCGATCTTGGGAATCAAAAATGATTCTTAACTCCTTTTGATGCTTTGAGCTTGTTAGGAGTATTTGGGTTGGAATTGGTTAATTTGGCATAGTTGAATTAAAGTGTTTTTCCATTTGATATCTTTTTGGATTTTTGAAGACAATCATGTATGATCTTCTCTTGTGTCCTTGGATGATTGAGAGAATCGGAAATGATGCCTTCTCTTTTGATGGAAAACTACTAAAAATTGTCATACATGACCAAAATGCCATCACTTGTCAAAGAATGGAGGAATCAAAACAAAATTCAGAAAACTACTAATAAAGTTGTTATATAGGTTGCCAAACGGTGTTCGAGCAAACCACATCTAATTAAAAAAGATAAAATGAACAACATATTCAAAACACTGTATTGCAGGTTTCGGAAAAGGGTATGTCCATCTCTGCTCAACTGGAACATAACTCCTTTGGCATAACACCTTAAGCTACAACAATGGGGGTGTTTCTAGGAACCCCAAAGTAGTCCACGCAAGAGGGAACCTTGTGGACGAAATGGGAAGTTCTCTGCACTACCTATTTGACTAGTAATTCCTTTGTGAGATAGAGTTACAAGTTTTCCCTACGCGACAATTTTAAGTACACAATGGATGCATTTACTGCCCACTTTTCTTGAAGGGGGAAAATTCAAGATACTCCCAAGATAGTCGGGACTATTTGGGTAAATCATCCCACTCGTGGATAATTTTGTAACACCTAGGATGAGAGATCCACGTAGGAAGATATACTTTGGCCAGGAGCCCACTTTGACCATTCTAAAACATTGTTGAGTTGTGAACCATATTTTCATTGTGAAATGTGTGACGCGTCACTTTCACCTAGTTTTTACTTACCTTAGGGTGAGGCGAAACTCTGCCGAAGTGAAGCCAACATTTTTCATTATTTTGTTTTATTTGCTTCCTTCACATTCTTTTGACACTTTTTTGATCAAAAGAAGGGTGACTACCTTTTTGTTACCAATCAACTGTTTTTGTCACTTTTATGTTTGTTTATGCCCATCCATGTTTACGGCTGGGTAAGTTAAATGTCTAAAGTGTGTGGAGGTGTATTCACGTCATTGGTAGCCATTGTGATCTTGATACCCATGTCAAGATCATCATTGTAGTTAGGCATGGTTCATCACTGCAGACTTCCTTAGAAGAGTTAGCTTGTTTGTATCGTATCACTACAATTTTGATATTTACGTCTTGTTTCTTGTAAACTTGACATAAATATCTATATTGTAGGGTTACGCTGCACACATTTTTAACTATTCCTAGCTATACTTTGAGATTTTTAGTTCGTTTCTATTATTACCTCGATTTTGAAGAGTGCTAAGAGTTACCATTTGTGCCTGTTATATCAATAGCACCTTGTTATCAATACCTTACTTTCTCTTAAAGTTGGGTTAACATATCTTGGTGATATTGTTGTGTCATTCACAAATTGTAATTGGCACTTTTTGAGATATAGGTATTAATCAAGTTTGATCTCGTTCATTGTATATCTTGATTGGGAGGTCGCATTGACTTCTTATATTTACTTACGTTTTGTTCATTCCCTTGAACTTGGCATAAGTGAAACCATCTCTTTAATCATCTTACGACGTGAAACTACTTTTTGAAACTTATTCTAGGAGGTACTTCATTTTAAAAGGTTTCAATACAAAGCGCTTGTGTCACTGGGTGATTTCTCACTCTATCACATTGGTATTCACACATTGTTGAATTATTCATACTCTTAACAAATAGATCTTGCATCTCACTTAGGGGTGGTCACTAAGCTTTGAACACATTTACGACTTACCCTAGTGAAATTATCATGAAAATATGGCTCCTAAAATACATCTAGGATTAAAGAAACAAACAATACGAGGAACAAAAAGCACAAGCTTGGGAAACCTCTAATAGACAAGGGTCAAACCCCTTCATTGGACATGATCTAGGACCGTTGTTTTCTGTAGAAAAAGAAACTGAAGAGATGGTCGATCATAGTGGAAATGAATTAGAATCACCACACGCAGAATTCGATTTTGACCCCACTTTACTAGATGAGTTTCTTATCATAAATAAAGATAGACTATTGGCACCGATCGTAGAATTAGGGCCCAAATTTCCCACCAAAAATGAAACAATACCACCTATGAATCACGCTACTGAGGAAGAATGTCCCCTTATCAATATGGAAGATATTTTAATGCACGGACATGCTTCTACCTCTTACGCAAGGAATGATAAAGTGGTGGGGCATAAAATACCCTTTATCAAAGTGCCACAAAGAAACAAGATAGAACATGAGATGGGTGAAGAACCTCCACAATACAAGGAGGAGGAACCTTTAGAAGAAGAAGCCACAATCTAACAACAAATTAGTAACCTAAGCTAACAACTAGCTTTGCTTACCTCCCATGTACAGAAGGACGTAAACAAGAACATTCAAAAGTTGAGACCCTAAGGTTAAGATCAATGAACTCCATCGAGAAAACCAAGGGGAAGAAGACAGAGGGTATCCTCGTGTATACATCCCTTCTTCTCCCACTAGAGAACAATTTCTCGTACAAGAGTGCAGTCTATGAAATCATCGCTCGTGAACTTACAAGAGAGAAATATAGGGAGCATTAGGAAATATCAATACGAATAATTTTTCCCCTATCCTTTTGTAAAGACAATGACGCTTCAACCCTTTCTAAAGAAATTTGATATGCCAAAGTTCGAAAAATATATAGGTAAAGGAGATCCTCATAGGATCATGTTAAAGATTTCTACATGGCATGTCAAGAGGTGTCTTATAGTGACAATTACCTCATTAAACTTTTTTCCTAAGAGTCTTGGAGGTCAAGCCTTAGAGTGGTTTACACGCTTACCATAGAGGATCAATTTTCACCTAGCCATAATTGGCAGAGATATTTGTGTGTCACTTCTCGTATAACATAGAGAGTGACATCACCATGGTAGAATTATGTGGCAGCCAAGCAACATGCCTGAATGAGAATTTCGCCAGCTTCCTCCAATGGTGGAGAGGGATAGCTAGTCACTTCCCTTGCACTTTCCCTGATAAAATAGCTGGTCTAGTATTATTCATTCCCAATCTCAACCTGGATATAGCTTTCCACCTCCAAATGCATTGTGTTCACACTTTTCAGGAGGTTATCAAGGAAGGGATTCAGATAGAAAAATCTCTCATTGCCAAAGGCACCCTCAAAACCTAATCTAGAGACAACCAAAATGACAAATCCACATAAAAGCCGAAGATCTTTAACAAAAACCAAAATGTGGTGGGATACGGAATCATTGATTCCAAAAACGTGTTCAAATGGTCCAAAATGGTCAACCTTTTAAACTGACCAAGGGCCCTATTCAACCACCACCAAAGCAAAGAACGTTCACCTCTCTTAATGAACCGTTGTCAGTTATACTAAAATAATTTAGATGCAGCCCACATGATGACCTATCCTACAACGCAACCATTTAACGACAATGCTCCAAAACCTTCATGGTACAAAAGAGCACGAATATTGCAAAATGCATTACGTCAAAGGATATAAGACAGACAAATGTCATGTGGCTTCATCATTATATTCAGGACCTCATTGACAACATGAGTAGATAGAGATGGATAACCCATGCCAAAACACAAACACCTAATGAGAAAATGGGGATATATAAGGAACCATTCCCCAAGCATGATAAGTTGGAAAAGTCAAAGCCGGATCAGGGAGATTCATGCTCAAACTTATAAAGCTGTGAATTACTTGTACACCCAAAAGAGAAAACAATCATTATGATTCACTTATTGGATGTATTCACTCTCCTGCTGACCATTTCAATACGCATCCAGATCAAGGGAAAGGACTATGCTACAGTAAACAATGCGTGCCCACCTTGTGATTCTCGGAACCTTCTCCGTCGACCCCAAAAACTGGTAAATATAACCTTTTAGAATAACTTGAAAAAACGTTTACTAATATTTTGATCTTAGATATTCTCAAGATATCCATGTGCATAAAGACATTCTGTATCCAAATATTCAGGGGTCGAGAGTTCCTTTAGAATTCAATCTTGCACACCTTCAGGCCGTGGTGGAAAACATCACATCAAGTGAACATCTTGCTTTCAACCATAGGGAGATCTCTACTGAGAATCCAACACATAATCTTCCCTTATACATGGAGGTAGTTGTCATCCGTAGGGAGATAAAATGAGTGCTTGTGGATAACGAATCTAGGTTGAACATTTACACACTCAAGTTGGTCAAACAGTTAGGACATACAGAGGAAGATCTTAAGTCCCATATTATCACTATCATCATATACAACAACGCATAAACGGAGTCAATAAGCACCATCACGCTGCCCATGGAGGTGGGTCCCACTTGCCATCAAATAAAGTTTCATGTCCTAGACTTGGAACTTCCATATAACATTATTCTAGGCTGACCATGGATTCATGCCATGTAGGTCGTGCTATCAACATTTCATCAATGCATTAAGTTGAAGCATGAGGGACATACGGTTACAATACAAGGATATTCCAAGAGCTCTCAATAGATTTACACAAAAGGGTACATATGCATGTCCCCCCGCAGATATAGTTGTCCCTCTCTAGTCTGAGGCCATGGAATCTCAGGTGGATTCAGATTCTCTTAGTTCTTGCACTCATGGTACGTCTATTTCAACATCCCCATTTGATTCATGGGAGATGAAAATCCTTGAATATGGCTACGGAGAGTATAATGTATAACAAGCACTCTTGGTTTTAGACCTCTCATTGTCGCCTAAGACTAGCGGTCGACCCAACTACCACTTCAGAAGACCTAGAGAGGAACACACTATTAGGTCATTCCTACCTGGAGGCTTGTTAGTTGAGGAAAAATTTATTGATCCACCTACAACTTGGGTCCCTAAGGATACTCAACCAACCTGTTATCAAACCCCAGAATATTAAAAATCTAGTAAAATGATGTACTCCATGTGCTACAAAGGCCTGGGATTTGGGAGAAACGAACAAAGAAAAAGAGATTCAATCCCTCTTCCGCATTTCAAAATAGAAAGATACAGCATTGGGATTCGCCCTTATGGAGCACACCCCATTGATCAATACGCTACTTGTTCTAAGCATGAGGATAGATCTATGACTATCTAGATAGTGATACAGATTCCCATTGTAGCCAATATGAGGATTTGTCCTCCACAAACCTTTTCATGAACAACGTTGTCCTAACCATAACCCCCACAGAACTAACCCTTGACCTTGAATACCCTTCCCTTGTTGAATGGGACAAACAACATCACATATTGCTAGATTTATTCGAGAATGATGAAGCTATCACATAATTCATGGGCATAAGGGATACAATTCCCATTGGAGATCACAAGAAAGGTTTCTTTATCGACTTAGATACCTGTGCCTACTTTGGTCAGCAAGGAGGTTGAACTTCGTGGACAAAAAAACTTAAAGAAAAGTGAGGGAAAAATTTCTAATGTAAAGCCTCAGCAAAAATCAAATTCCAAGTCACACAGTGAAAACCTTTTTGAGGCATTGACTGACAAACAAATAAATAAATCAAAGGAAAAACAAAGTGACTACGCCAAGGATGAAAATCTCATGGAGACATCCTTAGATGAAGATCTCAACCTACCTCCTAATCCTACGTGTATGGAGGAATTATCAAAATTACTATTCGAAGAAACCATTGATGTCAATATTGGTACAGAAGAGGATCCCAAGATAGTAAAATTGGGAGCATCACTCTCGGCTAGAGAAAAAAATACATTCACAATGTTGCTACAAGAGTTTATTGATGTGTTCGCATGGTTTTACAAAGACATGCTTGGCTTATATCCGAACTTTGGTCGTGCACAACCTATTCGTGCACGCAAACACTAAGCCTATAAAATAGAAGCTCTGAAAGATGCACCCAAGAGTGGCCCTATTGGTTAAAGAAGATTTGGAAATATTTCTTGAAGCGTGATTCATCAAGCCAATTGATTATTCTGAATGGATGTCGAACATTGTTCCTATCCAGAAAAAACCTATCGGTATAAAAATCTACACGTATTTTAGGGACATCAATAAAGCTTTCCCTAAAGATGATTTTCCAGTACCCAACATTGACATGATTATTGACTAAACAATAGGGTATGGGATGCTATTACTCATGGATGGCTTTTTGGGATATAATCAAATCAAGATACCTGAAAAAGACCAACACAAAATAGCTTTTACGACTCCTTGGGGAACCTTCTGCTATCAAGTAATGCTATTTGGCCTTAAAAATGTAGAAGATACCTATGAGTGGGCAATGATAGTAATTTTTCATGATATAATTCATGATATCATGGAGGAGTACATGGATGACATCCTGGGAAAGTCTAAAACAAGAGAGGATCACCCTATCATTTTGAGGTGTATCTTTGAACACTTGCGTGAGTACAAAGTTAGGCTGAATCTAAAGAAGTGTGTCTTTGGTGTGCTATCAGAGAAACTATTGGGCTTCATTGTGTCAAGACGAGGTATTGAGGTAGACCCTGCTAAAGTGTCTGTTATTACTGAAATGCCTCCACCTGAGAATATCAAGCAACTGTGCAGCTTACAGGGGAAAATTCAAGCCATTTGTTGTTTCATCTCCCAGCTTGCAGATAAATGTCACTCATTCACCCACTTGCTTAAAAAGGATGTCACTCTCATCTAGGGACCTAAGCAACAGCAAGCCTTTGCTTTTCTTAAACAATACATGGCTAATCCACCTGTCCTCATGCCTCCCACTCCTGGAGAACCACTCTTGCTCTATATTTTCGCTACGCAATTTTATATTGGTGCGCTGCTCACCCAATACGACCTTGGTCATAAGGATAAAGTGGTGTACTATCTAAGTCACACCCTCATCACCTATGAGCTCAATTATCCTCAAATTGAAAAGGATTGCTTGGCCGTTGTTTTTACTTTTCAAAAACTTTGCCATTACCTATTGAATTCTAAGACCAAGCTAATATCCAAGGTTGACCCACTCAAGTATTTATTGTCCAAACCTGCACTCTCATAGGTAGAATGGCCAATTGGATCATTCTACTCAGTGAGTTTTATATAGAATTTTTCCATCAAAAATTGGTTAAAGGACAAGTACTTGCGGACCAGCTAGCGGAAATACCTTTGCAAAGCATAGAACCTTTGAATCTAGATCTTCCAGATGCCTCCTTACTCTACATTGAAGAATCTATCGTATGGTAGATACATTTTGATGGATCCTTTACGTTTCATGGTTTAGGTGCAGGATTGGTCCTTATTACTCCTTCTGGTGATCCTATACCAGTATGATTTTTAACTGGGATTCCCTTGCACAAACAACATTTCAGAATATGAGGCACTTATTGCAGGAATGAAGCTAGCCATCAAATGGAATGTTCATCATGTCAAGGTTGTGGGTGATTTGCAGTTAATTATCAAATATGTTAATGATGAATACAAGGTTAAGGATGACAAGCTCATGCCTTACAAAAAGTTAGTAGAAATTCTAAAGGATCACTTTTGTGTGCTTTACCTTTGAATAAATCCCAACAACGCAGAATAGATCGGTGGATGCCATGGACAACGGTGAGTTCTATGCTTCATATTCCACTAGGGGAATAATGACATGTCATTCTTTGTAGAAAATCTACACCAGCTCGTGTATGGCATTATAGAATCTTGTTTGGCTTGTGATGTTGTTGGTCCTAATTCCCTATGGTACGAACCCATTTTTACCTATCTTAAAGACAGTACATATCCCCCCCGATATCTCCCATTCTAAAAATCAAATCCTGATTCACCAAATAGCCCATTACACCCTTTTAAGAGGTACACTTTATCAGTCGTGGCTATGATGGGAATCTATTACATTTTCTGGATGTGACAGAGTCAATCCAAACAATCAAAGAAGTGCACGAAGGGGTGTGCGGAGTACATAAACCAACGGAATGGTATTGGATAAGAAATTTTTGAGAGTAGGTTACTATTGGCCTACCATGGAAACTGATTGTTGCAATTATGTCAGAAAACTGTGTACTTTGCCAAAAGTATGGAAATTTCATTCATGCTCCGTCACAACCATTGCAACCTATCACTACCCCATGGCCATTCTCCAAGTGGGGACTTGATTTAATAGGAAAACTTAATCCTACCTCATCTGATGGTCATACACATATAATCATAGCTATAGAATACTTTATAAAATGGGTGGAGGTTGTCCCATTAACCTATGTCACAGGAGCCTAAATTTCTAAATTTATCATGAATCACATTATTTGTCGATATGGTATTCCTGCAACCATTGTTACAGATAATGGGAAGTCATTTAAGAACAAAAATATGAAATGTTTTTTCCAATAGTTCCAAATCCAGGTTAAAATGGTCCACACCATACTACCCTTAGGGTAATGGACAGGCTGAGGCAACATAAACAAGACTTTGGTAAGGATAATGGAGATGATGGTCAGCAAAATAGGTCGAAACTAGACACCTACAAATCCATCCTACCCTTTGGGCTTACCGAACATCCATTCACACTCCTATGGGTGCGACACCATATTCCCTAGTGTTCGAGATAGAATCTATCATCCCTTTAGAGATCGAACTTCCGTCCCTGAGAATTTCTCTTCTGGGACTATCTAGATAAGGATGAGGATTATCAAGTGGAAAGACTGGCTAAGTTAGAGCTCCTTGATGAGCGTTGCATTTGCACTCTTAATCACCTGAAAGTGTGTCAAAACAGAGTCTCTAGAAACTACAACAAGATAATCATCCCTCATCAGTTTGAGGTTGGTGATTTAGTCATGAAGGAGAACCAGTTCAACACCAGAGCAAAACGAGAAAAGAAAGGGAAGTTCAAACCACATTGGTTAGGACCCTATGTTATAGTCACCAAGTACGACATAGAGGGCATACAAACTAGCTCAACCAAATGGTGATGAGCTTTGGGATCCCATGAATGCCATGCATCTTAAGAGGTTCTATGCTTAAAAATGGCACAAAAGAAATTAAAAAAATAAAAAAAAAATCAAAAAAATCAAAAAATAAGAAAAAGAAAACAGAGAAAAAATGTCATCCACTAGTGAAAACCACGCAAATTATGGCACTTTGGACAATTCCTTGGGTAAAAAACAATTTTCGGTGCCTCAGGAGGATTCATTGTTCATAAGCATCCTACATCTAGAGGTTATTTTTCTTTGTCCTAGACCTGGTTCTGCCTTCAAGATTTCCTGTGTGCCCCATCCTGTCAAGCATTGATCCAGACTTTTCCCTCTTTTATTCATCTATGAGGGGTATGGTCTTTTGGCATTTCCCATCTTACGCTAGGGGAAACTCAATGACTTCACCTTCTTGTTCATAAGCATGTGGCTTCTGCCCTTGTATATTCCCCATCTAATGCTGGGGGCATCCACACTTTCTTGGTTTCCTACACATAGCTCTGAGAAACTGTAAGAAAACACCAAAAACAATAGAAAATTGTTTCACAAACACCAAAAACAATAGAAAATTGTTTCACCAAAACCATAAACAATAGAAAATTGGTGCATGACAACAAATCTTACAAAAAAATCATTTACTTACATTGTCTAGCTTTGCTTGTTGCTTGTATAGTTAGTTTGTGTTTCTATTTTTTGGGTTGTTTATTGCTTAGGCATACTTTATTAGGATTCATTTTTTGTTGCTTAGATTAGATTTATTCTTGCTTGTGTGTATTGTGGTATGTTTTTGCATGCTAGTGAATCTTAAGAAATCATGATGTAATGTGTTAATTCATTATGTTCTTTCTTAGCATTTGATTGTGTTTATTACATGTTAATAAAGCGTAGTGAATCATGGTGTATTGTATTATTTCCTAGTGTTCTTTGTTAGCATTTGGTTATTTTTATTGCATGTGCATTGTTTTTTGTTATCATTAACATCACATTACCATCATTATCATCACATCTAACATCATCTATACATCATATATAAACAAAATGCTAAGTTTTACATCATGCACATAGGCTAAGATAATCATCACATATCATATCATCAATGGGGGCAAGAGGGGTTGCACATGATCAAAAATATACCCCCCTGCACCAATATAATCATATCATCCTGTCCATATACATCTACAAAAACACATGAGAAATGCATTTGATATCATCTAACATCCACAACACATGTATACATCAAACATCAAAATTAGATACATAAAAAGTACAAAATCAGATAACATCATCCATTAAGTGCTGAATCAAAAAACGCAACATGTAATGAGAATCAACATAGAGTAATTTCTGAAAAGGGTATTTTACATCATAAAATTATTCCACTCGTTTCACATGCATCAGGACACAAAAACAATAAAGTACATCATCTCATAAACATGTGTATCTGAGCCCAAAAAGTAATCCTCATATATATACATGTGTGTCATATACATTTGTATCAACAAAAATGGATACAAATCAGTGCTCTATATCAAAAATGCCTTCAGCTAAGGCGTAAAAAGATGTTACATCACAAATGTCTATACAAATATACAATGTCCAGATTGGTACTCAATATAATACATCATCGATACATAATGCCATCAAAAAGGGGCATGTATCAGAAATAATCAAGCCTTCATCATGAGGCATCATCCAAATATAAGTATACAAGACTATACATCAAAATCAGCCTTCATAAGAGGCATACGAAAAAATAATCTGTACAACAAAAATGTAGATCTCAACTGCATCTCTCGCCCTCGGTAGGGCTCCCAGATCTGTCATCTAGTTGATGGAACACTGGAGGCTAGGATGGTGTTGGTCCAACCGGCTGCTTGGGCATGTGCTGTCTCACTAATCTTGTGGACTGACCTGATCTCCATGATCGAGACCCTGATGCACTCGACCCTGACTGTCGTGGCAGTGCTACTCACTACTTTGGAGGAACTACCCTGTAATAGGTAGTCTTGTAAAATAAGGCCTCACCACCAAGCCTAGTGGCATCACGTATCAGGTCGGTGTCTTCAGAGGCGAGTTCTACCTGAAGGGCAGTATCTTGCTCACCTATCACTCGGCCCAAGGCTGCCTCGACCTATTGAGAAGAAGTATCCTCTGAGCCTGATCCCACTCTGAAAGTAAGGTAACAATGTGAGGTCCAACCTCATCACACTCTGCTATGATAGTCACACACCAACCTCGAGCATCATCTCTCTCCACTCTGGCTACGTCTCTCTTGGATATGACCTGTTGTAACTGTAACTGTACTAGGGCTATCTATGCCACTAACTGGGAGGCTATGTGTGCCTCAGGGATTAGTCCCTGAGGTGCTTTGGATGACTATCCCTGCTCTAGGACCCTACCTCTAGATGGCTGTACTGCTACTTGTACTGGGCCCTATGGCCTCGATCCCTGTGCTTGTGAGGCACCCTACTCATCATGTGGAATACCATTGAAAGGATCCTCTGGGTCTGGCCCCTGTACCACTGCTCTCACCCTGTGCTCTGCACTGTGCCATATCTCTACAGGTGGGTGAATGCCTACTACCCAACCCTCCTCTGGAATGGTGAGACATCGAGGTAACACTGTAGCATACCAAGATGCATAGTCAGTTGTAGTCCTTGGATCTCTCACCTATCATACTAGGTCCTATATCTGTGGGATCGCCTGTGTAAAACTTTCCCTAGCTCGGGCCACTAGTATGCAAGGCCCCATGGTCTACCTATCTGAATACCTATGTGCATGCCATATATCTGGCTGGGGGACCCCCTATACCCTGCCAAGCTATCGCGAGCACCTGTCTACTCGATACATCTCCATAATATAACTGCAGCTACCTATAATAAAGTGCTCCACCAAGCACATGCTGAGCTCTGTGGCATCCTATGGCTACTGGAAATGCCTGTATGGCCACCAAATGACATCTATCTCTACCAGCTCGTCAAACTATCACCTATATCTAAATAGGTTGCCAAGATGGCCACGTACATCCCCACCATCTGTTACCCATGCCATATGCGATGGCTCCTCAGGATCTTGGACATGAAAAGGGCCCACGGGGCATCCGATCGCAATATGATCCCATGACCATATCTGTAATAAGAAGGCTAGACCCACGGTCTTCTGACTATGGTATGTGATCAAGTGTAAATCCTAGTATAGGTGGGCCAATATGCACTACCCCCAGAAATATCTCTCACCACTATAAATGCCATGAACCAAAGGCAATAGTCTTCTCGGGAATGAGGTCCATGTCTTATCAGTGAGTAAGAACCCACTGATAAGAGACATGATGTAGAGAGGCCCCCAATGCAGTGTGGGGTTGGAGATGCACTCATGTAATGCTATGGTCATCCCATTGTGCAGTATATCATCAACACCAAAAGGGCACTACAAGCTGCTTTAATCAACCCTGCATTAGAACTGTACTCAATCAAGGTGCCCATCATCAGCATGCGAAGAATCTGCCATACATCCTTAATGGTGACGGTCATCTCTCCTATCGACAGTTTGAAGCACTGAATCTCACTATGCCATCGCTTGGCTAGTGCAGTTAGTAGGCTGTGATCCAGTATGATGGAAGGCATCTGAGACACGGGGTCTAGCCCTACCACCTCGAGAAGTATCGCCATGGCTCACCGGTCACGCTGAAACATACTACCCTCTAGCTTGGCTATCCAGGTATGTCACTCCTGCATCTGTAACAATGGTAATTATCTCTGCAAAATAACATGACGCTAGTCAGTTCCTATCATTTCTTCTAAAAATCTCTCCCCTTTTAGGGTTAACCCGAAAATCCTAAAAATTCTTCTAAGTGTCATGTTTTTGATACTTTCCCATCTTTTCTCTACACGTCTAGGGTGCCTGCATGCCCTTTTGGGCATGTGCACCATGTTTTTCATGCCTGCGCTTGTGCATGTGTGTCTTTTGGTGCTTTTTCCCCCTTTCTAGTGCCTACACACTTTTTTGGCATGTGTGCCATGCATTTGGTGCTTGCGCTTACGTGTCTATGCTCCTATGTGTGTGCGCCTACCTTTTCATGCCTGCACTATGCTTTTCATGTGTGCACCCCATTTCCCATGTGTGCACATGTATGCACATGTGTTTGTGTGTGTGCATTCATGTGAGTGTGTGTTTTCTGTGCCTACACGTGCGCAAGTATGTGTTTTGGTGCATGCGCCCCCAAAAGGACATATGTGCCCCCAAAAAGGCACTTGCGCCCCTATCCGATGCTTGTGCTTGCGTGCAAGTGTGCCAATGTGATTTCCTAGGGCTAAAGGCCTAATTTAATGCATTAATGACTAAAATCACTAGGCTAGGGTTTGATACTCACAAAGGGGCCGTCTTCTGTGTGTTGCTGGTACCCCTGGACTGCATCTGTGCGCCTCAATTAGTTTCATGTGATCACCATGATTCTCCTCAGTATCAGAGCCTCCTGGTAAATTTTCTAAATAACTCGGTTAAAATGAATTGGTTGCGATGTTTTTACCCCCCTGGTGGGGTATATTAACCCATATTTCACCATCAGGAGGGCTGGGAGGCCTGTTTCGATTGCCATTTTCTTCTATGTTCACTGTGGAATAATTATTTTTATTAAATAATTATTTTTCTCTTATTTTTCACCGTATTGGGGTATTTTTGATGTCTGATACCCCTTTATTCTCCCTCAGACAATTTTATTGCTCCCTGGCAATTTTTATTCTTCTCCACACTCTCGTAAATAATTATTTTTTCTTAATTTTTCCACTAAACAAGGACATTATTTGTCATTTGTTTCTTCTTTCTTCCACCTAGGGCACTTTCTGTTGCCCCTAGGCCCTTTACTTTCTTCTTATATTCTCTTCTACTATTCACCACAATTTGGAAAGCAAACACAATAAAAACAATATATATGTCAAAAATCCAAAAACAGGGCAAATTTTTTCAAAAATCCTAAAAAGTAAAAAACCCTACAAAAATGGTAACTTGCTTATTAAGGCTGAAATTTGTGTCTTACGCATGGTATTTTCTCCATATCATGTTGGTTTGTCTCACATCTTCCCCAATTAATATGACTCGCGGATCACTGGATTCACAACCATTCACAAAGCTAGCTGCTTGCTTCGTCTGTATTCTGGGGCACTTTTGTTGCTTGGTGCTATTTCATTGCACACAAACACTTTTCACGGACCCCATGTCTATTGTCATTTCCCCTTGCATGTATCCTTTCCCAGGGCATCATTTTTAACCCTTTTCGTCAATCATGAACTTGTGGATCTATTCAATACTGATAACAAATCATTTGTATAACTGTCTTGACCGTTGTTGGGTTGGATATGTGTGTTCGTACTTGTTTTCTCTGTTAAATGAGCTTTTTTCCTTCTTGTATTACATTGCATTATTGTATGTTGCATGGAGTTGGTATTTTTAGCAAGGGACAATTGTTCATAGTATGGATTTTCATGTCATTCTACCATTGTCGTATGCTTATATTTTTCATAAGGACCGATGACGTAGCTCTTGTGGCAATATGATGACATCCAAATTGTTCCAATAAACAATGGCTAGAGGCTAAGCTCTTCCCTCCCCTCCTCCATATTTCTTCTCCATAACTTCCCTTTCACCCCTAATTTTCTCTCTCACCGGGGCATCCTAGCCCTTCCTCATTCTTCTTCCTCTCTCACATCTTTTTCAATCGTCGATAGGCTTCTTTCATCACCCCATCAACACTCAAGGGGGCATCTCTCTCTCCTGCTAATTTTTCTTCTATCCCTTTAAATTTTTTTTCCATCTACTATCTTTGAAGTGGCATCACTTACACCACCCCAAAGAGGGGAAAATGTAGACACCTATAATTACGCCCAAGTAATTTAAATACCTAAATTGTTCTAATTATCTCCTTTCCCAAAAATTGATTACATGTTGTCAATAATGCTCATCTCAACTACTCATTTCCATAGTTAGGACTATACATTCATGTTCGGTTCTAGAGATTCCCTATGTCAATTACTTATCACATTACCATACTTTTCATGAATTATATTCTTCCTATTCATTTTTTTGTTCTTAGGGTAATAAATTTCCATGCATTTCAATTTACTTATGCCTTTGAAACCCTTCTAAGTAGGGTATAAAGGAAATGACTTACTATGTGTTTATCTTTAAACTTACCTAACCTATTTCTTTCTTTGAAAATTATGCATGCATCTTTCCCAATGTTGTCAGATCCTTCTCCAACAACTTAGAATAATTACATGGAATTGAAATACTATTTTAGTCATTTATTTACCCTTAACATGGAATTGAATTACAAGGAAGTGCACCGACCTATCACCCAAAAGGCATTGGGAACTCACCTAAGGCATGTGCGGGCACCGAGCACCTCCTTTATGTGATATTTTTGAGAAGGTTCCACCATTAATGGAGGATAGTTTGCAAAAGGAGTACATTCACTTATTTAAAGAGGTGGAAAATGCAACTAACAGATCTAACATTAGTTCACAAAAGCTAAAGAACATTGCAAGAAGCATAATAAACTTGATCTGAGCCATGATAATTCAAATGATAGAGGGTTTACACCCTTAAGAAAAATATACAGAATGAACCCAAAGATATATTGATTTAACGTAGTTCAGGTAGCCACATTACAGTGAAAAGGGTCATCTCAGACCATATATAGTAAATGACAGGGACTCAACTCCTACAGATCCTCCCTTATATGAGATCTTGAACTATACCTTCCCATTTCAACCCTTATTATAGATCCTAGTGCCATACAAAGGCTTATGACTTCCTACACAACCCTAAGCACTAAGCACTATAAACCTTAGCATTACTACAACACTTTGTTACTCTACTTCTTACCTCGTCTGCACTCTATCTTTGTTTATTTGTCCATCCCCCCTTTCTCTAGTATGAGCATCTATTTTTATTGGATCAAAACCCACCGCCATGCCTTCTTTCCTGAACAGATCATGTGGAAAGTGTTGGTGTGGTCCTCCAATGGTAAATGCTTATCCCTTTGTAAACCCTCCACTCTCTGCAATGACGTTTTCTAGGAATATTTCCTGCATGGAATATCCTTTTCTTGACCTCCAAGGTTCTAGGCTGGCACCTTATCCATTCATCACACCTAGTTAGGTCTTCACATTTTTCCTTAAGTGCCTCTAAAATTCCAAATATGGCTAAGTTTTTAAAACCCATGTTCTCCTTCCCGCGCACACCGTGGTTTCTCTTAAACCCTTCTTAAACCCCTTTGTCCTGCGTTCTTCCCCCTGATCACCCTTCTTCTTACTGGTCTTGCGTTCATACACCCTTTGGTACTTAGTCGATATTTCAGTTTGGCATAATTAAGTGTTTTTGGTTTTTAGTTTAAAACTAAGTTTGTAAAAGTGCATATGCTCTCTCCTCGCACCTTAAAATCTGATCTTGGAGATCAAAACACTTATACCAAACTTATATCAAAACACTTAACAACACTTATTTTATAAAGGATAAAGTAAACTTTCATGTGATTTCAGTAGGATTTTTCACATTGCATATGCTCTTCCTTCACGCCTTTTGGCAATCTTAGGAATCAAAAGCAAAGTGTAAAGTTCTCTTTCTTGACATCAATCTACGAATTGGGAAATTACTAAAACTTATTGTCTACAGGACCCAACAGTTGTAGAAGAAAGACAGAAAAAACACAAAACTTCTAATACACATGTTCTTACAGGTTGCTAAATGGTGTGCTACTCAGAACCACATTAAGTTAGAAAATAAAAAACACACCATATTCAGAACATTGTATTGTAGGTTTTAGAAAAGGGTATGTCCCTATCCGCTCAACTAGAACATAACCCCTTTGACATAACGCCTTAAGATATAACAATGGGGGTGATACCAAGAACCCTAAAGTAGTCCACCACCGTGTAACCTCATGGATGAAATAGGAAGCGCTCCGCTTACCCAATTGACTAGTACACCTTGTGAGTTAGAGTTACAAGTTGTCCATATCGCGACCCTATTAAGAGTACATGATGGATGCATTTATTTCCCACTATGCTTGAAGGGGACAAAGCTGAGATACTCCCAAGATAGTCAAGGGAACTATTTGGGTAAATCGCGCCCCAATCTTAGACAACTTTGTAACACCTAGTTGAGAGAACTTATTAAGGAGGCCATTATGTCTTGGAGCCCACTTTTCTAGTCCATTATTGTGTGTGGCCATCACAAAGTGACGAATCATTCCGAATATGAACCTTCTTATTTTGAGGCAAGGTGAGGAAACCTTGTTAGTTTAATCTAAGTTTTTTTCATCACGAAACTAAAGTACGTCGCACTTTCACTTAGTTTTATCCTTATTTTCAGAAGAGGCAAAACTCTTCCCAAGTGGTGCTTAGTTCGTTTCCATCTTTTGATCAATACCCTTGCATTCTCACCACCCATTTTTTAGGGTAAGAAAGGTGCATGCATTACGCGTTTTTATCAGAGATAGTGCTCTCCACGTTTTTGTCTGTTTATGCCCATCCATGTTTGCGGATGGGTTGTTAAATGTCTAAAGTGTGTAGGTATGCTTTTCGTATCTTTTGATAAAAGTCCTTCCATATTGATTTCAAGATCATCTTCACCGTTGTGGGTCTAGTTTATCTTTTGTCTCTTCTTGAGTTGATAGTTTTGTTCACATCCTAGACACGCAATCTTGGTACTTACATCATATTCTCATTTTGTGAGAAAATAGTATAAGTCCCTTTATTACATGGCTATGCTACTCACATGATTAAAAACTCCTTGTTATACATATCACTTGGTTTCAGTTTCGACGTCATCTGAGACTTCTTGAAAAGTGTCGATAACACCTTATATATATCGTAGTAAGGTTTTCATGGTACTAACACCTTGCTTGCTTGGTTAATGTATCACGGTGACGTTGTTACACTATATTTATTCACGACTTCCATTTTTTAGAGGGTTTGGCTTTCATCGGCATTCAAACTAGTTTTAGGTATACCTTGTCAAGAGACTATGTCAATGTCACATCAGTACTTAGGCCTTGTTAGAATTCTAATTCAACCTACATATTGGTACATCCTTGTCGCTATCTATTTTTAGGGCATAGGCATGGTAACAAAAAATTGAGTGATCATTGCATGTAGATATGCATATAAGTGTTCCTTGATAAAAATGACTGCATAACACTGTATCTAGGATACACTGTGGTATAGTTCAAACATCACCTTGAACAACTTACAGAAACCATACGCTTAGGGGTCATGTTAGCTACATTCAAACATCTAATAGTGATGCCTAAAATCATAAAAATGGCAACCAAATCAAATGAGCATGATCTAAGAGAAAACCCTTTCGAAACCTTCCCATTTAGAGGAAACAATTTAGCACCTCTCTTTTCTAAAGTCAATGATACAGAGCTATTAATTGATCATAGTGGTGAAGAGTGAGACTCTTCTGGAGAACAACAGAGGTTAGACCTAAATAAATTTGATGAACTCCTATATTATAATAAAGATCAAGGACTCATAAGAGTCTTAGCATTAGGAGCTAAACTTCCACAAGAGTGTGAAGAAGAAACAAAGGTCATTAACCTGACCGTACGCCTGATGGTCAGATCTGTGGTGGTATGCCTATTAGTATAAGATGCTCATTTATCTCCCACATCCGCCTAATGACACTGCCTTGCTTCCCGCATCTTTAGCCCCGTCTACCAATCCGATGCTCAGAGGTTCATACGGCCCCGATAGATTCCTTTGGGTATTCTGGACCCCAAATATCACTACCACCGAATGCCCCTACCTCATCTCTCTTGCAGACCACTCCGTTTATGAATTGCTCTCTGCCACCATCAAAACGAAGCTGTCCTTTCAAGCTCGCTACATTTTCCTTTCCCATACAAGTATCCATTGAAAAAACCTCAACATCATATAATGGGACATCCCTATTTCGGTCCACCTCAAACATATTCCTCTCCATACACTATCAACACTTAAACCCACTAGTGTATAGCGGTGGGCCCTTGGCCCAATTTTCCTCCGTTACCACAACCACACCATATCTCATCCAACTAATGATTTAATTAAACAAATGATGACAAAATGCAAACTGGAGGCTTTGTTTCAGGAAGTCGTAGGCTTACATACCGAGCAAGTTTTAGGGAGGCCTATTCCACCCTTCGTCCCCCTTCATTCATAGACTCCTCATGGAGTTGCCGAAATTTACTGTTTTAATAGTAAAGAGGATCCTCAACAACACCTTGCGATAATTGAGACATGCTGGTTTTTGATTGCTCATGTGATGCCTTGTTGCTTGCACCTTTTCAACTGTCCTTATCAATACCCGCCCCTTGGAGTGGTACCAGTGCTTTACCCCAGCACTCAATCGTTCTCTTGTTAAACCAACTCGCCCAATCTTTCTTGGATCATTTCTCCATTAACCATTGCCAAGAAAGTATCTATACCGACCTTTTATGACCATCCGAAAATTCGAAGATTGAATCTATCGCAGATTTGTAGACGATGGCAGGGCCTTATTAACCAAATTACGTATGGCCTTGCCTCAAACCGAACTTATAAGAACTTTTTACGCGGGCCGCGCTAAGCACATCTCTCTACCCTCAAATTCAAACTTTTCCGTACTTTGATGAGGCCTTTACCATGCTCGGAAATTAGAAATTCGAGCCCTTAGAAGAGAGCAATTACGGTTGCGCAACAAAAAACCCCAAATGTTCCGAACTCAGATGCGAACCAAAACACTAACACCACCAATCCTTCACCATCACCGCTTGAAATCAAAAGGGGACGTGCACGCGGTGATGGTTCAAATCCCAACCACCGTCTAATACCCCGCCAAAAACCACCTATAAGGATAAAGTAGAACCCATCAACTATCACTCCCTGGGAGAAACCTATGGTGTGATATTGGAAAAATTTATCAAAGCAGGAGCCATTACCGTACCTCAGTTAAACCTCAATTCTGGGTGTGATTCCATCGCGCCTACCGTCATGGTACAAAGAAAATGACTTCTGTAAACTTCCACCGCAGTGAAGGGACACAGTCAGAGAAACTGCAAGATGTTGAAAAACATAGGGCAGGAAATGGTTGGAGCGGGGGAATAGCCATCGATTAATCCTACACCCCTGCTACTTGAATTTGAAATATCAAAAAACCATTTCACGATCATGTCTTCGAAACAGTAATCTAAATCAAGTATCTTAGCGAGGGAGTGTCATGAGAATCCATGCAGTTCTTCGATTCCCAGCCAAAGACCTCTATCAAACAAATTCGTCAATCAAAGCCTCTCACTAATGCAGGAAAACCGAACCCCACTTCCTCGCCATCAAGACAAACTGAAATCCTGCCATTCCTTTACCCATCAAGGGAATTAGTGTCCAGAGTTCCTTACACAAATGAGCCTTCTTACACCACGTCTTGCAAGATTGTGAGTGGATGTATTAATTTATCTCTTTCCCAGATGTCGCCTTCTACCATTTTGCTGTACAAGAGGAAGGCTCGCCCACTTGTTGTCATCTAGACGAGAAACCTTGAACCGACATCAACATATTTCTTTAAATATGACAAATCCTCTCAACCGCCCTCCTACCTATTCGCCTATCACTAATCTTTCAACGACCAGTCGACCTCTTAACATTATGCTATAGTGCCTATCTACCCCCTGTATCAAACCCCAGGGATGGAATTTCACACCGTCTTCTTCACAAAAGTTCCTATTCAACGTGAGGCTGTCATCCAACAGAAGCCTAGACAGGTCCTATGGGAAACGTTGGAGTACGTCGTATTCTACTTTCAAATGCAAATGACCGATACCCTCATGATGCCTCCCCATAACCCGAAGTGTGTACAGAAGCTTAAAATGCCCATGTCTCACCTCACCCCCCTGAATCTCTACCAAATACCTCATCCACTCTATTAACTTAGCCAAATCGTCCATACGTTGGGAATCACTCCATACCTAGTCTAACACACACACACCAAGTGGCTTGATTTATCTAAAAAATAAAGCCACAGCCACCCCTTAGGAGACAGACTCAATTCCTCGGACCTATGCCCTCAGTCACAACTAAAACCATCATCGTCACCTCCTACCTTCCATATGGAGACCCCAATCCCTCTATTACATCAATTATATCAGACCTCCGGCATTTTCTAAAGAACCTACGCATCGCACCCCTGACAGGAAATCCAAGGGTATTAGCAACACCGTCACCCCGCGTATCCGATTCCACCTATCAACCCTAAACACAATTCCATCATCAAAAGATTGTTTTCGGTCACTCCTATTTCCCCGTGGTTGTTTTCTGTACAAATCATCTCTGGCCTCTCACCAACATCGCGTCTACGTTCAAAGAAACCGGTTAGGGAAAACCCTTATCCAAACTCATTGGATAAACAACCCCTATACAAACCAACCACACCCGTCATCACCAGAATCGACCCAGTCAAAGCCTCATTTTCCTCTAACTTGGACCAATCAAGGTCTTACGCCAAAATCCTGGCTATGGTGGGGAGATGCAACCATTCCCTACCCCACTTAGACCTTATGATCCATCTACCTCGATCTATAGGGTACGATGAGTCTAAAATTTGCGCTTACCACCGCACACAGACCTGATGTAGAGGGGATGCAAAAGAGTGGACAGCCATGACTGCGTCCGTCACCTCTCTCAGAATATCGTTCTTTTTTGTTTGTCCAGAAAAGTAAAGAAAGGACAAGCTTACGTAAGAGAGGAACCTTTAGTTTCAATTCCCCTCTCCAACACCTATCCCGCCTCACCAAGATCTATCATCATTACAGCCCAACCTCTTGAAAACCAAGACCTATCCCTACCATCTTCCTCCTCTGTATTCACGAGATCAATATGATTAGTGTTGACTACTCGCGGGCAGAAAAACAATGGGAAAGCGAAAAGAAAAAACACACCTTCGGCATCTCTTTCTACGTCACACCCGAGTACCACCACCACTAAAGTGTTATTTGCGACCCACTATCCCGTCTCTAAGGCATTGCCCAACGAACTATGATCAAACAGCTGAATCAATCGCCGTAAAAAATGACACTGTATGATCTTCATTCAGATCTAAATCTCATCGACAAGCTTCGTTGAAAATCCTGTTAAGGGATAGAGGTTTTACTAATGAAAACATTGTCTGTTACCTCTATCCTAACACCCAATCACGTGCTTCACTTCACTAAACAATTATCTCCCCAACACTTCTGTATCGGACCAGCAAGCAACTGCTGTCAGTTTCTCCGAAGACGAAATTATCGACTTGGTGTCGAAGATCCTGACCTGCTCTTTTCATTCTCACGTACGTTGGGAACTTTGGGTACATCGTGTATGATTGAAGGGGGCGCTAGCCAACACATAATCTCTTCAAACGCCTTCCAAAAATGAATATCCCTTCTAGGTTCATGTGTGCCAACTCAATCATGTTGCGATATTCAATGATGCTATAAATTCTACTTAGGAACCGTGATCCTTAATCATTCATGTAGACCACGCCCATACTTACCCGAACTCTTTATGTCCTTAAGGGAGAGTTCCAATACAATATGTGTTAGCGCCGCCCTTGGATTGGGGCTATGGGCTGCGTTCCCTCACCTTACAAGATGCATAAAAATTTCCGTACGAGGAGAGGGAAGTTCTACACCGTAAAAGACTGATCCTCCCCCCTTTAACTTGCAACATGTCGGATCGCCCTAATGATGTACTGTACCAGTCAAGACACCCATTCATCCAACCCAGCCATCTACTTCCGACACACCTACACCTTCAACCAATGAAACCGCCTTACAAAACATTACTTCCTTTCCCGCAAATAACATCCCAACCTCTGACCCCGAGGAGATGTTTTTAAATGCCTTACGCTGGGCGGGGGGGGGGGAGTACTGCCTATATAATGTTAGTTCTTTCCCTACCCCGCAGAAGTATGGACAATTACATGACATCCCAACCTACGACCGTCGCGTGGGGGAGGTAATCGATTACGGACCAACCTAAGTATGGGGGTGTTGACGTCCTCCATTACCCTGAACCTCATCTTGGGGGTTCCCCTTCCAATCCGATTTTCAATACTTGACAAATCTCGTTTCGCCTACCTTCTTGACTCGTGTGCTTGGAAAGGTTTGTTTGGTCTTACGAACAAGGACGACATACCACTCAGTCCCGTGATAAACGCAAACACAATGATCGCAGTGGTCTTGGTTTTCCTGAAACACCTACCAGAGGGACACTCGGTCAGCTGTATCTTGGAGAAGAACGAAGTCACCCCTAACAAACCTCATAACCCACTTGCCATATCCCAACCGAGTTGATTAGAACCTGAATATATCCCCTCCAACTTTTTTTTTCATAAATGCTATCTTCATAGGTCATCACTTACAACCGATAATGAGGACCAACTTATCTTCCCCTTCTGTATCCCGGACATAATTGAAGAGGATTCACCTTCGATTAATATGTTTTGAGTGCCAGGATGAAGACTCCATCCTCACTTACCTTGGGGCGGACGACTCCGATATTAAACGTGCCTTACCATCTGAAACTCAAAACCCTGTTGAATGAGTTGGGACTATAGAAATTTCAAACATCCCCACAGAGGAGGATCCTCACATTGTGAAGATCGGAAAAGCCCTTACCCACATCAGAACAAGACGCCTTACTACATTTCTCCATACCCGTAACCAAGCTTCGCTGGTCCTACGCGGACCTGCACGGGAATGATCCTTACCATTGCCGTCCATAACATCACTCTAAACCCGATTCAAACCAGTCAACAAAAAACTGAGAAAAATGGCATCCACGCATTGCCCTCTTGGAAAGAAGAGCTTCAACGACTTCGTTCGGTGTCCTTCATCTTGCCTTATGACTATTCTTCAATGGCTTTCTAACATCGTACATTGTCATAAGCGAAGGGGGGACTTCAGATATGCACGGATTTCTGAGACCTAACCTCGCTTGCCCCAAGGATGACCTTCTCCTCCCAAGTATGATCAACTGTTGATCCACTGCGGGCCATGAAATGCTTTCCTCATGGATGGGCTTTCGGGATACAATCAAATTTTGGGGAGCCCCGACCGATCAACATAAAACCACTTTCATACTTCCTTGGGGAACCTTTCTGGTATCATGTCATGCCGTTTGGCATTACGAATGCTGGTGTACCTATCAGCAGGGCATGACTTACTTTTTTACATTATGCACACTATCCTTGAGGCTTATGTCGATTATATTCTTGGAAAATCTAACACATAGCAGTAACATCTTCGATGTTTTAACCATTATTTTCGATGCTGTTACAATATTCTGCCGTCTTAACCAAAGAATGTGTCGTGGCGTCCTTTCGGGAAAAATTCTTGGATTTATTGTCTCTATACATGGCATTTGAGGTCGACCCATTAAAGTCAAGCTATTCTAGCAATGCCCCCAACTACTAATCTTAAAAACAATTTCGTAGTTTACAAGGTAATGCTCCAATCTACGACGTTTCACTCCCAACTCTCGGATCGATGTCAACTTCCATCACCTCCGTAAAAAGGAATTGACTTCAAATGGACTGAAGAGTGCCACCAAGCCTTGAGTTCCTTGTGCCATAATTCTCCTCACTCTCCCCTCCTCACACTTCACCTCCCATCTCTACTTGTTTCGGTCTCAAATTTATCTCTTGCAGCCACCCCCATGCTTTCCCACCCCCAGGGACAGACTGCCCTTTCTGCCTTTATCTTTCCGCCACCTGACCACGCGTAGGGCCTGCTTGCACATCGTGACTCTGAGATCGAGAACAAGCCGTTCTATTAGATAATTCGTACTTGGTGGACTATGAGGACTAGGTATACACATGTAGAAAAGTTGTGCTAGCCCTATCATTCGTGGCCACCAAATCGACACTACCTTCTGAATCACAAAACTTTCGTCATCCCAACACAGGCCCTTCATACATGTATGCAAACCTTCATCTCAACCAAAGCATCCTAAAATGGCCATGCTCCTCGCCGGACCTCGACTGAGTTTGTCCACCAAAAATCAATCAAAGGACAAACCAGCGCAGACCAACTTGCAGAAGCCCCTTTACCAGGGAACAATTTACCAATTTTACATTCCCGATGAAACTCATCGCCACTCGTCCACCAGGAAGGATCGTATCCAAGACCCTCTTCTTCAATGGATCCAAAGCCAGCTGGCAGAGGAGCCGGCGTTGTTCTCATTCTCTCTACGCTGAGGCCTATGCCTCTCTCATCCGACTCGATTTCCATTGCACTTAATAATACAGCGGGAATACGAGGCCATTGTTCAGGGTCTCCAGTGGTTACACTTAGTATCAATTCTATCAAATATTTTTGGCGGACTCTCAAGTGGTAGTCAATCAAAGTTATGGGCATCTCTAATGCAAAAATGAGGACTTCAAAAGTACAAACACTATGGGATTCACTTTCTGGCCTTATGTACTCGCTATTCTATCCAAAACATTCCCCGCTTTCCACAACAACTTTGCGGATAATATGGCCGTTAGCCTCACAAATCCGCTTCATCACTGACTCTGAAATTTTCTCTTGGTCCAACAACTCTTTGCCCCATTATTCAGCCTCGGCTGTTGTACGATAAATAATGTGTCTACTAATTCACAGGATACTGGTACAACCAATCATGACTACCTTACAAACCTTGTTCTCCCACCTAACCTTACAGTAACAGCAAACGTGCTTTCTTAAAAGTGTTTTCTCGTTATTGTTTGTCATGGGGGGACTCCTCTATACACGTGAGCTTTGATGGAATCTCCTTCGCTGCTAGCCGGTGCAGAGGTAACATATGCCATCCAACAAGTCCACGATGGGATTTGTGGTGGATGAGAAATTTTAGGCCTGCCATGGCTAAATGAATCATTGCCTAGGTTATATTGGCCTACGTCAATACAACGACTGTAAGAATATTGTAAGCGTTGCTGTTCTGTGTCAACAACATGCCAACCTTCAACCATACTCCTAGCCACACACGACAGGTCACCTGAGGTATTTGGCCTTTCTCCACATGGGGTTTAGACCTTATTGGTGAGATTCACCGTCCTCTTCGCAACGTACCGAGGGCTTTCACAGAACCGAATTACACAAAACGGGTGGGGTATTACACTCATTTCAACTAAAAAATAAAAAATTGAGATTCATTAACAAACCACATTTCTATCATTGGTGTTCCTTCATCGCCTGAAACAGACAATGGAAAATCTTTCAAAAAACAATTTGTTGCAGGAACTTTGTGACAACTGTGTATCAAACTTAGCTTTCTCATCACCCTACTATCCCAAGCAAAGGACAAGCTGAATCATGAATAAAACCCTACCAAAATCCTCATGAAATTTGTCAATGAATCCAGAAGAAATTGGCACGATGCACTTACCTTGCCCTTTGGCTTCGTATCATACTAGCATTGTACCCACTTAATGCCACACCTTTGATTTGGTATATGGTACCGAGGCATGTCCTGCCTCTTGAAGTAACAAATACCCTCCCTTAGAATATCTCGTCAGGATATTCTCACAACGATGATTTTCGCCAAGAGCGGTTAAGACCAATTTGAGTTTCTTGATGAGCATCGTCTTAAGCTTTGATCACCCAAATCTCTCAAAAACGTACAGCG
Source organism: Taxus chinensis (assembly GCA_019776745.2). Lineage (NCBI taxonomy): Eukaryota > Viridiplantae > Streptophyta > Pinopsida > Cupressales > Taxaceae > Taxus > Taxus chinensis. The sequence goes on from CM034150.1 coordinate 34,965,836, forward strand.
TTGCTTATGCTAAAGCAATTTTAATGAGCGTACTTAAGGTTGGTGATCTTGTCCTCAAAGAGAATCAACATGTACCAAACTAGAAAAAGAGCAATGTGGAAAGTTGCTCATAATTGGATGTGGCCTATATAATCACTCACACTTATGATCAGGCACTTACATTTAGCTTCGCTTAATGGAAAACTGAGCCTGAACCCCTTAATGCCTTGCATCTTAGACCATTCTACTGTTGAATTGCTGCTTCTCGACACTCTTTTCTACCTGCCGACTCGTCCCTTGAGCTCACTTACCACCAATTAAACTTTGTTCCTCCACCTCATAATAAAAATCAAAGATCACATAGTTTGATTCTCACGTCCCTCAGCAATGCTCCCTTTTCGTCTAGTCCAGACTTCAAAAAGTATAAAAAGCCGTATCTTATGGGATTTTCTTGATTCAAACTTCTACAAAAACTAGAGCTTCACGTCGAAAGGAGGGGCATCTAGCGATCTACCTTATATATAGATGCCCCTCGAAGGACAGCTATATGCCAAACTATTGGCTGCTTTATATCTAGATTGCTCCCCCAAAGGACAGCTATGCACTAAAATGCCATTGCCTATATAAATAGACTGCTCCCTCGAAGGACAGTATACAACAAGTCAACCTTTATCAGCAAAGCTTCTCGCATGGATCAGCATTTGTGAAGACCTCAAGATAGTACAATCAATATCCCTTGTAGACTTCCCGCATCGAGCACTCTCTATCAGTAAAATAAAAGGCATCATTCAAAAGAAACTTTGGGTACCTGGAATGTCTATTTAGGGAGGTTCTCTTTCGCCTCAGAAACACTCGCTTTGTAACAAGTTCTCTTTACCTCAGAATTATATCATCCTCCCCCCTTTAACTTGCAACATGTCGGATCGCCCTAATGATGTACTGTACCAGTCAAGACACCCATTCATCCAACCCAGCCATCTACTTCCGACACACCTACACCTTCAACCAATGAAACCGCCTTACAAAACATTACTTCCTTTCCCGCAAATAACATCCCAACCTCTGACCCCGAGGAGATGTTTTTAAATGCCTTACGCTGGGCGGGGGGGGGGGAGTACTGCCTATATAATGTTAGTTCTTTCCCTACCCCGCAGAAGTATGGACAATTACATGACATCCCAACCTACGACCGTCGCGTGGGGGAGGTAATCGATTACGGACCAACCTAAGTATGGGGGTGTTGACGTCCTCCATTACCCTGAACCTCATCTTGGGGGTTCCCCTTCCAATCCGATTTTCAAATACTTGACAAATCTCGTTTCGCCTACCTTCTTGACTCGTGTGCTTGGAAAGGTTTGTTTGGTCTTACGAACAAGGACGACATACCACTCAGTCCCGTGATAAACGCAAACACAATGATCGCAGTGGTCTTGGTTTTCCTGAAACACCTACCAGAGGGACACTCGTGTCAGCTGTATCTTGGAAGAAGACGACGTCACCCCTACCAAACCATCATCACCCACTTTGCCATCATCACCCACAGAGTTGATAGACCCTGAATCTATCCCTCCTAACTTTTTTTTTTCATAAATGCTATCTTCATAGGTCCTATCACTTATCAACGCGATAATGAGGATCCAACTTCTCTTCCCCTTCTGTATCCAGACATAATTGAAGAGGATTCACCTTCGATTAATGTTGTTGAGTGCCAGGATGACGACTCCATCCTCACTTACCTTGGGGCGGACGACTCCTATATTCAACGTGCCTTACCATCTGAAACTCAAACCATGTTGAATGAGTTGACTATAGAAATCAACATCCACACAGAGGAGGATCCTCACATTGTGAAGATCGGAAAATCCCTTAACACATCAGAACAAGCCGCCTTTACTACATTTCTCCATACCCGTAACCAAGCTTTCGCTTGGTCCTACGCTGACATGCCGGGAATTGATCCTACCATTGCCGTCCATAACATCACTCTAAACCTCGATTCCAAACCAGTCAAACAAAAACTGAGAAAAATGCATCCACGCATTGCCCTCTTGGTCAAAGAAGAGCTTCAACGACTTCTTTCTGTGTCCTTCATCTGCCTATTGACTATTCTCAATGGATTTCTAACATCGTACCTGTCACTAAAGCGACGGGGGGACTTCATATATGCACAGATTTCTGAGACCTTACCTCGCTTGCCCCAAGGAGACTTCTCCCTCCCAAGTATTGATCAACTGTTGATCTCACTGCGGGGCCATGAAATGCTTTCTCTCATGGATGGCTTTTCGGGACTACAATCAAATTTTTGGTAGCCCCGACCGATCAACATAAAACCACTTTCATAACTCCTTGGGGAACCTTCTGTTATCATGTCATGCCCGGTTTGGCCTTAAGAATGCTGGTGGCTACCTATCAGCAGGCTATGACTTACATTTTTCATGACAATTATGCACACTATCCTTGAGGATTATGTCGATGATCTTCTTGGCAAATCTAAACATCGCAGTGAACATCTCGATGTTTTAACCATTATTTTCGATTGCCTGTTACAATATTCTGTCCGTCTTCAACCAAAGAAATGTGTCGTTGGCGTCCTTTCGGGAAAACTTCTTGGATTTATTGTCTCTCTACATGGCATTGAGGTCGACCCATCTAAAGTCAAAGCTATTCTAGAAATGCCCCCACCTACTAATCTTAAACAATTGCGTAGTTTACAAGGTAAGCTCCAATCTATCCGACGTTTCATCTCCCAACTCTCGGATCGATGTCAACCTTTCCATCACCTCCTTAAAAAGGACATTGACTTCAAATGGAGTGAAGAGTGCCACCAAGCCTTTGAGGCTCTCAAATCTTATCTCTTGCAGCCACCCGTGCTTATCCCACCCCAGGACGACTGCCCTTTCTGCCTTTATCTTTCCGCCACCTACCACGCTGTAGGGGCCATGCTTGCACATCGTGACTCTGAGAATCGAGAACAAGCCGTCTATTATATAATTCGTACTTTGGTGGACTATGAGACTAGGTATACACATGTAGAAAAGTTGTGCCTAGCCCTATCATTCGTGGCCACCAAAATCTGACACTACCTTCTGAATCACAAAACTTTCGTCATCACCAACACAGGCCCCATCCATTACATGTATGCCAAACCTCATCTCAACCAACGCATCGCTAAATGGCTCATGCTCCTCGCCGACCTCGACCTTGAGTTTGTCCACCAAAAATCAATCAAAGGACAAACCATCGCAGACCAACTTGCAGAAGCCCCTTTACCAGGGGAACAATTTACCAATTTTACATTCCCCGATGAACTCATCGCCACTCTTTCACTCAGGGAGGAGTCGTATCCAATGACCCTCTTCTTCAATGGATCCAAATGCCAGCGTGGCAGAGGAGCCGGCGTTGTTCTCATTCCTCTTGACGCTGAGCCTATGCCTCTCTCATTCCGACTCGATTTCCCTTGCACTAATAATACAGCGGAATACGAGGCCCTTGTTCTAGGTCTCCAAGTTGCGTTACACTTAGGTATCAAATCTATCAATATTTTTGGCGACTCTCAATTGGTAGTCAATCAAGTTATGGGCATCTACTAATGCAAAAATGAGGAACTTCAAAAGTACAAACACTATGTGGATTCACTTCTGGCCTTATTTACTCGCTATTCTATCCAAACCATTCCCCGCTCCACTAACAAATTTGCGGATACTATGGCCTGCTTAGCCTCACAAATTCCAGCTTCATCAACTGACTCTGAAATTTTCGTCTTGGTCCAACAACTCTTTGCCCCATCTTATTCAGCCTCGGTTGTTTGTACGATAAATAATGTGTCTACTAATTCACAGGATACTTGGTACCACCAATTCCATGACTACCTTACAACCTCTGTTCTCCCACCTAACCTTACTAGTAACAGCAAACGTGCTTTTCTTAAAAGTGTTTCTCGTTATGTTGTCATGGGGGGACTCCTCTATAAACGTGGCTTTGATGGCATCCTCCTTCGCTGCCTAGCCGGTGCAGAGGTCACCTATGCCATCCAACAAGTCCACGATGGGATTTGTGGTGGAAATTTTAGTGGCCTTGCCATGGCTAAATGAATCCTTCGCCTAGGTTATTATTGGCCTACTCTCAATAACGACTGCTACGAATATGTTAAGCGTTGTGTTATGTGTCAACAACATGCCAACCTTCAACATACTCCTAGCCACCCACTACAGGTCACCTGAGATATTTGGCCTTTCTCACAATGGGGTTTAGACCTTATTGGTGAGATTCATCCGTCCTCTTCGCAACGTCACCGATGGCTTATCACAGCAACCGAATATTACACAAAATGGGTGGAGGCTATTCCACTCATTTCAACTAAAAAATAAAAAATTGTAGATTTCATTAACAACCACATTATCTATCATTTTGGTGTTCCTCATCGCCTGATAACAGACAATGGAAAATCTTTCAAAAACAATTTGTTGCAGGACCTTTGTGACAACTTTGGTATCAAACTTAGCTTCTCATCACCCTACTATCCACAAGCAAATGGACAAGCTGAATCCTGTAATAAAACCCTAACCAAAATCCTCATGAAATTTGTCAATGAATCCAGAAGAAATTGGCACGATCACATTCCCTTTGCCCTTTGGGCTTATCATACTAGCATTCGTACCTCCACTAATGCCACACCTTTTTCTTTGGTATATGGTACCGAGGCTGTCCTGCCTCTTGAAGTACAAATACCCTCCCTTAGAATATCTCTTCAGGATATTCTCACTAACGATGATTTCCTCCAAGAGCGGTTAGCCCAATTTGAGTTTCTTGATGAGCATCGTCTTACAGCTCTTGATCACCTCCAAATCTATCAAAAACGTATCAAGCGTGCTTATGATAAGCGACTTCATGAGCGTACCTTTAAGGTTGGTGATCTTGTCCTCAAAGAGAATCAACATGTAACCAAACTAGAAAAGAGCAAATGTGGAAAATTTGCTCCTAATTGGATTGGGCCTTATATAATCACTCACACTTATGGATCAGGCACTTATCATTTAGCTTCGCTTAATGGTAAACCTGAGCCTGAACCCCTTAATGCCTTGCATCTTCGACCATTCTACTGTTGAATTTAGTGTTATAGCACTTCTTATCTACCTGCCGCTCGTCCCTTGAGCTCACTTACCACCACATACACTTTGTTTCCTACACCTCATAATAAAAATCAAGCTCACATAGTTTGATTCTCACTTCACCTCAGCAATGCCTTCCCTTTTTAGTCTAGTCCATGACTTCAAAAGTATTAAAATAAGCCGTATTCTTATGGGATTTTCTTGAGTCAAACTTCCTACAAAAACTAGATGCTTCACGTCGAAAGGACATCTAGCTATCTACCTTATATATAGATTGCTCCCTCGAAGGACAGCTATATGCCAAACTATTGCTGCTATTATATATAGATTGCTCCCCCAAAGGACAGCTATGCACTAAAATCATATCTGCTACTATAAATAGACTGCTCCCTCGAAGGACAGCTATACACAGTCAGCCTTTATCAGAAGCTTCTCGCATGGATCAGCTTTGTGAAGACCTCAAGAATAGTACAATCAATATCCCTTGTAGACTTCCCGCATCGATCAGTCTATATTCAGTAAAATAAAAGCCTCATTCAAAAGAAATTTTGGGTCATGGACTTGTCTATTTAGGGTAGGTTCTCTTTCGTCAGAACACTCGCTTTGTAACAAGTTCTCTTTACCTCAGTTATATCATCCACCTCACCTCACCATTTGTTTCAACTCAAGGGATGTGACGTACACCCGATATATTGTGATCATACAACTATTGACTTCTCATCTATGCACGGTACCTAGGGCTTCAGGCTCATTCTACGTTGTGTGGTTTGTTTAGCTCTTTTCAACTATGGAGCACTCTTTCCTCTTTGCCTCGCATCTAGGATTGTGTGTTGATCTTAATCAGGACATGGTTCCCTTCTACTTGGGTAGGCTAACTTTCGCTTCCCTTATACCTTTTACAACATCACCAATTCATTACCAACACCAACAACCTTACCTTACCAATATTAATATCAATGTTTTTACCAACCAACCAATTGCCTAAACCGTACCAAATTGCCTAAATTCACCTCTCCTTGGTCCTAAGGGAGAACTACATCGGTCTGAGGCCCCTCCTTGCTTTGTGCAATGGGCTATGTAGGCAGAACTTCGGAGACATGGGGTCTCCCAAGGTTAGCTCGACCATCCCCTACCATAACCTATCATGTGTAGTAAATATAAATATTTTTGTGTATTTCTATTTAATCACATTCCTCTTTATCCTTTTTCAAAACACCAAAAATCACAACACAAACATTCTTATTATTTTCATAACTCAAATCAACATATATATCCAGTTTTATTTAGATGTTAAACAAATATGTCTTCTCTATCATCGACACGCAGGTCGGCATCCTTATTTATTCTTATACCTCGATAACATTTACTTAGACCCTCACGACTCATCCCGACCCATGAGATGATCGTGATCGTCGACGCCTCTCGCCGGGCCTCTCCATCCTCAAAGGTACCACGGCTATTAGTACCACCCACTTATTTGCCAATCTCTCCTGTAACATATGAATACACCCTCTCGCATGGAGGAATCCAGCCTCTAGTCTCTCTGCTTGTGACTCCGCAACTGCTAACAATCCTCTTGTCTCATTCATCTGCGTTTGGAGCTAATGAACTAAACTCTGCAGACGATCTCTCTCCGCTGTAATCACAGCTATGTCGGGGCGATCACGTACACCTCGCAGCTCTGCTACCCACCATAACCTATAGGCCTCTGTCATTCCTACATCCATTACCCTGCGATCGGCTGTTATCTCCTCTGGCCCTTCTGGAGGTGTTGGCCGGGGAGGTGAGAATGCTGCCTCGGCATCGATCCTCATATATGGTCTATAAGCCAAGGGTATATCCTGCACAAATCAAAATTGTCGCCGCACGTAATCTAGAGGAATCCTCTCATACTCACCTGGCCTGTGCCTTGCGATCCACCTCAATCGCTCTACACCCCTCAACTCCTCAGCTATGTTCTCTGTTACCATATGGCCCGACCCAAGGCCTCAACCTACCTATCCGGCCCGACCCAAGGCCTCACCCTAACCATTTGGCTCGACCCAAGGCCACCACCTAACAACTTGGCCCGACCCAAGGCCTCAACCTACCTATCCGGCCCGACCCAAGGCCTCACCCTAACCATTCGGCCCGACCCAAGGCCTCAACCCAACAACTTGGCCCGACCCAAGGCCTCAACCTACCTATCCGGCCTGACCCAAGGCCTCACCCTAACCATTTGGCCCGACCCAAGGCCTCAACCCAACAACTTGGCCCGACCCAAGGCCTCAACCTACCTATCCGGCACGACCCAAGGCCTCACCCTAACCATTTGGCCCGACCCAAGGCCACCACCCAACAACTTGGCCTGACCCAAGGCCTCAACCTACCTATCCGGCCCGACCCAAGGCCTCACCCTAACCATCCGGCCCGACCCAAGGCCTCAACCCAACAACTTGGCCCGACCTAAGGCCTCAACCTACCTATCCGGCCCGACCCAAGGCCTCACCCTAACCATTTGGCCCAACCCAAGGCCTCAACCCAACAACTTGGCCCGACCCAAAGCCTCAACCTACCTATCCGGCCCGACCCACGACCGTATCACTTCAATACCTTACCCAACATCAACAACATACACTTTTATCGACCCATCATGTAGCTTTTTGTTCCATCGAGTTCACCTGTTCGTGTTTTAGCATGATTAGGGTCCCTGACTTGATCTATCGACCAACTTTGCCTAGACCTCGACCGTGATGTTTATCTCAACCAAACCAACCATTTGGTACTATCGAACATGCCTAAACGTTCCTGTACCTTACCTGTTATATACCCTGGAGCTACTTCCTATGCCTTGGATACTAGGATTATATCACCCTTGTTTGGATAAACTATCGACCTTTGCCTATGCATTGCTGGTTTGCTCGTCAAATCATGCACCCTAGTCGCACTATTGCATTTCAACGTGCGTCTGCTTCCTTAGACTTACCCCACATTCTCCCCATCATCTCTACACCATTTACCCTTTATCAACCCTATCCCTGATTTCAAGTTCTCTCAATCTGTGATAGATTTAAGGGGGATTACCTATAACCTTAACAGGAGAAACCACTTCATATTATTGTCCGTGCAGCTTTACAAAACAAGCTACAAGACAATAAGGGGCTAATGTAGACACCAAATTTGTGTCTTACGACCCCTTGTGACCCGCATCTCATTTCGCAACCTAACCTCATCACTTAAACCTTACACAATTATTTATTAATTACCTTGTAATTGATAAATCCACATCACCATACCTGCCACCTCATTTTGCCACCTCGTCATGACCTAGTCCTAACCCTAAACTAACCTAATTAAGACCTATAACTTGGTCCACACCTACACCATGACTAAGGACCCCTTTCTCGCACCTAAAACCGACCTTCTAGTCACTTGACCAAGCCCGCAACTAATCTCTCGGGAGAAAAGCAGGGAAAGTGGGCTATTTTACTAAAAATAGCCTACTTTTTCCTTACCGATACCGGTTCCTACTCGACCGCCATCGGTTACGTAACCGCCACCAATTACGTAACCGCCATCGGTTCCCTATAAATGGGCTCCCCAAACCAAAAACAAAGGTGGAAGGATTTTTGAATCGAGAGAGAGCATCAGGAGCGATCAAGAGAATCCGGATCTTGACTTGGCTGAGCAGAGACAAGTGAAGAGACAAGAAGAGTTTGCAGCAAAGGAGATCAGGCCCAAGACTGCAACTGGATACCAGAGCCCTGTGATACTCAGCTGATCATCGGGAGGGAGATATCTCATCTTCTGTGTGTCAGGCCATCCTACCTCAGTTCTGCCTTTGTCATCAGAGTTCTTGGACCTGCATCTTTGTCAATAACTAGTAAGTTACATCTTGCATGTCCTTTTAATAATACTTCTTAGACTTTTGAATCATAGTCCTCACAAATCCATTCCTAGATCCACTACATGGCAACATATTGCATCTAACTATCCTTCATCTACCTCTCATCATCTCATTACCTAATATCACCCATATACCAGCCTTACAAACAACACAGCTACCCTACAACAACAACCACTCCACAACACAACTAACCTACAGATCCTAGGCCCTACCGATATCAGTTATCAGTAACCGGCATCGGTTATTGTGGTTTAAAACCAGAAATCAGCCTTTCCCCTACCTGTTTCAACAAAGCAACTTAATTGATATTTTACAGTCTTTGGCGTTAATTCATATTAGCAGGGAAACTGAACACCTTCGAAAGGAAGTTTTATATTTGCTGGGCCCAAGGCAGTTTCCTCATTTATTGTCTAATCAAAATCTTGTGGTCTTGTCTTCTTATTTGCAGGTAGTCCTTCCAAGACAAAAAGGATTTCTTCGCAGTCAGCCTGATCTTTCTCTATGGTACGCGCACACCATCTCAACATTCAACAGGTATTCCTCCTAGCCCCAACCCTTATCTGTTTCTAAAAGGAATGAAAGGATAGAAGCAACTCTATCACCAGAAGCCCAAACATTCCGAGTGAAACACCAGATGCATCAGTTACCACCATAAAATCTCCATTAGGATCCAGTACTGCAAGAATAGGTGCTGAAGTTAACTGTTCCTTTAAGGTTTTAAATTCAATTTCACATTTCTCACTCCAAACAAACTTTTTATCTTTCTTCTGTAAGGAAGTTATTGGTGCAACTATCTTAGAAAAATCTTTTACAAATTTCCTATAGTAGCTAGCAAGTGCCATGAAGCTTATAACTTCATGTACATTCTTTGGTGCAGGCCACTTGGTTATAGCTACAATTTTAGAAGGATCTACATCAATTCCATATTTACTTATTACATGTCCTAGATAGTGCACTTCTATGTCATAGAAAGAACATTTGGACAACTTACCAAACAACCGTCTCTTTCTCAAAATTTCAAAAACTATTATCAAATGCTCATGATGCTCCTCAATGCTTTTAGAATATATGAGAATGTCATCCAAGAATACAAGCACAAATTTGTCCAAGTATTCTTGAAATATATTATTCATTAAATTCATAAATACCACAGGTGCATTAGTTAATCCAAAAGGTAAAACCGTAAAATCATAATGTCCATACCTTGTTCTGAAAGCTGTTTAATGAATATCCTCATCCTTAATGCGCAATTGATGATATCCAGATCAAAGATCTATTTTGGAATATACCAATTCTCCATGCATCTGATCAAATAAATTGTCAATCCTAGGGAGTGGATATCTATTCTTGATTATTGCCTTGTTTAACATTCTGTAATCAATACACAATCTAAGTGTTCCATATTTCTTTTTCAAAAAAATTATAGGTGCTCCTCAAGGTGAAACAATTGGTCTAATCAAACCTTGAGACAAAATTTCATGCAACTGATCCTTAAGCTCTAATAATTCTATAGTAGTCATTCAATACGGTGCTTTAGAAATAGGTTCAGTTCCAGGCTTGATCTCAATTGTGAAATCAAATTTCCTTTTGGGTAGAAGACCTGGCAATTCTTCCGGAAATACATCAATGAAGTCTTATAACAATGGATATCATTCCATAATATCGCTTTTCTCTTCTATTGATTCAGTAATTTTTACTGCATATAAGGTAAAAGCTTTATTTTTGGCCTTTTTAAGTTGCATAGATGATAGTTTTCTAACAGTAATCTCACATTTCATACCTTGAATCTCTGTTGTTTTCTACAGGTCGTCTAAACAACTAATGTGTTTTTCAAAATAGTCCACTTTAGCCTTATGTTCTGCTAACCAATTAACACCTATGATTACATCATAAGACCCTAAAGGTGTAACATAAAGATCAACCTCTATGGAAAAGTTAGGTAAATCAAGGAATGCTCCAAAAAAACACATACTAACCGTATGAACAACATTATTACCATACTGTATAGTCCATGTTTTATCCATGTTTCTATCTTTTCTTTTTAATTTTGATGCTAATTTACTAGAAACAAAATATTCAGTAGCTCCGGTATCAAAAATAATAGTTATTGGTAAACCAAATAATTTACCCAGAACTTCTATGGGTGTGGCTTGTTTCTCAACCTTCTTGTCAGCTACTACAGCGTGTATCTTGTGTTGCTGATTACGATCATCCTTCTTCAAATGACATTGTTTTGTGTAATGATCTTTGCCATAGCTATAACAGCCTTCTACAGGTCCCTTCCTAGGCTTAGGTTTATTTCCAACCTTAGATTTATCATTCAGACCCCCATAGGACTTCTGTCCGTTATTATTGTTCTTGGAAAAGTTGTTCCGTGCATTACCAACAAACTTGTTTATTGTTGCTTTCTTATTTGTATTAGATGAAAACTTACTTTTCCTTCTGAATTTCTTCCATGGTCCTTTCTTGGGTGTAAGAGACGATGATGAGGAGTTGGGATTTTTCTTCCTTACTTCCTCCTTATGAGCAGAAATTTTCTTTAATTTCTATTCTTTCCTTATGGCTTCTTCAACAACCCCTTCCATCGTGGTTGGGCTGTGAACATCCACCTCTCCTCCTATAATGGGATTTAATCCCATGATGAATTTCTACATCCTGAAATTCTCATCAGTTTAGTACTGTGGCACATATTTAAGGATTTTTGAAAATCACTCCCAATACTCAGTTACAGTTAGCTTTCCTTGAGCTAAGTTCTGAAATTCAGCCATCTTATAATCATAGTAGAGTTGTGGCAGCCATCATTGCCTAAAGTAACCTTTAAATTGGTCCCATGTGATATTAGATTCATCAATGTTCAACTGAACCTTGTGGCTATCCCACCACGAAGATGCTTCATGAGAAATTTGATAAGCTCCCCATATCACCTTTGTTTCTTCTGAGAAATTTCTTATTACAAAGTATTTCTCCATTTGGCTGAGCTAGTTCTCAGCCCCATCTCCTAATGTGGTGCCATAAAACTTGGGTGGAATTATCCTTTTTATGTCATTAGTGAGTTCTACTACTAGCCTAGCCTTTTTGTTCTCAGGCTAAATAGGTATGTTAACATTGTTATTATCAACACCCAAATGGGTGTTGTCCCCAGGAGGTGGCTGATTATTGTTATCAGCTTCTTCTTCCTCATTACCCATTACTCGATGTTCCAGCATAGTTAAGCAATCTCTTGTGTCCAATAGGGCAGCAAGGATCTCATCGAGTTTCTAGGTAGTTGTCACTCATTCCTTAGGTGGAGGGTTATTTGTAATGTTTCCTCTTGTTATCACCATTTTATATTACAAGAAAATTTAATTTTTATCAGATTATGGACATAATAGGTCCAAGAGCTACAACCTTCAGCTCTAATACCAATATGTAACATTCCCATTTTAAGACTTTAAAAACAAGGATTTTTTTTATAGTGTTCATTGTTTTAAATAAAACATTATTTATAACAACATTCCATGCCAATCAAATTCAATGGATAAACATATGCAGCTGTAATGACTCGGTGATTCACCGATTTATTCATTCCATAACTCAGTAAGCTACTGATCTATTTATGTTAACTTATGAATAGAATACATATCATATACTTTGTATGCTTTGTCATCATACCCTACACTGGGTACTGAGTGATCTGTTTAAAGAACATATCTGAATATCTGCTACCAATATTCATCTATTATCACGTTGTTTTAAACTTGGTGACATAGGACAACATAGCTAGCATCTTGCGATACTTTGGCCAAAGATTCATAACATACTGTGTATGTCACTATTTCTAGATGACATACTCATCATATTGGAATACGTCCTTCACTTCACTCCTCAATTATCATGATTGATCTAAACTGACTACAGTCAGTTCACTTGTTCTAGGTTTGACCCTAGACCTATGTAAGAAAATAACCTATTAAAGGAAGAAAATCACAATGGCTTAGGGTAAATGGGCATACTCAATTGACCTAAGTTGATCGGATGTGCCAACGTACCCTGAGCCATTGGAAGTTAATTTATATCCTAAATATGCTCTTATCCAAAACTAGAGGGAAACTAAGTTCAAGTCTGAATTCATATTGGGTGTAGATCTAGATGATCAATGTGGAAGAGTGATGCCACATGTCAACTACAATACTATATTCTCAAGAAGGCCCAAGCCTTCTCGAGAGTACAGCCTTGCATTTGGCATGTGCCAACATCCTACAAAAACTACCTCATCGAGATGTACATACCCCTAAGGAGATTGTTAATACAGTGTTAGTCTAAATTATTTCTTGATTATAGCAACCCTACCAAACCCTAATCCAATGCTCAATAATTTCTTTCCTAAATTTTCTTCATTTAGTCCATAAAGAACTTCGTTTATACTTATGGTTGTTGTTAATGTTAGATCTCTTAGTTACACTGCCAATTAACCACAACTAAACAACGTTGTCAAGTGTTGTTTAAAAAGTACAATAACTTTTAGACAGGTTCAATGTCTGAATATATATCCAATTAAAGTAGACTTCATACAAAATGAAGTCTAATAAATTTTAATCACATTTACATACCTTTTTGGTTTATATTCAATTAAGAAAGAGAAAGAGTCTTTATCTACATGTTAAGTGTTAGGGTATATCCTACCCAATATCCACATTTATTAATGTACGTTCAACACACACATTACATTACTATATAATATAGTTTAGATAAAGAATATCATATTCTGTAGCTTATCAAGTTGCATTTTGATTAGGGAAATTGAACTAAATCCATTTATCCAACTTATCAAAGGATAACCAATTAAGCATAAAATAATATGTAAAATATCAACAAGATAGAAATCCATCTTTTCATATAAGTACAAGATAATTTACACAACCAATACAAGTAAATGATTAGCTTTTAATTCATCTTTATAACTTATATATTTACAAGCCTTGTGCATTTTAGACAACTGCCTTCATTCTCAAAGAATACTACTTTTCTTTTTTAGTACAATCTCAAGAATGAATCAGATTTTAATCAGCCAATGCATCATATAAGTTTTTCCTTCTTTTATCACTTATGAATTCCATCTGCAAAAATTACTAGCATGGGTCAGTTCAATGAACTGGACATGATAAGCACTAAGCCTAAAAAAAATTGCATTCCAATAATTGTTCCATTAAAACAACTCTACTTTAATGAGACAATTATTACATCATAAATATCAATATAGTAATAGCAAACGGAAAAGAAGTACATTTAACCAATTTGAATTCACTTCCAAGAGAAGAACATAATATAATCCACAACATCTTCCTTACAAAATTAAAGTGTAATTGATCATAACAATTACCTTTAAACAACAAAGAAAGGGTTTACAACATAGTTCACATTGATATGATACATCTAACTCCTAAGCAAGGAAGAAGGATATCCATTCCAAACTATGCTCAACACAAAAATATCAAAAACCGATACAAGTTCATCACATGAATTTAACTGTTTCATTTAAGGGACAACTAGCTTTAAATGCAACATTTTAGATTTTTAAACAGAACAGAATCCCAAATCAATCTTGAGAAGGAATAGAGAGTTTAAATAGTCTTACAACAAGATTGTATTTTCTTGTTTGACAAACCAAAACACCATTCTCTTCCTTCATCACTTTAACAAATGATATGAACAAGGGAGGCTAAACAGGTATAATAAATCTCCATCTTGCAAGAGAACTAATAACAGAAGGGTTCAATCATATGAACTATACCTTACAGGTTAGAAAGAGAGTCTTATTAGAATTTGACTCAACTTAATTTATTCTCAAAACTTAACAACAAATTCCCATCCCAAAATCCAAATAATAAGATTATACATTGGTTCCTAGAAGAGAGAACAAAACCAACTCATTGCAAGAAATGTAATGCAAATTCCCCTTACAATCCTTATCGTTATAACTATGAGTTCCAATTTTAGTTCAGAACAACACTCAGTAAAGTTCTAAAATAGCACCCTATCCCTAAGGGTTCCCAATTTACTTCTTCTTCTAAAAGACTTAAGCATTATTATTATTGATCCCAACAAGACTATAAAACCCAAAACCTTAACCTAAACTAGTTCAAGAGTATCCTCAAACTCGAAACTAAAGTTACCTTACATACCTCCACAACATTTTACTTAAACGTAGATGATTCATAATTCTTTTGGAACTATAAAAGAAAATTAGTCTAAACAGATTTAAGTATTCTACCTCCACTACTGTTTCTAAGCATAGGTGCAAAGTTGTTTTAAAATAATTCCAAATCCTACTAACAAATGAAAAATGTTTCCAGTTAAATCTCCAAGAGATACTCAAATAGCTCAGTCATTCTACTTACCCAGAATTACCTAGATTAAGTGGTTTGTATTAAAGGAGTTATAGGCTTCCAACAAGAATACAATTCAAAACCAACTCACAAATACAAGAACAGAGCTAACACGTTGATCAACTAAAATTTCAAACACTATGTATCAAATTACATGTACAGTGTTGAATAAAAAAGTCTCCAATGTGAGCATAGATAATACAGATATTACGAAACAAGTCAGAATATAACACGACAACCTTAACCAGTTTATAACGTAACAAGAAACCCTAATTCCAACTTCAAAATGAAACACAAGTTTCTCACAGAGTAGTTCAGAACTAATCAAATAGATAGTCACATGTTCAGGGAAACCAAAAATTCCCATTCCAGTTTGATATCAAACAAAGAGAACTAACACCAGCTCGAAACACAAGCTCCTACTAGAGTTTACAACTATTCAAAATACTATTACTGTGTTAAATTATGAACTTCCATTATCAGTCCAGATTAACACAGTAACAAATTTATCATGCTTGTCACGTTAAATAACACATACCAAGATAGTTTCAAACACATATCAATCATTTTCCAAGGATTCATACCCAAATTTCCAAAGATTATAAAACCCAGCAAGCAAATAACCAAATAAAACATGCAAGCCAAGAATCTCATAAGAGCAGAGTCATTTTAATGAATCATTTAGAAGAAAGCAAGAGATCTTAAATATTAGAGCCTATCATGCCTGATAGCACTTCTTTTGAATTGAAGGAGACTTCTAGACAAGCTTCTAACTCCTTTTCTCCTCCACGAAAGATCAAACAACCAACTTTCCTCAGAATGCCTCATATACCTTCCCATGATCAAAAATAGACCAGGTGAGTTAAAAATAGCAATGAAGTGGGTGTCAAACTGCTAGTTTGAAGAACCAGTTTGCTCCATGCAGAGAAAAATATGAAAAGCATGCAAAAACCAATAACCTCCCACAAATACGCCTTCCAAGTTTCCTAGATGGTTTGTGAACAAAACCCGATGCCAATTAATTTCATTAATTCCAATTTTCCCACTAAACTCTCCTTGCCACCACCTCCCAAATCTAGCGAATGCCAATTCCAATTTAACATGCAACTCCATATTTAGTGGAGCTTCCGCATAAGCCTCTGCCAAATCAACTAGCCCCTGCCAAAACAGGCAGTACCTTATGCCTTTAAGAATCTTATCAACCATTAAATACCATTGGAACCGTCGTCTTAGAGGTATGCGACCATTTTAAGTTCCCATTAAAATAGCTTAGGATAGATCCTTAAACTTAGGTTAGTTTAGTAATAATTAGCTTAGGCCTTAACACGTTACCTTAGGTAATTCCAAGATTAGGTTAGATCATCTCATAACCATATAGCATTAGGTTTTAGGTTAATTTAGATAGCCTAGAAACCTTTCCATATTTCCTTAGCACAAGGCTTAGGTTATAAATACAATCAATTAAGTAACATAGCTAGGTGGTATATATTCTTATGTAGCTTAGAATTCCGTAGGATAATCCTTTAGTTTTAGGATTCTGAATCCTTCCTATGCCATGAACAGGCTATATTTCATTTATGTCAGCAATGGAATGCCAAGATCAATCTTCAAGGACCTAAGAAAAACATATAACTGAATAGAAACACATTCACACAAGATTAAAGAACTTGTAATAACAAATTTCAGTCCACTGTGTCCCTCAATTATGGAATTTCAATTTACCATTCATTCAATTGAGAAGGTTTAAAACATTCCTTGTATCACTGAAATTGATCCAAGGATGAGTTAGATAAAGAGATAAGTTTGTAAATTTTAAACCAAATTGCAACTCACCTACAAAAAGTGAAAAATGGATTCAAGGAAGCCATTCCATTCTAATCTAATGATCATAAGTGTAACATCCTCATTTTTATACATTAGAACAAGTAATTTTTTTTTTTGATAAATGCTTCCTGGTTCTAAATACATAATTTAGAACTCACAAATCAAAACAACCATTCGTATAACAGATAACCATATGCAGCTGTAATGACTCGGAGTACCTCCGATCTATTCATTCCATGACTCGGTAATCTACCGATCTATTCATGAGTATCAAGAGTTGGTGTTTTTAATCTAACACATCACTCTTGCGGTTCTCTTCCCTAATATGGGATTCAGAATGCTCTGTCCAAGGAACCTATCTGAATAATTGTTACCATTATTCATCGGCATCTCATCCCTTAGACTAGGTGACATAGGACAACACAATCATCAGCTTGCGATACTTTGGCCAAAGATTTGAAACATATTGCTATGTCTCGTATTCCTTGACGGCATACTCATCAATCTGGAATACATCCTTCACCCCATTCCTTTTTTATGTAGAATGTCTTATACTGACTTCTGTCAGTCTCTCCTACCCCAAGTTATTCACTTAGAAACAGATTAATAATATGGCAACGTTATAAGGATGCTCTCGAGAACTAGGGATACTCTGACATACTGGGTCAACCCTAGTTAACACTGTGTGTCAAGGTACCCCGAGTCTCCAGGGAAGCCTCATAACATGACCATGTCGGTAACCAGTCCCAGAGTAGAAACTTGTTCGAGTTTAAGGAGTAAATCTTGACGATCAATGCAAAGGGTGTCGCCATAAGTCACCTGCATTGTTGTATCTTTGAGAAGATCCTAATCTTCTCGAAGGTACAACCCTGCAATCAACTTGTGCCATCAACCTTCAAATCTACCTCAATAAGATCTACTAAACTTTAAGGTGTTACTCACGTGGAGTTTAAATTATACTCTAAGGCACTCCTTTTTAGGGTAGTCTTTTCCCAACCCCTAGGTTCCTCATCTTAAAATTGCCTTTCTTATTAAGACCCATTCCATAAAGAGAAGTTTAATAAGATTGAGGTCTCAACAAGGAGATCATTGTTTCACAATAATCTTAATCTACGAAATTGGGTAGTAACCCCAAGTCTTCTCATAAGATTGCTAACTTATCCCTTCTGGGTTTATTCCAGATCTTAAAACTGAAATATATCTTAATTATTAGTGTTAAGATATAGTGATTTTAGAAACATTCAGTATGTTGTCTTGACTTACATCAAGGTTAGAGAGTAACAGATTACTCTTCCCGTTCAGCTTCCTGAAAGGGTTTATTTTAACCCTAGTTTCTCAAAAATCAGTGATCTAAATTACAATTAGCTTTAATTAGATCATAATAGAACTACTAAACAATCATAAGTATTCAGTCACATAACCTTGCAAAGCTTACTTAGATAATCACAAATGTCTCCAAGATATACAATAATAACAATGCTCTTAAAATCATTCGAACCGAAGATGATCAATCCCTCATGATATGAATGCAACACATAAGTAACAAATACCTCATTCCATTCATTTCTAAGCTATACAATTACATTTTATGCATTCAGCATAATGGATACAATACTCAATAGCAAAATAACATCGTTCTTCAAGTAGTACATTTAGAGAATCAAATTGAAATTCAACATAAAACCAAATTAAATAATCTGAGCATCATATCAGATCTGCGTGCCTTTACCACTTATGGCAATCATCTGCAAAAATTGTCAACACGGGTTAGTTTGGTGAACTGAGCATGATAAGCACTAATTCTTAAAACAAATGCAATCCACCAATTGTTTTCATCAAATAACCTGTTTAAATGAAATCATTTCTTCACATTGCAAACTTAAATCAGGCTATCCATCCTAAATGTTAAAGACTAAGAACATATGAATACAGCCAATCTTAAGACAGCAAAATTCCTACAAGATTGTTTCTACAATTTCTCATGGCAGTTAAAACATTCAACAATCCCACAGTCTTAATTCTTTTATCATCCTAACACATTTCAATGGTATTGACAAGTATACCTATTTATACAGCAGCACTCATTTTATACCAATCTCTCCATACAATAACTCAGTTTATTCTTGTTATGCCCCTACCATAGAGATCGCAAAAAGGATGTAAGAAGAAAGCACACAAGTTTTCCTGTCTAGGAGAGAGAGGATTTTTCCTATTCCATTTACCATATACATCAACATATAAATTATAGTCAAGAAGAAAGAAACAGAGTCCATCAGAATCCTAAGTCAATAACATTCTGAACTGTACCGATTAATGCAAATACATTTACGCATGTGACTAAACAGTCGAAATTACAAGAAGAGCTACAGTTCCATCTAATTCCAAATATAAAGGTCACATGTAGCTACTAAACAATTCGAGAGTTCACGCAACAAGCATTAATAAATAATCCAACTCCAATAGGATCAATAAAACTTTCCATGTTATTCAACAAGCATGAAAAATATCCAACGCCATCACCTGTCATGGCACAGCCAAGAGCTCTTTGTTTCAGTCAAACTTGAAACAAGATCACATTAAAACAATTAACATTTCCATTTGAAATACAGTGACATTCACGTAGAGTCGAAACACAATATGCACAGCTTTATTCAACTAAGAAAATCCCTACGATTTTACAACATGGGTGTAAATTAGAAGTCATTTTCAAGAAATAATAACCTCAACAAGATCTTCATAAAAGTCATCATCATATCATTATTTTCAACAAAGTTTCATCCAAGCCGAGATAATACGAATACAGCAAGGACTCATACAGATTTGAGTTTAAAAAGGTAAACACAGTGTGGACTAGATCAGTAGTCGAATTCATACGAAACATTCAAGGTTTCCAACTAATTCAACACCAACAGTCTTCACAAGTAAACTTCTATAGAATTCTAAATACAAGATACATATTAAGGACTCCAACAGAGCCAAAATCAATAAGTATTCACAACCAAGCTAATATAGAAGTCGAAACACTGGCTACTTATCCAGGACTCCAACTGAGTCAATAACCACAGTATTCACAACTGAGCTTTATACAGAAGAGAAAAACATAATATACGATTCAAGGATTCAAAAGGAGTCGAACCCATGTAGTATTCACAAATAAACTTCTACTGAAGTAGAAATACAAGATACATATTAAATTCAAGAATTCCAACTGTATCAATAACATACAAAATTCATGACTGAACTCCTACAGAAGTAGAAACGTATGTTACTTTTCAAGGACTCAAAAAGGAATCGAACCCATATAGTATTCTCGATTAAACTTCTACAAAAGTTAAAAAAATACTATCTATTCAAGGATTCCAACAATATCCAAAAACATACAACATTCACGACTAAACTTCTACAGAAGCCAAAGCATACTATCATTTCAAGAATTCCAACAGTATCAGTCTCAACAAGTGTAAACAGCAAGGCTTCTATAGAAGTCAATATCAACCAAGAAAACTTTTCATGGACTCCAACAGAGTCTATTTCTTACATTACCCTTGCAAGCATTTCTACGAAATCTAACCGAAATGCAAAACATAGCAAGATAATTCAACCAAACGAAACAAAATGTACACCCAGCAAGGGTTCAACTAAATAATCGAACCAACATGAAGATACAACAAACTAATTCATACAATGCTACCATAAAAACCAACTGGACCAAAAATCATCTGAACAGAGTTGTTCTAATGAAATCATTTGAAGGAAAGCAAGATTTTTAAAAGTTAGGACCTAACATGCCTGGTAATGTCGCTTAAAAATCCGAAGAATACCTCTAAATGATCTCGAGCCTTCTCCTCTTCTTCCACATTAGATTCAACAACAATAATTTGTTATTTCCATGCCTTATAAACTTTCCTCGACAGAGAAAAGAGCTAGTTATTCTCATAGTTGCCATGCAACACCAAGTAGACTGGTTCGAAGAACCAGTGTTCAAACAAAGAGAAAACCGGAGTGCATGGAAAACAAAACAAACAACTATTTTTCCATTTTACATGCCTTCCCGTTATTCAGAAATGAACCTATTTACAAATGTACAAGACATGATTTGTTGGTTAAACTTGGATATTACGAAAGTGTTTTCTATGAAGATCATCAATTACAAAAAGGACTGAGGAAATGAGAGTACGGGAAAGAGCAGAAAGGCAACATGCAGAATTATAGATATCAGAGTAATTCTTTATGTATGCGAAGTCACAGTGAATTGAAACAAGATCATTTGTATCGGATAAATAAGATGGAATTCAAAGACACAAAGTTCTGTAAATAACATCTGCTAGAACACAAAGTTTCTTAACATAACACAGATTCATTAATCAAGGACACAAAGTTCCTTCTTGGTTATACAAGATCACCATGCTTGCAAAGTCGAAGAGTATGCAATCGGCAAGACTAATAAACTTGAGACAAATGATCTTCACAAAGAAAATAAATGAAAGCTTAGGAATAACAGAGATCAGATAGACAAAGAATGGAAAGTCCTTCTGTATTGATTTCTTTATGATCTATTTACACTTTTCAGAAAATAAGCCAAGTTCTTCCTCCTTTAGAATGGCGTAAAGAAGGCCATTATATAGCTTACAATTCAGTTACTCTTCGTAACCGTTTCTTTTAACTAAAGAATAGTTAAGGACCGCCAATCGCAGTACCTCAACCTATTACAAAGAAAACGGAAAAGAAAGGGAAGAAGAGAAAAGAATGGGGAAGAAGACAGGTGGCCAGTCACTGAGAGGGACCCACTGACTTCAGAATCCGCTGCCTGAATTTCTTTAACGCCTCAGCTATGTCTCTGCCACGAGGGACTGACGTGTTGGCCGTAGACTGAGTCCAAAATCCAAGACATTTCTCCATCTCTTTATCAAACTCGACATGAGTATGATAATCTTTATTTGCTTCTCCAATGGCAGATTGAAGAGAGCAGATTTCCTTCATTTTTTCTTTGGAGATGGAGCTTTCCTTGAATAAATTATCTTTTACAAAAGCTCTGAACTGAGCTTTGATTTCTTGCAAGGAAAGGGAAACACCAGAATTTTCATCCTGAAGATGACAGTGTATATCTTTGAAAGCAGAGACAACCAGTGTCTTGAAAGCTTCGCCCTTCTGCCAACTAGTTCTCCCAAAGCCTTAGTTCTCCGACAATTGTCCTTTGCCTCAAAGACTTTACTCGCCAGTAAAATGTTCTCATCTGCCTTCCCATGATCTTCATATTGATAGTATCCATGATATTGATAGAGCCGCAACCTAAATTCGGGGAGGAATTACAGAGAAAAGGGATACACGCGCAGGGAATTAGGTTGCAAGGGTTCGAGCAAGGGTAGCATGGAAACAATGTAAGAATTGCAAAGGTGGCTTGCTCGTTATATAGCTGTTGAGGAGAGAGAAGGGTGATCAATGCGCATTAAATTCATATCTATCAGTTTGAAAAACAACATATTCGGGTAGAGCGGGAAAAACTAAGTATGAATGGCATTTGGTTCGCTTGGGACATGTGAGACGCGAATGCGCGAAACACGCGGCTCGGCCGATTCGGGCGAAACAGGGAGAAGACGCACAAATGCATTTTGGGACATCTGGGACGAAAACGCGCGAAGGACGCGGTTCGGGCGAATCGGCCGAAAATGGAACAACTTCCACAAAACTTGGGACATTTGGGACATGAAAGTACGCGAAGTACGCGGTTCGGGTGTTTCGAAAATGGAACAAAAGGCACGTTTGAACTTGGGACATTTGGGAAAATGGAGTACAGCTCGCAGAATTAACTTTGGGACATTTGGAACATGAAAGTGCGAAGTACGCGGTTCGGGTGTTTCGGCCGAAAATGGAACAACTTGCACAATTCCATTTGGGACACTTGGGACGAAAAGATCCGAAGTACACGACTCGGGCGGTTCGGGCGAAAATGTTACAATAGGTCCGGAGAAGTTTGGGACACTTGGAACATGAAGACGCGGAAGTACGCGGTTCAGGTGTTTCGGGCGAAAATGGAACAACTCGCACGAAAAGTTTGGGACACTTGGGACGAAAAGCTCCGACGGGCCCGAAAATGGAACAACTTCGGGGATTTCGGCCGATCGGGGAACAGAGCGCACTTCGGAACTTGGGACACGCGGGACAAAAATGTCTGACAGGCCCGAAATACATACAAAATGACCCAAAACTATGGATTTTCTCAATCTCACGACCTTTTCACACTACCAGCTCGACAGAGAAGACACTAAAACTCAAAATTTTGAAATTTCACTTTCTTTAAGAGTAGGGAATTTTGAGTGGACAACAGCTGGCTCCTTCTGGGGATGACTTGGCATAAATTCAAGGAATGAGACAAGGCAAGAACTTAGACAAACTCGGGGAAGCAGACCAGTACCTTATCCATTGGGCAACGGAGTCAAAAAGCAGATCAATACAGAGGACAACACACCAAAACAAAAAGGAAAGAAAAGCAAAAACGCTGTACAGAATATACAAGGGACTCCCTAATCACCTAGGACTTGAACAACTTGAGATACTGCCCACTATAAGGAAGTGGGAGAGGAGAACCATCCATGTAATCAAGGTAGAAAGAATTCTTACCAGCAAAGTGTCTGATCTTGAAAGGTCCGAGCCAAAGGGAATCAAACTTTCCATGGCTGCCACGAGGTTCATGCCTTTTATCCCATAACAGCACGGTATCTCCAACTTGGAAATCCCTGAACCTAGCTTTCTTATCAAACAGGACCTTTACCTTCTGCTGGTGAACAGATATCCTATCAGCAACCACCAATCTGTCCTCATTCAGTTTGTGCAGGTACATAATTCTCTTGTCCAAAGCATCTCTGAAACTAGTATCTTCAATGGCCTTCATTAGGTGCAAGGCTGGCAGTTCCACTGTTACTGGCAGTTGAGCTTCTACTCCATATACCACTTGAAAAGGAGACATTCCAATAGCTCTCTTTGGTGTAATCCTGTCTGCCCAAAGAGCATCGTAGAGCTTCTTGTGCCAGTTTCGTTGAGACTCATTTACTAACTTCCTTATAATAGTCACCAGATTTTTGTTAGTGGATTCTGCTTGTCCATTTCCCTGGGGGTAATAATCTGAAGAATGAGCCAGGGAGATGCCATACCCGTAGCAGAAATCCATTATCTCAGTTGAAGAGAAATTCGAAGCATTATCTGTTACAATCTTATTAGGTACACCATACCTTACCAAGATGTTCTCTTTAATGAAGCTGCACACCACTTCAGAAGTAGTACTCTTGACTGGAATAGCTTCTACCCATTTGGTGAAATAGTCAGTGGCAGTTAGCACATGAGTGTGACCAGCACTAGAAGCAGGATTAAGTGTTCCAATGAAGTCCAAACCCCACTGTTGAAATGGTTCCTCAATCACAACTGGCTTGAGAGGCAAAGAAGCCAATTTAGGTCTTCCCACAAAGGTCTGACAAGCCTCACATTTATCCACCCATCTGGACGCATCTCTGAACAGGGAAGGCCAGTAATATCCTCCACGAAGTATCTTGTGAGCAGTGACCGTTGATGAATAGTGCCCTCCACATGCCTGATCATGAAAAGCTGAGAGCAACTTTCTCTGCTGTTCCTTGTCCACACATTTCAAAAATCTCCCATCTAAGCCACGCTTGAACAAAGCATTTTCCCACAATACATATTGCACTGACCTCAATTTAACAGTCCTCTTTTCTTTGGCAGTTAAATGAGAGGGGCATTCCCCATAGGTGAGAAAATGGGCGATGTCAGCATACCATTCATCAACTGAGCTAAGGAACAGAACGGTAGGAAGGTCAACTTTCTCCTCCAGCAACTCATGTTTGGCTCCTTCAGCAATGAGCTCACAAAGGCCTTTTCCACGAACCAGCTTGGTCGGTTTGATGTCAATGTCATACTCTTGGACCTTAGCAACCCAGTTCCCTCTCTTGGATCCAAATTCTTGCTGTGTGAGAATCGACTTGACAGTTGTATCTGGGACCAATACCATGGAATGAGAGTTGAGGATGTAAAAGCGAAACTGCTTGACAGCTTTAACCACTGCAAAAGCATGTTTCTCCATCATGGTGTATTTCAACTCATGATCCTTCAGAATATAGCTCATGAACGCAATTGGGATTTCATGCTCATTAGAGTCTTCTTGAGTTAACACAGCAGCCAAGGTATTATCTGTAGCATAGCAATAGATGATGAAATCTTTGCTGAAATCAGGACAGGCTAAAACAGGAGTTTTAGCGATAGCTCTCTTGATACCTTCAAAGGATTCCTTTCCTTCAGAAGACCAACCAAATGTTTGCTTCCCTTTCATCATCTGAGAAATATTCAAAGTTAACTCTGCAAAATCAGGGATGAACCTTCTCAAAAAATTGATCTTACCAAAGAAAGAGTGCACACCCTTTTTACTTGTTGGGAGAGGAATTTGTTGGATAGCTTGTACTTGTTCAGGATCAATCTTAATACCATCTTTGGAAACGATGTGCCCTAATAGTTTTCCCTCTGTAACACAAAAGAAAGATTTTTTAGGATTCAAAGAAATTCCATGCTCTCTGCATCTTAGCAGAACTGTTTCCAGGTGATCAAAATGATCCGCTCTTGTCTTGGAAAATACTGTCAGGTCATCAAGATATATGACAATACACTTCCCTTTCAAACTTCCAAAAGCCAGATCCATAGATCTCTGGAAAGTGGCACCAGCATTAATAAGCCCAAAAGGCATTCTCTTGTAGGCAAAGGTACCCCAAGGAGTAGTGAAAGCTGTTTTGTGTTGATCTACAGTATCAACCTCTACCTGATTATATCCCGAGAATCCATCAAGCATGGATAACATTTCAGATCCTGTTACTGCTTGCAATACTTGATCCATCATAGGCAAAGGATAATTATCTTTCAGAGAAGCCTGATTCAGATTCCTGAAATCAACACAGATGCGGATCTCACCATTTTTCTTCCTAACAGGCACAATATTTGCAATCCATGTTGAATGGTGAATGGGAAAAATGATTTTAGCCTTCAACAACTTCTGAATTTCCTGAAAGATGGTGTCAGCTATTTTGGGATTATACTGCCTCTGTTTCTGCTTAAAAGGTTTAATTCCTGGTTTGAGAGGAATAGAATGCTGCATATCTTTTGGCTTGAAGGCTTTTAGATCCTCATAAGAATAAGCAAGAACATCCTTATACCTCTTTAAAAGAGCAATTGCTTTCTTCCTCTCATCTGCTGTGCAACATTTTCCAATGTTCACGAGCTTAGGGTCAGTAGAACTCCCAATATTGATCTTGTCATACTCAGCTGATTGTTGAAGTCCAGTAGAAGCTCTAGATTTCACATACCTGTCATGTTTATCAAATAGTTCCTCTAAGCTTACCAATCCTTTAGGAATCTTATTCCCCTTGAGTTTAATGCACCCTTCCTGATCTGTTTCTTCCCCTTGGGTGACTGCTTTGTCAAAGGCACACTCTCACGAGGCAGGTTGTCACTTCCCTCAAAATACAGTTGTTCGAAATTACCCTTGAGTTCCAGGAAGGAAAGCAAATGTTGATCATCATTGAAAACCTGCCAGTTATTGGTATTATCAGGTACACTAGGTCGATGGACATCTCAATGGTGAACTTATCCTGAGAGAAGTCAGGATGAGGAATCAGTAGTGACCCTGAGACTGCTAGTGAATCAGCCCTGCTGTTCTTCTCCCTAGGTACTGCTTCAATGGAGAAAGCATCAAGGAATTCAATGGAATCCCAAACCTGATTCCGGTAATGTTTCAGCCTTCCATTTTTTACTTGAAAAAGGTTTCTGACCTGCTTTACAATCAACTCTGCATCACCACGAGCCAGAAGATTCTTTACACCTTGTTCTTTGGCCACTTGCAATCCGAGAATGAGAGCCTCATACTCTACTGTGTTATTAGTATTCTCGAACTGCAACTTAAATGAAAAGGGGTGTAGGCTTCCTTCAGGTGACACCAGCAGGACACCGGCTCCAGAACCAGCTGAGGAACAACTTCCATCAAACTCTAAAATCCAAATACCATTAGGATCTTTAGGTGACACTCTGGGAAGTTGGATTTCATCAGGGGACATAATCATGTAGTTACCATGCCCCATATCCTCGTAGAGTATTTGTGCTTTAGGATCATCCGTTTTCTGCACAATATACTCAGACTGCTTCTCAGGCAGCAACTTCTTCATTTGTCCATTGACAGGCACGAGTGCATGTGACCAGTCCATTTGGATTTCTCCACCTACATCCTTACAAAAGTTCCTACTTAACAACATCCCGTATGAAGGAGGAATATCTGCAACTAAGATGGTAGCCAAAACTCTCTTTTCAGGCAAAGCAGCAAAAGCCACTTGTGCATCCTTAATTCTTCCGACCAGGGGCACTTCTTTACTCTCCATGGAGTAACAAGATCCATAAGTGCGTGTGAGAGTTCAGGCCTAAAGCATGAGCTACTTTAGCAGGCATCACATTATCTGAGGCTCCGGAATCTATGACACAATTACTGAGCCTATGGCCAGCTATAAGAAGTGTTACATAAAAAGGCTTGATTTTGTCATTAGGCGAGGTGACAGCAGCTACCAGACTAGGCTGTGGCGCAGAAGAAGGAGTAGGTAAAAGACCTTTAGAGGTGGTTTTGGAATGGGAATTAACAAATTGAATCATTTTGGCAAAAGCTTTGGGATGAGTTTGATAATACTCGGCCTCTGAGATTTGAACCTTAGTCTTTTTCAGATGATCAATAATATCAAAAGACCCAGAAGTGGACGGGCCATCATCATTTGAAATTCTAGGCTTATCAACTTTAGGAGAAAAAGAAGGAGAAACTTTTGAAGCAGAACTAACAGGACTCACCTTTGGTGTAGATGAGGTAGGGATAGGAGATCCTCTATTTGCAATCACGGGAATAGTTGTCGACTGCTCCTTAGATTTATTGATGGGCTGTGTCACTTTCTCCTTCTGACTTGTCTGCTCTCGAGTCATGACAGCGAATGATTCGCTATTCATGTCCGCTACTACTTCATCATAGTCATCACCATCATCAGTGCCTTCAGTGGTGAAGAAATTAACTCGAGATCCCTCAAGTTCATCTGCTTCATCTTCTTCTTCAACGAGCTCCTCGCAAGCTTCATTATCTTCATCATCATCTGGTTCCTCAACTTCACAGGTCGCATTCACAGGAACCTTAACAGGAGGTCCTTCAAGTGCTAGTCTTGTTTGAGAAGCAGGCAAATGATTTCTGGGCTGGAAATTTCTCCTTGGAACGTCTGCATAAGGAGCATGCTGAGCTAATTGTTTCTTTATGGCAAGAAGATCATTTGCAAGTTTTTGAACTAATGGATCAGTATTAGGCCCAGGGGTGGAAGAGGAGGAAGCAGCAGACTTAGATTTGGAAGGGTCTCTTCTCAACTTCCCTGACATGATCAAGTCATCCTCGATACTAACAGCGAGGGTTTGATCCTCGACCAATGTTGCGAGATTAGCCCTTCTTAGTGCATAACTAACTTTGGGCGATTGAGCATTTAGGAAGAAACATTTTTGAATTTGATCAACAGGTCGGGTAAGCTGCGGAATTTTATTGATCAATTTGTTGAATCGGGCCACAAATTCTCTCATGGGCTCTTGTGAATCTTTCTTTATCTGAGAGATTTGGGCTAGCAAGGCATGTACATCTTCTGCCGGCTTGAAACGGTTTTCGAACTGAGTTCTCATTGTGTCCCAGTCGGTGATAGCGCCAGCCGGAAGGTGGTAGAACCAATCAGCGGCATTATCTTGCAAAGTCTCAACGAACAGTCTCACGGAGACGTCTTCATGTTCGACTCCCAGAACTCCACATGCAACAATGAAGGCTGCGATGTGTTCATCAGGATGCACTTTGCCATCGCCTTTGAATTTGGGGAAGTTCTTCCGGTTACCTCTGGGTAACTCATGCAAAGGCTGAGGAAGAGCAAGGGGCCCGACACGATGACCCCATGGTAATGGCGCCGCCATTCTTGGAAAAACGGCTTGGAGAGGGACTGCAACACCAGCAAGAATCAAAGCTTGAAGATTAGGGCTAGCTGGCTCTGAAGAAAAACCACCTGTGGGAATTCTGTCTTGAACAGGTGGAGTGCTTGTCGAACGAGTCCTTCTATTTGTTGAAGGGAAAGGAAAACCCTGCTGCTCCAAAAGCTGAAACTGAGAATCTTCAACACCAAGGGCCCTCCTCCCTCGAGTAAAACGCGGAGTCACCAGATCAAAGGATGATCAAAAATTACAGAACTGGAATATGATTTTCCCCAGCGGAGTCGCCAAAAACTGTTGGTCGTCAAATAGGACTTTTAAGAAGAGCAACAGTCAGGGGACAAGAAGTCCCTCCTCTTTAATGGGAGAGGTTCCCTTATTCAGAAACGAACCTATTTACAAATGTACAAGACATGATTTGTTGGTTAAACTTGGATATTACGAAAGTGTTTTCTATGAAGATCATCAATTACAAAAAGGACTGAGGAAATGAGAGTACGGGAAAGAGCAGAAAGGCAACATGCAGAATTATAGATATCAGAGTAATTCTTTATGTATGCGAAGTCACAGTGAATTGAAACAAGATCATTTGTATCGGATAAATAAGATGGAATTCAAAGACACAAAGTTCTGTAAATAACATCTGCTAGAACACAAAGTTTCTTAACATAACACAGATTCATTAATCAAGGACACAAAGTTCCTTCTTGGTTATACAAGATCACCATGCTTGCAAAGTCGAAGAGTATGCAATCGGCAAGACTAATAAACTTGAGACAAATGATCTTCACAAAGAAAATAAATGAAAGCTTAGGAATAACAGAGATCAGATAGACAAAGAATGGAAAGTCCTTCTGTATTGATTTCTTTATGATCTATTTACACTTTTCAGAAAATAAGCCAAGTTCTTCCTCCTTTTAGAATGGCGTAAAGAAGGCCATTATATAGCTTACAATTCAGTTACTCTTCGTAACCGTTTCTTTTAACTAAAGAATAGTTAAGGACCGCCAATCGCAGTACCTCAACCTATTACAAAGAAAACGGAAAAGAAAGGGAAGAAGAGAAAAGAATGGGGAAGAAGACAGGTGGCCAGTCACTGAGAGGGACCCACTGACTTCAGAATCCGCTGCCTGAATTTCTTTAACGCCTCAGCTATGTCTCTGCCACGAGGGACTGACGTGTTGGCTGTAGACTGAGTCCAAAATCCAAGACATTTCTCCATCTCTTTATCAAACTCGACATGAGTATGATAATCTTTATTTGCTTCTCCAATGGCAGATTGAAGAGAGCAGATTTCCTTCATTTTTTCTTTGGAGATGGAGCTTTCCTTGAATAAATTATCTTTTACAAAAGCTCTGAACTGAGCTTTGATTTCTTGCAAGGAAAGGGAAACACCAGAATTTTCATCCTGAAGATGACAGTGTATATCTTTGAAAGCAGAGACAACCAGTGTCTTGAAAGCTTCGCCCTTCTGCCAACTGTTCTTTAGTTCTCCCAAAGCCTCCTCCAGGACTTTGATCTTCCACTCCACACTGTAGACCCAGGACTTTGACAGATTGTTGATCAAAGACTTTACATGCCAGTAAAATGTTCTCATCTGCCTGTCCCATGATTCGGAGGTCTACTATGCAACTAATCCAGAGTTTGAGCTCTTTATCCATGATATTGATAGTATCAGAGCCGCAACCTAAATTCGGGGAGGAATTACAGAGAAAAGGGATACACGCGCAGGGAATTAGGTTGCAAGGGTTCGAGCAAGGGTAGCATGGAAACAATGTAAGAATTGCAAAGGTGGCTTGCTCGTTATATAGCCGTTGAGGAGAGAGAAGGGTGATCAATGCGCATTAAATTCATATCTATCAGTTTGAAAAACAACATATTCGGGTAGAGCGGGAAAAACTAAGTATGAATGGCATTTGGTTCACTTGGGACATGTGAGACGCGAATGCGTGAAACACGCGGCTCGGCCGATTCGGGCGAAACAGGGAGAAGACGCACAAATGCATTTTGGGACATCTGGGATGAAAACGCGCGAAGGACGCGGTTCGGGTGAATCGGCCGAAAATGGAACAACTTGCACAATCTGACTTGGGACATTTGGGACATGAAAGAGTGAAGTACGCAGTTCGGGTGTTTCGGCTGAAAATGGAACAGCTTGGCCCATTTGAACTTGGGACATTTGGGACAAAAAGTTCCAGAGTACGCGACTCGACCGGTTCGGGTGAAAAATGTTACAATAGGTCCGGAGAACTTGGGAAATTTGGGACATGAAAGAGCGAAGTACGCGGTTCGGGTGTTTCGGCCGAAAATGGAACAACTTGCACTTTTTGACTTGGGACATTTGGGACAAAAAGTTTGAAGGGACATTCGGGCGAAAATGGAACAACTCACACAAAAAGTTTGGGACACTTAGAACATGAAAGAGCGAAGTACGTGGTTCGGGTGCTTCGGCCAAAAGTTGAACAGCTCGCACGTTAAGTTTGGGACAGTTGGGACGAAAAGCTTTGACAGGCCCAAAAATGGAATAACTTCGGGGATTTCGGCCGATCGGGGAACAGAGCGAAATTTTGAACTTGGGACACGCGGGACAAAAATGTCCGACAGGCCCGAAATACATACAAAATGACCCAAAACTATGGATTTTCTCAATCTCACGACCTTTTCACACTACCAGCTCGACAGAGAAGACACTAAAACTCAAAATTTTGAAATTTCACTTTCTTTAAGAGTAGGGAATTTTGAGTGGACAACACTGCCATAGTTGGCGATGGACAAAAACAAACCAAAGACCATTTCCAGATTTGGCGACTCTACCACGTCAGATTTCACTAGCCGTTTGAAACTTCCACCAAATCCCTCATCCTTCATACTTATCCATCTCATTTAATGCCATAGAAACTACCGCCCATGGCTCGCACCCCTTCATAGGTCCCTTTCATCCATGATCATTAGTTAGGTTAGAAACATAGGTTAGACCTTAAGGTGATACTTAGTCTAACCTCCTTAGCGCTAGGTCACTAACCTTAGAACATTTAGCTTATAGTTTAGGGCTAGGTTAGATTAGCACTAATCCAACCCATAGGTTATAGTTTAGGTTTAGGTTATTAAACTTAATAGAACTAGTCTAGGTCTAACAAATAGAATCGTTCGGTATAAGAACCAACAGATATACATTCCCGAAATGGATTCAATCCAGCCTTGATAATAAGCTAGCAATAAATATATCAAAATTTATTACCTGGATCAAGGTCTAGACCTTCCTGATATTACGATATCGGGAACCAATTCATTTAACACTATTAGCCTGAGTTAGACTCCGGAATTACTTATTCAACACATTCAGACCTTGCAACCTTCGTAAGGTCTATAATTTTTGTTCATCCTGAATAAACTTAAAACATCCCTTGGATCAATGCCACTGATCCAAGGCTGAGTCATATAGACGGGTAAATCCACAATTCATTCTGAAATCAAATTAAACTCAGGTGCAAAAATGAAAGAAATAAAAGAGTCCAAGCATATCATGTCTCAGTAAAAGATCTTCAAGAGCAAAGAAGATACAATCCATATCAAGCATGACTTCACAATCAAAGGAACACGTCCTTTTTACAGAAGAAATCATATATCAACACTTGAATGCTCAAGAGGAAGTAACAATAGTTCAGAGTGTTACAATAAGAACAAAAAAGATTTATCCATATCAAGCATGATCTCCAACAACCAAAAGAACACATCTTTAAAAGAAGATCACATGTCAACACTTGAAATGCAAAAGAGGAATATAACAATTGTCAAGTGTGTTACACTATCGTACCTCCATCCCCGCTCCTACTGGTGTGATCCCATATTCACTCATTTATGGAACTGAAGCCAGCATAACTTTAGAAGTGGAGGTTCCTTCCCTGAGAATATCTCTCAGAGACTATCTTGATAAAGATGAGGACTACAGAGTTGCTCGCCTAACAGAGTTAGAAATATTAGATGAAAGGTGTATTAGAGCACTCAATCACCTAAAATTTTATCAGAATAGAGTATCCAAAGGATACAACAAGTGCATCATTCATCGAGAATTCGATGTAGGATATCTAGTTCTCAAAGAAAATTAGAAGAACACCATTAAAGACAAAGAAAAGAAAGGAAAGTTTGAAGCTAATTGGTTAGGTCCTTATGTGGTGATTGAAAAATATGGATCAGGAGCCTACAAACTTTCATATTCAAACGGTGAAGAGATTTTAGAGCCTATGAATTCCATACACCTCAAGTGGTTCTATGCTTAACCATGACAAGAATATCAAATAAGAACTAAAAATTAAAAAAAAAAAGAAAAAACAAGCAAAAAAATGAAAAAATGAGAAAATAGTAAAGAGAAAGAAGGTCATCCACATGTGAAAACCATGCAATTGTGGCGTAGTGGGTAGGTATTTGAGTGAAAACCAATTTTTGGCACCCAAGGAAGGTTTTTCGGATGTAAGTTACTCTTACATTAGGATGGGTAACCATCTGTTTCACTCGAAATGTTTCATTCCTCTTAGAAACAGATAAGGTTAGGGCTAGGAGGAATACCTGTTGAACGTCGAGATGGTGTGCGCGTACTGTAGAGAAAGATCAGGTTGACTGCGAAGAACTCCTTTTTGTCTTGGAAGGACTACCTGCAAATAAGAACACACGACTACACGATTTTGATTAGACAATAAATGAGGGAACTTCCTTGGGCCCAGGAAATATAAAACTTCCTTTCGAAGGTGGTCAGTTCCCCTGCTAATATGAATTAACACAAAAGACTGTAAGATATCAATTAAATTGCTTCGTTGAACTGGGTAGGGGAAAGGCTGGTTTTTGTTTATAGTCAGGATAACCGATACCGGTTACTGATAACCGATATCGGTATGGTCTAAGATCTGAAGGTTGGTTGTTTTGTGGGGTGGTTGTGTTGTTTGTAAGGCTGTATATAGGTGATATTAGGAAATAAGGTGATGAGAGGTAGATGAATGATAGTTAGATGCAATAGCACGCTGGGTAGTGGATCTAGGAATGGATTTGTGAGGATTGTGCTTCAAAAAGTCTAAGAAATGTTATTAAAGAGGACATGCAAGATGTAACTTACTGGTTATTGACGAAGATGCAAGTCCAAGAACTCTGATGACAAAGGTAGAACTCTAGGTAGGATGGCTGGACAAATAGAAGATGAAATATCTCCCTCCCGATGATCAGCTGAGTATCTGAGAACTCTGGCTGTTCTGTTGCAGTTTTGGGATTGATCTCCTTTTGCTACAACTCTTCTGGCTTCTTCACTCGTCTCTGCCTGGTCAAGTGAAGATCTGGACTCTCTTTATCACTCCCAAATGATCTCTCTTGATTCCTAAAATCCTTCCACCCTGATCCAAAATGAAATTCTTATCCCTTGTTTTTGGTCTGGGGAGACCATTTACAGGGAACCGATGGCGGTTACGTAACCGACGGCGGTCGAGTAGGAACCGGCATCGGTAAGGAAAAAGTAGGCTATTTTTAGTAAAATAGCCCACCTTCCCTGCTTTTCTCCCAAGAGATTAGTTGCGGGCTTGGTCAAGTGACTAGAAGGTCGGTTTTGGGTGCGAGAAAGGGGTCATTAGTCATGGGTGTAGGTGTAGACCAAGTTATAGGTCTTAATTAGGTTAGTTTAGGGTTAGGGCTAGGTCATGATGAAGTGGCAGAATGAGGTGGCAGGTGAGATGATGTGGATTTATCAATTACAAGGTAATTAATAAATAATTGTGTAAGGTTTAGGTGATGAGTTTAGGTTGCGAGATGAGATGCGGGTCACAAGGGGTCGTAAGACACAAATTTGGTGTCTACATTAGCCCCTTATTGTCGTGTAGCTTGTTTTGTAGAGCTGCGCGGACAATAATATGAAGTGGTTTCTCCTGTTAAGGATATAGGTAATCCCCCTCAAATCTATCACAGATTGAGTGAACGGGAAATCAGGGATAGGGTTGATAAAGGGTACATGTTGTAGAGAGGATGGTAAGGTGGTGGGGTAGGTCCAAGGCAGCAGATGCATGTTGAAATGCAATAGTACGACTAGGGTACATGATTTGACGAGCAAACCAACAATGTATAGGCAAAGGTCGATAGTTTATCCAAACAAGGGTGATATAATCCTGGTATCCAAGGCATAGGAAGTAGCTCCAGGGTATATAACAGGTAAGGTACAGGAACGTTTAGGCATGTTCGGCAGTACCAAATGGTTGGTTTGGTTGAGATAAACGTCACGGTCTAGGTCTAGGCAAAGTTGGTCGACAAATCAAGTTAAGGACCCTAATCATGCTAAAACACGAATAGGTGAGCTCGATGGAACAAAAAGCTACATGATGGGTGGATAAAAGTATATGTTGTTGATGTTGGGCGAGGTATCGAAGTGGTACGGCCTTGGGTCGGGCCAAGTTGTTGGGTTGTGGCCTTGGGTCAGGCCAGAAGGGTAGAGTGAGGCCTTGGGTCTGGCCGGATGGGTAGGGTGAGGCCTTGGGTCGGGCCAAATGGTTAGGGCGAGGCCGTGGGTTGGGCCAAATGGGTAGGGCGAGGCCTTGGGTCGGGCCAAATGGGTAGGGTGAGGCCTTAGGTCGGAACAAATGGTCGGGGCGAGGCCTTGGGTCGGGCCAGATGGTTGGGGCGAGGCCTTGGGTCGGGCCAGATGGTTGGGGCAAGGCCTTGGGTCAGGCCGGATAGGTAGGTTGAGGCCTTGGGTCGGGCCAAATTGTTGGGTGGCGGCCTTGGGTTGGGCCAGATAGGAAGGTTGAGGCCTTGGGTCGGGCCGGATAGGTGATCAAATGGTGTTCAGCAAAGGTAGATATAGGCGATGTTGGGAGAAAGAGCGATTAGTAAATAGGGGCAGAAAGTTGGGTGAATAAAGACAAAAATGATATCGGTTAGCTATGACCGGTACCGGTTAGGTAACCGATGCTGGTTCCTTAGGGCACGAGTTGACCGGTGTCGGTTCTATGTTAAAAACCTATAAAAAGAAAAATACGGCCTGACATTGTTACTTTTGCAATTTGGAAGCCAATTTGAATTGTCTGACGTGGAGAGTGGAGATTGGAGCATTTGTTGCGTGAGGTGGCGTTATTTGACCGGAGGAGTGAGTTGTTAGCGGGCCCGAGTGAGGAGGAGGCAGTAGTTGATTGGTGGAGGACCCAGAAGAGGACATTTGGAGCCATGGGCTAGCCAGGAGGAGCAAGAGGGGCTGGACCAGTTGGACCACCACCACCCATCCCACCACGACGACGTGTCATCGTACGGGTAGGTTCGAAACCCCTCATTGTGTTCATTTTATTGCATTATGCTAAATTTGGGGTTTTGGGTAGGAATCCAAGTTTTTGATAAAATAATGAATAAATGGAAGTTGTTTGGAAAATAGAGAGGGTAGGTAGGGTAGTTAGGCTAAAATAGTAGGGTGGGTAGGTTTGTAGGGCTTTTCAATGGGTAAAAGGGTAGTAATAGGAAAAAAAAAAGGTTTGGGGGGCCGCATCGGGTTCGGCTCCGCGTTTTTACAGCGACCGATGTCGGTTGCTAAGTGACCGGCATCGGTCGCAAATTTCAGGGGCAGGGTGTTTTGTTGCTGACCGGCGCCGGTCATATATCGGCCGGCGTCGGTGGGGTGGTTTTGGGTATTGTGGGTATGGTTTGGGGTTTGTGTGGGCTTGGGGTGGGTATGGGTTTGGGTGGGTTATAGGTGGCTAGAGGGGGGTGTTAGAGAGTTGGGGTGTGATTAGGGGGATAAAAAGGGGGTATAAAGGGGTGGGTTAGAGAGTCGGGATGTGGTCGGGGGGATAAAAGGGGGATAGGTAGATATCGTGAGGAAGAGTAGGGCTAATGTAGTGGGTGGGTTTTGCAGGCACGTCAGCAGCTGACGATGCGGGATAGGATGCCTCCGCTGTTGGTGCGGATGCGACCACATGTGTCCGCAGCGCACTGGGCTATCATGCGCGAGGTGGGACTCGGCGGAGTCCAGCGATATAGAGCGATCGACAGAGATCATAGTTTGATGGTTGCCCTCATCGAGAGATGGGATCCGGCAACCAATGTGTTCCATCTCCCGACTGGAGAGATGACCATCACATTGGAGGATGTATATCGCATCCTTCGATTACCTATTGATGGAGAGGCCATTTTTCAGGTGGATGCAGAGACAGCCATGGATAGCATCCTACAGGTTTTTGGGGATGCAGCTGCGCTATTGACATATCACAGTGCGAGCATCGGGTATGGTGATATGTACCGTGCGCACCGACATGAGACACGGCTTGCCATGTTGATGATGATCGGGATCACCTGCTTCGCCCTCCCGGACTCAGAGGGAGGCCGCTTTCCACGGGCATTGATGGGGGTGCTTCATGAGATGGTGGAGGAGCATACCTGTTATGCTTGGGCACCAGTATATCTAGTGCAGTTATACAAGGAGCTATGGGGCTATCACCGGATGAGGCGATTCGGGATTTGTTCGACATTTTTACTTCACTGTTGGGCATATGAGCACATCATATGCATCAGACCAATAGGGTTACCCCAGCAGCCAGGGCCACAGGTCATATACAGATACGGCTTTCAGAGGTGGTTGGGGGTCGTGGGGCAGCCACGAGCAGTGCTTGCAGGTCGGGACGTTGCTTATTATAGACATTTGTTAGAGGGCCTGACAGTGGTAGATATCATATGGAGACCTTACAGAGGTCATCACCCTCACAGAGGAGCCCGCTTACAGTTGTTCCTGATTTAGTACACATTCTGGATAGCAGGACAGAGGCCGGGAGAGTACGAGAGGATACCCCTGGAGAGGGTACGCAGGCAGATGGGGCTACGACAGGATGAGCCACCTCCCTTCCCTCAGTACAGGAGGGATGATGTAGAGGCCCCACTACCTGCACCACAGCCCTTGGACCTAGATTGGGTTGCTGAGAGGCCAGCAGGTGATGGTGTAGATGATGCTGGTTGTACGGGAGCATACATGGTGTGGTGGGCTGGTCAGAGAGCAGCTAGGATAGCACCGCCTACACAGCGAGACTTGGCAGCAGTGATAGCAGAGTGAGATCAGCTCAGGGGCCAGGTGCAGTTATTACAGGGGTAGCTGGCTACTACACAGGCACAGATAGGTGTTTTACAGGGGCAACTAGCCCAGGCTCAGGTACAGGCATAGGCACCACCACCACCAGCGGTACAGCCACAGCCCCAGGCACATGTACAGGTACAGGTACCACCACCAGCAGCTGTACAGCCACAGCCCCAGGCACAGGCACAGGCACCACCAGCGGCACCATCACAGGTATAGGGGGCACTGGTAGTAGGAGTCCGGGGACCAGCCCCATCACCTACAGTGGCACGGGACAGATATATGGAGGCGAGAGTGGAGGCCCGGTACTATCAAGATGTTCTTGATGCTACCGGAGCTGAGTATCATCCATATGCAGCTTATAGAGCAGAGACCTCCCATAGTCGGAGATCGTAGGGAGGTGCAGCCACAGCCGGCGTGTCTGTTACAGGCAGGAGGCGAGAGGCACCACAGGGACCAGCAGGGAGAGGTGCTGATGGCAGTGGGGAGAGCTGAGGGATCCCTGCATTGTTTTTATATATGGACATGGGCACCGGTCTGTGCACTGGTTGTGTGGATAGAGGCCTGCGTGCCTACATTTATTCATTTATTCACTCATTTATTATATACCAGCCTGCGAGCTGAGTACGGGTTGTATAGTTGATACCGGCTTGCGAGCCGAGTATATTTTTGATATGAGGGACCGGCCTGTGAGCCGAGTCGAGGTTATTGACATTTATTGTGGCCTGCGTGCCGGCTTTGTTGTTGTATTATGAGATCACAGAGGCCCCGATGCAGGGTACGTTGTATATTTGAAACCTTGTATATATATATAGATATGATGATTTGACCCACATGATGTGTTCAAAATGTTTTTAAGTATTTCGTCAATGGTTTGTGATATAGGTTGTATGATGAGTTTAATTGACATGTTGATATATTGATGATGTTGATGTCTTTTGCACGTATATATAGACGACATATTATATGATGAAATGTTGCATGTTTTGTTGCTGGTTTGGTGACATTGTTATATATGTATCTGATGAGTTGGATCCAAATGGTGTATAGATTGATAGTTTTTTTATATCCTTAGATGATGGCATGTTTGTTTTGAGTAATGTAGATAGATGATATGGATGAAATCGTAATGAGAAGTGGATTGGATGGACAAATATGGATAATGGTGTTGTTATGCTGGAAAAGAGGCGGGCGCGATAAAAAATTAGGTAGAAAATGAAGAAAAGAACTATGTTTCAAAAAGGCAGGTGTGTAACCGATATCGGTTAGGTAACCGACGGCGGTAGTTAGTAGACCGATATCGGTTACGTAACCGAAATCAGTTATTTAGGTATGAGCTTTTCTAAAAATAGAAAAGCTAGGGTGGCAACTTAAGTTCTAATTTTGACAGCCATGCAAGAAGTTAAATACGAGAACGCGACGCTTTTTAACGGCTAAGAAAGGTAATTACATGAGAGATTTGAGTGATAAGGAGAAAAGAGACAGGGAAAGTGAATGTGTTCTGAGATTCAGAAGGCAGAAAGGTGAATTTGAAAAGGGTGGTGATCATGGCAGAATGAGGAGAAGCATCTAACAGGCAGGGATGAGAGGGAAGACAAGGGCCACCTCAAGCTGCTGCAACTCAAGAGGGAAACATTTTGGTTGTGATTTGATTACTGCATGTTTTGTGAATAAGATGGGGGAGAGTAGGTGGGTAGATATGAGAAAGAAAACATGATAACAAGGGTTATAAATGAGGTGAGTGTTATGTGGTAGGTAATCAAGGGTTTTGGGTATGTCTGTGTATACAGAGAGGAATAAACGAGCAATTTATTGTCGTAGGTGGTTGTTTAGGCAAGGTGTATGTAATTAACAGTGACCGATAGTGGTTAGGGATAACCGGTATCGGTTACTGAACCGGTACCGGTTATTTATAACCGATACTGGTTACTGGAGGAATTTCCAGAATGTGAGAAAAAACCTTAGGGATTTGATGGATTGAATGGTTGTTTTTTGTTTTGATGTATGCAGGCAGAGGCAGGGTTTAGGATGAATGATAGTGTGCCAGTGCTGTTGTCACGAATCTGAGCGGATGTAACACCAGCGGAATGGACATTGATAAATCATTTGGGGTTAAGTGGAATCCGCTATTATTCATGAATAGCACGTAACCATGCTATGTTGCAGGTGTTGATTGAAAGATGGAATCCAGAGAAGAATACGTTCTATCTACCAACAGGGGAGATGACAGTAACATTGGAAGATGTGTTCCGTATTTTGAGGCTCCCTATTACAGGAAAACTAGTATATCAGGCATTACCTAGAGTGGTGCGGGGAGCGATAACATCAGTATTTGGTCCATACGCGCGAGATTTGACACAACAAGGTTTGTCATTCACATATGGGATAATGTATGCAGCACACCCTGAGGAGACAAGGTTAGCAGTGATATTAATGATAGCGGTAGGGTATTATGCATTACCGAGAGCAGAAGGGGGAAGATTTCCAAAGGCATTGATGTGTGTTATCTGGGAGATGATAGAAAGGAACGTGACTTTTGCATGGGCACCTGCATATTTGGCGGAGTTATACAGGGGTTTATGGGCTTGTAGTGTGAAATCACAGGACGACATTGGATTGTTCATACCTTATTACACTATTGGGCCTATGAGCACATTGTTTGTGTGCGACCAGTAGGCCGATCCATCCAGTCAGGAGAGATCGGAGTACAGAGGTTGGGATTCAGACGATGGGTCCAGACAGAACAAGAGGCAAGATCTCAGGCCGTGACGAGTGACATTGAGTATTACAGGCAGGTATGGGAGAGGGTGACGATTGCTGATATCTATTGGAGGCCTTACGGGAACTATATGGTAATAGAGAATATAGCTAAGGAGTTGAGGGGTGTAGAGCGATTGAGGTGGATCGCAGGGCACAGGCCAGGTGAGTATGAGAGGATTCCTCTAGATCACGTGCGGTGACAATTCAGATTTGTGCAGGATATACCCCTAGCTTATAGACCATATATGAGGATCGACGCCGAGGCAGCATTCTCACCTCCCCGGCCAACACCTCCAGAAGGGCTAGAGGAGATAGCAGCCGATCGCAGTGTAATGGATGCAGGAACGACATAGGCCTATAGGTTATGGTGGGTAGCAGAGCTGCGAGGTGTACGTGATCGCCCTGACATAGCTATGATTACAACGAAGAGAGATCGTCTGCAGAGTTTAGTTCAGCAGCTCCAAACGCAGGTGAATGAGGCAAGAGGATTGTTAGCGGTTGCGGAGTCATGGGCAGAGAGACTAGAGGCTGGATTCCTCCATGCGAGAGGGCGTATTCATATGTTACAGGAGAGATTGGCAGATTAGTGGGCGGTACCAATAGCCGCGGTACCTTTGAGGACAGAGAGGCCCGGCGAGAGGCGTCGACGATCACGAACATCTCCTGGGTCGGGATGAATCGTGAGGGTCTAAGTAAATGTTAGCAAGGTATAAGAATAAATAAGGATGTCGACCTGCGTGTCGATGATAGAGAAGATGTATTTGTTTAACATCTAGATAAGACTGAATATGTATGTTGATTTGATAATAATAAGAATGTTTGCGTTGTGATTTTTGGTGTTTTTGAAAAAGGATAA
This sequence comes from Taxus chinensis, assembly GCA_019776745.2. Taxonomy (NCBI): domain Eukaryota; kingdom Viridiplantae; phylum Streptophyta; class Pinopsida; order Cupressales; family Taxaceae; genus Taxus; species Taxus chinensis. The sequence continues at coordinate 35,007,714 of CM034150.1, forward strand.
AGAGGAATGTGATTAAATAGAAATACACAAATATTTATATTTACCACACATGATAGGTTATGGTAGGGTGTGGTCGAGCTAACCTTGGGAGACCCCATGTCTCCTAAGTGCTGCCTACATAGCCCATTGCACAAAGCAAGGAAGGGCCTCAGACCGATGTAGTTCTCCCTTAGGATCAGGGAGAGGTGAATTCAGGTAATTTGGTACGGTTTAGGCAATTGGTTGGTTGGTAAAAATATTGATATTAATATTGGTAAGGTAAGGTTGTTGGTGTTGGTAATGAATTGGTGATGTTGTAAAAGGTATAAGGGAAGTGAAAGCTAGCCTACCCAAGTCGAGGGGAACCATGTCCTGATTAAGATCAACACACAATCCTAGATGCGAGGAAAAGCAGAAAGAGTATTCTGTAGGTGAAAAGAGCTAAACAAACCACACAACGTAGAACGAGCCTGAAGCCCTAGGTACCGATGCATAGACGAGAAATCAATAGGTGAAAAGAGTTGTATGATCACAACATATCGAGCGTACGTTACGTCCCTTGAGTTGAAACAAATGGTGAGGTGAGGTGGATGATATAACTGAGGTACAGAGAACTTGTTACAAAGTGAGTGGGCTGACGAAAGATAACCTACCCTAAATAGACAAGTCCATGACCCAAAAAGTTCTTTTGAACGAGGATTTTATTTTACTAAATATAGACTGATCGATGCGGGAAGTCTACAAGGGATATTGATTGTGCTATTCTTGAGGTCTTCACAAAGCTGATCCATGCGAGAAGCTTCTGATAAAGGCTGACTGTGTATAGCTATCCTTTGAGGGAGCAGTCTATTTATAGTAGCAGATATGATTTTAGTGCATAGCTGTCCTTCGGGGGAGCAATCTATATATAATAGCAGCAATAATTTGGCATATAGCTGTCCTTCGAGGGAGCAGTCTATATATAATTTAGATAGCTAGATGTTCTTTTGGCGTGAAGCATCTAGTTTGGTAGGAAGTTTGACTCAAGAAAATCCCATAAAAAGGTGTTATTTTAAGACTTTGAAGTCATGGACTAGACTAAAAAGGGGAAGGCATCGTTGAGGGGAGGTGAGAAGTGAGCTTGATTTTATTTGGAGATGTAGGAAACAAAGTGTATGTAGCGGTAAATGAGCTCAAGGGACGAGCAGTAGGTAGATAAGAAGTGATATAACACTAAATTCAATAGTAGAATGGTCGAAGATGCAATGCATTAAGGGGTTCAGGCTCAGGTTTACCATTAAGCGAAGCTAAACGATAAGTGCCTGATCCATAAGTGTGAGTGATTATATAAGGCCCAATCCAATTAGGAGAAAATTTTCCACATTTGCTCTTTTCTTGTTTGGTTACATGTTGATTCTCTTTGAGGACAAGATCACCAACCTTAAAGGTACGCTCATGAAGTCGCTTATCATAAGCATGCTTGATATGTTTTTGATAGATTTGAAGGTGATCGAGAGCTGTAAGACGACGTTCGTCAAGAAGCTCCAATTGGGCTAACCGTTCTTGGCGGAAATCATCATTGGTGAGAATATCCTGAAGAGATATTCTGAGGGAGGGTATTTGTATTTCGAGAGGCAAGACAGCCTCGGTACTATATACCAAAGAAAAAGGTGTAGCATTAGTAGAGGTACGAATGCTAGTACGATAAGCCCAAAGGGCAAAGGGGATGTGATCGTGCCAATTTCTTCCAGACTCATTGACAACTTTCATGAGGATTTTGGTTAGGGTTTTATTAGAGGATTTGGCCTATCCATTTGCTTGTGGATAGTAGGGTGATGAGAAGCTAATTTTAATACCAAAGTTGTCACAAAGGTCTTGCAATAACTTATTTTTGAAAGATTTTCCATTATCTGTTATCAGGCGATGAGGAACACCAAAACGACAGATAATGTGGTGGTTAATGAACTCTACAATTTTTTTTTTTGGTTGAAATGAGTGGAATAGCCTCCACCCATTTTGTGTAATATTCGGTTGCTGTGATAATCCATCGGTGATGTTGCGAAGAGGACGGGTGAATCTCACCAATAAGGTCTAAACACCATTGTGAGAAAGGCCAAAGATCTTAGGCGACCTGTAGGGGGTGGCTAGGAGTATGTTGAAGGTTAGTGTGTTGTTGACACATAACACAATGCTTAACATATTCGTAGCAATCGTTATTGAGAGTCGGCCAATAATAACCAAGGCGAAGGATTCATTTGGCCACGGCAAGGCCACTAAAATGTCCACCACAGATACCGTCATGGACCTGTTGGATGGTATGGGTGACCTCCGCACCGGTGAGACATCGAAGGAGGATGCCATCAAAGCCACATTTATAAAGGAGTCCCCCCATAACTACATAACGAGAAACGTGTTTAAGAAAAGCGCGTTTGCCAGTACTAGTAAGGTCAGAAGGGAGAACAGAGGTTGTAAGGTAGTCGTGAAATTGGTGGTACCAGGTATCCTGCGAATTAGTAGACACAGTATTTATCATACAAACTACCGGGGTTGAGTAGGATGGGGCAAAAAGTTGTTGGACCAAGACGAATAATTTAGAGTCAGTTGATGAAGCTGGAATTTGTGAGGCTAAGCAAGCCATAGTATCCACAAATTTGTTAGTGGAGCGGGGAATGGTTTGGATAGAATAGTGAGTAAATAAGGCTAAAAGTGAATCCACGTAGTGTTTGTACTTTTGAAGTTCCTCATTTTTACATTGGTAGATGCCCAAACTTGATTGACTACCAATTGAGAGTCACCAAAAATATTGATAGATTTGATACCTAAGTGTAACGCAACTTGGAGACCCAGAACAAGGGCCTCGTATTCTGCTGTATTATTAGTGCAAGGGAAATCAAGTCGGAATAAAAGAGGCATGGGCTCAACGTCGAGAGGAATGAGAACAACGTGGGCTCCTCCACGACGGTGGCATTTGGATCCATCGAAGAAGAGGGTCATTGGATACGACTCCTCCTTGAGGGAAAGAGTAGCGATGAGTTCGTCTGGGAATGTAAAATTGGTAAATTGTTCCCCAGGTAAAGGGGCCTCTGCAAGTTGGTCTGCAAGAGTTTGTCCTTTGATTGATTTCTGGTGGAAAAACTCAAGGTCGAGGTCGGTGAGGAGCATGAGCCATCTGGCGATGCATTGGTTTAGATGAGGTTTGGCATACATGTAATGGATAGGGTCCGTGTTGGTGATGACGAAAGTTTTGTGATTCAGAAGGTAGTGTCAGAGTTTGGTAGCCATGAATGATAGGGCTAGTCATAACTTTTCTACATGTGTATACCTTGTCTCATAGTCCACCAAAGTATGACTTATATAATAAACGGCTTGTTCTCGATTCTCAAAGTCAGGATGTGCAAGCATGGCACCTACAACGTGGTCAGTGGCGGAAAGGTAAAGGTAGAAAGGGCGGTCGTCCTGGGGTGGGATAAGCACGGGT